>SMMW01000135.1:555000-1155000 GCA_004794655.1 Marisa cornuarietis
GGCACAAGCTGGATGTATCAGGTCTAGCGGCCTGGTAGAGGTGCTAGTGTAAACTTGGAAAAAGCCAGTGTCTGGAGGGGTGGCAGATGTCCAAGCCTGAAAAAAATCAATGTAAGTACAGAATATACATCATACCCTTAAAATATGTCCAGTAAACAAATATCAAAGACACAAGTGCTTGGAAAGTACCCTGAATACATTTCAAGAGGGCCTAGTTCTATCTCTCACTATTAACTCGGCAATTTCTCACGTGCAAAACGTGGGAGAACCAGTGTGCAGCACTCTTTTATTAAAATACCTGTTGAAGACGTAAAGAATCGCATTATAGGCTGGCAAGCTGAGGTCCTCAGTCATGAATGAAACGTACAGAGGAATAATATGTGTCTAATATGTGTTTGAAAAAATAAAGTATATGTGTAAGAAAATATTGTGTATTTAGAAAATATATATTTATATATAAAGAAAGAGAAAAAAATATTTTCATGAACACCTCTCACAGTTCATGGTCTTCTTTTCCCACTATATTTTTCTCAATGTCCTCCACTCTGGTGGGTTTTGTTTGTTTGTTTTTTGTTTGTTTGTTTTTTTGTTTTGTTTTTGTTGGTTTTTTTTCTTTGTTTTGTTGTTTTGTTTTGGTTTTCTGGGGGTTGGGTTTTTTAATTTTTGTGGTCTTTCTGGTTCTGATTTTTTTTCCTGGGGTAGGTACTTCGTAAACTGTGCTGCTCTATTTGTCTCTGGTGCTGCTCTTTTATGTGAATGTGCGTTTTGCGTTTGTGTGTGGGGGGGTGGGGGTGGAGGAAGTGGAAGTGGAAGACGACATATACAAAGCAAAGTGTGCATTTCTACATGGTGAAATAAGGAAAGAAGGAAAGAAAGAAAGAAGGTACATATGAAAAAAGCAAGCACGATTTTTTTTCATCTCTCTCTCTACTTACCTTACAGTCTCCCACGTGCGACACCCCGCGGCAGGACCACCGGGCAGCACTCTCCGGGCGATTCCTCCGACTGCAAGTCATCATAATTTTAAGGCCATTTTAACTTCCAATTTTGATTTATGTGCGCGTTTTATTGTGCTTGCTATAAGGGTTGTTATGTCTGGCCACGTGCCCCAGCCTGACTTTCTGACACTCTGTATCTCGTGCCGCTACCTCCACCCGCCGATAAGCGGGTGATACGTTTCTCGTGTCAAACACTAAAACTTGGCGTACCTCATAAAAGCCCCTATGATGGGCCGGCGAGGCAGCAGAAAATTACTGTTAATTGTCATGTTGCTATTCAACACAGGGAAAATTGGAGCTATTTCAAGCCAATGGGGGCACTGATGCTGTGGTATCTGACAAGTATAAGTCTGCATCGTTTTACAGTTGACAAGGTGCGCACGTTCGCAGTCTCTGTGTGCCATCGAGGTTAGCTGGTCTTGATGATTATCTGGTTACACTTCTATAACGAAGCTTGATTTCCTGAGGTGTGTGAGTGTGGGAGTGGGCTAAAGAATGCACTGAAACTTAGCTTGTGGCTTGGAACATGGCATCAAAGATTACGAACACACACATTTTAAAGGCATATAGCTTGTTTAATATTTAAGCAAACCACCCGTAGTATGTGTACACATTTAGAAATATTTCTCTCTCACTCAGTCACTCTCCTATGGCTATTTTAGAAAAGGTTCTTTTCTTTGGTATGTTAGTAAGATGTGCAACTTATCGACCCACTACAGCGACCACCAGGACTGCCTTCCACAGTTAGGACCCAGGACAGCTACCACCAGGACTGCCCTCCACAGCTGGACCCAGGACAACTATCAATAGGACTGCCCTCCACAGCTAGGACCCAAGACAGCTACCACCAGGACTGCCCCCTCCACAGCTAGGACCCAGGACAGCTACCACCAGGACTGCCTTGCACAGTTAGGACCCAGGACAGCTACCACCAGGACTGCCCTCCACAATTAGGACCCAGGACAACTATCAATAGGACTGCCCTCCACATTTAGGACCCAGACCAGCTACCACCAGGGCTGCCCTCCACATTTAGGACCCAGGACAACTACCACCAGGACTGCCCTCCACAGCTAGGACCCAGGACAACTACCACCAGGACTGCCCTCCACAGTTAGGACCCAGGACAACTATCAATAGGACTGCCCTCCACGTCTAGAACCCAGGACATGTATCACCAGGACTGCCCCCTCCAGTACAGGGCCCACTGCTGCTAACATGTAGCAACACTACCGCGAGGACAGCCGACACTAGTCAGGACTCACAGTACTACCAAGAGGATTTCTCCCCACTATTTAGAACCCACTGCAATAACCACCAGCACTGCCCATCACCCACTATACACACTGCAGCTATCCCGGGGATTGCCAACCCACTCACCCAGTAGTCAGGACCCATTGCAGCTACTACGGGAATGCCCACCCCCAGATTTGTTATGACCCAATGTCGCTACCACGAGATCCATCCCCCCCATCCTCCAGCAGTTAGACTTATCCCAGCAACTCCTCAGTCCCACATGGAGGAGGCGGCTCTGTGTTGTGATGACCCGCCTGCCGTAACTATTACAGACAAGAGCCTGGCATTGTGCACAACAGATGCCTTGCAGACTATTTATTCTACCCGGTCAGACGAGGCAAGCGCGGGGTAAATGCATTTCCCATCTTTCCTGTCGTCTAACAGAGCCTCGCACCACCTCATTTTTCGGCCCTATAAGCGAGCTTTTCATTCGAAAGAACTAGACGAGAAAGGAAATGTCAGGCTGTTAACCCTTTTGAGTGTCGCACTGCTGCTGACCTGCAATGTGATGGTTTTTTTTAACTTAAGCAAACATCTTTTAGTCGTATTTTGAGTTCTACATGGGATCCTGTAAATAGATACTTTCAATGGACAGAACACTCTAATCTTGACGTTTACAGGTGATTTGTGTTTACCTGTTACTGTTAGGTTAAACTGGCATGTACATTGAATTAAATGGAATTTTTTTTTTGTCCCTTGGAATTCGCTTAGTATTCATTCAAGCGAGTCTAACAAACGCACGCGCAAACTTGGAAAATAGAAACTTATTATAGTAACATTTTGAACACTGGAGTTTGCTTTCTGTAAACTCGGGCTCATTCGAGTTTATCGGAAACCTGTTATTCCTGGAGGTAGTACAGGGGCGGAGGTCCTTCTTAAAAGGATGAATACGGACGTGCGTTAGACAAAGTATATCAAAGTTTGTATATTACCGTTATGTAAATATTGTAACCGTGGTCAAACGTTTGTTCACTTTTGTCTGCGAAAGGATTTTACAGCCTCGCTTTGATTTCTTTTATCCCCCATGACACTACAGCAGTATACCCCTCCTGTGGCTTTTTGTGCTTAACTCTCGAGGAGTTTGTCTTACCGAGAAAAATAAAAGGTCCATCGAAGCAGATTTCAGTCAAAGCATCAACCGAGCAAACTTTACTCAAAGTACGAGGTGAGCAGACTGAACACACACACCTCTCTCAGTCCCTTTGGACACCAGGGGCCAGTTGCACAAAACGTTTCTAAACCTTAAAACTGTTCTAAAGAAGCAAAATCTCTTCTTAGCCATAAGCTGATGAGGCAGCAAAAAAGGCCCTTCAACAACCACTTGTGGTCCATACAACATTTGCCTCAGATTGGAATGTTTCTGTTAAACTGTATATCTCACAACTTTGGCAGCTTCACTGGGACTCCATGAAGCACAACAAACTTCATGCTATTTTTTCCAAAACTATCAGACTGTATAACACAAGAATTTCTAAACCGACGAGAAAAAGTGGTTATAAATAGACTAAAAGCTGGTCACTCATATATCACTCACAGATTTTTGCTTGCAGGAGAAAACCCCCCACTTTGTCCTTGGTGTAAAGACCCCCTAACCATAGAACATTTGCTCATCTCCTGTTCAAACCTCGCTACAATTCGTCAAAACTATTTTACAGCACAGACTCTTGCTGACCTTTTTGCCAAACACTCTTCCAAATCAATCCTGGCATATGTAAAGTCCATTCAGATTTTTCACCTGATATGATAGAACTTATGTGTTTAAAAAAACTGTTATTTTGTAAAAATAAGAAAAGAGAAATCTATAGACTTGTACAATTACTTTATATAGTCATGTACATTGTTTTTGCCATGAGATAGCCATAGTTGCTGACTTGGCATAAAACAACAACTAACTAACTAACTAACTAACTTCTTAGCCATTTTGATGCATTGCAGAAAAACATACAAAACATTGTACTGACAGGACGGAAAGTCAGACTTAAACAACTTTACCTTACTTAAAAAGCAGTTTTAGTTTTAAAAACTCTAAAATTGTGGTGTGCACTTTAAATTAATTATCTAAGTAGAGTTAAGGCTTAAAAGTGTTTAAAATTAGAAATGTGTTGTGCAACTGGCCCCAGAAGGTCACAAAAGTGCGAACATATTTTGTGCTTGACCAGCACCACACCACACCACAGATGGGTTGTGGGAAAAGAAGGAAACTGCCTGGGGGCTCTGTTATACGCAGAATGTTCCTATAGCCAGCTATTCCCTCCCAATCATCCGCGCTCTTTCAACCTCCTCCTCCTCCGCAGCCTCGATCCTGAAATTTCACACCCGTACCGTATGTTGTTCGATGTTGGCTAAAATAATAGATCTGGTAAGGACACTGTACCTGGTCGGATAAAAACCGCACCAAGTGTTTTTCAATACCCCGGTGCCCCTGCGATACTGTGCGGACAGTTCATTAATAATTATTCTCCTGCGCTGCAAGCTTGAGTGATAGGATGTTGGTAGATGAAGATGGCAGTTGGCTTCCTCCGCACGTGCGACCAGAAGCAGGCATTTACTTCTTTCGTCGAACACCCTCCTGTCTCGTGCTTATCCAAACTCCCTTTTTATTACCCTCCTTCTTTCATTCCATCTTTTCATCCCCCCTTCCCTTGCTTCCTTTTTTCTTTCGTTTATTCTTTCTCTACTTTTTATTTTATTTATTTCCTTCCGTCCATCCTTTCTTTTCTTCAATTTTACTTTCCTTCTATTTTTCCCCTTATTTTTTTTCTTCCTTCATCCAAACCTTTTATTTTATTAATTTGTTTTCTTACTGAGCCCTTTTTTGGTTGTTGGCTTGTTTTATTTTCGGTATTTCTTTCCTTACGTCTTTTTTTTCTCTTTCGCTACAATTTCTCATTAATGAACAGCAGATTTTATTCACATTGTCGTTTGCTCATTCATTTTGTAACCTTTTATTATTTAACATAACTGTGGGCTTGACGCTTGTTTCTCTTACATCTTCAGGATGTTAACCCCCGTTTGTTATTTTTTTAAAGTGATGTTTTTCAAGCTTACTCTCAGGCTTTGTTTTCACAGGTTTCTAATAAGACCAGTTTGCCATGTTTCATATTCTATTTGTGTCCATGTCTAGAAAGCGAAACATCTGCTGTACCCCGCAGTCCTCCGATGTGTGCGTTTTAATCTGTTTTCAACTCCTGTGGAACGCTGCCTTTCCTAAAATTTATGTACAACAACAAATACCTGCAAACGGGTGCCTAGAGTTGAACTGCATCGTCTGCTCCACAGTAGGGTGGTCTGACAACGACGAAAACAGACGATTAAGGAGGAAACTGAAGGATGAATTACCAATACTCGCTGGCTTGAAGCACTTCAGGACAAACACTCTACTCAAAACAAAAATTACAACTGTTGTGACATGCTGTGTGGAGATGGGTGGGCTACTGTCGTACCCTTATTGGTTCCTTCGTTCCTCTCACACTTAAGTGAACGAATGAGACGTGCAGCACGCTTATGAAGTGGATGCGAGGGCGGGTTGTTTGGTGTACAAGGTGCCTTCTGTTTCTTCCTCTACATACTTCGTTAAGCATTCTTTTCCTTTCACTTCTTTCCTTCCCTCCCATTTTTTATCTTCTTTTCATTGTTTTTCCCCGCGGTTCCACTTTCGTGATATTGTCTTTCTTTTCTCCTATTTCATTTTGTTTTCCTAGTTCTTTTTCTTATCCTTTTTTTCCTGTAATTTCTGAATTTGTCTTTTTTTTTTCCTCCCGTCCTTTTCTTTCTCTCATTTTCCCATCTTCCTTTCTCTCTCTCCTCATCCCTATATATATATATATATTCGTCTCTCTCTTTCTCACTCACTTTCTCCCTATTTCTCTCTGTATTGCCCTCTTTTCTATACCATCCCTACCCTCCGATCCCTCTGCAGAGGTTATGAAATGTTCATAACATCGAGGACTTGACATCAAGCCTTTTGGTAAAACTTGTAGATAAGAAAATAAAAGGTTCCCTCTTATAAAGTTCAGAAATATGGCACGAACTCCCACAAAGCTACTCATCGTCGCTTAACTGCACCTCCCTTTCTTGTCTGCAGCGAGGAGAGAGAGAGGGGGGAGAGGGGGAGGGGAGGTGTAACAGAGTTCTGGCGAGTATCGTGCAAGAATGGCTCTGCGTATCGCTAACGGCTATTCCCAAGGTGTAAACAAATAACAAGTGCTGGCCTTATCAGAAATTCTTTCTTCTTGTCTGTCGGCTGCAGAGAGCTATACGCCAAGCAGAAACGTATAAACCACAACAGCTGCGCGGATCTTAAATTTCGTGTAGCACATTATAATCATGTCCGGTGTAATCTTAAAATGTTAGAAGGCCCCGCTCGTGTGTCCCTGCTGTGCACGTTGGTTCAGTGTGTTTCACGATTAAAACGCTGGAGATGGGCTTTTGTAGATTATGCAAGTGTCGCTTTATATTTATGCCTGAGGCCCTCTCGAGCATGGCTGGCAGTAACATTTCTGTGAAAATTGGGGGCATTTTCAAGCAGTTAATATGACTGTGGGTGGACAGATGAATGGGCGGACAGACAGACCTAGGGATGGATGGGTGGACGGATGGATGGACAGACGGATGGGTGGACGGACGGACGGACAAATGGATGGGTGGGTGGGCAGGTGGGAGGGTAGAAGGTGAGAGGATGCGTGGTTATGGACAGATAAGATTACCTCCTACTACATTAAATGTGCATAGTGTAATGATGTCTATTGTACCGTACTACACAGGCACAAACACACTCACGCACGCACGAACGCACGCATATAAATATCGTGTGCATCCAAACAACTCTAACTTATGTCGTTATACATGTTCTATGCCCAAAATCTACGGAGTACAACCGTGGTACGGGGTCTCACAATGGAAAAATGTCTCTTCAAGATTCTAGATTTAAAGAAATACTTTTGTGCTACCTACCGATATCTAGACTAAAGCAGTTCCAAATTCCACGAGTTTGGGCAAAACGCGGATCCAGGTGCACAAATAAAAACGTATTAAAATATGATACTCCCAACTTTTTTACAAGCTTCTTTAAAAGCATGCCCACCAGGTTTTGAACTTTTTCAGTCTCGAGTGTTTTGACATCTGCTGGAGCACTGGGGAACACCTCAGAGTGTTTAAACACAATATTTAAGCTCTCAGCTGCTCGAAATGGTTGATAAAGTATTTAGGTTTAGCGCATGATCATACTTTTAGCAGTTCTAGTGCTTGTATATCTAGCATACATCTATGTAACTATGCGAGAGGGAGAGTGTGTGTGTGCCTGCGTCCAACTGCAACCTTTTCACTAAATACACCACCACCACTACCACCACCACCATATGTACAGATGTCCTTAAGGCTTCTAACAGACGTACATGAATATGTTTACAGTTAAAAAAAGAATAAAAATCGTGACTGGAACTTAAATGTCTAAAGCTCATAAACAGAAATCTTATTTATGAAGCTTGGTGCAAAAATTTTCTGCTTATGTAATGGGATCGCAGGTCTCAAAATGATACAGCTACATGTGGAGGAATACAGCCTTAAATCTGAGGAACTTTTTTGAAGTGTTGCTTGAAGACAAATACACATAAACATGATTTAGGGGAAAGATGAATCTGTGTGCTATCAACCAGAGAAGTGAAAGAAGCAATAACAGACTATTTTAAAAACTTCAAAATAATAAATTGTATAAGACCCAAACAGACAAACATGTTAAGAGAGCCAAAAAAAAGGAACAGTTGATATTCTTAAAAGTCATGTTACCTCCTTATTAACTAAGGCTAAACCTTTTAATAACTCGGGAATTAATTAGTCTTCAGCAGGATTGAGTGTACGTCCTCACTCTGTCGATAAAATATTATGGGAACACTATGGAACACGTGTGAGTGCCTGAGATTTCACGCAATTAAGATAACGATTTTAACATCACCACTAATGTGTTGCTGATGTGTGCGGCTTCTTTTGATATGTGCAATCACCTGGGGATACCCTACCCCTCTTTTTAGACATTTGAACTAATCAATCTTTGAAGACTTTTTTTCGAAATCCGTTTTAATTGTTCGCAACATCTAGATTATGATAAACTCGTCTGGAAAGAAAAATAGTTCTTGTGTTACATTACTTTTAATTGAAAATTGGAGAGTAAATGAGACTTTGATGTCTTTATAGGTTATTTTAGATTCATGTTCATACAGGTATACGGAGAAAAAAAAAACTCTTTTTTGGATGAGGGTGACGGTGGTGGGTGGATGGTTTCTAAGTTGAGAGCCGAAAGGTACCTTCTGGCCACCCTTCATCATGCCACACAGCCTATCCATGCCCCGCTTAATCTCTAAAACCCTTGCCAGCTTCCCCACTGTTGTGTATCAATCATGCTTGACTGAATATTACATCCCCTAGCTTGGTCATGTGGCGTCCCCTTGCATGCTGCTGCTGTAAAGTTGTCAAGATTCTTTGCTCGCGAGGTGCACGTGCCCGCCTGCTCGTGTGGGGCGTCCCGTAATTGACGTGGTCATACAATCTCTAAATGGCAAATATCAAGCTTCCAGTCCTTGTCTATACGGCCACCAGAAAGCGTTAGCTTTCGATAACGGCAATAACACGGGCAGGGTGTGTGAGAAGAGAGATAATTTTATTCGCCGTACAACACGAGCGGTATTTCCTCAAATTGCTGAGACTTGTCTGGGCTCGAGACTCTAGAAGAGGGCTGTGATAATTGGAACCCAAAGCATAGCATAAAGATAAACCACAAGGCTTCGGCTGGCTTTGCCAAACGTCACATTCTTGGCCTCAGGGCGAGAAAGGTGATGGGGGGGGGGATGCGGGAGGAGGAGATGAGGAAAATATTAAAATATATTTTTCATTCCCCTCTTTTGCTTTCCTACCCCTTCTTTGCTTCATTTTCGCCTAGCGCAAGTCCCAGTGCGGCAAATGTCTCGTTCTAAACGATTTGTTGCCTTTCACATTACAATTTGCGATGTCATTTTTAAAAAATCAAAGATTTTTGAACAGAAGATGAGTTTTTGGCAAGGGATGGTAAGACGTGTATTATCAGAATATAGTTGGGAAGCCATGAACTTCTTTAACTACTGGAACTTTGCATCTGAAATTTGAAGCATAGAAAACAAAACGTGTGCTTTATTACAATGTCGGAATATATGTTAGATTGCAACATACTGACTCGTGGAAGAAGGGTGGTGTTGTGTGAGGTGAAATACGATGAATGCTTAGACTAGAAACACTACCACTTCACCTCCTTCTTGTTTATGCTGGAGGGTTACCGGCACTCAACGTGGATGTGGGCAATGGTGGAGATGGATGGTCATGTGGATCTTACTAACAGCGAGTGTGTATATGAGTGAGAGAGTGAGCTAGTTTGTGTTGGTGCGTGCATGCATGCGCAAGACTTTGACTTTATTCATACTCTAATGAAGATGATGGC
The DNA here is from genome assembly GCA_004794655.1 of Marisa cornuarietis. NCBI lineage: Eukaryota > Metazoa > Mollusca > Gastropoda > Architaenioglossa > Ampullariidae > Marisa > Marisa cornuarietis. Next base: position 564,757 of record SMMW01000135.1, read on the forward strand.
CTCATTAATTTAAACTCTTGTAAATATACACCTTTTGGTGAAGCACAAATATAGACATGTCTCTGGATGAATCTAGTGTAACACACATCAGCGAGCATGCAAGTATATGATAAGATGCATATATATATATATATATCATACATAAAGCAGTATACTTAATATGTGCTCAGCGTCTTAGGCCTGAAAATGAATTAGGACTAGTTAAACATACTAATCTTACTATAGAACAGAATTTTACATTTAGCTGCTGAAGTTTCTCAAATTCATTGCATTAACTTGCTAGACAACCTGTCATACTAGGGTGGTTATCTGACATGAGTATTGCAAATGCGAAAGGGATGGGTAGCAACAAAATTTGGAGGGGATGAATTTTTCACATAATCTTGTATATTGTGGACAGCAAAATAAAAATGTAATTCAGTTTCTTTAATATTTTTACAGACTGGACAATTTTTACTAATGCTTGAGTCTGTTATATACCTTAATTTATGGCACTTTAGGTTAGTAGCACCTAGTCTGAATGACTAGGGTATTTCTCATCCCTAGTTGATTTAGATTCTGCAAAGAGGAAAACTGGGAGAGACTGTTTTTAAAATAATGATGGGATCAAATCGGTCACTATTAGTTCGCCTTTCACTACATTCTTTCTTGTAACAATCTATCAATCTTTGATCAAATTTTTTTCAGAAAAAAAGCATTTTTTTACACTCTGTTACTCTCATACAAAGTCAAAACCATATTTGTACAAAACCATCATGATGCTGTGAACACAGGTTATCTTGTTATATCACATAATTGTTATATAATATTGTGTAAACCTTTCTAGGAAGCCTGCTCGCAGGTATGTGAACTTTTCTTAACCAGTACTTTAAAGATCTTATATAACACTTATTAAATCAAGGATACCTCCCACATTCTCCTTAAACCATTATGTATGGTGTTTTCAAATGCACCCCAAGAAACTTTTTCAAGGCAAATGTATGAACCACTTCAATTATTTTTACCACAAAATCTCAATATTTTAGAACCATATTGAAGGACAGGTTGAATTAGGAATCAAAAAGCTTGAAGAATGATTGTCAAGCCAACACAATACTTTCAACATCCCTATCACTGCCTTGCGGGACGTTTTTGCTAAATCCTCTAGTGCCTGTGTAAACACACATCGGGTTAATAATATAATTCCCAGGTCTTTGTGTGCATTAAGAATTTTCATCTCATTGCCATCATTATACCAGTTTTCTCTGTGGGCCAGATGACCATCATTCTTTTACAACAATATTAGATTTTGATAAGTTTATACAAGACGCCTGGCCGTGACAGAAAGTATATTCATCTGATTTTGGACCCCAGTTGCAGTGTCCGAAAATAAAGCTACTGTATCTTCAAACAGGATAAAAAGTTCTAACAAATCTGGAGTTCGCTGGATTCCATCTCGGCCATTATGACGAGTTTTAACAGTTAGTTCTGTGATAAATAATAGGAATAAGCCGGTGAACATATTTCAGCCACGAGGGCATTCAATAAAATCTGTGAAGTCAGCTCCAGTTCGCACCCTTACTTTAACTACTCCGTACATACTTTTGATTAATGCAAGTAATTTACCTGATTTACTGCTCTTACTTAACACATCCCAAAGCTTGTCTCTTGCAACAGAATCAAAAGCCCTTTGGAAATCAATGATATACATACATTTTCTTATGTTGTATTAACTGTCTTTGTATAATACCCATGTAAATATATGATCAATGGTTCTCCGTTCCTTCTTAAAACCATCGTGTCTTCCCTCACAGTCATTTTGTTCAGTCTAAAACACAACTCTCCTAGTTAAAATAATTTGGATGTGTATCTTGCTAGATATATTTAATAGTGATATGCCTCTATAGTTTTCTGGTACAGAAGTGTCACCTTTCTTATGTAGTGGTTGTGTTCTTGCCTCTGACCTGATTCAGGGAATTTCCCTTTGTCAAGCAAGTAATTAAAATAAACAGCAAGAAAAGGTAGAATGAGCTGGCTTGAATATTTGTATAATTGACTTATAAGACCATCTGGTCTAAAGGTTTTATTAAATTAGATGCTATTGCTAGTTTAATCTTTTTCATCGGTTATAGGGCCATTCATGATGCTGTCATCAGTATCTGGATCATTTAGTTTTTTTAAGCCTTGAGTAAGTTAAGTTAGATGCCAAGTCTGTCTCCAGCTTGGTTTCTGGGCCAATTATTGGTGTATTTTCAAAGGGGTAATCAGGGAATGAATTATAGATGTTATAGAAGTATTCATACCACTCCTTTTGAGAAAATTAGGTCTAGAGGGTTTCTTCAGCAATGATTGCATCATCTTCCAGAATTCCTTAGGGTCACGAATGATGTCTTTAAAAATCTATAATTCTGTTGTTGTTGTTTTTTTTAACTTGTAAGAGACATTTATATTCCTTTCTTTTCTTTAGATACTCTGTCCTGTGTCAAGATAGGTTATGTGGAAATTTGTTAAAACTACTTAAAACTTTTCGGCTTTCTTTACAGTCTGGATCAAACCAGGCTTTTTTCTTGTTAGTTTTAGAATATATAGTCTTTTTATACAAAAAAACCATTCTAAACCTTTGTTAAATTTATACTAGCCCAAATTAATAGAGAAAAGGAGAGAGAGAGAAAGCTTGAAGTTTTCTGTTTCTGATTGTATCTGTGTAGCTTCGCTCTTTTTATTTTTGTAGAAGATTTATCTTGATAAAAATTAACGTTTTGTTGTCAAAAAAAGTACACAAAGTATTCGTGCGCTTGCGCAAAAGGCTACAGCCACAAAGTTTCCTTCCGTCATTTCGCTACAGATTTTTTTTTCGGAGAGGATGAAAGGGTAATTCTTTTACGGCCAGCGAGTAAGCTATTACTGAACAGTTTTGTCCACAAAGGATCTTAACATGCAGATACTTTATTTTCGTTTTTTTTAAGGCGCAACTACTGTGTTTAAAACATTTAAATACAAAGACCACCTCACTTTATTTTATATAAGGAGGACAGAGAGAGAAAAAGATTATAGCAGCCTTTGAAATACTTCTTGCTCTTGATCTATCAGTATCTTGTTATTCGCGTCAAGATCCCGGCAAGAAAAACGGCCTAAGCCCCATCTTAATACACACGTGACGTGTTCTTAAACATGGCGGACAATCCGTGGAGCCAGATAACTCTTGAAAAACGTTCGCGCTTTTATTTGTCCGTCGACTCGTAATCCGAACTTTGCAAAAACTAGTAGTCTTCTTTCCTGTAAACACTAGAAAAAAACTGAGGGCCTTGTTTGTGCTGGTGTGCCTCTTCTCCCTCCTCACTCCTGTTGTGCGTGTTTTCTCCACGTGACGACTACCCTGGCAGATCAAAATAATTGCATTGGTTTTTTTCCTCGACAATCGCTTCCAAAGCAGTCTGCCTTCTCGAACACGGCTATATTTTTCCCGCTAAGTTCTGCATCCGGCCTGTTCTACGCATGCGCTAACAACCCAACGTGGTTCCCAGCTACCAGACCTTGACTTCAACCCAGCTTTCTCTCTGCTCAATCATTCTGCCAAAAACAAAAACTTAAACCCTAACAAAATGCTTAACCCTAACATAAGCACCAACGCATTATTATGCTTACTTGTCAAGTTAACAAGTTAGGAGCGCTCGCACACACACACACACACACACACACACACACACACACACACACACACACACACACACACACACACAGCTTTTCATGGAAAAAGGTAAAAATCACAACGTGTAAACCTAAGGAAAACAAAAAGCATCAGAAATCAGGCCTGCGACCGTTGCATTTGAAACCGTTTTACCTACTATGCTAGAGCAGCGTCTTTCAAATCAGTTACCAGTTCGATGGCACCCTCACACTGTCAGTTGTTTTTGAGCATTATGCTTGATAAAGATACGACTGATGATGATGTGTTTGTGACTGTCACACGATGTTACTTGTAGACCAGACGGTGTAGAAACCGTCGATGTTGTATATCTGGTGTTTGATCTACCAACAGTCGTAGTTGGTTTTAACATCTCGTGCTTTTGTATAGTAAGCACTGCTGTAGGAAGAATATTTATTTGTTTTACTGAAAATCCAAGACTTGCTTGTACTGTATAAGTGACTGGATAACAATCGATTTTGAAATGCTTTGAGCAAATTCTTCAAGTACGGTGTGGGGACGTAGTTCGCACGGCACATTTGAATAAAGCAGATCGATATCTGTATGTATATATATATATACACATCTCTGAACAAAGTGAATCCACTGGCGTTTGCTGCCATTATCTTTAGGATTTCCTTCATGAGTACAAACTAACTCCATCTGAGTGTCGAAGATAAAATTCAGCAATAACAGTGTGTCCTGGTCAGTTTTCTTTTACCGAGGATTGCATCTCTTGTCTTCGAATTCAGCTCGTGCAGACGATGCTATTTTTAGAAATACTTCCCTTTCGTCACTTCCTGTTTTATCGACAAATCCAGGTGTGCTTACAAGAAAAATGTTAATATAAAATCTCTCATGCCTCTTTGTCATAAAATACCACCGGAATATGTTTCTGTGATACTATATGTTCTGTTTACAGCGATTTTTGCTTAACAATCGAGTTAGCCTTTAAAAGATATTCTAAAAGACAGCCTGTGCATCCGGGTCAGAACTTCCTGAGAAAATAATTATAGTCGCTTCCCGGACAGTGCTAGTCTGAAGAGTTGATGTGTGACGAGAACACTATTGTTGCCTTGTTTACCGGCACCAGGCCTGCAGCTGACCAAGAATTTTGTTTATGGGTGGTTCTGATTCTTGCCTCGTGTAAGGATGATTAATGTTTCGTATATAGAAAAACGCTCAGTTCTGTTACATTCTAAGTAATATATTCTATTTATATATGAGACTCGGTTTGACTGGTTCTCAACAAATTGAGTGTGGACGAATGACGAAACACACACACACACACACACACACACACACACTCACTCACTCACTCACTCACTCATATACACACAGGCACGCACAAGCACACACACAAGCACGCACGCACATATACACATAATATATATCTATATATATCCGCCTATGCTGATGCAAGCACGTGTGCATTACCACTAATCGCAGGTCAGTCTTTTCTTTGAACTTGTGAGACCCTGCACTCTCTGACTAGACTTATCTCTTCATTAAGTCTTCTATGACTTCTGCTAACTCGACTCCTTTTGATTCCCTTGATTTGTAGAACGGTTCACCTCATTACTACCGCACGCGCTGTCCTCTAAACTGCACAATATCCTTAATTGGTTGCCCCAGTATCTCTAACCGGCACAATATTCTTAATTGGTCAAACCCTTAATCTGCGAAAGCTAGAGCCCCCCCTTATCTTACATCAAGAAGCTTGAAAACTCATCCTCGGGAGCGGATTTCTTGTGATTAGACGCGTTTCCAAAAGCACCAGGAGACGCTATACATGTCGCACCCCTAAAAAAAAATCTCAAGCCGGTGTTTATTACTCGCATCGCCTTGTGCGCATAAAAAGAAGGACCTAAATGGCAATGACTTGCATAATTGGTCTGGGAGCGGGACTTTACAGGGCATCATAGACCAATTAAAGAGTCGTCTTATCGCCAGGATTTAATGTGGAAAATGATTCAACAGCTCCTTCTCTGTCGCGTTGATCCGATAACCTGCTGACAGCGGAGCAGTCTGAATCAGTGTCTAAATGTCTTCGTGGCAGCCTCAAACAGGCCGTGATTAGGCCGGAGGAGTGCGCCACATACCTCTGCCACCAACTGCCTGCTGTCACTTGGGGGTGCCATTCGGTTTAGGTGCATGACAACTACTCTAGTTGCAGTCTGAATCGGTTGACCAATAGGTTATGTTCACCTCCCAGGAAATGTTCTCGGTATCACCAAGAACGCACCAGAATGGTGAAGGCGACGAATTTTCTTTTCGTCAACATTTACAACCCGCATGTGAATAGGGATTCCTCTTCCCCACCCCCCACCCCCGCCTCTCTCGCTCACGGAAAAATTTCCGTTACTGTCATTAAACTTCGGTTGGGCCAACAGCAGGGACACTGCAGGCATATTATTAGAGCTGCTCATCCTGGACTTGACATAATACTGCCTTTTAACAGTAATAGAAGTCGTTGTGCCACGTGTTAATCTGCATATAGACTTCTCTATCGTGAAGAAAAACAACAACAAACAAAAAAAAAAGCAGCAGCAATGGTTTTAAACTGGACTTCTTGTCAGTGGCTTCATGGCGATTTTAGAGGGCTCAGTTCCAAATATTGGCATGTGAGTGGTGACTGCACACTTCCGACCAGATTCACGGTATGATCCTCCCAATATTTTCACTTATTCCGGAGAAAACTTAGTCTTAAAAGCCCGTTAGTCGATTGGTCACTAACTCCAGTAAGCTTGTCAGCAGCAGGCCTTCCTATGTCGTTCTAATGGCGCACAGCACAGAGATGTGTTTCGGAACATCAGTATCCGACACCTACCCAGTGCCACGCGCGTCAGGACCGTCGCGTGCGTGACTGCGCATGCGCGGTATCATTTCCGTCTTCCCTTACGCACCCGCCATGCCATTCATCTCCAGCGGTGACAGAAGCCTGGTTCCGCCCAGCAGTCAACGCCTGCTCCCACCTTATGCTCAGTTTATAACCGGCTCCTTCAGGCGCACAAGAGGGCAATAAACTTGCTCTAATGATTTGCCTACAGTGCCCCCTATTGGCGTTGACAGAAACAACTGTCTGTTGCCGTTTGCAGGGGTCTACCCGGGGTAGAACTTCTCGGCTCGCTCATCGCCACGCTCTTGTCCCTCGGTGTGTCATCCTCATCGTCATCATCATCATTGCAGTTCTTATTTTCGTCATCATTGTCGTCTTCCTCCTCTTCTTCTTCCTCCTCCTCTTCATCGTCATCATTTTTGTTGTTCTTACTTCCTTTTTTATTAGTTTTGTCTCCTACTGCAATGTAGTTTTTTCCGTATTGGGTAGGTGGTTGTAAAGAAGGGGAGAGAAGCGTTTGGATACTTAGGTCACCCGCTGTGATCACAAGAGAATTTTAAGAGTGAATGTTTTAAAAGTGTCTTTTTGTGTTTATCCATCCTCTCCTCGCAGAATTGATCATTCTCGACGTGCAAAATGCTTCACAACAGGAAAATCCAGCTGTGACAGATTATTATTATTTATGTCTTGACTTTCTAATGTGTAATGTTCATTGTCTCCTTCCAAAATGCGTCAGTCACGAGTATGATGCGCACATGCCACGTGCACACGCACGCCAGAGCCTGAACTGCTGACGTTCCGCTGCAGACTCGGTAACCTCCAAGCCTTCATTTAACTAATCATGCCCCAAGCAGTAAAAGTTACACGAGCTCTTTAACCAACAGTCCCGCCTCCCACCCCACCAACCAGAAGAAAATTCTCCTGCGATTTTATCCACTCTGTTTATCCAGCCTGCTGCACCGGAATGTCGAAAAGTCCCAGGTGTTAACACAACTTTTATCATTACTCCTTTCTTCTGTTACACCTGCTCTTGCCCATTACTCTCTCCTACTCTCTCTCGTCGTGATTTGCACGCTCCTTCACCTGCGCGCACTGTTCTTCGCTAATCGGCTTCTTCCATCTGTCCCCCTTCTGCTTCCACTGTTGTCACGTAAAAATGGCTTGTCGAGCACTTTCTTGGCGCCTCCATTCTTTACTACATTCATTCCTACATTACTTCCTTCCTCCTTCCCCAGTCGTTCTGCAGTCTGATCCATCTTTTCAAGTTTCCTTCTAAATGTTTTTGCTGCTTTTTTTTCCCTTCCTTCTGTTCTTTCTTTCGGTAAATCTTTCTTTTATCGGTCTTTCTTTCTTTTGTTTCACTCTTTGGTTCTGTGTGCGTGCGTGTGTGTATTCTTTTATATTTTCCCTATACCTTTTAGAACTGTTGTGTTTTTGTTCTAAGTTCTCGCCTACTTCTCTTTCTTTCTTTCTTTTTGCAATTCTATCTTAAAAATTATTAAGGTCTATCGCAAGAATGCTTGTTGACTTTTCATTAGAAATCACAAATCGTTATCTGCTATAGTTTTTTCTTTGGGATATTATTGCTGTTGTTGTTATTTTTCTTATTATTATTGTTGTTGTTGTTGTTGTTGTTGTTGCCTTTGGAATGATTATAGTTTTCTAATTTATTTAGTTTCTCTTTTGTCATGACATATCAGCCACAACTTACTTCCCGTAATTTGTCAAATTTATTTTTAAACCATCGCAAAACTTCCCCGGTGAATTTTTCCCTAAGTGTGTTTTATATCTTTAGAGAAAAAATTTGTCAGCAAATCTTTTCTTAGTCAAAGCCACCGCAAGGGACCCTCCGTATCTTGATGATCTCGCATGTTCAAAGTACCCGGACTAACCTTTGTGGGGGGTAAGGGTGGGAGTGCTGAACCCTCAGCCGTATGATCTATCGCTCTCCCTTGCACGTGCATCAACCTTCATCAGGGCGGGTAACCGGAGAAGCAGTCGCCCGATAGGTAATTGCCGTTCTTGATGCGGAATTTATAGGCGAGGTGTCGCAACGGGGCCTGGGAAGGCCTTCATTTTCGACAGGTTGGACTAAATTGCCCGTGTCTTCAAACGGACAGTAGTATATGACCACAGAAGTGGCTCTGCTTCCTGATAAAGAGTGTGCGACCGCAGGGGTGGGGCTGCTTGAACAGGAGTGGGAGGGGGACATAATCCACATGAAAGATCCGCCTACTGTGCAGCTTCTATGAAACGGTCATCATTATCTGCTTTAGAACTCACACCGATTGTTTACGACTGCGATAACCAAACGTTTACGAAAAATACGAAACGCATATGAACGTTAAAATCCACAGAGAAAGAAAATATCCTGTCCTTTCTGCCCCATACCCCTTCCTGCAACGTTCTATCCACCCTCAGAGTGGAAGGAGCAATGAACTGTTACAGCAGATAATCAAAGTTATGAGCATAAGAGCAAAGGGAGTGTCTTTTCGAAGTGCAGGTGTTAATGGACCTCTGGTGGAAGCGAGTGTGTGTTTGTCTAGGCGCTACTGTTTGTCAAGAAGTCTCAGGAGAGACAACCCTTCGCTACACTACTTGCTTTTTACTCAGTATTCCCGCTTTTTAATTTTCTTGTATTTTTTATTGTGTTTGTTTATTTACTTATTTATTTGTGGAAATGGGATGTAATGTGTGTTATCTAACAACGTCTATGGATGGTAGCATCTCTAACGCGATGGACATTCGCTGGTTGGGCGCTGAGCTTGTGCAGACTCACCACAAGCTTTCGCTCACTTGGAACTTACCACGGGAATATACCCTCGGTGTGGCTGGGTGGATAATGCGATGATCTGTCGTCCCGTGAGGCAGCGATCTAGAGAACGTAAAAATACAGAGTTTTCCCCTCACAAACAGCCACCCAAAGAATGTAATACAAAGTTTCTCCTCATAACTAGCGATCCAGAGACACAAAATTCGATTTTTCACCTCCTCCAATTCTTCTGGTTGCGCTCTTTCGTTCCTGGTTCAAATTTTGTCTTTTCCTCTTTCTTCTTTCATGTTTTTATCGCTCCTCTCTTCTGATATTTCGTTCTGGTACCCTTTTCTTTTGTTCCTTACTCACGTTCCACTCTTTTTTTTTCATTCTGTATTCTTTCTTCCTTCGTTCATTCGTCCGTTCTTCTTTTCATTGATTCCTTAACATATCATTTCTTACTTCATGTATACATGTATTTCTTTCTCGCGTTATCGCAACAACTCCTATCCTTCAACTTCTTTCTTTCTTTCTTTCTTTCTTTCTTTCTTTCTTTCTTTCTTTCTTCTAAAAACTGTCGCATGTGTCAAAGTTAAAACAGACGTTTCCCTATCAACGAACGTTGTGAGAAGTGCTGACTTCCGGTCTTTTTCTCAGGGTCGCACGCCTCATCAAGCAAGCCCGCTAAGGGTGGAAGTGGTTCGTCAGGCCCAAGTGCCTCGCCTTCAAAAGAACGTGGAAACGCTCCAAGGCGATCTAAGATCTATGTATCGTCAGCCTGGAGGTGCAGTGAGCGCGCGTGAATTCCTCCGCCATGGGGCGCTTCTGACAAAATCAATGTCAACGATCGAAAACGAGAAGCTGAACTGAAACAAGAAGAAGGATGGGAAAAATGAAATATTAAAGTGGACCTGAGTGTACGACGACTTCCTTCATGACATGGTCGGTTGTTGAAAGTCTTGCAGACCCTTTCGATGACCCAACCACGTTGGCGATTGATGACAAATATTCTGAAGCATTTAGAGCTTCCTTCTCAGCAACTAATGCTGCGGTTGACAAAAGAGTTAAAGCCACAAAGTACTGCTAAGGATGATCAAGCGCAGCACCAATCGCATCTCTAGATTCAAATCACGGGACATTTCAAACCAAAGTTTGTTAATCTTCCCGCAGTTTAATGCAGTAAGTTCAAAACGCGGTTCGGTAATAGCAATAACCTTCTCCTGTTCAGAAACATTCAGGCAGTTCAGGAACATTCTGACAGTTCAGAAACATTCAGAACTTTTATTCGAGCGGTGATTACCGAAAAGGGGTGTTGAAAAAAGCTGGAGGGAAGTATCTCGGTCCATTGTCTGTTGTCATGAGCCCAACTAACACCAGAGCAAGGGCTAGGGGTGGCTCACTATCATCGTGCCCCTACGGCCAATAAGGACTAAGGAACTGAAAAAGAAAAAAAGGAAGAGGGTCGTCTAACTCCTTTCTGATTGTCAGCACCCTCCCCACTCTCCTGCCAGTTCCGACTTCCCCTACAGCATGCTGTTCTTCATTGAGACCTGTCCGTGACACCGTCACTTTCCCACACTGCCTGTGAGCGTTTGCGACAGGCAGACTTGTTTATGGGATTTGAACCCTGCTGGAGCTGATGGGCGGTTAAGTGGCTGATGCTTTCCTGCTGAGCCACAGGAAGTCCTAATCGTCTCACTGAAGCTCACCTGGACAAAGATACCTGTCTTTTTTTAACTGCAGCTATTTTAGTCGTAATGTTGAAGTAAGAACAAATTTATGAAACTGTTACATTATGCACGTTATTAATTACTTTTAACAAATGAGTCTGTTTCTGCAAAATGTATCCCTGTTAATTGAGATCATATTGAATAAATGTAAAGAAAAAACTCTTATTAAGACATAATAATTGTGTTCTAGTGTGAATCTTCCACTGTCCCTGATACTCAATTCTATAGGGGATGAGACATTTTTAATATTTTGGAAATTATACTTTTTTAACCACAAAACGTCAGTTGTTCTCTGGCTGTAACTGTCCCTGTTAAAACCACTATTATCATGTAACTTTTGTATTTTGTGTGCGCGCGTGTGTTAGTGTGTGTGTTCTCTACTCACTGTTCCTACCAGTCTCTGAGACCGATGTAAAAGCGGTTATCCTAAAAGCTAAAGCAACAACCTGCGAGTTAGATCCGATGCCCACGAGCCTTCTGCTCGAGTGCCTAGATACTCTACTTCCTGCCATCACACATATTGTAAATGTCAGCCTGTCGTCAGGTGTTTTCCCATCTCTGTTCAAGAATGCGGTGGTGAGGCCACTTCTAAAGAAATCCACGCTTGATGTCAATGTGCTAAACAACTACCGCCCAGTCTCCAACTTGTCTTTTCTCTCTAAGATCATAGAGAAAATAGTTTTGACACAGCTCTGGGCCTATTTACAAGACCACAAGCTCAGTCGGCATATAGACCTTTCCACAGCACTGAGACCACTCTTATTAAAGTAACAACAGACATATTATCTGCTCTTGACAGTGGTGATGTTTCTCCATTAACCCTACTGGACCTGTCTGCTGCATTTGACACTATAGACCACTCTCTGCTTCTTCACAGACTCCACACCCTCTACGGGATTTCTGGACCTGCCCTCTCATGGTTCAACTCCTATCTCACTGATAGGACCCAGACTGTGGTAGTCGATGGTCAGACATCTCGCCCTGCTTCACTTTTCTGTGGCGTTCCCCAAGGCTCAGTACTTGGCCCAGTCCTGTTCATCCTGTATACTAAACCACTTTCATCTTGCATCCGGTCTCACCAGGTGTCTCATCAGTCCTATGCTGATGACACGCAGCTTTACTGTTCTATTCCACTGGCTGAGTCTCACTCTGCTATTAGCTCTCTAGAAGCTTGTATTAGTGATGTCAAGGGCTGGATGGTGAAAAACAAGCTTAAACTAAATGATGATAAAACGGAAGCCCTCTTGTGCCATAGAAGAAGACATCAACCTTCACTAGTCAGTCTGCCCAATCACATCAAGGTGGGCGACAGCAACATCACCTTCACGTCATCCGTTAGGAATCTGGGATTTATTGTCACCGCAGACATGACCCTTGATAAACATGTTACAGCTGTCTGTCAGTCTGCCTACTATGAGCTCCGTAAGATCAGTGCCATCCGTCACTTTCTCTCTACACGTGCCACCAACACTCTTGTCTGTGCGTTTGTTCTTTCACGACTTGACTACTGCAACTCCTTGCTGGCAGGCTGCCCCTCATCCCTCATTCAGAAACTCCAGAGAGTACAGAACTCCGCTGCACGTCTGGTACTTAGAGCAAGGAAACGGGACCATGTCACACCTCTCCTTCGTTTTCTACACTGGCTACCCGTCCGTTCTCGCATCCAGTACAAACTGTCTGTGCTGTGTTTTAATTTCTTTGCAGGCTCCTGTCCTGACTATTTCTCTGAACTTCTCATCCCTTACTCTCCGGCCAGACAACTCCGCTCTTCCTCTGACAACCGTACTCTGACTGTTCCTGTCACCAGAACAACAACATATGGTCACAGGACTTTTGGCTACTGTGCTGCAAAACAATGGAACTCTCTTCCTCTCCATATCCGCCACCTTCCTACAATTGAATCCTTCAAATCTGCACTGAAAACGCACCTCTTCCTTGAGCACTACTCCTAGTCCACAATGCTAGTCCTTACCCCCCCTTCCCTCTTGCTACTTTACCCATCACTATTTTTCTCTGTTCCTGTTACTTGATGCCTTTTGTTATCTGTTTTTGTCAGTACTGTCGTTTTCTTTCGTCCCCTGTGTTCTGTATCTACTTAGTCCATGTCTCTTCCCCGTTTTAAGCGCTAAGAGCATACTCTCTACGAGTGTGAATATGCGCTATAAAAATCTTCACTATTATTATTAAGTGTTACATATAAAATTGTCATGTGATTTAATATGAAATAAACTGTTCTAAAAAAGTGTGTGATTTTGAGTACGGGTATATAGTTAAAAACTATCCCATATTCTTTACCTTTTTCTCGCTCTCTCTTTTCTTCTTAGTATGTACGTGAATAAGTGTTAGCTTGAGTGCCTCCTGTGTATGCGCGTCAATGTGTGTGTGCGCGCGTGTGTGTGAGAGAGAGAGAAAGAGAGAGAATGTGTGTGTGTGTGTGTGTGTGTGTGTGTGTGTGTGTGTGTGTGTGTGTGTGTGTGTGTGTGTGTGTGTGTGTAGATGCACTTTTAGGACTCACACAGTCACGTATACGTACAAAATGTTTCTTTACAATTGTTATTTGACTACATACTAAAACTATTTACAGCTCGACCAGAAACCATCAGGAGAAGAACTTTTAGTACTCAGGTCAAGTAAAATAAAGTTAGGTACAATCATAATGTAATATTATGTGTGAGGAACAAATATAGAGACAAAGACTGAAGCCATTGTTGTGTGTGTGTGTGTGTCTGTGCGGTTGTGTGTGTGTGTGTGTGTGTGTGTGTGTTTAATTATGTGTTCATATTTCTGATCGTGTTTGTATTTGTCTGCATGTGTATACATGTGTGTACGCGCTCTTGTATCTGTTTGCCTTTGTGCGCATGCACGTTGGATTGTGTGCAGTCATCCGTCAGAATGTGTTCTCGTCAACACCAGTGTTTTATGACTTCTGAACGGTTAGCGAGCTGACGAGGTTTGAAACGGGGGAGAGGAGTCGAGCATGAACCCCGAGGAAAGGAACTGAATCACAGTGTGCGTGTGGGGGACACACAGTGCGTACGTGTGTGTGTGTGTGTGTGTGTGTGTGTGTGTGTGTGTGTGTGTGTGTGTGTGTGTGTGTGTGTGTGTGTGTGTAAAAAGAAACTCAGCGACAGTCCAACCCTGAAAGGAGTGTTTCGTCGATGCATAAAATTAGTAAGGTTTTGCAGTTTCTCTTCCTGTCCTGAACTGATCCTCACACTCGTCCACATCGAATTACGCAGGAATCATGATGATCAGTCTAGCCTAGGACAGGGAACGATTTTTTTTTTTTTTAAATATCCACCGCTTCCTCGAACACTGACAAAGACAGCCTCAAGCGGTTTAATTAAGCTACCTCTTGAACAGGAGGTCACGGGGAAACACACTATGCTACGTTTGATCTCTGACTTTCCGGTTCCTGCTTCTCTTCACCCGGAGGTGTTGTGCCTGTGTCCGCGAGGCTGGAGTGGGGAGGTAAGGAGTCGGGAGCATCATCCGAGCGCTGTCACTACTAAGCGCGGCGCGCAGGGCGCAGTCTGTCTCCCGCCAAGGCCACTGGATTTTTTTTTTTTTTTTGCCTCATTAGCCGCAGAACCCTCCGAGGTCTGGTTACATCCTGACACTAGCCCCGCCATTGGTTGACTTCCAGCACTTACAATTCGCCGACACTTGCATTGCCAGGGCAAGCGACTTTATTATTATGATCATTTATTTTATTTATTTATTTTTGTAGAGGGATCAGGGAGAAGAATAGATGCAGCATGAGCCTTAGTGACTTATGTATAGATGATATTTCTCCAAACCACGAGTTCCATACCTACAGGACATTTGATAGTTCGATAAGATGCCGTGTAAAGGATGTTCGGTGTTTGATTTCAGGAATGATGACTTGTCCAAGAATTTTGCTTCGTGGTGTGAGCTACGTTCACCAACAACTCTAGCGCAGTGCATGGCTTCGTGGGCAGTAGTTATCATGTTGTCCACTTGTCCTGGTGAGTGCATTTCAATCGTATGACAAAGAAGAGTAAAAATGATGAAAGATTATTGTACTGATTTTTAGGGACCAATTAGTGCAGCCCTTTTCCTTTTTTTTTTTTTGGAACAGTTTTGTTATAGGGGGGGGGGGTAACACGACGGTCATAACAGAAATGGCTCGCGGCATTTGTCGTCTGCTCGCTCCACTCAATTGACAATTGCCCAATTGTACCTAATAAACTAAACCTAACCCTACCCCAAACCCTAACCCCAAACCTCTGAAAAAATAACATAGACCAGCCTATGACGTCACCTTCCCCCCTATAAGAAAGTTCTGCCAATTTTTTTTTCTCTTCCACACACCCCATTCTCTAATTTTTCTTTCTTAATTTCTTTTCTCCTGTCCCTCACTGTTTCTCGGTTCACTTAAGTTCGTTGTTTTCCTTTGTCATCTATTGTTTCTCTCTTTATCTCTTTCTTTCTTTCCCTTTCCCCTCTTCTCCATTGTTCCCCTGATTTGTCTTTCCGTGTTTTCTGTATGCTTCTTTCTTTCTTCTTTTCCCTTCCAGCCCTTGTTTCTATTTTGTTTCCATTCTTTTCTGAGATATTTCGCCATCCCTACCTCACTCATTCTTTCACTCACATTCCTTCACGGGTTCGCAGCAAACACAGAGTAAGAGAGAGGGAGAGAGAGAGAAACTCGTTCACTGACAAAGACAAGGCACGATGGAGCTCACGCCACATGAAGAAATAAAAGGCCCGAGATCCTTAGGCCCTGCTGCCCGTGAAGGGCGTCGGGAGTTGGGTTATCTGTCACAGCTGCTTACGCCAGACGGAAATGATGAACAATAAAACGCGTGCAAGCCCGGGAGGTGCAGAGCCTCGCAAGCTAACCAGCCAATCATAATTGTGCCGATAAAACGCAAGTCTGCAAATTACCGACCGATAGTCCCCTCCCTTTCCTCCTCCGCCCCCCCCCCCACCCACCCAACCCACGACCTTTTTTGACGAGGCGCGTAGATTGTTAAGAGAGAATAATCTGCGATTTAAAAAGCCGTCTTTATTGATGATGTAAGCGGCCATTGCACGTACATTGGCATTTGAGCTGCTTGCTGCTGTGATAAGCTCATCACTGCGCCCGTCACGCCTCGTTTGTGTAATTGCTGCGCCATGCTAGCCGCCATTTCTCTTCGTACCACACACCCACCCACTCGCCTCTTTCCTTTTCGTTTTTTTAAACCACCAGACAGTGCCTGCTATACTTCTGTAACCGTACTATGAAACACAGACACCAAAGATTGATGGCTTCATTTTGAAAACTAATAACGCCCAGTCCAGTGTCATTAAGAAACATTTTCCAGAATTAATTACAGGTCTAGTTGTTTACATTTTAAGACTGTTCCTTCATTTCTTTGCCTCCTCTATCTTTTCTCTCTATCCCCTTCCTCCCTTTATTTGTAGGCGGGTTTGCGTGAGAAATATTGTGTGTGTGTGTGTGTGTGTGTGTGTGTGTGTGTGTGTGTGTGTGTGTGTGTGTGTGTGTGTGAGAGAGAGAGAGAGAGAGAATTCAGTATAAAAGGGGATCTTCTCATTTTTTTCTTCTAGCAGCCATTAACATCAAGTCGATTACATAATGAAAACACACCAACGCTTTCTTGTATCGAGACCTACTCTTCATAAACTGTTTGACTGCAGAATCCTTGCAGCAGGATGATGTTTCTGACTACGTGTGGACACTGGCCAGGGTATTAAATTATCAAAATTATCGTACGAAAACCCAACAGATCGACTTTCCAAAACCTTGACCTCCATCAAATCCTCGGTTGTAGATCAGTGAACAAATCCCTTTTATTTCTGTGGCGCTGTGAGCGTGACCATTAACACTTTTTTGCGTGCTCGGCTACTTGCGAGGAGTGAGAAGAAGATGGGTTTACTCCCCTCGAGATGCTGGTGGTAGCAGGTCCCGTGCTATCTGCAGAGTCACGGGTCCGTGAAAGCAGACGTCGCTGGTCTGTCAGAAGCAGCAGGCTGTACAACCAGAACCAACGCACGCATGCGTGCACAAGCGCACCACCACAAATAAAATGATAGGAGCGCCATCTACGCCAATTTTCAAGGGCCGAGAGAGCCGACAGGTACTCACAAGGCCCAACCATCCCCAACCCCTACCAGAGGAACGTCCAGAAGTCGTGAAGTGGTTGGTTGGTTGGTTGGTTGGTTGGTTGGTTGGTTGGTTGGTTGGTTGGTTGGTTGGTTGGTTGGTTGGTTGGTTGGTTGGTTGGTTGGTTAAATCCTGTAATATAACGCTCCAAAGGAGGAAGATAGAAAAGAAAAAAACGGAATTCTGGTTTTGTTAAGCATTGACTTCCACAATTCTTTATATAACAGATTTTAAGAATGAAGTGTAGCATCAAGTGTAGCCTAAAGACAAGCTCTTGGGTGCATACACACACGCGCGCGCGCACATACACACACACACCAAATGAACAAAATATATTGAACCTGCTGTGTCTTCAGTTTAATCCTTTGTCCTGACTAAGTGGTGGGATGGCATTAGAAAGAAAGCCATCTTGCAGGATTCTACATCGTGGGAATACTTTCGAATTAATGTAAATACTTTATGTAAACTTCATTTTTTTTAAAAACTTTTTCGTCCTTATCTTCTTTTTTAAGCGTAGAAAAATTTTTAGTTCGTGAATAAGAGTGTTGAACGCGTTGAGTTAAAAAAAATTAAACGTGTAAACGTGCTCCATAAAACAAATTACATAAAAAATAGGCATGCCTGCATACGAAGGTGAGACAGACAGACATACAGACAGACAGACAGACAGACAGACCAAACGTTTTACATGCACTGCTCATGGTGCAGAGGACGCAGCAAAGATCGTGGAAGGTTGTTAACGGCATCATAATGGTCTAGATGATGGGGTCGGTCGTTTTCATTGTTTCTTTAATCGCTAACGTTGCCCTCCGCAGCACCCGACGATGCCGCGTAGGGTGTGGAATAACACAAGCTGGCATGCTTAGTACAGTTGCCAGGCTCCCTTCTTTCATCGTAAAACTTTCTCCTCATCTTTCTTCCTACCCCACCCCCTCCCCCCCAAATCAACTTCCCCTGCAAAAATTCCTCCTGTTCTTCGTCGTCCACCACCACATTTACGTCTGTCTGTAGCCCCCATCATCCACACCTATTCCCATCCCCTCCCTCTGGACCCCACCTTCTGGATTGTCTTCCCTTCTTGCCCTCTCGCCATCCGTCGCTCCGCCGCCGCCCGCAAAACACGTTGATGTCATCTATCCAATGCATCGCACTGCGATTGGCTGCTGCGCGTGGTGGATGCCCCGCGAGGGAGGTCCGTAAGGTCTATCGTATGAAGCGCGATACAGCAGCAAGAGCCCACTCTTTCAGACATCGTCCGCTGCAAACACGTCTCATCTTTATCGCCAAGTGGCTCTATAACAACCCGCTCTGACCGCCGCAGACTTCACTTCTCTCTCTCCTGAGACCCAGATGCCAGAAAGATGAATCGGCCGTCGCAGCGGTCTATGAAGAAAGGAAAAGTATTCACTGCGAGCCCACGGGCAGAAAGGAACAGTGCCAGAGATCTTCTACACCTGGGTTTCCCGCAAGAATCAAAGGTCCAATCAAAAAGCGGTTCGAGAAGTATCCTGAACATCGTCGAATGTCGATCTTGACGATTTTCTATCTGTAGCTGCCCCTCGTCGAGACTATCGCGAAAAATCAGCGTCTTATAGAAGATCTGACAAAATTTCGATGAAATTGATACGTGTTTGTTACAGATGAATAAAGCAGTTCTTCCACGTATGCTTCATTTCCCCCAAGTTAGTTCTATGTAAATAAAGTGGTATTGTATTGTAAACCGGCTTCAATGTCCAGCTCTTGCTGATTGTTCGTTTCGATGCAAAAGTACAACACTTTTTTCCTGAATAAAGAGTAGATTTTTTATGATTGTGGGAGTCTCAGACTCTTTGACTACGAGTAAAATATCGCTTCCAACACCACACACAGAGATACTTCACAAAATAAATAGATAATATAAAAACAGCAAGGGCTGAAAATCTCACTAAAGAAGTTGGATGTGTATTGCAGAGACAAGAACTCGTTCTGCATATGATTTCCTTCCAACGACACAGATTGGCGCACCATGTTCTTTTATGGAAAGGCAGGCTGGGCGACCGATAAAAAGATTTTCAGGCAGAAATGAGGTTCATACTGTTCTGGGGACCGCCATGGCTTGATGTTGTGTTTTACGGTAGCAGACACAATTAACCAATTAAACAATAAGTGACAACCAATTAGACAATAAGTATGAGTCGTACACATCCGCTACTAACATAAAAGCATCCAGTCGACTGCCAGCAAAATTATGACTTTCAAAAATTACCCACATTAATTAAAATGTATTGAAAAGAATGCAATGAAAGCATAGCACTTTATAGATGTATTCAGACTTATTTCAACACCATAACAATTTTCCATCTCGAAGTTACAGTGAAACGATATAGACGGCCATGAAACTTTCAGCTCATCTTGACTAGATTGAAAACAAACAAAATGAAAGATGTAAAGTGTAAGCCATACAGACAGTAAAGTGGTCTGGGGTACCAAACGCCGTGTGTGTTGTCCTGTGACCGCGTACCATGACATCTCTAGTCTCGCATACTTCCTATGGACTCATGCAACTCCTCAACTCGTTCCTAGCCCTGAGTGTAACTGCGAACTGAGGAATTAGTGTGCTGCTCTCTGAGCAACTAGCTCTTGTGTAGTTTGGGATATTTACAAGTTGCGATGTTCATGTGTTTTAAATGCGTCGAACTGTTTCGTAAGGCTTTATCTACACATACATTAATCACATCAACTACGAGATTGTGTGTGTGTGTGTGTGTGTGTGTGTGTGTGTGTGTGTGTGTGTGTGTGTGTGTGTGTGTGTGTGTGTGTGTGTGAGAGAGAGAGAGAGAGAGAGTCTTATCATTTGTATGTTTGCCCTTTAGTGAGGTCTGAATTTTAATCCCTCCCAAAAAAGTTTTGCTTATCCTATTCACCTTCGTAAAGAAAGAACTGTCAGCTCTGCGTGTGTGTGTGTGTGTGTGTGTGTGTGTGTCTCGTGCGTGCGTGTGAAAGCTGCTGCTCTGTGTGTGTGTGTGTGTGTCTCGTGCGTGCGTGTGAAAGCTGCTGCTCTGTGTGTGTGTGTGTGTGTGTGTGTGTGTGTGTGTCGTGCGTGTGTGTGTGTGTGTGTGTCTCATGCGTGCGTATGAAAGCTCCTGCTGCTGTTGATTTTTAAGCTCTAACAACCGATTTTTTTTTCAAATTGCCACCTGATTATATCCTTAGCAACATTCATTTATCAAACATGAAAGATATTGACAAAATGAAACGTTAAAGCCAGTATAATAAGTATTGTTGACAACAATGTGTGCAGCATAGGATGAAGTTGATTCTCTTTGTATAATTACGATATTAAGTTTCTTTCTTTCTGTTTTCTTTCTCGCTCCTTTCGCGCACTCCACGAGAGACCGTCTTATATACTCTCAAATGATTATTGTATCTCAAGAATAAACAAGATTAAACTAGCCTAAACAGTGGATAATAACACAAAATTATCTGAAGCACACTGCAGATCAGCTCCTTACCCTTCCCACCAACACCCACTGTATCAGATCTTTTCTCCTTCTGACGAGCTGGTGAAGACAGACAGCGCACGTGAGTGCTCCTGTTCACACGACCGCAGTACATTTTCTTTACGGCTTAAAAAAAAGGGCCCCCAGCTCGATTTAAGTGAAAACACAGATTGTTTACAAAACTCTATATGAGCAGCACGTGCTGTTTGGAAAACTGTATGGGTTGTGTTTTGACAAAACTGTTTCCATTGTCAACATTTGTGGCGCGGTCAGAAAAAAAGATGTCCATTTATAATCGGGCCTCTTCTCTTGTCACCAGAGGCCTGTGTGTGTGCATGCGCGCGTGCGAATATATGTTTGTGTGCGCGCGCGCGTGTGTGTGTGTGTGTGCGTGTGCGTGTGAGCATGCACATGGGATGCAGACATTATTTCTCGCCACACAATTTAACTTTCAGTGTCGTGTACCTACACGCACGCACGCACACACACACAGAGGCGTACGTGCGTTCGTGCGCGCGCGTACACGCACACTTTTTCCACTTACACGCGGAAACAAATATTTGTCCTGCTCAACGTATTATCTATCGCAAACTGGGTTCTGGACCGAACAAAAAGTCTCCCCAACCCCCCCCCCCCACAAAAAAACCTCCCCCACCCGTTAACCCCCCTCCTCCCCCCACCAGTGCCAACGAGCGCACGCACTCACTATACCTTCTCCTCATCTCCGCCTTCTGCGTGCCGTGTATCTTTCTCGCTCAGACCCTCGACCTTTGCCCCTCCTCATTTCACCTTTCCCACCTCCTGAAGAACCTAAAGAGTCCGCGCACCTATGTAGGCTAGGGAACATTTGCATTCTTCTCAATGCACCCGATGAGGCGACGTCTGTACTCTCACTTCTTAACTACAAGGCGGGGCGCGATGAGGTCCTCGCTATCAGCTTCAAGTGCGGGGTGTCTCTTGATCAGCTCGCGTTTCCGGCCTCAACAACCAGTTGCGAGAGTTCGCCGAGTGCAAACCCTTGCCTTGTACATTTTCCTTCGGCTCCTTTGTATCCCTCTACAGATCCTTCCATCTATTGTCATGGGTCCTACAAATACAGCAAACTTGATGGGGGCAAAACAAATTTTCCCGTGCATTTTTGATTATTTCTTCACACAGCAGACTTAAGATCAGTCTTTCCTTAAATTACAATTCCTTAGTGCTCTGAAGTTTGTGATACCAACTTGCAGAGAAAACAAATGTTATGAGAAAAGATAGGTCAGAAGAAAATTTGCTTTAGTGTGCTTAGTGAAGATCTTTTAACAGAAGGCTTAAAGGCATGAAAATAAGGAAAAGTTAATTAATAGCCTAGCGGTAGAGTGAGCTGTAAGTGAAAAACATTGTCTACAGTACAGCACAAACAATTAATATAAGTATGCTCGCTTCCAGATAGCAAGACAGCTACACGGATTCTCATCTGAAGACACACGGATAGAGAAGATCAGCACCTCAACAGTAACAATAAAACTTTCTTGATAGAGACATAACACCTGACGAAGTCACAGTTGTTCAATACACCAAACTGCTGGTCCTAACAGTATATGATGCCCGAACTGCTAAAACAGTATTGTCGCTATTTGTCCCCTTCCTGGTAGAATTATTCGATCATATTCTTGAAGGTTAGGTTGAAGAATCATGGTCATAAGTTATCATCCATTATATAAGAAAGAGAGTATTAATGCTCCTAAAGACTACGAAACAATTAATTGTTGCAGCAAGCTGTATACATCGATACATTCATCCTAAATAAATGTCTGTCTCTTGCTTAAAAATAAATTGTCGCTGGAGAAATTTCGTGAAAATTTTGAAAAAGGACTATTCCTAAATTGACTATATTTGTATATTATTTGCAATGATACATTGTTTCAAGAACACCTCTTATGAAAGTAATTATATGTAGATTTTTATAGAGTTCCAACAAGTGATTGACTCTTCTTTCTGTTTTAAATTATGCACGTGTTGTACAAAAAGGGTATTCATTGTAAAATTTGTCATGTCTTTAGATGTATTTACAGTATCGTGAAGGTACATATAGCTTACCCCTCATAGCTTTTTATATCCAGTCTTAATTTCACCAGTAACAGATTAGCATTCAGTACCTACAAGAATTGCAAAATTAGCATACAGCTTTACTCTTATCTTCTTGAGATCTTTATTATGTTGTTGACTGACACTGCCACTGGTCATAAGCCTACAAAATCAGTTGTATGCTCTTCGAACAAGCACAAAAGTACTAGATTTTACAATAAGCCTAAAAAGGTCTTGCATAATTGTATTTGGAGATGGTGATCATTTGACAGGTAGAGAAATACAGACATATAATGGTAAATCAATTAAATAAGGAAAATATCTTGGGTTGTTCTTTGGGAGGAGGTTGTCTGTTTCTGCTGCATTTGGTGACATTTCAGCAGTAGCCAAACAAAACAAATCTTTTAAACAAAACCACTACTCTTGTATGGATCTGAAAAATGGAGTCTGAAAATCATCTTCCAGTGGTACAGCTACCTACATTTGTACCAGAAAAAATTGTTAAATGTCAGCCCCACAACCCCAAGTGATATGGTCTATGGTGACAGTAGGTAGATTCCTCTCAGGGTTCACACAAAACAATAGTGGTTATGCATGACAAGACTTAAAAAGATTCCTGCAGTGACTATGTTATTACAACTGTCATGGAAAAGTGTATATTTCTCTATACTTGTATTGTTTTGGGTATGTGTGGGAGAACATGGGTGTAAAATATATGGGACTTTTTACTCTACAATTCAAACACCACCTCACTGATTGTTTCAAACTTGAATGGCATCCTTGTTTCACAGACAGTGCAAGGTTAATTTTTTTCATACAACCTGTCAATCAAACCAGTTATAACCATACCTTCACCATGTTAAAAATAAAATTCTGAAAAATACATTAAATCGTTTCTATGTGGGAATTTTGTGCCTTAGGACCCAAAAATGTCTTGAAATGTCCCATTTGCCATATTGTGCAGAATGACTAAGTACACCTTTTCCACTGTCACATGCTTGAAGATTTGAGACTTTTATACTTGCCACATAAATATAGAACAACCAATTTATCATATTTACTTATAGTCTGTTTTGTTTAATGTGCTTCCCCTAAACTGCCTTGCTTGATTTATTATTGTTTTAAATGTTCTAAGGAATGTCTTTGTGCAGTTTGAATGAACGTATTTCATGAATCTGGTTTGCCAGTTCTCTTGACTACTTACTGACAATGGCTGTAACTATACTATCATTTATTATATGATCTATCATACTGTAGTCATTATGTCCACGTTATTGTGTTGTGAGCTGTATTCATCACCTGAATGTTGAGGGATCGGAACAACTTTTTGAGTCGAATTTTCACTCCCAACTTCTCTCACTGTATATACTTGCACACATTACCATAAGTCACAAGTCGTAAACAAATACAAATGCCCAGATTTTATATAAAGTGATTAAATAATGAACTGTTTGAGATTTCAAAAATAGAACTCAAGCATTATTTTACACGTTTTATCAAAACAGTAAATGTCACACGAACTTCAATCTTTTATTACCTTTACAGTTGTTTTTTTAAAAAACACTTCAGACAAACCCTAGCCTTTTGTTCTTTGGGGAATGAGATATTAATTAGAGATGGCAGTTTTCTGGGGGTCAGCTTTTGTTACAATACCAGATCCCAATCTCCCTTGCTACCTTGCCTTACCCAACCGATTGACATACCTTGATCAACTAGATATATGGTGCACCACACTGGCCAGTGTGCAGGCCTTTGAATGACCCCATTGCTCTAACCACCTGGCTACCAGATTCCCATTGCTTCAGTGGCTTTACAACGGGCAGTTTGTTGTAAAGCCACCGAAATGATTTCTCAGTTATTATTATTAAATTATTTATCAGTTAATGCAGAAGGCATATGATTACTGCCGATGTTAATATTCTTGACTGGCCTTCAAAGAAAATCTGAGATGCCATTCATTATCTGTTATCATTATTTTTATGACAGCATGTGTTTTCTTACACCTCCAACATATACCTTACACTGCTTGCCATGTGTGATAAGAATGTGATCTGACTTGACTGCTGATGGACGGAAGAAATGACTGATCTATGCAGCTCCAGAGCAAAACATGTCTATTAAGATACACGTCACTCTTGAAATGGACACAGATTTTGCATATGCAAAAAAAACAACATAATTCTTAAGCAAAAGATAATGTACGAAAGATAATGGAACAGGGATCACTTATGATTGTCTTGTCACAAAAAAAGGTTTGTTAAAATTGTTTCCCATCCTGATGCTGCCATATTATCTAAGAAAGACTACTCTTTATCGATAGCCACACAAATAGTTGTTTCCCTTTGGTTTCATACAGAGTAATAGGCGCCATACAGACCTACAAAATTTGATTATTGTCTAAGTTCACAGGCAAAATACTATGACTAACTTCTTTTGATTCATCACTTCCACTTAGCTAAAATTACATCTTATAAAATGTTAAAATTACTTTGTTTAAATAAACATAAAATTGATGCTAGTCTGCTGACAAGGAAGCAGCAGAATTTCTAGGTGGTGCCAGTAAACAATGGAATAAATTCAATCAAAGACAAAGATCAAGACTTTCCAGCTTGCTGTGAACAAGAAACACTTAATTAAGCTATTTTCAAAAAGATGCAAAAAGCACACTTGCACGCACAAAGGCACCGTATGTATAAAAAATTATGGTCATACATTGACACACACTTGTTAATACAAATTTGAATATTTTTGTTTCTCTGACACAGCATTAAGAGAAATGAAGAGCCTTCAAAAGCACAACAGTTATGTGTGGCTAAGTAGAAACTATATTCTTTTAAATAAATTAATGTAAAAAGTGTGGTTAATTTACATAGTTCGATAAAACAAAATAGAAACAAGCAGAAACAATAACAAACCATACATTTCTTTGATAGATGGCAAGTAGGAAATGCTGAACAGGTATTCTCAAAACAACCATGTACATGATGCAAAAGGTGAATGAATGAAAAAGATGACTATTAAAATTCACACCAAAGAGAGAGCAAAAATATGTGTGTATTGTATAACTATATTACAGCAGATCATTTAAAACAGATCTTTATACAAAAGATCAACATTTTATCCACAACCAAGAAGACCACACAGAATATTTGCACGGAAGAGTATGGATTACAAGAAAAATATTTCTCATATGAAAAACACATTATACTTTGATTAAAATGTAAATGCTATTTTGCCCAAATTTCACAAAAATTTCTGAAATTTCTGATACTAGAAAAATGCTAATTTGAATAATTTTCCATTTGATAAGATGTTCATGCCTGCATCAGTTTGTAAAAATTGTATGGAGTATCCTTACTGACCAATGATTCACACTTGCAGACACAAGAAAATCAATCTGTTTGGAATGAGGTGTTTTATTTTACTATCCTTTAAAACTGCTTCCAAAATAACTGTTAGAAACATTACAAACTTAATGAGGGGATATGGTGGGGGTGGGGGGAAGAGACATAGAGACAGAACAAGAGATTGATGGACGGTTCCCATTATGAAACTATTTGTGTTAAAAATAATGTTGCCCAATAAGAAAATGAAGTGAATCCTTTTTTAGTTTTCTCAATTAAATAATAATAACAACAGATTCCTTTCAAAAACAGTTCAAAGAAAATCCACAGGTTTGAGGTAGCAGAGAAATTACTGGATTACTGCAGGAGGCAAGCTCGGGAATTCCTAGAGGCTTCTTTTGCTCTGCTGGGTCCAGTTGCGGAACTGATCGGACTTGCCTGTGCAGATGCAGCAGAACGTTTGCAGACGACTGAAGAGGATGGAAAATGTTTTGCTAGTGTTGCTTCCACATCAGCAATCTGTACACAGGATTAAAATAGTTTTTAGTTTGGATAGCCTTACACAGAACATGCACATTGTAAAATGTGTTAATTATGGAAGACAAAAATGCTATGAAATAAGGACAAACATTTAAAACTGCTAATAAAAACAAAGCATGAATCAAATTAATATACACACAAATCCTGGGTCTATGTGCAGATGAAATGATTTTTGAAAATTAATACTCACAGATATAGATGTCCTTCCACTTGCTGTCATAGAGTCAATCAGCTCATAGATCTTTGACTGTAGACAAAAAAAGCACTGACTAAACAGCAATTCAAGGAAATTCTCCATTATCATACAGTATATAAAGACTAGAAATCGGATAATATTTAAATTTATCTCAGTCACATTCTCTCTCTGCTCATTTTTTTTCAACTGTCCAGATCTTCTGCATGTGCACTTTCTGTGGTGACATATTGTTCAGCAAACACTGACCAGCACTTCATCTCCTTTTCCATCTCTCTGTTGGGCTGTCAGGGCAGCAGATGGTTTATTACTGCTAACCTAAAGGGCAACAACAAATGAACAACTCTTATTTAAACTAAATATAAAACTCATGAAATAAAGTTATAAAAGATGACATAAGACAAGTTTTTGAAAGAAAAAAAAAGATTAGATCCCATGATGACGATGACGACGACAATGATAATGATGATGATGATGGCATTAGTGGTGACAGTGATGGGGACTACAATGATGGTATGAAACTAATGATATTACTAAAAGCTGAGGTTTTGCTGCCACTTACAATCTTCCTTTGTTAAGAAGGGTGTATGTAATGCATTCATCTCAACGGCATAAAACACAAATTAACAAAAAGCAGGTTTAAAGCTACCATTGTAGATGAATCTGTTGCAGTGGCTGCTCCTTGTCCTGGCTGTTTCACTGCAGTGCCTGCATCCAAGGTTTCCCTCTGCCCTGACTGTATAGCTGCTGTCTTGGCAATGCCCAAAGCTGTTCCCTCTTTTGACTGTCCATGAGCTAGCACACTCTTGCTGGGTGATTTGTTCTTATCACTGCTCCCTGTTACCCCTGACTTGTACCCATCCTCCTTCTGCTGCCCCCATACCTCCACCATCAGGTAATCCTCAACCAAGTAATCCAAGAGCTGCAAGAATGTAAGAAGTAACTATACTTTCATTCTGCATCTACTGCATGTGTGAATGCAGTTCACTCTACACTACTAAGCCAGAATATGCTTGCAATACCCAAATCAATGGGACTGGAACCACACAGTTCATGTAAATTAATCCAAACGTCTTTAAATCAAATATCCTTCAAGTACATTGCACTATCTATGTATTTCCGACTTTTTTTACATTTACCATCTTTCTGTTACTTTGATGGGTGATCTGAAGACCTTGCATTTATCCTCTGTATACTTGAAAGATCTACATCTCTTCTTGATATTCAAATTCCTAAAATTTTTATCATACACCTGGCTGCATGAATCAAATATTCCATTTGAAACTCTGTCCATCTAGTTAGACAAATCCTGCCTTACAAAATAGTTGTGACAGGTAGAGAAACCTTGTAAGTATTTAGTAATCTTTAGTGAAAGTACAGAATAATGAGTAATATAAAAGTGTTTCCAGTGAGAGCAAGATGTAACATACCTGCTGTGTAACAGTTTTGTAAGTGCACTTCCTTTCAAATTTGTAATCTGGGTTACTTGAATCCTGCACCTCCTCTGTCTTTGTTTCAGCGTTGTCCAAGTAAAATTTAAACTTGCAGTATGTCTGAAGACAGGAAAAATTTTTAAAAAATCATCTGAAGTCCTAAATGTATACACGATTAAATTTATGCCATAAAATCCGTAAATGATTACAGTGGAGTCTATACTGATTCTTATTTTTACACATATCAGCGTATGATAGTAGTGAAAACTATCAACATTTATAATTCCACTGTGACCCTACTATAACCATTTTAATTATTAACTGCTCTGCAAACAGTATTATTGTGAATAAACTGAAAACTATGAACAAAACTGGCTATCTGGTTAAAACACTGTCATCATGCACACTGTTATATATTATTAACTACACACAATGTGCTCTTACAATGTTTATAAATGTAGAACTTTTCTGTTATTTAAAAAAATATATGAGCCTCAATGCCACCAACTTGCGCATTCTTGTATATTATTTGTCTGCCACTGCAGAACAGTTTTTCCCCCCTATCAGACTCAAGATACTTTAGAATATTTTAGAAATTTATTGTAATTTTCTTCACACCCACCACAAGCACACATGAGAATAGACCTTAAAAGAATTTAAAGAAATCTATTTAATTTTTTCTCACCTTTTTAAGATTTCGAGGCAAGCCTTTAGCCCCCAAAATCTTGATTATGAAATTCAGAGGTTTCCCAAGCTGCATACATACCAGAAAGCATATAACTCTAAAGGTCAAAAAATCATTTTCAATTGCTTTTAAGCAGGTCTTTCAAACCAAAAGTGGGTTCAGTGGCAGTATTGAATTCTGCATCTTTCATCTCAAAATATATAGAACAACAAATAGATGAAAAATTTCTGTTTGCACCGAATACAGAAAAGCTCGTGCTATATTACTGCTAATGTTGAACAGTCTTTGGTTGCTCTGCAATGGCAGCAAGCTTTTGATGTGAACTGATACTACCATTGGTCACACCATCTTCCTATCTAGTGTTGCAGTCACTGAAATATTCAACATCCATAAATCACCCTTATTCCTTGTGGCACAACTGTCAATGGTCTCCTATGACCAAAACTGTAACTGGTGTAATTTGACAAAATGCTAAAAATGGCATAAAAAGGGGCTTGCTTTGTCACATTCATAGACCACTTCCAAAATTAAACACCAAACCAAAAGTGACACAAACCATCTGATTTGGACTGTCAATGTATGTCTCCTCAGAAATATTTTTCCAACCATCATCGCAAGGAACAATCTCTAAAGTTAAGTGTCCATGGTCATTGCCCTTATAGTCAGTGATGGGAAGGCTTTCTTGAAAATCCATCTGGTAGGCAAGAGATTGCAGAAATACATGTGCAAAGCCAATTTTTATGTCAGTTGTTGGTGGTTCCCAAAATGGATCTCGTTCCTGTAAAGTCAAAAAGGAAAGTAATAAGATCCCAGATTAGAATATTTATTACTGCACTGTGCTAAATACATTTCAATTCACTCCGGGAAGCTGCAAATTTTACTTTATAAACCAAAGCAGTTCTGATTCTAATAATTTACAGCTAATATGAAACTTGAAACTTGCTTTATCAATTTCTGCATTCTTCACAGTAATTTTTATCTCCGCCATCTTAGAGGTTGTGTACACCTACAACGTACAGGCCTGATAAGCTATCAAGATCATTTTTTCATGTCTTATTACATTTTTCTTAAACCCTATTAAATGGCAGATTGAAGTTGTGCTCTTTGTACAGGTGCTGAAACTGCTCTATACAAACAAAGAAAAATGAGAAAAAGAAACTCTTTAATCTCGCTCCCAAACTGTTAACTAGCTTGTAGCACCTGC
The DNA here is from genome assembly GCA_004794655.1 of Marisa cornuarietis. Taxonomy (NCBI): domain Eukaryota; kingdom Metazoa; phylum Mollusca; class Gastropoda; order Architaenioglossa; family Ampullariidae; genus Marisa; species Marisa cornuarietis. The sequence continues at coordinate 594,823 of SMMW01000135.1, forward strand.
ACCTTAGCTTGAAGGTAATTTATCTAAGAAACAATATGCCATCTAATATTCTCTCATCACCTGAGGCACATCCCAATCTTTGTCCCCCTCTATAAAATTCTGGTACATCTCCTCTGCCAGGTACCTGCGGTTGACAAAGTTGTTGCGATCCAGCAACCATCCATTTCCATTGTCCAGGTTCAGCATTTTAACCATTACCTGTGAAAAACAAATCTGCATTTGTTATGAAAAGTCAGAAAGGGAGGAGGGTGATGCATGTATATATATATATATAATCAAAACACATATATTCGCTCTCTCTCTCTCTTGCTCTCTCTTACACACACACACTCTCTCTCTTTCTTATCACTACCACAGCACTCCATCTCAATATTTTTTTAATTCAGTTCAAGAAGCAGATGATCCCAAAAAGCTGCAAATGTACCATAAATTCAGCTGAAAGACCAATCGTTATCTCTAAACTTACAATATTTTGTCAGATTTATTAAAATTTATTTTTGAATAATTCTTGCACACACACACACACACACACACACACACACACAGATATAAATATATATACACACACATAAACCAACACTTCAACAAATACAACATGGACTTTTTGTTTCAATAATAATCGTAATACACAATGCCTTCTCTCAAACAAATGTGCACTGACAAACAATTAGAGCAACACATATAAGCATATTAACCTAAAAGGCGATGCAGCCCATGCTCACCTCTGTGCGTCCTTCCTTGAGGCCACGTGCCTGAGGTGATATAAGGGCCAGTTCAAACTTGACTTTCTTGTTCAATTCTTCTGCCATGGCATTGGCTCCGTTGACCAAGGGCAGTAACTCAATCAGCTCATCATGAAGCAGCAAGTCCTCTGCAAAAATAATAGCTATGCTTAACACATCAGTTCCACTACCTCTGCAATTTAACCTGTATTGTGGACCGCATCCCCTCCCACGTTCTTGAAAACGTGCTAACTTGACAAAAGGCTGTCTTTAAAACACTTTTTGCTCTTAATTTTATTTTATTGGCTGTTTGTGAAGTTTTTTTCCAAAGAAATTTTAGAAACAGGAAAAAGCAAATAAGACAGCTTATGTTTCCAAGCAAGAAGCACAAATAAAAAATACCTTTTGAGCTGGTGGCACTGTCTCCCTTTACCAAACCAGACTGCTTTGCAATTTCTTCCTGTGCCTCGGTGTATGTTGGCTTTTCTATGGGTACTCCTGCCTTCAGCTTCTTTGCTTCATCCTGAGGGTGGTGGAAGACGTAGAGGTGATTGGACCCAAACAACACCCTGCCAGGAAGAGACTACTCATAGTTTCTATCTCCATCTCAAGAACTTTTTTTCAGTCAAGCCATTAAAGCCAATTAAAAAAAGAAAGTAGGATGTAAACTCCTTCACTTGTCCATGTATGCAACATCTGATTTTAATTGTAATATACAACCTGTTAATATGCTTATCAACTCTGATTTTGATACACTTTTAGCCTGCACTTTTGTTTAGATGGATAGTAGTGCTCATCACAATTTTTCAGTAAACATCAAAAATGATGAAAATAAAACTGTGATGTGTATCTTGTAACAGTCATTGACTTATTTGATCCTAAGCAACTCACTGCAAGCATAGCAAACAGATTTTGAAAATAAAACAACAGAGAATTAGAGAATTTGATAGAAAAAACATTTTTAAAACTAGCTACAATCAAATCCTTTAAAATATGATATTTTATATACAAATGTCAAATTCAATCCAATTCAAAGAGAAATATCTGCTAATAATATATTATAAGTTAAAAAAATACCGGTCATTGTGATGAAGTGTTATTTCAGACGTGATAGCCTGTCCATTGACAAGAACTTTGGCAGATCCACAAGGCTTAAGTGTGATTGTTCCTTTCTTGTTGGTAACTACAGCATGTTCAGGCTGAATACTGATAATGAAAAATGATTTTGATGACAATTGTTTTCTTCTTGTTCTTCTTTACCTTTATAAACTGGGCAACAAAAATAAAGACCTCAGGTTTAAAAGTTTTCACCTATTTATTGATGCTATAAAAAGTCTGTATAGTTAATGCTGTTTTCAAATTTCATAGTTAGCATTATCATTTTGGTAAAAGATATTATGAAAGTTGGAGGTGTAGAAGGCAGGTGAGAAAGATCAAGAGGCTCTTAGGGAAGAAAGATTTTTTCCTTGATCTGGAAAACCATTTTGTTCAACCTACCTGAGACCATTTAACAGAATATCTGGTGCTGGAGATGCCTTGTGATTTCCTACCTTGGAAGTTCCTTCAGGAAACATACATTCTTGCAAACTCAATAAGTTAATTATTGCTAATGGTCACTTATTAATTAACAGCTTTATTTTTCTAGTATGTTTTTGAATAATAAGCCTTATGACTCCACTTTTCAGAATCGAAAATTGATGTGCCTAAGTTAATTTAATAATAAACATGCATGCACACATACATCTTATCCACATACACCTTCCCCTGTATATTATGCAAGCAGATATTAAATGTATGCACACGCACAATTAAAGTCTTTACCTTCACGGCAAAAATGTATGACCATAGCTGTTAATGATGGATCTTCATTTAAATTCCAAAAATGAGGAATCACTTTCCGTTCTTCTTGTTTCTTACGTTCTGCCTCAAGTTGAATCTGTATAATATGATGGTTTCATATTATATGTAATGATGATTGGTTCTAATTTTTAACACTTTATGGTTTTTAAAAAGTCTTTGACCAGTACTAGCCTGTTTAATAGAAATGTCACAAGAGTACAATTCAAAATGTGCCAACAATCTTTCATGTCGTAAAGTGCTTGGTTTCTGCAGTGAATGGTATGCACAGCTGAGGATTGATTAATACAAATATACCTACAGTCATTCATTTTGTAAAAGGTGAAGAAAAAATACCTATCTCTAAATGTAAATGCATAGGAAATGCATGCACATGTATAAGCCTTGTTCATGTAGATCTTATGCATTTTGTTAAGCGAATAAATGTGAGCCTTGTGGTAACCCTATAGTTACCTACAGCAGCTTCCTTTTCAGTTTCTCTAGCTCGTTCCTCAAATGTCTTCTTCATCTCTTCCAGTTCCTCTTTGTTTTTTTTCATTTGTTCCTCCAAAGCCTTTTTGAGTTCATCCACCTCTAAAGACAAGCGAAGAAAAAAATTAGGATCCTCACTTTTAAAATTAACTTGAAAGGCAGTTAAGTCCTGCTAAGTATATATATATATAGAATCAGCTGAAAATATATAAGCTAAATCTCATCTTACTCAGTGAAGGCGGACAATAAAATTCTTCGGACAACATGAACAGCTGGCATTCTAAAGTTTACCCTTTACAGTAAAAACAACCAGTAAACAGTAATGGTAAGTAAAAATAGTATGTTTGCAAGACACATATCTTCACCTTCCTGAGAGCAACAGCAAACATCTCAGCTATTAAAATCAGCTCATTCTCCCAAATCTTTGTTCTGAATGCCAAACATGTAATCTAAAACAAACAGTAAGCATATCTTTCCAAACTTTACCTGTAACGCACTGTGGAAGAATCCTTTGAACAAGCAGTTAACTCACCTTCATGATGTATTGAGTCCCCTAACATTGCTGCTGCATCACCACTTATGCCTCCTTTCTTCAACAGCTCCTGCAGCCTTGCATTCTCCTCTCGCAGCTCTCGGATCAGCTTGTCAGTTGGACTCTCATTGACCACTGCCTGTGTCTTTATTGCCTTTGCTCGATCAGCTGAATCAATGCACAGTTCTCATTTATTGCCACTATAACGCTATCTTAAATGCACTTTCCCCTCTCCACCCTCTCTCTTTCTCTTGTCAATGTTCATTGTCCCCTCTCCTCTTTCTCCTTCTGTTCAACATCCTATTTCTGTAAAGTAATAGGTTTTATCTGAAAGAAATGCTTAATCCCAATGTCACAGACTAGTCCGCTCCATAGTTTTTCCTGATTATTTTAACCCCGTAGAGACTCATGGTCTGCAAGTGTAGATAGAGTGTACGAGAGAATGAACGTGACTGTCAGAGAGGAAAGGGTTAACCATGATACGCTGTATTTGGTAAACACGGTTCAACGATAGATTTCTGGTGGGGAAAAAAAATTAGAAAATTTACTCAGGGCCGGGATACTGAAGGAGCAAGACGTGCCCGAGTCACGCCATCTAAATCTCCCTAGTGAGATTGATCAGGGCCGGCCTTATGTATAGGCAAACTAGGCAGCTGCCTATAGGGCCTCCGTGGTGGGGGCCTTGTCTTTTTTTTTTAAATTTCTGCACAATATCAAAAAATTGCAGAATTTGACCAAAACGACTTGATGAAATGTTGCGCGAATTTGAATATTCTGCTCACCGATGCACCTGGTTCAGATATATATTGATCCGAAGGATTTATGCAATTGATTGCAAATATTTTTCATGTTCTATTGATACTGTTTGGTCTTTTCTTGATGCTTTACATTTTATTTATGATTATATGGTTTGAATACTGCTGTTCCAAATGCCTTTCGTATAGCATTGACAATTCCGATCACTGTTGCATCGGGTGAAAAAAGTTTTCGAAGTTGAAATTGATCAAAAACTATTTGAGAACGACTAGGCCTATATGATGCAAAACGCCTGAACAGTCTGGCAATGATATCTATCGAACGAAAAATTGTCCAGTCTCTGGATTATTCACAATTTCTTCGAGACTTTGCTGCCATCAAAGCACGAAAAGTTTATTTTTGTTTAAGGTTTATAACATCTGCACGAATATGTTTAAGAAGCTTACGGAACGCTAGTTGAACGCTACGGAAATTGTGCTATATGAATTTCAGTTATTTGTTGATATAGATACAACCAGGTAGGTTTTTAATAAATTGCGTAATTTTTATTTTTTTCAGTGTTTATTTTTTATTTTTCTATTTCTTTTGGGGCAATTCACCTTGCCTATAGGGCCTCCAATTACCTAAGGCCGGCCCTGGATTGATGTATAGTAAAGCAGTGTCGATCGACGCTGAATGCGGCACAGTGCTGACCCCTTTTGGATTAATCTTACCTAGACGAGGTATAATATCTTTTTCTGTTATTGTTTTATGGACTTATAATAGAGCTTATGTATATCTCAAAATCTGGTAACATTAACATACGAAAGAAAGATGGGGAATTGGGAAATATGGTTTAGAATAGTAGTATATTCGAGTTACAGGTATTTTTGTGTAGGCGGATTTATCTGGAGCCCTTCTGGAAGAGGAAGACTAGCCTCCCCGGACCATTCTTTGATCACAAGTGGTCCCTCACCCAGCAGCATTTGGAGTAACTACACTAGATAGACCAACTGGTCTATCGAGGACTGGCGAGTAGACCAGTGGAGCATCCTCGGCCCCTGACGTCACTGTGGAGTACTTCTGCTGTGGCCCGTGATCCATTTCACAGACACGGCCAGTGTGTGACCCCCGGGGGAAGGATTATCTGATCCATTCGGATTATGTGACATTGGTGTTATTGTTTCACTTGGATTAGAAATTTCCTTTGAGTTATATGGATTAGTTTGATAGAGATAAGAAGGGCGACAACCCTAAGATAACTGCATGGCCGCTGAACTGTGAGTATTGCTATTGAAAACTGATATTTTGGAAGAGGACCCGAGATAATATTTTGAGAGAACATGATGATGAGATAGTGTGTTAAGTTTAAAAGTGATTTATTGAGGACCCGAACTGTGGAAAAGGGTTTCGTGAAAGTTGAATAATTAAATTGAGATTGTGTGCTGAAGTAGATCGAATCTGTTCCTGTTGTATGTCATATAAAGTCCTGGGGCCAGTAGCACAACACATTTCTAATTTTAAAATCTGTTAGGCCTTAAATCTATTTAGATAATCAGTTTAAAGTGCACACTACAATTTTATAATTTTTAAAACTAAAACTGCTTTAAGTAAGATAAAGTTGCATAAGTCTGACTTTCCATCTTGTCAGTACAATTTTTTGTATGTTCTTGTGCAATGCATCATAATGGCAAAGAAGAGATTTTGCTTCTTTAGAACAGTTTTAAGGTTCAGAAACATGTTGTGCAACTGGCCCCTGAGTCACAACGAAAGGAAAATTAACATGATTTGGGCACCCTTAGGCAATCACTCTGTTGTTTGTTGAAAGAATGCGCAATTGTCTGGCGTGAGTGTGTGTTGCACCACCCGTGCTTTGACACCCACTTCCTTTCAATCAGGAACCATTATTGAAGTTTATAGTAAGATTGGATACACACGAGGAAGTATGAATACACAAAAGCTCACCATATCTCAGTGTTGACAATGTTTCTTCATAGTTGATATCAGCTGGGCTGAGTGCAGCAATCTATAACAGAAGGAAAACTCTATACAGTGGAATAAACTTACATAGCATATAAAAAAAACTATTTCCATTTTTAATCATCCAGATAAAATAAATTAATGTTGTCACCTCAGCAAAATCAAGGAAATAATAAACTCTTTTATAAAAATTTGTTATTTTTGTATGGATGTGATTCCCTGCCTTCTCACTGCAATGTAACCTCAAAATCTGTTAAAAATAATGGATTATGAATGTTGCAAAGCTGCTAGTATTCACAAAAATTATGCTGCATCAAAAGAGTATTTAGCTGCTATATGATAAATCTGAGGCAATGTCAGCTGTACTGCAAGAAGAATTTTGCGTCAAGTGTTTTTTAATTTCAGTCTCAGTCTAGTCTGTGTACATATATTTTTGGCTTAGAAAGCACAGCAAAAACTTCTATGTTTTTATCTCTTCTTACTTATGCCTGCACCAAATCTTCTTTGATAAAACATGTAACACCCACGACAAAACAGTCAATTCAATTTTATCATGTGTATTTACACATTTTTTACAAGTTTGTTTTTAGTATTTACTTTGTGTGTATCAACACAGTTTTACTAGTTTATTTACTTGGTGTGTATTGCTACAGGTTATGCGTTGTTAGTCTCGGGTCCACGACACTTGGCAAAGACTAGGAAGCACATTTAACTCCTAGGGCTCACCATGTGCCTTTTTTGAGTGAGAGATGGGGACCAAGAGGGACTGACTTCCAGTCCTAGTTTGTTTTTCCTAACTGAGGGCAAACGTTCATTTGTTTTCTTGGAAAAACCTTTTTTCTCCCTCTTTGGGGCTCATATCCTTTTTCCTTTTCCCCTTTTTGTCCACTCCTGTTTTTTTTTCCTTTTCTCCTTTATTGGTTTTTCTCCCTCACAAGTCTGATAATAAAAGGAGAGAACAGCTGCTATTGGTTGCTTTTCCTGTGTGCTGGCGTGGTATCGACGAAGTGTCTCCCCCCAACACTACACACTCACCATATTAAGCCCATTTATAAACATTTATTTTCTCAAGGTTATAGCAGAACAATTATCAAAGATTTGATCAAATATTGTTCTTATAATCATTGATTTGTTAACATCTGTTAATTATGATCGAAAAGTAGAACCAACCATTACTGTCTTGCTGTTTCCTCCTAATGCATTATGCAGAAGTTTAGTCAGTGTTGAATCTCGAAAAGGAACTGCAATTTCACACAGTATGCATGAAGCAGTGCATCTAATTATGCAGGACAAGAACAGAAGGTAGAAAGAATACAATTGTGCTCCAAACTTTTCATTCATAATTTTTTATGAACTCTAAAATTAGAGCATCTAAAACTTGAACTCACTAAATATTTAACCAAGAATCGTATCGTGCAAAAGACATAATTTCTGCATTGGTACTTGATGAGATAAACAAGAAGTTAATAGCTGTAACTATAAATGAGAGAAAATTCAAATCTATTAAAATTAAACATAATAGTGAAAAAATTATGTTAAAACTGGTCAAATTAATGAGACATATGAACCTGTGCATGCAGGATGTAATCTATACATTTAAATTGTCCTTTACTTGAAAACAGCCACAAACTTTCATAAAACCAAGGCCAATAAATGAAATTAACAAGCCAAGCTCAGCAACACATGCTTTACAGACTCTTTTTTTAAAGATTTTAAAAAAGAAAATTGAATGAACCTTGCACTTTCTTTCTGCCTGTGGAGTTTGCCGCCAGTGCAGCAATGCAGTTTCCAAGAGTGCTTAAAGACTGGTTAATTTTTTTGGACTCTTCCAGACGATCTCCAGTGGCACCAGTACTGCTTGCTCTCTCACTAGAAAGTAAATTGAGGTGAAAATAATCTCCAGCATATCAAGCATATCAACTGTAAAATCTGGCAGATGTAGATCATTTTAACAAAATAGCTACCATCAGTATTTAGCATTGAAAAGATAAAATCTTTTAATAATTTAACATCAACAGCAGAGCGAGTAATGCCATCATCTCTATTTAAATGGCAACATGACTATTCCCAAAGTTCAAGGACATATTTGGAACAAGACTGAAAAACACCGAAACCACCCTATCAACCAAAAGTGTTTGTTTGCCGTCTACAGCAAAAGACTATTTGTTTACCTGCCAGCAAGGTCCACAAGGTTAATAACTGATGTTTTAGTCATGCTCTGGCCAGCATCATTCAAAGTCTTCTGGATGAATGTAAGAGCCACAATCGTATGAGCCCGACTAAAACAATAGAAAAGCAATTATACACTGATGCAATTTAACATTTTTATTTTTTAACACTTTGCAGGAACCTGCTTACATTCACTGAAAGATTTACTGCATTTTAAATTTCTAAACAAAGCGGATCCTTTTATCAGACATAAACTGAGAACAAAAAAGATACATGCACACAAAAAGAGTTAAAAACTAACAAAAAATGAAACTGATGGATAGACATCAACGGGCCAGTCCTGCTTGTTCATGGTGAACTTAAAGTGACACTCCTAAAACCCAGAACATCCAAACAAAGTGAACACTTTTTTGGTTTGCCTGAATTTGGTTTTCTGGTTTCATTTTACTTAAGAATTTTTCAATCAAACAATCTTCAATATTTTGAAGGTAAATGATATGAAAAAACAATTAATGATGAAGACCAACTCTCTGGAACAACACAGACTGAAGGAAGTCATCAGTTTTTCGATGAGTAGCTACCTGCTTGTTGCATTCATGTTGGTTGAAGCCACCGTCCTGTTCCGTGTGCCCTCTTTGATTTTTCTCTCTATTTCAGAATAGTTATTCACTGCTGCTATGATCAATGATTCCACTGCAACAAAATCAAAGTGGTGAGTGTTGCAGTCACTTACTAAAGTCAACTTTTATACACCTAGACTTGATTCAAAGGTCCTTTTTTTACAACTTATATATACAGTGCGTCATCAAAAAGCTCTCTAATCCACCAAACACCTGGCATTCACTGATGAACTGAGCAGTCAGAGTGCTTTCTCACTCAGTGCCTATAGCATAATCCACTTCATTTAATTGTCAATAAAAGATAGTTACAGTGACCTATATTTTACCATGGTAATCACTTTTTACCTTTTGTTAATTTATGAAACAAAATTACTGTCTGCTTAATTTTCCTCTTTTGTTTTTCTCATCCTGTTTGTCTAACTAGCTAATCTATTCTGACTAAACAAAGTTATTTTCTAAAACAAAACTAAATAATTGTGCAAAACTAAATAAGTTCTATAGGTATCAGCAATTTGAACACTCCTACCATAAAACCCCTTCTGAGGATGCTGACGTACTTTAAGACCTTTCTGTGCTGATTTACCGTTAAGCAGATCTCGCACCTGCTCATTGTAGATCTCAAGCATACTCAAGTGTACCTTAAAAATTAAAATCATTTTAGTACAAAAATAAAATGAAGCAACCAACAGAACAAGAAATCTTAAAAGTTTTGAAAAAATGCTCTGATGCTTTGAAATTTCTCCTGATAACAATTCAGTGAGAAAAATATGTAGCACAAAAGCTATATCACGATCAAGCTTCTTAACATCGGGAAATAAACCATAACAAAACAAAATATAAAATAAGTTGTATAAAAAATGTAAATATATCCATGTTGCAAAGAGGTAGATATGTCTTGTGAAACAGTGATGTGCCACTGAAGAAAGAAAGACAACTGTTTTGTCTCTGATATTTACATGTATCTATAGCCAATCTAAAACTACAAGAGACCCTGCACACAAGCTGTACAGAAGTTGCTGAAGCCACCACTCAGCCATGTTACTACTCATTATGTCATATAGTGGGGATGAGGACAGCTGAGCGGTTAGAGCACTGGTGTCAAAGCCCGAAGTTCGATACCTGTGTGGCACAGCAAACTTCCCACAGTAGAGCCAGATGTTGGAATGGGTACCTAACTCCACAGACGGTTGAGGAAAAGTATAGCAGTGAGAGGGAGAGAAGATGGACAAAAAACTGGCTCAGAGAAAAGTGTGTCCCCAACACCTCATTCACGAATAACTGAAAGCCTACACAACAACCTTTTGAATGTCACATAGGCCAGCATGGAACATCTTGATGTTTCTCTCCCCTGTTTTGAAATCAGGGAACTAAAGCAGTTCAAGGAAAATAAAACAAAAAGCATGCAAAGTTGACAGTTTATAAAAAAAAAATGAAAATACAGCGAAAGGACATTCCAAATATGGAAACGATATGAATAATATGAGAGTGTTTTTATCGCACAGCATCACAACCAAACCAGGTTGAACTCTCTGCGATGACCAATGATAATAAAGAAATTACATATCTACTGGTATACTCTCTAATCTGGTGTCTACATGGCTCCATGCAATCAGCCAGGGTCTATCCATTAATTTCAAATCAGTGTTATGTACACACATGCACTCCCTGTGTGTGTGTGTGATCACATATGTGCCTGCAAGCTTATAGATATCTGTGAGACAGGTAGATATATAAGGGAAGAAGAAAGTAATCATACCTGATTACACAGATCTAAAGTTCAAATCAATAAAATGACCTGATAATCTTCATCCTTCCCAGCCTTCTGCCGTTTCACTTCAATACCTTTGAAGAGTTCTTCACATGCCATGGGCACAATGCCTTTGTTGGCTTCATATCCCACCATAGAATAGGACTTGCCACTGCCTGTTTGCCCATAAGCAAACAATGAGCAATTATAGCCTTTCCAAGCATTTTCCAGCATTCCTTTTCCAAGATCATTAAACACGCGTTGCTAGAAGGAAAAAAAAAATTAGTAAGCAAAGAAAGCTCTTTCTATTATAACTAAAATCTTTAGGAAGCGCACAGCACGGCACAGAAAGTTTCCATACATCATTATTTTACATGATAGACTAGACAATGGAGCATACATAGTAAAATTACTTGATTCTATTATTGTTGGAACTTTTCTTAACAAGGGTTCAGCTTGCACATTAGCTGCAGCTGCATGCACTCAATGACTGTTATGTCAGCCAGCTAAAAAGTTACCTGGTCAGCAAATTTTGGATCCTGCGGTTCAAGATATCCATCTGCTCTTTTTTGGTAGCCATCATGGGACCAGTAAGAAAAGTCAAAAGCAAACTTCTTTGGTTCAGCATCCATGTTATCTGGACTTTTAATGGTCGTCTGATTGCCATCCATGCCAATAATGAGAGCTGCATTGCGAGTGATCTCTCTAGTATTGTGGAACAGGTTAAGGAAAGAAATCATGTTGAATGAAATTTTGCTGCTACAACTCACCAGATATGTTTCTTGTCCGCATCACTACTACTACTACTACATACACACACACATATACATTCTCTTTCTCACACACAAACACTCATAGTTACATACATAGACATGTACATATGGACACATTACTTACAGTGTGGACACTAAAATATATACTGTCTTCAAAAATGAGCAGTCTAAAGAGTGGTATTTTACTATTCTTTAAATACAAATCAGATCAGCATATGCATCGCTAATCTATTGATACATAAGAATGGATTTTTTTTTTTAATGGACTGTATACCCAGATAGCATTGAAACATTTTATAAACATTTTAAAAGCGCTAACATGGTTGTAATAATGTAAAAGTTTGAAATGAAACATTTTGCCAACATTTTAAAATGGTAGGAACCATAATATTTAAACAAAAATATTAAATAAATAGACTGTAAACATTTGCCGAAAACTTGTTAAGATGTATGAAGTAGGATTATGGTGTAGTGAGTATGACGTCGAATGTATGATGTAGTAAGGGATGGTTGAATGAGAGAAACGACTGAGGATGGAAGCTACAACAGAATAAAGATGCTTACTATTAAGTAATATATATATTCAAACTCTAATGTGTATTCTAATAAAATATCTGTCTGTTTGGTACTATAGATTTGTAGATTTGATAACTGTTGTAAAATCAGTCATCTCAAAACACAGTTACACACCATGCACTTCGTATTGACGCAAAGTTGGGTTGTTTCCCTTGCTTACGCTTGGAGAAGATAAGTTTCGTTTCAAAAACAAAATTTTTATCACCGTTTTCTTAGTGAACCTTCGTAGAAATACGGTAAAACGTTGAAGATAACAACTATACAGTCAGAATATCAAATGAGTCCTTAAAAACCCTTGTCACCACTCCAGTGAGCGGGTTAGAGTTATCTCGTAAATTTTCTGTATGCGTCTTCTTGCCTGTGAATCACATTGCATGTGACCGAGTGTTATAGCGCCTGCCCCACCTCTGTCATGGGTTGGTGTGTGATGGGTTTTTGTCACGAGCACGCTGTTCCTTTCTCTGCACGTGGTATACGCATATGTCTATCCATGATGCAGGCCCGGGTTAGTTGTTGCCTCAGAACAACATTTTTCACAAATCTAGCTGAGGTGAGGGTGAAGGCCTCATCCCATGTGGAAGAACGAGAGAGCGTGAATGACGTCAGTTTGTCTAAATGGGTATGGATGATGTCAAAAGATGTGTGACGCGAGAGATTGACGTCAGTTTGTAGAATGGTATAGATGATGTCAAAAGATGTGTGACGTGAGAGAATCAGGGAAAATGAGAAGGTTCTGATAGAGAACACGTTGGATTGAGGAGTGAAAGACATTTTGTTTTATCTGTAGCTAAACAGTGATCGAGACGTTTTCATCTTAATATTTATTCAATGAGGAGATCTAAAAAGACTGAAGACTCATCTGTTTATTTAAGATGGACTTAAACTTAAACAATCAAGCAACACTTCTGTCTTTATTATTTTACTTTCCTAGTGTTTTATCTATTTATTTACTTTATTTTTTCTTATTTTTTTATTTATTTTGTTTTTGCTGCGCAATGAGCATTCTTCTGAATGGATACCTGGGCATTACAAATGGACATCATCATCATCATCACCTAAACAAGGGAGAATCATTATAGAGATTAGGATTAGAATAAGAGAAGAGAGAGAGAGAAGAATCGTTTGGAGGAAAAAAGGAACGAGAAAGGAAAAAGTGTGAATCGCAAAGAGAAGAAAGAACAGTAGATTTTGGATAGAGCTAAGATAGGGTTTAGACCGTCTTTAGGGAATTCTTTTTTTTTTTTTTTGTTATTTTGTGTCCTTTCAGTTTTTAGTAAAAGTAGGCAGATCAGCACAGAGAAGTCGTTTTATTCTTTTTATGAGAAAGAACACGCATTTGTCTGGCCCTTGCATGTGATTGGAAGAGAGAGACAGCGAGTGAGAGTCACGCTTCTCGAGGTTGTGACACAGCTATTAAATGTTTTATAGGAAAATGTTTGTAAAGCATTTTAAAAAGGTAGAAAACAAGTTTGAATGTAAACAATAATAAAACATCACTAAAACATTAATTAGATGTGCAAGAAAAGCAAAATCTTCAAACATTGTTCAAACATTTTGTAAGAACATTTTAGAAACATTTATAAAATGTTTAAATGTTATCTGGGTTTAACCATGATGACCATTTCAGTTACCCATCCTACTGCATCTTCACAATACACAGAGTTCACACCTTAACTTTTGACTTTTTATTGCTCAATCTCTGCACGATCCTTATTTCCTGCACGCCCAATGCATATCTAATTAGAGTTAACACATATAATCTGCTATATATACAACACTACGTTAATAAAAACAGACACAATGTTCTAATGACGATAAAAACTTAAAAAGGATATGAATGGTCGAACCCTCACTGCAACTCTAATGTTTTCTTCACTCATTGTTGAGATTTAATTCCTCGTCGTCTGGATTATTCAATATTTAATCAAATGGACGCAGCTATAGCTTTCAGCAGATCAAGGTTCGATGAATGTTGTCAAGGAATGGCTTACACGTTTTGGGGGGAACCACTGGTGTTATTCGTTAGAACCACTGTCAGACAATAATTTGTTCTTTAGTAAGCGAGGAGAAAACACAAAATGATAATCAGAGCCTGTTAAAAACCATCATCACGAGATTTATGATGCTTGCATTGTTAACGTCATCTTTGAGCATCGATCAGTAAATATATTAAGGTAGCAATATCACTTTCTTCTTTACACAAAAACCTCACGTCAGATGATTATGCACTTTTTCCCGTTAAGTCATAATCCCAAGCTTCTACTGATCAGTCACGACTTTTTCAAAACAACAAAAGCCCCAAAGATTACACTGATGTGCATCATAACGACTGTCACAACATCCGTAAATAAATGGTAGACAACTCTACGCCAACATCCGGTCTTTCTCAAAACATCCTTCACCTCAGCACTGACCTTGTAAAATGGCGAGTCTGGCGATGTTGAGAACCTGCAGCCGAGGTAAACTCCAGCTTCCTTTTTCGTTCCTCGGCTTTAAGGCTGAACAGAATGATAGCTAGAAACGTAATAGAATTGCCATTGAAATTTTAAAGATTTTCTTGCTAAAATATTTTGGTATAATAGGCCTAATTTGCATCCCCCAGTCGATCTCGGTCTCAGTGCTTCACTCTTTTTAACTTGTTCCAATGCTTTTTTGTACGTAAACAAAATTGTGAGACCGCTCTATCAGTTGTTGTTTCTTTAGTACTTAAATTATGAGACTGCACGTCATCTTGGAAGTCGTGTTTCTTCCGCCCTTGTCAGCGCGTATTTGATGTTGACCTCAGAGGTGTAGCTTCGAAGTAACAGATATTGTTGTTTATTTTAAAGATGCATTTTAAAATTTATTCGATGCTTTTTTATGTTATATACATAACGAATTTCTTAGATATATTTCGTTTGAAGTAAATAAAACCATGAAAATGGAGGTTAGTAAGAATTTTTAAGGCCGCCCAACAGGTGCCCAGAAAAAAATGTGCAAAAAGTGCCTTATATAAGGTCTTTTTATAGCGTTGAAAATTAATTTTTATTTGTGGTTTTTAGGCAGTTGCCTACTTACCTGAAATCAAAGTTTTGTAAATATTTTTTTCAGAGTATTTGTTTTGTGAGGTGAAAAAGCTGTCTTTTGTCAATATCCAGGCACAAGGTGGTTGTTTGTGCACATTGGGAACAAGGATGTTACCCTCAGCTCTGTGTCAGCTAACAAGATCTTTACCACAAGCTCCTCACTTAATACCTTGGATTACTTTCGGGCACGACGTGGTCCTTTTACACCAGGTAACTATAATTTTGGGTTTTTTTTATTTTATATCAAATTGAAAGCATATAAAATAAACTTGGTGGAGAGAGCTAAATTTAATACTCGAGACCTTCGGTCATTAAAGTGCTTGAGTGTTATATTATATACAAATGGCATTTGTCTCATTTTGGCATGCTGGTGAAATCTGGGACTGCTTATGATGGCAGTCAATTTTTTTAAATACCACAATTAAACTGTTGGTGCAATACCAATCATATCTTAGCATCAGTATGGTCATTTATGGTCCATACTGTGAAAAAAGACCATAGATCATAGTAATCCATGTATCTTTTTTTCTTTCTAATTCTAATGTATGTTGGTTGGATTAGAAAAAAACAGTGTATTAAAGGAGTTAATTCTCTTGCAGAAGAAAAACGGGGAAAAGGTCACCTAATGATGGCTTCTACACACTGGAAAGTTGAGCGAATTGTGGCTGTGTCAATGCTGGGCATCATGCCGGCAGCTCTGTTTGTACAGGGACCCCTAATGGACCATTTGTTTACAACATTTGTGTACCTCCATGGGCACTGGTAAGAAGTTATTCCTTATAAATTTGCAAGCAAGCTGTGAATATGCTTATTTAAATAGCAGAAACCGTCTTCAGTCTCAGTAATTTTCTTTAATGCATTTTCATTGCTTGTACAGGGGGATGCGTGGTGTGCTGACAGATTACCTAGTGAAATTCGTCCCATGGATTCAGTATTTGTGGTATGTCATCAGCATTGTTGGCTTTGCTGGACTTATCAACTTCAATGTTAATGATGTGGGCTTCACCAAAGCTGTCCAGATGATTTGGTCACTTTAAAAGAGAAGGGCTGGTGCTGTTAGGCTGTTACCAGTTTCATGGTTATTTGGCATCTATGTAAGCTTTGCTCAATAGTTTTTGAACTGTTGAGAAAGTTTTAGCGCAACATGTACAGTCTATGCATAGCTTAGGATGTGTTTCTAATGGTAAGCATTAGTATTAAAGGTAGATTTCAATATTGGATTTCGGGCTGTGGGCCAGTGGCTGTTTGCCAGACTGAGATGGTCTGTGTTGCACATCCCAAAAACATCTTTCTTGTGGTGTGGGTATAGGGGAAAAATAGGCTAATATTAACAGCTATTTTATTAAACTGACAGTCATGTTGATTTTTTTTTTTGGGGGGGGGGGAATTTCTGTACATCTTCAGTCTCCACAATTGCAGGTTGAAAAATCTGACAGTAAACTTATTAACCAGGACTGCTGTATGCACTTTTGTTTTTTTGGGGAGATGTTTTGGAGTAATTTGATAAAGAGCTCAATGGACTGGTGACTCCTGTTGGGTTTTAGTTACATTTTGCATGGTCTTTATTGTAATTATACGAATGTGTGTTCTGCACTTCAAAAATTGCATAAAATGCTTCTAACAATGCTCATGGGGTTGGAGAAATCTGTTGACTTACTTTCTACAAATGAGTTTTCAGTTATTTCTGGTAAATGTTTCCTTTGTCATAAATAAATATTTGGTAGATGAGAATTACAATTGTTGGTTTTCTTTTGAGAAAGTTCTAGTTATATTTATCATGTTTTTACATAAATTGTTAGTACTGCACACAGATACATATATAAAAACCTGCTGAATGTGGATTCATTGGCTTACAAAATGAGAAAGGACACGGTAGCTTTTTGTGTACATTGCACTGTGCTTGCCTTCACACGGGGAAGTGCATTCTAGAAATTCAGTAGTTATTCTAAACTTTTATAAACTGTTTTCAGGAGAGAGCTTCTTTTAGGACACTTTTTGTAGCTTCAAGCAAGACGTTTAAAAAAATTAAGCAAATTCGATTATATAACAGCCCAGTTATCAAGGATTGGCTTTCCAGTTGATAACAATTTTCACTCTGCACAGTGCACCATGATAGCCACAGCACTATGATCACTGTAAGTCCATGACCAGAGGTAGATTTTTAAAAAAAATGTTCACTGTAAGTCCATGACCAGAGGTAGATTTTTTTAAAAGAAAAGGATTTTTATTTTGAAGACTCAAGTTTTAAGGCCATGTAGACTTGTTACTGTTTGTATTTGTCCTAAAATAATTCACTTCTCAAAATTTTGTCAGTTCTAAGATATTGCATCAAATATGTGGGTCAGCTCTAGCATACTTCATCAAATATTTGGGATTAGTTTGTACTTGCTCTGTCATTTTCACACTAGTGGTAAAGTTATCTCTTGGACAGAGATATGTTGGCTGCATCCTTCTCGTCTCTCTCCTTAATCAGATCATACACAAATGTCACTGTAATATTTCTACCACTTCTTCTCTTAGACATTCCATTTCACATGAGTCAACATTTAATGTGTCAGCCATTCTCAACAATTGAAAACGTTTTGAGCTGCTACCTAGCTGTTCATCTACAGATGATAAAAGATCTATATACTCTCTTGCAATAACATAGTCTGGAAATGCCTGCCAGCTGTACATGAAAGAATGCTTCCTCCATTTTGCTTTTAGCTCGGTCAAGACAGGTCGTCACTGTAAAGAGGAACATTACCAATCAAAATATACAACCCAGGGTCCTGAAGGATTAAAAGAAAAGAAGTTGGGATTAATAGACATTCGGAATCATTTTCCCTCAAAACTTTGGGTAGCAACTAAATCCTCTCTCCAATTTTAAAAGAACACCATGACAAGAGATTCTGTTTCAAATTTAAAAAAGAAACAGGTCACCAAGAAGAGTGCTTTTGCCAAGTCCTTAATACCAATTATAGCCTTAAGTCTGGCTTATGCTGGGAAAAAGCGCTATACAAATGTTCTATTTATTATTATTATTAATTGCAATATCACTCTTGAACGGGACTCACAAATGTACTATGTTTGCGTGTGTGCGTGCGTGGGCCTTGATAATTATTGTTAGGACAGGGGAGGGGTTTAAGAGTATAGCAATCATTTGGGTGTGTGCAATGTGGCTGGATGTTTAGTTTATTGCTTAAGTGAGCTCCCAACAAAGAAAAACTTCCTTCTGTTGTAAACACGAATAGACAATAAAATTG
The DNA here is from genome assembly GCA_004794655.1 of Marisa cornuarietis. NCBI lineage: Eukaryota > Metazoa > Mollusca > Gastropoda > Architaenioglossa > Ampullariidae > Marisa > Marisa cornuarietis. The sequence continues at coordinate 613,315 of SMMW01000135.1, forward strand.
TATATGAAATTCCTTCAAGTATGCAACAGTAACTGCACCACTCGAGGTTTTTCTTTTTTGAACTGATCAGATTTATAATAGCTGTAGTGCCAAGAGGCCTTGTTCATTAGCAAGGCCTAATATTCCAATTGGCATACAACCAAAGATGGAACAACCTCATTTTATTAAGCAATATTTTGAATTAATGCAAATATTTCCAACAATAGACACTTAAAACATGTGATGACTTTTGGTGTTTGAAAGTTAACGAACTGTTTCAGTGGAGTACAATATTGTTAAGAATTCTATGTTCTGGGTCATGATAATAGTTGTTGGTAAAACCATTGCATAATTTTTATCACTGAAAATGATTGTTCATACAATTTTTATCATTGAGCACAGAAAATGTTTGTTCAATGTGTGAAAACGATTGGAATGATTAATTTGGTGAGGTGCAATTATTACCTACATGCTTCATCTAAAATATTTATTGCAACTTGTTGATAATACTGACCATAATATTGATGTTTGTGGGGAAGAGAGAGTAGTACAAAAGAATATATACAGTAATAAAAAGGGAGCACACATGAAGCGATGTTATTTTCAACACTTTAACTAATTATCTCTTATCTCTCTCACACACATACACAGAATGCACAGTGCCAACAACCTGTTTCACTTGTTCTATCACACAGAGGGGGTGAACGCGATTCACAGCAGCTCTTCGGACATTTTTTCAAGCACTCTGTTGTTACAGCGATTAATTGCAGTTATTTTGTGTTTAATTGATCTGCCTCAAGCTAAGTTTTACTATTCTGATAAAGCAAAGTGTACAGATTCTTGTGGTAAAAAAATTGTGATCCTTTGTGATTATGCCAGTTCACACTTTGTGGTTTCGTGCTTCGTGCAGACTTTTCCTGACTACATTCATTCATTTCATGGCCAAGCGTGTGTACTATGCGCTCTGTATGAGATTTCGAAGGATTACAGTTCACAACAAATTTGATGTTGTGGTTTTTGTTTTCGTGGCCACGTACTTTCTATGTTGCGGAGATATAGAAAGTAATCCAGGACCCGTGGATAACACTGACGCTAACGAAATGGAGAGCCCTACCCAGCGAGTCACTGCGAACGAAGAAGACACCAACACTGCTACAAAAACTGGTAATTATGATAAAGATATAAAACAGATGTTGACTGAGATGTTTGAACAGCAGCAAGAAAAGATTCACGCCGGTTGTGAATCCATGAAACTGCAGTTAACATCCGTACAAAAAGCTCTTAACGGGCTAGGAACAGATATTGTCGAGCTGCGTGCCAGAGTTACATGCTTGGAAGATGAATTCTGTGGTGAGAGAAGAGTGTCAGGAAACAACGAGTGTAGTCCCAGGCATGGAAGGCAGATTACAAGGGTACATTAAAGTGGTGGACGATAAGATAGACAAGCTAGAGGCATTTTTGCGGAGGGACAACCTGAAGTTAGAATTCCGGCATCTGAAAACGAAACTTTTAGCGCATGCACCCAAAAGTTGGTAGATGTACTTCAGGGCACCGTCCCTAACAAGGTGTGGTCTGTGTCAGATATTGTTCGTGCCCACCGTTTAGGCTCCAGACAATGTGACTTCACGAATAAGCCTCGCCCTATGATCGCCAAATTTCTCCGCTGGTCTGACAATGGACGTGCTAGAGAAAGGCAGACCCAAATTGCGTGAAATGGGAGTTAAAATAGCTGGTGACCTCACGACTCGCCAACAACAGGTGTTAAAGGACCACCGCAGTCAGGGACTATATACATGCATATTACAGAGGCGGCAGATTAATTGTAGAAGGACCTACACGTCACCACGACAACGCTAGGGAACCAGCAGAGAGGGATAATCTACACAGCATGGATAGGCGGGATGCTGATTTTGTTTCCTAAAGGTCTCAGTGAAGGCGTAAACTTCGGAAGCCTTCGGAAGTGTGACGTCAGCGACCTTGACAATCCGCCCGAAGCGCAACCTTGGTTTTAGTCTCTGCCAGCTATGAAACCTTGGTATGGTGCTAAGCTCAACTACGTTTAAACACTATGAAGGGCTGCATTCAGTTAATGGTGACAGGCAAAATAACTAAAGACCTAAAACGTATGGCAGGTAAAGGGGAATTAAATGATGTTCCAAAACAACCGAGACGCTGTAACTTGTTAAGTACGTTAGATTGCACGTCTCGGACAGCAATGTCTCCATAGTGTAATGGTTACAGGTAGTGCCTTTTCTTTGATATGTCATGCGTTCGAATCGCGGGTGGTCTTTTTGGTTTTGTTCTGGGATTTTTTTTTCTCAAGTATGATAAATTCTGTCAAAACTTTAATGAAGACCCATTGATTACCAAGCGAAACCATATAAATATCGATAGACACCCAATCTCTACTATCATACACTGATATCGAAATGTATATACTTTAGACTCACAGGTGATAGAAATTGCTTTAGTATAGTAATAACAATTATTGCGTTTGAAAGATGATATTTATAATTTTTTTGTGTTTGTTTCCTCAGTACGCACCTTTCCCAACCATTGTGAGAAAAAGTTGTTTCAATGGGTTTTCATGAAAGACTTGACAGAATTCATCATATTTGAGAACAACAACCAAAAAAAAAAATTCCTAAAGCAAAAACCTAAACAAAAAAAAGTAACCGAGTTTCGAACTCGATTAATGTCGAACAAATAGCACTGCATGTAACCATTAGACTATTGAGACATAGCTGTCAATAGCATGTAATCTAAGAGGTTTCATCGTCTCGGTTGTTTTGGACCATCATTTAATTCACCTAATAATCCAGGAATAAAATGCCGCCTTGCCATTTACCTTTACAAAGCATTAGAACAGAGGAATAAGGAAGTTGCACAATAGTATTTATTTGTTAAACACTTTCTGAGAGAATTTCAGTTATGATTGATGGATTGGTTTTTTTTCCCTATGACTTTTACAAATCTTCCACAATACAGTTTTCTTGGAGATATTAAGCATATTAGTATGAGAGATGCCCTAAGATTTGTACTGCTATTAGCTCCGCTTTTGTTGTGTTGAAAACAAGGATATAACGTGCCCTTTGTGTCGGGATGAAGAAGCCTAAATACATTGTCCTTGATTTTGATTTGCAAGAGAGCTACATTACCGTAAAACAGGTAAAGTCCTTCTCTATTCAGATTTTAACATAATGTCAGATACAAGAACTAGTATTTCTAATCCTCTAGCTGCATTTGTTTACAAAGCACTAGACCGGAGAGATAACTCTTTAATATAACCTATTTATATGTGTTCTCATTGTGCTGGTATTTTCTGTATATTTATCATATTTCTTGGTATATTGTCACCTGCACTCTACAGTGCCTTTCAGACGAGTCAGTAACTATTAAAACAACAAACACAATTTGAATTTAAAGACAAATATAATTGAAAAGAAGAATTAATAATTAACTAAACAAAAAAATCTAAATTCAAAATAACAACTAAACACAGTCAAAAATTCAATGTTCACCCTTAGTTCCTTCAAACATAATATTCCCCTCACTCATAAAGGCGCAGTCCTCCACTCCTGAAGGCGCAGTCCTCCAAAACACAGTCTTCAGAAAAGAAAAGAAAACCCAACACAAATCACACAACACAGTCTCCGGTCCTGGTGCTGTCTCTTCTGAATCATGCACGCCCCCAGTCCCGACCGCCAACGAATGCACAGTCAATTGTCCAGATGAATGAATAAAAATGATGAAATAAAAAAAAAAGTAAACCTAGACAGAAAATAACCATATTTAACCCACAATATATCAATATCTAAATATTTCCCTCCCCCACTACAATAACATACATTCATCTATTTATCTCATACAAAAATTATATTAATCACTCTCTCAAACTCCACCATTTAAAAACAGTAAGTAACATAGACATACACTCACCTCAACAGGTTTAAATGACAAACTTTACTCAAGTCTGGTCAAGACTTGCTAAATAAACACAAGCCTGGTCAGGACTTGGTACATAAAGTCTGGTCAAGACTTTCCCAACGCCCGAGGAGACCGTCAAGTTTCCCCGCTCCCGTCAAGGAGAACCAGCATACGAATAAAATCAAAGTACACCGAAACACTCTTCTCATTCTTTCCATCCCATCCTCTCAACAACAGACTTTATCACCATAAATCAATGGAAACAATAGAAACAAAGAAACCCCAAAACTCTCTCCCTTCGTCACCATCCCCCTAAAACAACTTGTCACACCAGTTAATTAAGCAGCCGACCGGCCATCACGGCCCGGCACTGACTCACCCACTCAGACCTCACACCGATACACATTAACTCTTCCGCTCACACCTCCCCCCTTCCAGTCCCGTTACCTGTCCCCTTTCAGGATAAAAATAAAAAAAAAAATTTTAAGACAGCAGGTTTGTGACATATATCTTCTGTAAATGTTAAAAAATAGTCACACTGTTTTTTGTTTTAAGTTAGAATACCTTCGTGTTGGTGTAATCCTATTGCCTTCTATACAGTTTGTGTTTATACCTTGGATGGTTTTTGTTACGCTCCCCCTTGAAATGGGCTGATGGCCTATTCAATAAAGTGATTCTGATTCTTTGTATCACACACAGCAGTACCAAAAATAGGATAGATCAGTAATAAACAAAAGGCAGTACACATGAACATTAACACAAGCACAATGCATCCTTGATATATATATATATATCTCTCTCTCCCTAACACACACAGGAGCTGGAAAAAATGTAAAACCCAACTGCAGTTTTTCCATGAGAAATGTTCAGTTTACTGTTTCTTTTAAAACTTAAAATTATTATTGCAGTCTTTTAAGGAGAAATAAAAACAAATGTTTAAAATAAAAACTTGCAACAAGGTCGGCTTTCTTAACCCTCTTGGTTCAAGATAAAAATGAACATTACAATGACTGGCTTATAACTGAAGACTGCAAAGACGACAGTGGGTGAAGTTTGTTTTTTTATTATTGCTGCTCTGAGATAAACATTAGACCAAGAAACCTATACATTTTTGGAAAAGAGAAAAGTTGAACTTTGCAATAAAAAGTAATGAAAATCGCCTTGCCTATGCTACCCAGCAAAGCAAACCAAGAGAGTTAAGGGACTTCACTCCTGACAAAACGATGTGATTGAAGGTCAGTGTCCCATCATAGCAAATATCATAACTAGGATCGGATCAGATGAAAAAAAAAATCCAAAGTCAGGATACCACAAAAAAAATCTTATCAAGTACAGTGGAACCTCGATTATCCGGTCTTCGATTAACTGTGCGTTCAGTTATACGGGATTGTCTTAAAAAAAAAAAAGCTGCTAGACATCGCAAGACCGCTAAGAATTCCGGCTGCAGAAATGTACACTACATGTGTCTCAGCTTAAGTTTTCTTTGTCGATGGGTTTCTGAGAATTATTCTAAAAGGATTAAAAGTATAACATCTGTGCACCAGCCAGGTGATACCCTGCTGTGAAAAACCATTAGAGTGAATCTGATGCAAACACTCTCTCCCATTTGTCAAGAAGTTTAGACTTTTGTCTTCTGCTTCAATGCTTGGAAAAGATTGTGTATGGGTCACAATGTCTATGAGAGCGATGCCTTGTTCTGAGTTAATTCAGTTAGCATCCGCACCTTGAGGCTAGAAAGCGGCTTTGTGTAAGTTTGTGCCGAAATGTCTGGGTCCATTGCGGGATTGAAAAGAAAAAGAGTTGTTTTGTCAATGACTACGAAAACTGCAAACTGTTGAACATGGACAAAGGGTGGAATCAACTGCCACACTATCATCGGTATTTAACATCGGAAATCAAACAGTGCATGATATTGCACCTAATCTAGCATTTGCGATGCAAATTTTTAGGTTTATTTTCGATTATCCATGATTTCTGATTATCTGGATGACAGGCGCCGGTCATTTCACCGGATAAGCGAGGTAAAACGTATGCTCACACTGGCCCTGGGAAATATTCTGCTATTTTTGTGTCACCCTGTACATAAATTCTAGCTTAAATTCACAACAAAATTGACTGGCAAGGCTTTGAGCAGTCATAACGCAAGTGACCTTTGGCACCACAGTTTGTGCATATGACTTCACCAGGAGTCCATTTTGTCAAACTGGGTACTTCATCACAAGGCACTGATGAGTAATGTAGTGGACGAAATTTGGTCTTCTTCTTTTTCAGCTGTGTTTTCCCAAAAGAAGAATATTTTGCCAGGTCACCCTTTTCATATAATGGTGGAATCAAAACATCCAAATCACAAGGTGAAGTTTCAACTGCTGTTCTGTCCTCAGCCTCTGAAGACTCACTTCTTTTTCTGTCATGTGTCTGATGTGGTTGGCATTCTCCTGGATAAGGTTCAGCAGCTGATGGGAGGAGGTTTGTGCCACAAGACAGTGACAGCATAGAAGTGCTACCAGTCTGTTTACAACTGAAATCCATTTCCATCTCTTTTGACTCTTCTGGCACTGTCGCAAAAGATTTTCCAGCCTCTCCATGAACATCTTCTTTAAGGTCATCGCTGTCACTGTCTCTAACATCTATGTTATCACAACCAGTAATAACCCAGGCATCACCTGCAGGCTTCTTAAGGGAGCATTGTGTTGCTTGCTTGTCAGCCATTTTCATGTCACCTGCCCATCCAAGCAAGCATTCGGGTGTTGTTTGGTGCAACTCTTTGCACCCAGCAGCTGGCTCCATGGTCTCACTTGGAGAAACAGTCCATGTGGTAGGTGGTAATTTGTTCACATTAGCCACAGACTGTGAGTATGGGCAGTCTCCCACAAAGTCATTTCGATAAGCATCAACAGTGATGATATTTTCAGATGACGCTGAAAAAGGCACGTGAACCACTGAAATATCTTTTTCACCCAGGGTGCTGCTTTTTGCCGATGCTACAGCATTATCGGACTGTTGCTGCATTTCAGACAAAGACTTTCCAAAAATATCAGATACAATTGACTTTAAAGAGTTTTCCTTCTGACTTGAAGGCTCAGATCCCAACGACTCAAGAGGATGTGCTGTACCTTCATGGAGAAGAGGGAAATCGTCATCTGCAAATCCAGGATGACTGGATGTGCTAGTAGAGGCACTTTTTGACTGGCAACTGCTGTTAGCAACCACATTTGGGGAATTTTGTGCAGAAGGCTGCTGTAATGCAGTGCTGCATTCATTCTTTGAGAATGAAAGCATCAGAATCTGTTCATGACAAGTAAGATCCCTTATGTCAGCCTGCAAAGTTGTGTCTTCCACCAAAACTGGCAATATGTCATGAAGCTGACCATCAGAACTGTCAAACATGTTCCCCTGGATGGATGATGAAAACATGTCCTGAGTCACTGTCTCTTCTGTTTTCTGCCTGATGCTCATCAGCATAGGTGAAGGCTCAATGTTTTCATGAAAAGATGCTCCCAGGCAAGTAGAGACAGAGGGTGCCAGGTATGGACTGTTGCTAAGACTTGTAGTGCTCAGTTTACCTTGCAGGTGTTCCATAAGAACCTGACGTCTCTGAGCCCTTCCATGGGCTGAAACAAATGATAAAAGAAATTTTTTCTGTACATTTGTTGCAAGATCGATAATAAACTGGCATTTTCCCTGCCTTAAAAATATGAGAAGAAGACTTCCCCCCCACCCCCATCACACATGGATAAACTGGCTCTTGGATAACAGCCAGGCAGTATTATCATTAGTTTGAAAATTAGTCCAAAAAGAATAATAATAATAACCAAGCACTTTTTTATAGTGTTCAACGTATTTGACAATCATAATATACATCCTTCCTACAAAGCAAATATGTACAAACACAAGCAATCACAGACACACCATACAGTGAGAATATATAAATTTATACATTGCATCAATGAGCAAACGTATGATTATTTCAGGAACAGCCAGATGAAAGAAATACATTTTTTTAACAGCAATAAGAATGTAAAGCATAAGTGCATTTCTTAGCACAGTGGACTGCGAGAACAGTGTCTGAACTACATTGCAGCTTATGAAAATGTATGGTTATTGAACTAAGTTCTTTGTTTTCACTATAAAAAGTATTTATAAAGCACCTACTCTTGCTATAGCAATTCATGATGCACACCTAAAAGGACTCAAGCACACATGCACATCAATACCTATACACAGACACACTATGACAGGCAAAAAAAAAAAAAAAAGATTTCAGAGACGTTTTGAACAAACTTCAGTCATGACTAGCTTTCGCTCCCCTTTAGTTAAGGGACAGGTAAACATATCCTGCACAATAGACCTTACATGTCAAAGTCTTCCTCTCTTTGCCACCAGTGGCCAGTTCACTGTGTGCCCAGATATCCTTAGCTCTGCCACTGTTGCTGTCCGTTTCCTCATTAGTCATGGAATCATTGTGGTCATTGACAGTGCTGCAACTGCTCACTGGAGATGACACAAAACTGTCCAACAAAAAGTCATGGGAGACCACTGGTGCAACTTCGGTTTGTGTTGCTTGTTCTTGTGTTAATGTTAAAGCTGACGAGGAGGAGTATGAAGTAATGACAGACATTCCAGTCTGTGTTGCCTTCTCTAGCATCTCAGGTACAGCTGTCTCCTGTATCACAGCTGGGGCAGGGGCTTGATTACTATGACCCTCTGATGAAGCTGGGGACCAAGGACGACTTCTAGCCACCTGAATCAGCAGCTCCAGCAAACGTGACCGTACAACACTGCAATCAGTTTCACAATTATGAATGAAAATCATTATCAGCAATAAAAATGTGAAAGTCATATTTCTTTTTATTTCTAAGAAAAATGCACAGGCATACTCACTAGTCAACTTCACAGTTCAGCACCTTGCCACGCATTTCATCTAATATAAAATTCACATAGTCTTCATCCTCCTGCAGTTCATAAAACGTCTGAGGCAGGAAAGATTCTGCACATCCCACATACATGGCATCCAGTCGCTTGGGTATTGCACCTGTCTGAATGCCCTGACGAAATAAAGTGAAAAGTTTATAACTGCACTAAACTTGGTCAGATCGTAATATATCTTTTAATGCTCTTTCTGTAGCAACCTGTCCAGACTATCATACAATCTTAAGATTTTAAATAATGCAGTGCTGCTGATGGCTACCTTCACAATGGACATATACCCTCTGAAGGGTGAGTTTGGTTGAAACTTATTTTGCATTTTTCAGTCTTCTACTTTACCTTTCTGTTAAAGATGATCCATTTCTCAAGGCACTGTTTAGCAAAGTCCAACACCTCAGTTCTCAGCCTAAATGAAACAGTAAGCTTTTTCCTATAAAAGACACTGAGAGTGCATCATCTCACACAACTGACATGCACAATCTGATTAATTTTCACAGTATTTTTAAAATGGTCTAAATAACTCATTGATTATAAAAAGAAAATATGATTTCAACATCCAAAGAAGATCACATGTTTGTGATAAGAACACACTATTGTATCCAAAATCATCAGTTTGATTTTCAAGAATAAAACTAGAAGAAATAAATAAATAAACTCTTACGAGGATGGCCAGCACCAAGAAGCTGTGACTATCTTAGCAAGGAGACTGGCAAATTGGACATGGTAGTCTAAGCTCTTTGTTAATGGTAACTGCAATAATCATTCACACCCATTACTCAACATTTCAAACTTGGAATTACAGAAAGAATATATCCCTCCAATTGGCTGTTCCAGTTGTGGAAGGGGAATAGGGATAACTAATATTTACACTATAAAGAAGTGCAACAACACATGATTTAATAAAAACAACTTTCTGAAATTACCTGGTCTGATGAAAGTACAAATGAGCATAATCTTACTAATTGTTAATGACAGAAGCATTGTCATGTAAGTCACAATAAAACAAAAAAAAAATTTGACAGCTAGAAGCCTGTACTATTAGGACCAAAAGTGCTTATCATAGCAAGAAAAGTGTCTAAGCTAAACAAAATTTAAAAAAAAATTCATATTAAAATAAAAGGTACATTAATATATGATAATCTACACAGATAAAAGGTAAACAAATATCTGACCTTCACATATTTCTCAGCACTATGCCTGAGGATGTTAAGTAGACTGGGTCCATTAAGAACATCTGAAAGTAAATATTTGCGTTAACAGCAAAATACATTGAAGCAAAATTTATCAATTACTACTAGTTTTCTTTTGGAATGTTTTAGCATTAGCCACTGTTTTCCTAGCATGCTAATACTATTTCTGCCATTGGGGCCATTAGTCTAATGTTAAGTGAGTAAAGATAAAATGTAGCTGCAATAATATAGTTGTCTCTCAGCATTTAACAGAGAACATGTAAGAATTTGATCAGCTACGTTCAGTAGTTACTGACTCCTCCCAACAATTAGGTGCACTGGAATACTTACTGGTATAACTTGTAAGAATTTCCAGGGCGAGGTCCGTGAGTTCACTATTCTTTATAGCTTCCTCCACCAGCACTTCCACAAGAGCATGTACCTGATCATCATCTGATTCACCTTCTGCATCCATCCAACAGAAAAAGTCTTTTTAAGAGTAACAACTGTAATCATGCATTTGTATGTGTCCGTCACGCTCATACATGCACACCCAAACACCTGATGCTATATACAGAAGAGAAATCGGTCACTGGTCAATTAAGAAAATACCAATTACACCAAGTCGATTTGACCTCAACCCTTTGTTGATTTAACCCAAAGTCAATTGAACAAGAGACCTAAGTTGATTCAAAACCTGACCTCGGTCGATTCAGCCATAAAGTACAGAAGTTACAATTCCGTGTGATGACTTATTTGTTGCTCATTGTATTCAAACAAAGCGAAACATTTCTTTCTACACAAATTAGTCACATGACATAGGATATCGGTGGAAACAAAGAGTTGCTCCTAACTGAAACTCACTTCCAGCTAACATTAAATATGCACCAAATTTAAGCAGCTTCAAAAACTCTCTAAGTAGCTTTCCAAAATTTATTGATCTCTTTCAGTCTATCAGTACCAATATAATGCCTATTTAGCAACTGCCTGCCTACTTAGCAAAACTATTTTGCAAATATACTACCCACAAAAAGGTAAGGGCCAGACAGAAAATAACACCAGCTAGAACAACTGTTCATGTAGTATAATAGTTCGATTTTACCATTTGAAAGTATGAAAATAAACGCTGTAATACATTCCATTTTTTCAGTTTATTTCCGACAATTTTCATGCATTTTTAAAACATTGTTGGACACTGAGAACTTACTGCAGTAAAAGCAAAATAAATATGGGTCATTCAAGAACAGTGTACACTCACATTTCACAATTTCCAGTACACTCAATGTTACTTTACTACAGCATTCCCCTCAAGGCTGCTGTTTGTCTCCACTACTGTTCATACTCTATACTAACCCCTGTAGAAGCACTACTGATAGGAGCTTTGATAAAATTTGCTGATGACTCTGCCTTACTGTCACTTCTGCATGATAATGAACATGTTCACAGTGGCGCTCTTCCTGACTTTGTCCGCTGGTGTGACGATCACTTCCTTGTCTTGAATGCCTCAAAGACTAAGGAAGTGATCTTCGACTTTCGGGTGAACAATCCTGAGACAGTCATCAGTACAATTCATGATGATGCCATCGAGGTAGTCGACTCTTACAAATATTTATATCTTTCAAATCTGCACTGAAAACGCACCTCTTCCTTGAGCATTTCTCCTAACACAGTCCACACAATGCTCGTCCTTCTTAACCCCGCCCCCTTCCCTCTTGCTACTTTACCCATCTTTCTCGCAGAATCACTATATTTTTCTGTTCCTGTTACTTGATGCCTTTTGTTTTCTGTTTCGTCAGTACTGTCGTTTTCTTTCGTCCCCTTTGTTCTGTGTCTACTTAGTCCACGTCTCTTCCCCGTTTTAAGCGCTAAGAGCATGCTCTCTATGAGTGTGAATATGCGCTATAAAAATCTTCACTATTATTATTATTATTATTTAGGTACCATCTTCGATAAGCTTAAATGGGACATCAACACTGACATGATCCTTCGTAAGAGTCAACAACGCCTGTACCTCATACGGAAACTCAAATCTTTCTCTGTCAGCTCTGTCATCCTCGCTCGGTTCTATCAATCCTTCATTGAAAGTCTCATTACATTTTCTTTCACTTCCTGGTTCCACCTTTCCCTAGGGAACAGGAATAGTCTGGTCTCACTTGTTAATATCTGTTCCAAGATCACCTAAATCAGGCAGAGGGACTTGGCAGCTTTCTGTCATCAGCAAATCCTTAGGAAGGCATCCCGTATCCTATTTCTGATCATGTGTTGGCATGTGAGTTTTCACTCTTGCGGTCTGGCTGTAGGTACGCGATGCCACCGCAATTCATTCATTCCACGTGCCATCCACCTGATCAATTCTACTGGCCGTGAGCTTGTACTAGCCTGAGGTGACCTGAGGTCACCACTATCCACTATTTTACTGTTATTGGGAACGCCTGTGTGAGTGCATGGGCGCGAGAGAGAAAATTATTTCAACATGAATACATCATCTCCCTTTATATCATGTACATGTCTGTATTATCTCTTGATATCATGTATATGTATTTTGTATATCATGTATATGTATGTATTATTTCTTTATATCATGTATGTATTACTGCTAGTACGAGCACTATTTGGAATTGCCCTTGGGGATAAATAAAGTGGTACTGTAATTTAGATCCCATACCCTAAAAATGTAACCAGCATTTTAAGTTTTATTGAGTAGTATATTTGGTAACTTGATGTTATATCCGCAACATACATAATCACAATTTTAAAGTGAATGTTTCAAATAAACATTGTTACTTTACTTATAAGAAAGTAATCAATGGGAAACTGCTTTTAACACTTGCTTGGTGGTCAATGTACGTTGTACATGTTGCTCCCAGTCAGTTCTATTTCTTTTGCACTTCTTTTTCTGTCTCACAAATATCTGAAATCTATCATGAATGCTGACTAGTTTTCCTCACTGTTATCCCCCAAATTATTTTTTTTTTGTAATTTTGTTTCCGTTGTAAAAGTTGTGTTTGAAGTCCCAGGAACACACAAAAATATTTAGTGCTGTTTTTATTTTTGCATGTGCATATAAAGCCTGTAATCTAAATATGACAATGAGAGGACGAGATAAAATAACCTGTGTATAATTGTCCTCTAAAAAAAGACACTGGTAAATAATGGGTTAAAAAGTGGTGGAAAATACTTCAGTAGTTGTGTGCTGAAGCATGTCTAAATCACATAAGAGAACCTTTTTAAAAGTTACATAAAGAAAATTTGCTCAGAGTGAAAGGGTCTGAAACTGTAAATGATTTGGCATTGAGTTCAGATTGGAGGTGTTTTTGCATAAGATGTATTTGAATAAAGCATACTTATGGTTGGTTAATATTTTTCTTTGTTGAAAAACTGAAGAATGGTGGCTAATCATGTCCAGTCATAGGAGTTTAACTGCATTTCAGATGTCTTTACTGGCACAGCATATGTAATTAGAATTTTCCAAATAAGTTTTACAGTTACAAAATAATAATTATGGCTTACCACTGACTGCTGCATCACAGGTCTCATGACCAACTCTTGTCAAGCACTCCAGATTTTGCATTGTAAGCAACCTTCACATTCCAAGGCTGTCTTTCGATTGGACAGTCTTTTTGCAAGAAGGATGCTGGTTGTGTTTGTCCGATAGCATTCCTGGTTTGTATGGGGTGTGTGAGTGTAGGAAGTTTAATTCAGAAACAACAAATCTATATATATGTATAGTAAAGAGCTGTGGTTGGATTGACTCAAAGCTGTGGTTGTGGTTAAATTGACCGGACTTTGAGGAATCTTACCTATGGGCACTAGACTGTGCAATTTGGCACATACAACTTCAAAATCCTCTCCATGCTTGATCTCTTGCAGGATCTGCAAATTTACAAGAAATGCACAACTGATTAAACATCGTAGCACTTTCTGGGAGGGTTTAAACAACGGTTAAAAGTTAACCCACCACACTTACCTTTCGGCACTCCTTCTGCAGCTGGTACTCCTCCTCTTCAGAAAGAGTGTACTTCTCCCCTACCATATCCAGTTTCTGAATCTGTGGCAATGGAGAGCTGAAAAGGATGACGACATGTAACATGCACTGTGAGGTCTTCAAATATACTTATGACCAAGTCCAAACTATGCTAATTTTTGTAAATTGGCTGTGTCATGAACTGGATGAAATGAAAGCTGTGCACCAACTCTGCTATTCTGGGAATATCAGGATAATGTTTCATGAGATGATCACTGGTACACCAGGATCATGGTGTTGCTGGTATTGTAGATGGGCTCCATGGAACAGGCAGTATTTATTCCTTGAATAATTACAATAGCTGTGCATCGCCAAACAACTAAACACACTGCAGACTGGTAATGAGTGATCAGGGAAATCTGGCTGGAGCAATAATAATATGTACCTTCCATATCTGATTTTCCTCAAAGCAAATGGTGCTGTGGTGAGAACCTTGTTGTGCCCAATGCACAGGGACCATAAAAAAAAACACTTTGAAAGAGCACCAGTAACCATATTGTACCACATGGTTAAGAAGGCAGAAGAAAGGCAAAGAAAATATTGCAGAAGTCCTTTATCCATGGCCAAAATTCAAAAGAACATTTACAGAAAAGCCCAAAAATGCAAGACACAATTGTCTGTTTGTTTGTGTTTAACGCCGTGCCAGCAACAAGGGCTATATCAAGGCGAATGCAAGACACAAAAGGACGCAAGACTCAGTTGTTCACCAAGAAAAAGAAGGTAACTCTACTACTCTAGGTACACACAGTTTTTCAACTAAAAAAAAAAAAAAAGAAAAATATGTTCTGCTACATTTGACCAAGTCTGCAACTACTAAACGCATCCCATCCAATAAGCAATAATCCACACAAAGATTGCGCATAGGCAAGAACTCTGCAAACAATCCATCTTACACACATGCAAACAGATAAAACAAACAGCAGTTTACAAGATTCAGACACATTAACAGCCTTAACTCCAATACCAAAAAAAGTTCCTCAGATAAATGCTCACTCTGGTTTACATTCCTCTGCTTCACTGATGCTCTTGTCTTTGTAAACATCACCACCTGATGCTGTCTCTTGTAAAACTCCCTTTTCTTCATGGTCACCTATAAAAGAACTGCCATAAAACGAGTTTCTACTAGCCCGAAATTTTTTTCAGCCTTTGTTCTAAGTTTTGATTAGCATTCAAAGCCGGTGTTCCTAGCTACCATAGGAAAAAGCAGATTTTCAAGGAAACACTTCTGATGGCCTCTCATATTTAAAGTAAAAGGAAACTGTATATGCCTCCAATGATCTTAACTTAGTGACACTATATAACCTTTGCTCACAGCCATGTAATATCTCAGTCTGTTATTTATCTTCAGTATGAAAGATACTTTTGGGTTGATTAAAAGCACAGTAAAATAGAAATTTGCTAAGTCCAGTAAATTCACAAACCCTCAGTTTGCTGGTCCTTGTATAATGGAGCATGTACATTGCTAATGGTAACACTTGAGTTCTTATGAACAGAATGAATCTCTTGTGATATTCTATCATATATATCAGTGTTGCTGGGGCTTTCTCTCTGCAGGTGTGAAGATACATCTGGAAAAAAATGTACAGAACTTATAATTAGCATTTAAATTTTAATTCTTTGGAATGTTGTTAAAAAAGACATCCATCCAGCCTCTTTAAGTAAGATGTATGTACATATGTACAGACAGAAGTAGTGTCTATACACTCACGTGTGCTCCCTCATGCTTATTCCCTCTATCTCATGCACACACTGAGATTTAATTTAATGAATCTTTGAAACAGTCTTAAGCTAAGTGAATGCATAGTGCCTTCGCACCAATATCATTTATGACATTTGTTTTTAGTGTCAGAAACTTTGACCAGTTTTACTTTGTTCCGACTACTTTATGACAGTAACCAGAGTGACATAGTATGAAATTCACATCATTATTTAGCTGCTGGATGACCATTCACAATTAAGGTACAAGTCATGAAGCTGCATTCCCTTTCTGAAACTGCTTTAGAATATTCTTTTTTTTTTTAGTACAGAACAGCAAACTTACCACCAACACAAGCACTCTCCTCTTCAAGGTGAGGGTGACAAGCATCAAGGTCAAGCTGCAGTTGAGCCTTCCTCCGAGCCATGTCTGCAGCATCTTGCTTTTCCTGCATTTCTTCTACTGACATTGCCCCTTGTTTCAGCGCAGACAAGTTGAAGCCTGGCACTATGACGTCTTCGGGGAACACAAGAGAATCAGCTTGACATGCAGTGATTCCAGTGTTTTCCAGTTGTGCAGATACTGGACTGTATTCACTTTGTTCTTTGAATGCTTGACTCTCTATGCTATCCGGTCTGCTACAGCATGTCACTCTGCCCTTACCATTCTCAAAGTCTTCTCCTATGTCTGCCTCAAAATGTTGTACATTCTTATCTTTATCCTCCACTTCCTTGCTTAAACTTGCCTCAAGAACACTATTTTTAACCACACCAGCAGAGTGCTGAAGAACATGCTCATAGTCTGACATGGTCAGCTGACTTGTGTTATATGAGGATAGACTAACTGTTCCACTCTCATAATTCTGACCAGGATATATTTCTGTCAGGTGCAAATTATGATCGCTATGACAAGCCAACATGTTCGTGGCAAATGACTCTGCATGGGAACGTGAATCCACAAGCATCATGCCAGGTGCTGAAAGTGTTGCAAAATCTACAGTGGTCTGGTCCCCTGTGTAAAATACATTAAAATAGCTGCTATTATAAACACAATTATATACTCTTAAACTGCTGGACACTATACAAAGTACAATCACACAATTATATCAAAAATTATAATTCTACGCAAAAACTTACTTGTTATCAGACGCAATCCTTGTTTGTATCACCATCAGTAAAAAGCAAAAAAAATCTTGGTGCTCATTACCAAATGGAAATATGAAAATTCCTTCACTCATGCAGCTTATTCAACTGCGGAAAAGCCCAACACCACTGTTAATTCCTCACCTGCTCCTGTGTCCCTGGTAAAAAAATCTGAGGGTATATCATTAAGGTGGGCTGTTACATCTTCCCCAGTTGGCTATAAGAACAAATAGAAAACTAAGGGTAATACCTGTAGAACAAAGTGAGGCTTTTAATTCTAAAAATCCAGCAGTTTTTATACAAGACATAATTTTAAGCCCATAAATCTCTTCATACAAGAGATTCCGTTAGATCAGGGGTGGGAAATGTCCAACTCCCGAAATCATTCGGTCTAGCCCTGCCAAGGCAACTGCAGGCAGGACTAGAAATTCAATAAATCTATGACTTTTTTTTCCTAGGAACATATATTTAGTGAATCAGAATTATAATAAAAATACTGAGAGACATGCAAGGAACAAGGAACACCCATTACAGAAGAGTCACTACACATACAAGCACATGATGGGACATATATGCTTCTTGTTGGCTGCCTGCATCCCATCTGCCTGTACTGCTGTGAACAGTGCCAACCAGGCTGAGAGTGTACATGTTCCAATAGTGTTAACACATTGGTGATACTACAGCTTGGCCATGTTATGTTATATATGTCTAGTACTAAACACAAGCACACATATATCTAGACAACATTAGGTGCCATTGGTTTATTACTAATGCAGCCAGCAGCACATCCCAAACTTTATTTTTGTAAATGATAATGCAACAGACCAAATGTAGAAGGCGCACTTTTAAGTTGATAATTTTGTGTAGCCCGTGAATGATGTCATAAATATCCAAATGGACCGTAGTAAAAAAAAAAATAAAAAAAAAGGGTTCCCCACCCCTGTTAGATTTTAAGAAAGTTTGTCTGATAGTTTTTAGACACTCTTTCAAAGTTTCAAGGCCTTCTGCTGAATGATGGAAAGCTTTCAAAACTTTTGATGGACACTCAGTTTTGCTGCACAATGGTACAATCCTTTCCATTAATGCTTCCTTGGAGGAAAAAACTTTCTTAGAAACAAAAATGTTTACTCTTACCACTCCAACCTCAGCCTCCAACAGGTCATGAACAACTGATCGCTGGTTATTTCTAGAAGCAAAAATGCAGTGGTTGTAGTTTTTTGTCAAAATTGTGTATCAAAGCTTTAAGAGAAAAACATCTCTAAATCACTTCTATGCAATTCTTACTAAGATATTTATGTATGAGGTGACTATTTTAACAGCCCAAATACTCTTCTGATATCCTAAATGTGACTCAACCCTGCTTGTCATTAGCGATAATGGATCTTTACAATGTGCCAAAAATACTGTAAATATGTGAAAAGGGACTAAGAATAATCACCATTTAACTAATAAATCACAATTTGTTTCAATCCTATAGCTCATTGAAACTATGTATCAGTCCTGTCGATGAACAGTCGAAAATCTACATTTACTCAGTGGTTAAAAAAGAAACTATAAACTGTACAGAGTTAAACTCAAGTATTCATAACATTTTTGCTACATACTATCACTTTCTCACTCACACACTCTCTCTCTCCTCTCATAAACATGCATACGTGCACCTTTCTTTCACCTAAAAAGTATAAAACCTTTGCACAGTGTTAATAGTAATAATATTATACCCCTATAAAGGCACAAAGTGCACACAAAACACACAGTACACATTGCAATGCCTGACGTTCATATGCACCAGTAGCCTGGCTCCCTCATTTACACACAAACACAAGTTATGATCTCAATTTCTTACCTGTGATACATGGCTACTGTCCGATGCATCCTACTTTGATCATAAGGAAGAATAATCACTTTAAACTTTTTTCCTTTCACCAGTTGTTCAAATATTTTCAAGCCTCTGGAAGTCCAGGAACCTGCAAGCTAAGAATGAGATGCCAGTAAATTAGCAGTCACACTTTCAGTTTCTGCCAGAATGGGGCAAAACAGTGGATAATCATCCCACTATATTTACATAAAAAATTTTCCATGAAAAAAAAACAACAAAGTGGTTCATAAAGTTTGTAATTGCTACTAACTCACAAGAAAACTAAATGGCCAATCTTACTCCTGTTCACAAGACTGTATCAGGTTCAGAATGTGCTAATTGCTGCATTTTTCTGCTTCTGTCTTCTCCTAGCGCAGGAGATGTGGGTGGGTGGGGGGAAGGTGGTGCAAAGGTTAGCGTCTGTCACCAATGCAGTGAAGGCTGGCTGTCCTGGGTTCAGCTCTCATCTCGGGAACACTATTCTTTCTCTGCATGTGGCATCTGTTTACAGGGCTGGCTGCCTTGCCATGATATAATTTAGTTGCTGCCTCGGCGTAAAACCCCAAATATATCTCCCCCACCCTTACTGGTGCAGGGGATGTGCACAGAAAAGATAGGGAGCACGTAGCAGACAACGATTGAGATAATTTTTGTAACGATATTTTTATCAGGCTCATGATAAATAGAGGCCTTTCTTGCTGAATCATGCACTCTACTCTTTCTAACTCTCTCGCTCAAAGCCGATGGCACTTGACGTCATTCCTGTTCTAGGTCACCCGTCATCTGCTCAAGAGCTATCTGGAGATGCTTTCTTTACCATTAGGGGGTTTAATAATAATAATACAGTGAATTTATATAGCGCCATATCCTGGTACTATGGACAAGCTCAAAACACACACGTCTGAGACATGGATGCACACAACATAACATGCAACATTGCTGTCTAGATCCCAGATAATATGAATGATATCTAGCAAGAAGCTGCTCCAGCGAGCACAAATCATATGAAAAAAATGTGATCCAGGCTGCAAATGCTCCTATGCACACCAAGATGTTTTAATTGTTCGTCAGCTTTCAAAGATGACCTTTTCACAGATTAGGATGTGCAAGAGGTACAGATCTATAGCTCGTAGTTCAGACCCACAAAGTCCTTATTAATCTGGGATAAAAGCAGATCAATATGTAACTGCAATTAATTCTTGTCCATGGAGCAAATTATCATAGATAAGCGAGGATCTACATGATCATATAGCAAATGCAAAGTCTGTAGTTGTAGATAATAATATCACTTCTATAGCGCACTTTCCTGCTGGCAGCAAGCTCAATGCTTTGACATAAGTAATCGGACAGCAACATCCATGCAGATTAGCAGACTCCACGGGTAAACTCAATGTTGTACAGAAACTAAATCAGTGGTGTTACGCAGAGCAACATTTCAGGTCTCCCACAGGGGAAGGTACAATAGAAATACAATACAAAATATCTTTATTAATCCTTTGCAGGAAATTACTATTTATCAGCCATGTTACTATCACCAGCACAACACGTGGCCAAAGTGCGCAGCGCCGAAAAATCAGTGAAGTAATTCAGTCAGTGAAAACAGTCATTGACTTTGAGAGGGGGGGGGGCAAACACTAAAAAATTATAACCATGACGATCGTAACAACTTGTCGTCACCATAAAAGGAAATCAATACTTCAAGACGTCACACAATTGTTTTTTAGGCCTGTGAGCACCTCTCAGAAACCAAGATGCCAACGAAGCCACTGCAGATCACAGCAAGGCAAAGAGAACGTAGAAGCAGACAGAACTGAAGTGGAGAATCGTAGAAGCATAAAGATAATGAGCGAATAGCAAGCAGATATGGGCGAAGAAAGATTCCTCTGAATACTTTTTAGGGCAATACAGTTAAGTATCCAGGCACTTAAGAAGCGAACAGCAGCCTCAAAACACACATGGTGCAGGACGACATGAAACCACGAATCTGTTATAAAACACACTCATCATCAGGGACATCGTTGAGGCATAGAGCTCCAAGATCTAGTCTGCAGAAACTGCGGCCATAAAGCACAGGCCCGCAAATCAGTAAATGGAAAACTGCATGGTCTGCAGTGCCGAAAAGGTTAACAGCACGGACCTTCATTTGTGGTTAACAGTTTCGATAAAGTAGGCACAAGTAATCCAAATGATTTTTTTTTCTTCTCTTCTGTTTCTGCTGCGCAATGAGCATTCTTTTGAATGGATACCTGCGCATTATAAATCGACATTCATCATCATCTAAAATATGGCACCATGGCACAGACGTTACAACTGAATAAAAATGCTCTAGAAAATTGAGACATGTTGCGAAGACACAGAAACCAATCCAGAAACATAGGTAATGATGTCACATATTCACGGATCACTAGTACACACAAAACCTGACGCAGATAAACGGACAAAGACGAAGTGTGAAGAGATGTCACCCTCTACTAGCCAGTTAGGCGAAGGGGCATCATTCTCTGTAATCTCAAATAGTAGATCTGAGAAAAAGACGGGAGTTTGAGAAACAACTAAACCAGAATAATTGTCATAATTAAAATAGCTGCACGCTAGCAAAATACTCCAATGAAAGGTTAATGTGGTTTTCGTACGCACGGAACGCTGAAGCTAAAAAAGGTCATATCTGACATTGGCAACGCTCCGAAGAATTGTTGAAGAATACAAGTCTGTATGATTCCTACAGTCGATCACAAAAACACAGCAGAAACTCAAGCTCAGTCACAAATTGCATATCAACTGCAGTTACTTACAAATGTGTATAGCAAGAAATATTTGTGGAGCGTGAGACCTGTCACGCCAGTTAGGCGCAGCCTCATTCTGACGTCATTGTTTCGTTGTTCGTCCCTCCTTTCATCACGAACTTGCATTACACGTCCGTGCCTTTCATCCCTGAACGCACAGTTTTGGCGCGAAAAACTTCACGACCAAAGCGTGGGTTGGTGCAGACTTTATTAAAGAGAAGGACTAGCAGACTAAGCGCGGGAACAGATAACTTGCGACGCGCATGCGCTGGACTAAGTCATTGCCTCGTTTTTTCCGGTTTCACTTTACCCAGTGTGTCACCACGGACCTTCATGGACCTTCATTATGAAGGTCCGTGGTGTCACTGAGCTATTGTCGTAATTATTTTGAGATGCTAAGCACTAGATGTGCGATTCCACGCTGCTCTTCATGCAAAAGTCGACACAAAGGTTTATCGTTTTTCCGCATACGAAGACTAGACAATCAAGACTGGGAAAAAGCTCTTGTGATATGTGAGAGCTGTGAATGGTGATTCTAGTTTGAAACATTGAAAGACCGACTATTTGTTTTAGACATTTCAAACCGGAACGTTACATTGAAGATAAGTTACCTGGCAAGAGAAATATAACTTTTTTATATTTTGGAATAATTCAACATTCCAGTGGTTATAAGTATTGCTGTGTCAGATAAAAAGATTCATAGACGTAATAATAATTGAACTATTTATCCAACACTGGTGTCTTGAAACTGTTCCTATTAGAGAGTGAGTGAGAGAGCAGCGCGCACCTGTGTTTGTGTGTGAAGATAATAAGTAATCTATTATAATATGAAATCTGTAATAATATGTTAAACAATTTGATAAGCTAACACAGTGCACTATGTGAATGTGTTCAAAACAACATCTTAAAACGATCAATAAGGATTTAGATGTGTTACAGAATAAATGGAGTATAAGGTACATTCCTTAGAGCCTTAGTCTGAATTAATCCTGAATTAAATTCATTAAGAAATGATAAACTTGCTACAAACCGCTTTCTGTAACCACTCAAAAAGATAATGATCGAGAGAGCGAGAGCTTGCTGACATAACAATCTTCTTGACTTTGAAATAAATACATATACTATAAAACAACACACTGTCTGAGCAATTTTACATTATGATTCATATATTAAAAATATATATATCAAAGCATACTTTCTAAGATTTCTTCAGTATCCAAGGATTCTATTATGCTCGCGGGTACAAAACAAAGAGACCGGAAGTTGCCTGTCAATAAGTTAAGCTTGTATACAGTTGGACGCGAGTTGAGTCAGCGCTGGCTCACTACGCGCGCGCAGTGATGGCTGTCCTCTGGCTGGTGTGGGTACTGGCTATTGGTTCCAGCCCCTGGGAGACATTGTTTCAAACCCCTGAGCAGGCAGCGAACAGTGACGGGAGTGCCAAAACGACGAGAGACCGTTTGGGCCTGTGCTGTCGTTTGATACAGCAGGCATAGTGGACACGTAAGATGGTGGGAGACCGTTGGGCCGGTGCTATTCGTTGTCACAACAGTCAACCCAGGTAGTAGCGGGCACGTAAGACAGTGAGAGACTGTTGGACCGGTGCTGTTGTTAGACAAGCGGGTGACCAACTGAATTAGCACAAGCCGCGTGGCTGGGCCTTCCCCTGAAGCTGTGGGCGCGCAGGCACTCGTGTGATCAGAAGGCTGCTCGAGTCTGGGACCAGCAGAGAGTCTCCTTGTGTGCCGGACGGACAGACGAAAGAGGGTCAGCGCGGAAACGCCACGCAGAACCAGGAAAGAGCTCCGCGAAGAGCAAAGATAAAGAACTAAGTAAAAACGTTCTCTATCTCTCTCTGGCGTCCGCTTGGGTTTAAGGTTTCATTTAAGAACTTAACATTCTAAAACCTTCCTTAAAGCTACGTCTCAGTGTGTACGAGCGTGTTTATTTCTTTGTATTTACCTTTTCCCTTTATTTTTTTTTATTTCTTACCTGGCGTATGGACTGTTAGTTTCCTTTCTTCGGGGGAGGGGGAGGGAAGATATTTATCCTAGTACTATCTGTGGGTTAATAAATTTGTTGTTTTTACCGTTCATTTCGTCTTTGCTTTAGTTTACGCTCATCAGTGGTTCGTGTCTCGCCTCTAGCAGAGCGACTGGCTGCGCGCAGAGCCGGCGCTAAGGGGATGGGGGGGGGAAGCCTTGGGCAAATAGAATGAGGGGGTCTTTGGAAGCCGGCACAGCATACGTAGCATGGCAATAATAAGTGCTGGATGTCTTTCAAATAATGAATAACCATATCAGATTTATAACAATACCGCGGCACGAGAGACGCATTGAATTCCGAGGCGTGTTTGCCTGACGCGGTCGAGTCAAGCAAACCACAGAACAGTGCAATGCGCCTTTCGTGTCAAACAAATTTACTAATTAGAGGAGAAGGACACGAATTTCAAGCAAACTACGGACTGTCTCATCCCGACGGTTCACTTGTTAGCGCGGGGAACCCATCAGGCGCGGGACCTTGGGCGGTCGCCCCTGCTCGCCCCCCTTTCACCCCTAGCGCCGGCTTTGCTGCGCGATTGTACCGACTGTAAGTGGTTGCGATGCTGGCGACAGCTGGGGTTTGACCGCAACATTAATCCATTCAAGATTTGGACAATGCAACTATGTAAAAACATACTTTTTTTTTCAAAAGTAACCTATTCTATGTCTGCATATGATATAGAAAACTATTCCTGACACTTCTTTGGAAATCTTCACATTTCAAATTTGTCATTTTATGACTGAACAATGGTCAGCTTCTTTAAAAAGCCTTTGAACTAGAAAAAATATTTACTTTCCACTTACAGGCTTAATACCAGCTAGGCTACATGGCACACAGATACATGGAAAATGAAGTATGTCTGGTGGTATTGCTGAGATGACATTCTTAGCAGCCACATTTTCTGAATTTCCGCAATCCATATAAAAGACGTCATACTTGTGTTTGCCCCTGTGGAAAAAATCATAGTCAGTACACAACAGCTGCAACCCAAGAACATGAAAAGTCAGTATTAACAAAATAAACGTAAGGTAAGGTACAAGGAAAGCTAAATAAACACTTCCTGTACAACTGTGCTGATAACTTCTGGGTTGCACTTAAAAATCATAAAAAGTAAACTAATTTATGGAATTTTTAAAACCAAATTCTCATGACATTATGAACTCACATCATATCTACTGTCACCACTTCTTTACACTACATCTGTACTTTAATCACTAATCTGTTCTCAGCTTACACAATAGTGAATTAGTGTTCAGCATGCATGAATACCAAAGAGACTAGTATAATTGTTACTTCTCTTCTCAGCTTGCAGTACTGAGAAGCAGTCAGTGTCCATTCATGGAACATCAGAAAGAAGCATAGAAATGAACATAAAGAGATCGGAAGTCAGATAGATGTAAGCCAGTCCATATTTTTTTTAAATCCAAACAGAAGCAACAAGTGCAGCATTCAGTAGTAAAAAAAAGTAGTGAAAAGATACTCTCTAATAATGAAGCATTAAAAGCACCCCTTGCTCTATCTCTTAAATTACAAAGTGGATCCCTGAAGCAAGACAACAAAGGACAGACAGGTTGACAAAGTGAAGATGTTAACTGCAGTTCATCCTGTCCTTCATACCTGTCAACTCGAAGTACAGTTGCTCTCCTCCACTGGCTTTCACCTCTGCGAGCTTTTTTACATGATTTTGCAATAACACTATCTCCCACATTTATATTTTCTGCCTGTGCTACAGGTGCATGCTGACAATAGCTGATGAGGTCTTTTTCAAACTCATTAAAGCTTTTCAAATGTTCATCTGTAAAACAAATGACAATGAACTGGATTTCATGAGAATAACACATTTATTGCCCCTAATCCATATTTGAATATCATTATCATTTGCATACTAAACTAAAATGACATTTAAAAGAATGTATTAATAAGGTTAAATGTAAAAATAGCTACATGACAAACTGACAAAAATACAATTTAAAAAGAAATTTTATGATAAAATTAAGTATGAAATTTTACCATCGAATTAATCCTGTTCATTCAGGCAATGACGTGTTCTGATCTGAAAATCCACAGGTAACAGCTTACCCAAAACTCCTTTTCAAAAATGTGTTTTGAAAGTAACTGTAAATGGTATGTAAGGTAAAGGTCATCCCATGACCCTTTTCAGGTCGTTAGGGAGTGTGGTGTTAGATACCACACTTTCCCCAGTGCTGGCTTTAGTTGAGGGCCATGCCCATCTCCTTTCTCTTACTGCCTTACCCTCCCCAACCCTCTTTTGAGTCAGCTACCCATTCTTGCCAGCTGGGTCGACTGGGGAAAGTGAGATGTGCTACATGGGTATTGAAACGGTGTGTCTCTCCGTTTTGATGCAAGCACTCTAACCACTTGGCTTGACATATTTTTCCAGTCTGCCAGCTGCAGCACAGCAGACCAATGTGCTTCTGTTAAAACAAGAAACACTTAAAGGAAAAGGTATTGTCCTGTAAATGGCAACTCAAGAAAAGAATATGGATACAAGCTAGCAAAACCACTGTAAATTGGAATGCACTTAGATGATGTCAAATGCTACAAATGGGGAGTGATAGAAGGAAATCTAAATCTTTACCCTCAAGAAAAAAGTAGCACGCACTGGTGCTTCTGAAATGCGACCACATGCCTTCTTCAGCAGCTAAAAGCTAAGTGATTAATGTGTTCAGTACACACCAACCAAAGATGAAATCAGGCATGAGACTGAATAGAGTAAGACTGTTGTGGATTCAAGATTCTTTGTTAATCTGTCAACATCAAAGGGGTATTGAGATATTCAAAAAATAGAAAATATACATATATTTACACACATTCCTGTACAATATCTCTCACACCCCCACACACACATGATTCACAAGTCAGTTTATAACAGCTAATATATTAAAAACTAATTAAAAACTAGTTTCCTGCATCACTCATTCTTTCCTTCTTCTAGCCATTTAATGTATATCTGCACATGTAACCAAATAATTCAAAGCATATGAACACATGTAAACAGTAGATAAACTTTCATCATGTGATGTTTCTGCCTTTCTCATTCTTACCTAAGTCATAGATCCATACACATACCCACTTATATCCTCATTTATATATATATATATATAATCCTTCTCTCTCACGCACATTAGTTCTTCTAGGTCACTATTATCGGTAATAACTTTACAAATCAAGCTAATCTAGTGAGGGTCTTTTATTTCTTGAAGTTAATAATGGAGCTTAAAAGCATTAGAATTGTGAGTATAGTGAGGTGATAAATTATTTTTACGTTGCTCAGCAAATTTTTTACAATTAAAGAGATAATGAAATTCATCCCCCACATCATTAGTGTTACAGAGACTACAAAGCCTTTCATTTCTAAGGATCTCAGTTTGCCTACATTTATTCACTGAAAAATAGTTATTCAATGTCAAACTTTTATTAAGGGGAGATAATCATGGGAAGGAAGTATTTTTTAAATAATGTTCTAGTAAAAAGCTACTTTTGAACATTCTATAATTTGAGTATATTTGTTTGGAGTCTACTTCTCCTAGTCAACTTTGGATATACTGGTCCTGAAGGAACCTATCTATTTTCTTCTTAAACCTGTCACCTTGTACATTTATGCTTTTCCGGTTTATCCATATTCCACTTCGGCCAAGATCTTGCAAGGTTGTCTGGACAGTATATATGTTATATTTAAACTAATGATATTTCTTTCATGTAAATTTACAAGCATTTTATATACAACACTTAATAGTTTATTACAGTTATGTCAGTGGCATGCGGTGGGATTTCCCACTGGGGACCAGCTATGAGTCTGGGGGAGCGCTGTAAGCTATGCGGTTTCCTGTATTTCTCTGGACGCCTAAATATGTATCTCGTACTACGTAAATAGTAATACAAGCAAGCGATGAATAAATCAGGTTTTATAATAATTTTGATTATAAGATCATGATTTATGTGAAAATACCAGATAATTTTGTAGATACCATATATAAGTGTTAAATGACGTTAGAAAGGGGAAATGGTCGAAAACAATCGAGACGATGTAACCTGTTAAGTCGTTTAGATTATACGCTTCAAAATATCTTCTTTCAAACGCAATAACTGTTATTACTATACTAAAGCAATTTCTATCGCCCGTGAGTATAAAATATCTATATTTCGATATCAATGTATGATAGTAGAACAGGTTACATCATCTCGGTTGTTTTAAACCATCATTTCACCTTTACCTGTCATAAGTTTTAGGTATTGAGTTATTTTGCCTGTCACCATTAACTTTATACAGCCCCTCATAATGTTTAAGTTTAGCACCATAGCAAGGTTTCATAGCTGGCAGAGACTGAAACTAAGGTTGCGCTGACCCAGCGCGCAGGCTCCTGCATGACATATCGAAGGGGAACAGATTTCTCGATCAAATCCACCTCCATTTACAACAAGATTTTTGTTTTCAGTCAATCCTGAGTTAAGTACGCTCACTGGACATTAAAATGCACTAACATACTTAGGTTTGTGACTGTGCAGCAACGAATTCTAGTAAGCAAAAATACCTTGCCCAAGGCGCAGAAAAAAGTTACTTGGATCAACCACATGGGTCACCAGTCCATCCAATAGATGCGGGCCATTTTCTGCCATACTTCTGTCTGCAAATAACTAACAAAAATAAAATTACATAAGCCACATGTTTAGTTTCTGATGTCTACACTAGAGTTTGGAAATATGCTGTGTAAAATATGTTGAAGCATTTAGACTTAAATGACAGCATGAAATAGCACTTTTCATTTTTAATGTCTCAAATTTTTAGCATAACTAAAAATAAAATACCACGATGGAAAAATCTGGTAAGTTTCAATTTTTAACAGTAGCAACACCCATCACAGTTATGTAACGTTTATATTACCATTAAAAGTCAACTTCATACGAGAAAAGATTTCTCTTTCTTACTCGCGCTTAAGCATTCTTTATATATTTATACGAAACATGAACCACACGTACAGACAGAATCAACAACCAAAAATAGACCTGACAGTACGTGTTATCGTAAAGTCGTTTAATCCTGAAAACGGACCAACCGATATAGCACAAAGTGAAACTGAAAGTACTCTGCATAGAAAATATCCACGGATTGATCCGTTAACTAAATCCTGACGGCATAATTATGATTACCTTACGAAACAGTAATGCAAATAGGTTCTGGTTATCTGCAACTATGTTATAAACTTATGATTAATGCCACAATAGCAATGTGTATAACACTACAACCAACGAACAAGGGAGTTACCTAACGTTGTCTAAGTTTATGATTTAAATGTGTGTGTATGTGTGCTAACTTTTCATCAAAAGTTAAAAATCTGCCTCTACTTTACCTTGCGCCACCTAGAATATGTAAATTATTATTTCGATTAATCCTCTTGAAAAACTATAATTATAAGAAAACAAATGCGTAATCCTTTCGCCTCGGTTTCTTGAGGGATCCCGGGGAAAATTGACTACTTCCCTTGCACTGCTGTAAGTAACATTTTAGAAGTCGTTTAAAAACGAAAAACTGCCGTGCAATTATTTTATTTAGTTATCAGTTTTTAGTGATTTTTACTTATTTCCCAGATGTATACAAAGTTTTCCACAAATCTCTTTATTTAAGGTAAATGACATTTGAAATGTTAAGGTGTGGGTGTCCCGTACAAGACCATCAAGTTCTTTTTTTTAGAGGGAGGGCTTAAGATTCTAGCGTTTGCAATAATTACAATATAAAATTTTTGATGTATGGATCGACGCATGTAATGTATGTAAACTGGTTGAAAATGTCTTTCTTCCGACATTGTTCTAATAACTGTTCGTTGTCTAATAATAATAATAATAAATGAAGATTTTTATGGCGCATATTCACACTCATAGAGAGCATGCTCTTAGCGCTTAAAACGGGGAAGAGACGTCGACTAAATGGATAGAACATAAGGGACGGAAGAATAAACGACAGTACTGACGACAAATGGAAAACACAGAAAGGCACCAAGTAACAGGAACAGAGAATTATAGTGATTCTTCAGAAAAAGATGGGGAGAAAAGTAGCAGGAGCGGAAGGGGGGAGTGTAAGAAGGACTAGCATTGTGTGGACTGTAATAGGAGTAAACTATTTGAATAATCCTTGATCCTTTTCTAAACTTATTATGGAACTGTCATGCATAAGTTGCAGACTAAGACGGATTTTGTTTTCAAAAGTTAAAAACAACATTATAAGCACAAAAATCTTTTTTTTAATCACTGCTTGAGGCATTCTGACGCTGTCACTTGCATTATATACAATTGTTTGGCAGTCAGCACTTCTAAGTGTTATTGCAAACAGTCCAGCTATTTCAGTAAAAAAAAAGATTCTATCAGATTCTTTCTGGTAATGTGGCACATAGATACTTGTGCATGTCTGAATGAGAAAAAGAAACATTACTTGTTTAAATTACACATATAGCAAACAATTGGTAGGACGTCAGAGCTGTACGGTTTTTGGCCCCAAGGCGGTTTGTGAAGCTACACAGAACGTACACGAACTTGTATTATACACATCCATGCACAGAATAAACCTAGCTCCAGGCATGTTGCCTATATTTATAAGAAAAAACTAAATAAAACATTTTGGTCTCCTGACCATATGTACTCTAATTAATTGCTTTTCTTGTCTTCTAACCAGATTTTCTTGGTGTACGTGGCATGTGGGTACAGCAAAATATACCTACATTGATCATGCACATTCTGTAACTTTTTTTTAAATGAATATGGCAAATATAATTGTTATTTATGTTGACTGTATCCACATGTGCATCCACACACACATGCACAAACACAAACTTGCTACATTGGGGGTAGGGGAGAGGGTTTCATGTGGAGACATGCAAATGCAAACACAATGACACAAACGATAAGAGATGGCCCACTGGACCGCAGACCGATGTTCAGATTCACACAACACCGTAGACAAGACTGATTTCAAATAGGGTTCACATCCCAGTATTCTAAAGTCGCACGGCTATACATGAACAATTAGTCGAGATTCAATTTTTTAAATGCTATGTCATAATTGCAGATGAATGTGATTTATATTAATATGGAACCACGAGAAAAGAGGGTCGCGCAGACTAGATGTGTTATATTACCACACAAAATAATATTTTTTTGAAGTCAGTCTTTAGTCGGGCTCACTCAACGCCCTACTGACCGCAGGTGGTGGCACACATCAAATAAGGTTCTTTTTGAATTCTGGATCAGGGGCCAGTTGCACAACACATTTCTAATTTTAAGCACTTTTAAGCCTTAAATCTATTTAGATAATCAGATTAAAGTGCACACCACAATTTTATAATTTTTAAAACTAAAACTGCTTTAAGTAAGATAAAGTTGTTTAAGTATGACTTTCCGTCCTGTCAGTACAATTTTTTCTGTGTTCTTATGCAATGCATCTAAATGGCAAAGAAGAGATTTTGCTTCTTTAAAACAGTTTAGAAACATATTTGTGCAACTGTTCTTCTGTCTACTTTTCGATTTGAAGAAGAGCACGCTTAATCACTGAACAACCCATATGTATTCACAAGGAAGAGACAAAATAATTTTTTTAATATAAAACCTTAACAACAAATGAAAATGTCAGAATTGCAGAGAACTGTCAAAACACACATTTTGAAAGAGAGACGAGTATATTGACGTGCACAGGTCAATAAACCACAATAATAAAGGTTAAACTGTTAGCTAAATCCAACAAACTTCTAAGTTAGTAAGCAGGAGCTGTCCACAGTAGCTTGCGAAAACGTGTTTCGGTGACTCGCCAGGTGGGATGGGCGATGAACTGCTAGATAATGAAACCATTGGGAATCCTGTTTGACGCGAGCACTGAAGCGTGTTAACAGAAGCAAGAGCTGAATTCTGATCGTTTCCCACAGGGGCTTTGGATTATTTCTAGCCTAAGGACGTGCAGACTTAAGTTTTGAGCATTGAGTGAGGTACAGTATGTTATTATTTTGCGGTGTAACCATATGTACTACATCAATCTTAAAAAAAAAATCCAGCGTATTGAGGAATAATACAGAGTATCTCAAGGTTATATGTTTGGATTGCTAATTTTTTACTTTTTGTATTTGGCGCGTGTCATATGTAATCGATCAATCAGTCGTGAAACATGCATGTATCAAAATAAGCAAGACCTCGATCGATAGGTTCAGGAGTGCTCAAGAAAAAACACGTTGGTTAGCCGTAAAGTAGACTCTGAGTTATATCAGCGAAGAAAATTTGACAAGTTAGATGTCAGTCCTTTGATTTCTTTTTGCCCAATCACATCAACATTCTTTGTAACTGCTTATAAAGATGAGTGAGAAAATCAACTTTCCAGTTACCTAAACTTTGTAAATATGAATCATAAGTAATTTCAATTGTTTAATTTATTTGAGAATTTTTAGCTATCTTGTATTCAGTATGATTTTCAGAAAAATATTCAGAAAATGTCTCCGAATTACAGCCAGAATTGTTATCTAAACATATAACACACAGCCAGAAGTACATGTGAATGTAAACTATTGCATGGTTTGCATTATGCTGCTGATTCTATGAGTTTTATACAGTTTGTAATCCAGAAAAAATGTGGTCTTAAGCCTTATGTGCTTGCATGCTGGTATACACCAATGATTAATGTTATTGTATAAAATATTATCATTGTCTATGTCTGTGGAGCAGTCCACTGATAACATGGCAGCACCAACACAGAAGCCTAAGAATGGTGCCAAAAAAGAGAAGGATGCCATTTCAGCAGAGGAAAAGAAGATGAACACGACTTTCTACATCATCTTTATTTCTCTTGTCATTGATCTTTTGGCTTTCACAGTCATTTTGCCTCTGCTCCCATCACTTTTGGACCATTATGGTCACAGTGACACAGTAAGTTAACTGTTATAGTGTCGTAAGCAAGATGGACCTGTTTTATTTATACACAGACATGCATTTGTGTGTATGTGACTACACATTCTCTCTTTCACACACACACACACACACACACACACACTAATCTTAGCATGAAACTTCCTGTAATATTCTTTTATGGTGCTCATCATTCTTTGCTAACAGAAGAGCACTAGCTGGAGAGAAGAAAAAATAATATTTTATATATCTTATCTATTAAAAAATCAGCTGTCTGTCATTTGCACTGATCACAGATCCTGATGGTGATTTTGTTTTGCTTTGCAGCAAGGTCTCTATACATTCATGAAAAGTTTCATTGGCAGCTTTAGAGAATTTGTTGGAGCACCTGATACCCCCAAATGGAATTCTGTTCTTTTTGGTGGTAAGAATGTGTCTCATCACTCTTCTATTGTAAGGGCTTGTTCACAATATTAAAACTTTGAAAGAATTCGTCATTGACAAGTATTGTTTGCTTCTCATTTCTCTTGGTTAAGCCAGTAATAGGTTGGTAATTAGATATTTTAGATAGCTTCAGGATGCATACCATTTATAACAGTTGTTTTAAAAATCCCTGGAAGTTTCAATCAGGATAAAAATTGTTACATGTGTGAAAAAATTTTATTTTGAGTTAATGATATGTAATTTATTTCCTAGGTATTATTGGTTCTTTATTTTCCTTTCTGCAATTCCTGTCCACTCCTATTATTGGTGCAGCTTCAGATGTTTATGGGAGGCGGCCTGTTATGCTGCTTTGCATGGTAGGTATAACATCTTTAGAATGAAAAAAGAAATCTGCCAACAAGAGACTTTTTCTTTATTTTTGTCTCACTAATCATTCTGACCTTTCATCTTTCTTTATTTGTGAACTCTGTGAATACTTAGTCCATACTTGCACTGTGTTCCATGTTCGTTTGTTTTATTTAATTTTGCTATGTTTTATGTCAAAGTGAAGGTGTAATGATGAGAAGTAAAATATTAAATCTCTTGTTGGATTAAATTTTTTTTGTATATTTATCAAAATAAGTGATATTTTTTTCCTGCAGGTTGGCATTACATTATCATACATTGTGTGGATGCTGTCAAGCAATTTCACTCTGTTTGTCATTGCTCGTGTTATTGGAGGCATCAGCAAAGGAAATATCAGTCTCAGCACTGCCATAATAACAGATGTTTCCACACCAGAAAAGCGAGGCAGGGGAATGGTATAAAATATTTTATGATATGAAATACTTATTCAAAAAAAATGATGTGGTGTATTTGAAAAAAAAAACCTTTGCCTTTCTATTCATTTCTTCACCTTTAAGGGAATGAAAGATTTGTGTGTGTGCATGCATTTTTATACCGATCCTTGGGTATGCATGCAGTATGTAGATAAGTTGATTTTTTAGGGGTAGGGGGGTGTTCTTTTTTAACATGTATTTGAAAGCACAGAGGGATGTTTCCAAAAATAAAAAAGGAAGGTTTTTCGTATGATTATTTTCAGCATTACAAGATATGAAATGTTTTCTTTTTCACATCACTTTTCTGTTCTTTTTTCAGGCACTGGTTGGCATTGCTTTTTCCATTGGTTTTGTTTTTGGGCCTACAATTGGAGCACTATTTTCGTTTATTGACAAAGAAAGTGATAAATTTTACGTTCTTCCTGCCATCTTTTGCATTGTGCTTGCTGTTGCAGATATTTTATTTCTCTTTATGTTCCTGCAAGAAACACTGCCAGAGAGCAAACGAGTAAGAATCCACTCACAATGGAAAACATACTTATTATTAACTGCACATAAATTATTATTAAACATACATATCATTAAAAAGGTTTTTTATCATTATTTTGTAAATTTAAATTGGACAAATGTCATTTGGCAACAAGCCAACAGAATTAAAAAGTCAAAGAAATTGAGACAAACAATAGATGAAATATACTGTTTATTAACTGGAAAGGATTGAAGATGATTGTTTTTGCATAAAAATCAACCTTTGGTTTTAAATGTTGCTACTTGTGTTTCAGTCAAAAACATCAGTTCTTGCCAGCTCTTTTGAACTTACCAATCCAATATCGTTATTTCAATTTGCATGTGTGAAGAACATTCCTGAATCTGGTAAGCACTGATTTTGAGACTACTATATACCTGTCGGGTACATCTAATCTCAAATTAACTGCAGCCTGCTTTCTGTCTCTCTCTCTCTTTCCCCCCATCATCTCTCCCTCTTTGTTTGTTTTTGTTGTTTTGGTTTTGGGCCTTTTTGGGGGAGGGAGATTTGTAAGTTATAAAGAGCATTTTATAACAGATTACTTTTTTATTTTGCAGACAAACAAATGGTACAAGGCATAGGATGTGTCTACTTTTTGTATCTTTTTATATACTCAGGAATGGAATTCACATTGCCATTCTTGATGCACAACAGATTCAATTATAACAGGTATTTTAAGACAAAGAAAAATGAAGTACATTTGTATCTCTATATTTACATATAGAAGCAATCTAGCATGCTATCTGGTGTATGCACATTGATCTCATTGACGTCACCAGAGCTAGAACATACTGAGAAAGACTGCAGTAGAGGCTGAATAGAGAAGTGATGTAGTAAATTGACTAGAGGAGAAAGTTGGATCTAGTCAGTTTTTTTTTCCAGTATAAATAGAGCTAATACAGCAATGAAGGGTATTGAGGATATCACTGTCTACCATAATAAACCAGCAGAGCTTCTGTGTGTTAACACACTAGCAATTTAAAGAATTAGTATATTAAGTACACTACAGTTTTGGAGAAGGTATTATTAGCATTTGATGTGATAGAACTTAACTGCTATTTCTCCTGTAACTCTCTGTAGCCCTTTTTCTGTACTTTCTGGTCCATTAAAAAAAAATCAGTTGTTCCTACCTACCCACTCTCTTTTTCATGCATCTTCATCAAATTAGCCCATTGTCAATCTTTAATATGCAAACCATCACATGAAAAATCTACAAGTCTAAACCAGGGAAAAATGTATCCCTATTTGGATATGTGCAGCCATTTGTAGTGTTAACTACTATATGCTTGTATGAGAATGAGGTGAACCTGCTTTAACATGATCATAGCTTGAAGTCCTTAAATAGATGTGTCTCCCTGAAAATTGGCTTTGTATTATGTTTTCAAACATTATTGATTTCCTATTGATTTCAAACAATTATTCTTGTTGGTGTGTCTGGGGTTTTTATTTGTTCTCATATTATGTTGCAGCATGCAGCAAGGAAAGATGTTTTTCTTTATTGGAACTTTGATGGCTTTAATACAGGGTAAGAGACACTATGACCATTTAATAAGTTAAATAAAGTATAATGCTTTTTGGCTTAAGTTCAGAAAATTGGATGACTTATTGAAGTTGCAGTTTTGAAAATAATTCCTTACGGGTAAGCCATTTTTTTGCTTGCTCACAATTCTGTGATAAATCTGATTACAAATGATTGGAGGAAAAAAATCTAACATCAAAAGGAGAGCTGGCAGTTCTAAAGATTTGTTTTAATGTCTTGTCTGATTTTGTTTTCATTTACTTTTTTCCAGCAACATTTAAGAGATGTTTTCATGATACTTTTTGCTTTTATTATCACTTCGTTACTTATCAGAACCTTAAATTACTCGTATTTAATGAAAACTGAACATTGGTTTTGAAAAAAAAAAAATGACGATGTCTGCTCCTTACATCTAAATAAGGGGATCATTTCCCTGATTTTTGAACGTCATGTTCTAAAATAAGAGAGTGGCAACAAACCTTGAAAGTGTGTCATACCCTATTTCAGGAGGTTATGTTCGGCGTGTGAAACAAGGGAAGGAGACCAAGGTTGTTACTCAGGTATAGCTGTGTGCTAAATCATTTTTATTTACCTGTCTGGTACAGCCATTCCAATTCATAGCAGTCTTTCTCTCTCTCTCTCTTTGGCAGGGGGGAATCTTCAGTTATGCAGAACAGCTCACTATACTACCCATCTTCATTTTAATATTTGTGAGAGATGAGTCTATATGATAGCTCACTGAAACAGGGAGATTAACTTGGTTAAAATTAACCATCTAAAGATAAAATGCATGTTAGTGTAGAATCCAAGGTAACCACAAAGTGTCTACAGCTCACTAAGGCAACACTTTTTGTTATGTCCTGAAATGGGTCATTCCCCCTTTAAAATCTAAGACATTTTCAAGTATTTGTGTATATCTTGATGCAATATGTCTTTCTGGAAATTTGCATTATAGCAACATGCAGGAGTTTGTGCAGTATTTAGCATATTTACTTTAAGCATTTATTATTTAACCTTTTTTCATTCTTTTTGCAGGGCATTTTTGTATTGATTCCTTCCTTTGTGATAATGGCATTCACCAAAAATATCATCTTGATGTATATTGCTTTAGCACTTTTCTCATTTGGTAAGTTTACCAGCAGTTTTCCCAAAACGTTTACCAATCATGTACAAATTTAATGCAAGCCTCCAACAGTGGTGTTGTTTCAACATAGGGAATATCATGAGACAGTAAACTGTGTACAAGATTTTCACTTATGCCATTAAGCTCAAATATTTTTAATGTTCTGTTAATTTCCATAATACTGTACCATTCTTAATACACTGCAGCTTCAGCAACAGTGGTTCCTTGCCTGACAACTCTGATATCAGTGTATGGAGGAGCTGATCAGAAAGGAAAAGTCATGGGAATTTTTCGGTCTTTAGGATCCTTGGCCCGTGCTACAAGTCCTATTGTTTCTTCCACAGGTATGCTTTCACTCTGTGATCATTTAAAATGTAATTAATTGACATGTCACCAACTGTATTAATCCCAATGTGTAGTTATAACTTGGGAAGTGTTCTCACGTACAAAAACCCAGAAAAACCAGAACGAGTTCTAGTTTCTTTAGGATCCTTGGCCCGTGCTACAAGTCCTATTGTTGCTTCCACAGGTATGCTTTCACTCTGTGATCATTTAAAATGCTATTAAATGACATGTCACCAACTGTATTAATCCCAATGTGTAGTTATAACTTGGGAAGTGTTCTCAGGTACAAAAACCCAGAAAAACCAGAACAAGTTCTAGTTACAAGATAGGATAAGGCAAGAGGGACATCATAGCAAAACATGGAAATAGGCAATCTTACATCTAAAACCATTCTCTAGGCACACCTACAACATCACACACCCATATGCACACACAACTGATGATTCATCTATGGTGGAGCAGCTGGATGGCAAAGGATAAAACCAATTTTAAGAGCCTATTACTTTTGTCATTATCAGAAATAAGAGGCTAAGTTCCCTAACATTACCAGAAAAATCATACTTCTCAAAACATGCATAAAAATTATTCAAAACGTCAGGCAAGTCTTGACCATTCATGCCATTTAACTGATTTTCTAGTACCATCCACTTTCTGATTAACAGAAGCCATACCATTAATCCCCTGCCAGGCATCATACAGGTTGCCGGCACAGTAACGTCTTTTAAATCTTTAGTTACCCAAGTTTTTTATTTAGAAATACATGCATCACAACAGAATTAACAGAAAGAAATGTAAGAAGAAACAGCATGTCAGTTCATCTAGGCGACCATAGAAATTATAAAAATAATTGCTTAAAATTTTAAGGCAAGATCAGCAATTTGTTCTCTTTGCTAAGGTAGGTAAAGGTCATCCCATAACCTTTTCAGGTCGTAGGGGAGTGAGGTGTTAGAGACCCCACTTTTCTCGGGGCCAGCATTTACATGAGGGTGGTGCCAATCTCCTCTCCCTCGCTGCCTTACCTTCCCTAACCCTCTATGGAGTCAGGTACCCATTCCCGTCAGCTGGGTCGACTGGGGGAAGTTTGCTGCGCTTATTGGGAATTGAACCAGCGCGCTCTCAGTTCGGAAGCCAGCGCTCTAACCACTCGGCCATCCGCTTCCCCACTTTTCTCTTTGCTGCAGTGCACACAATGTGCTGGTGGAAAAAGACAAAAAAGCACTCATCAGATAAAATTTGCCAATCAGTGTTCTAGGAATTCACATTTTAACACCAGTCCCTTATTGCCTAATTTTGGACTTAAGATGAAATAAATATTTGTGAAAACAAATTTCATAAGCAAGATATTTTATCATATTTCTTTACATTGTTTCAGTATATTGGTGCTTTGGAGCAGAAGCATGCTACCTTTCAGGCAGTCTTCTTATGGCGATACCATTAATACTTGCTGCTCAGCAAAGGAAACAAAAAGTTTGAGAAGTCTGGTTGCATTAGAAACAGTAAGATTGGGATGCAAATGTTCCAATGCTGAAGTCTGTCTTTGTTCTATGAGCATTTATGGAATTGTGGCATGATAAAAAGAAGTATTTGATAGTCAGGGTATGTTGGCCTTTTTTATTTATTTATTTTCTTTTTTTTAGTTCTAAAGCATAGACTGTAAGCACCATCTTACAGGGCTGTTAAGAGGGCAATCTTTTACCTGCTTGCTTCTGTTTCCTAATGGAGAATTTTTTGTGGGGAGTTTTGTGGGTTTTTTAAAATTTGACAACTGTTCATATTAAGTATCAAATGGCTTTTGTACTTATAGCAGATATTTAAAATCTTTTTGGATGGAAAATATTTTATAACAAGTATAATGTAGACTTTGGTCTG
Source organism: Marisa cornuarietis (assembly GCA_004794655.1). Classification (NCBI taxonomy): domain Eukaryota; kingdom Metazoa; phylum Mollusca; class Gastropoda; order Architaenioglossa; family Ampullariidae; genus Marisa; species Marisa cornuarietis. The sequence continues at coordinate 652,401 of SMMW01000135.1, forward strand.
GTGTCGTTCAACTGTATAAGCACTATACAAATATGATTTTTTTTAATCTCAAAAATTGTTTTACAACATAAAGCATATGATTTGTTTTGCTGCTGTAAACTACCTTTAGTGCTTACAGTTTTTTCCCTTTTTATCTACCATATGGGTGATGGGAATTGAGGGATTGGTTGGTTGGTTGAGTTTTATCCTGTGCCAGCGATTAAGGCTGTATAACGCCAAGAGAGGGTAATGTTAATGTTAAATTCAAAGGTTGCAAAATGAGAAAACCCTAGGTAATGTATAACAGTGTTTATAATAAGTCAACACAAGTAATATAAAAGCATAATATAAAACATAGTCAGAAAAAAGGAATCAGTAACTATTTAAAAGGAGGTATTAAAAAAAGGGGGAGGAGGTGTTAAAGCCTCTGAATAGGCCATGATTGAAAGCTGTGGGTCAGATTAAAAATCCTTAAATCTTATAATAAAGCCCTATTTTATATCAGTCCCCTGCTTTTCAACACACTTATTCCATAGTTGCTTCTTTATACTCTCAGAAAAAGAATGTTTTTGGCTGAGCAGCAAGCCATACATGCACCACTTTCATCAGTTCTAAGTCTAAGGTTAATCGATGATCCCTTGAATGGATCACACAGATGATAGTCTGAAGGGGTGAGATGAGATTTTTACAGAGGGTTATCCAATACTTCACATGAGTTTATGGAGGGTTTCAACAGTATAGGCAATAAATCCATAATCTGCAATATATTCATGGCAACAGCAACATACTAGCATTATATCTTCACTGGTCAGAAATATAGTAATAGTTTTTACATGAGCTTATCATCTGACAGCCATGTTTACTTTGAAGTCACCACTTTCTTACCTTTGATATCAGTGGGTGAATATAACATGAAAAGGAAATTTTTTAAAGCAGACAAACTAGCCATTGCAGATATTTAGCTAACTCTGGCTATGACATGGAGTTGAAATGATAAAAGTTCTGTGCACTGAAGCAATTGTGGAATTCAATACACAATACAAAAATCACTTTCAGGGCTTAGTGAGTAATGCGAATTTTTTAAGTACTATGAAAACATTTTATAAAATAGACCTTGGGTGAGGTATAAAGTGTTTTGATGTCAACTAACTATTGTTTGTCAGCTCAGATTGACGTACCTTGATTTTGATTTTAACCTTTAATTAAAAATGTTCGTTTGTTAACTTGATTTTTGGATGACATGAATAATGTATACAATGTTTGATTTTTGTTCAAGTAACTTTAGACTTGAAAGTGTACATGCCTAAAATGTTACACTTTTACCTAAAACAGGAGCATTTTGTACTTGGTACTACAGTAAAACCTCCCAATTAAGACTCATGGATTTTTATCCACCAAAATCAGGTTCTGTCTCAGAGGGATTGTTGTAGGGAGATTAACCATGACTTCAAACAGTTATAAATTCAAGTTTATTTAAATGTTGAAATAATGCTCCTAAAAACCATATCATCATAACTTTTTGGTCATCTTTGCTTTCACTTTGTTGTGCTTATTCTGCCATTGTTAGGCTGCACTGAGGATTAACCAAGCATCTGCAGATACACGAACCTCTAAAGACTAATGATGGCAAAGGCTTTTTTTTTAAATTGTGTTATATGCCATTGTGGGATTGTTCTCTGAATGTCTATTGCAATGAGGGAATTTTTGTTCAGTATGATGGTAGCTAAACATGTTTAAAAACCACATGGCTCTATATTTGACATTACTAGCTACTCCTGTCATTGAAGATCAGTTTGTCTTTTGAGTCTGGATGGATTTGACTTTTAGAGATGGGACGATATGTTAGCTATGACTGGAGTGATATGGTTTGGGTCGAATTTTCAGGTGACTCATAGAACAAGCAGTCTCTTTCAAAATTTACTTATTTTACCTGATTTCTGCAGAAAATCAAAATATAGGAAAAGTGACCTACCAGAAAGCAGCCTTTTAAAATGTACTTAAATTTGTTCAGCATGCAACGTTTGTGAAAAGGTCATAATAGAGCACAACCTGTCGGTCATTAATTGGGTTGGGGAGGTAGTTGTAATAGATTATGACGTTTTAGGGCAAATAACGTCATGAAATAGTTTGGGGTCATAAGAGGGGGTCATAATCAGGAAGGTCTTGATAAAGAGGTTTTACTGTGTTGGTTTATATGGATAAAGCATTTTTGCATTATTTTGTACAAGTTTTGTTTCTATTATATATTGATAAAAATATTAACTGACCCGATCTTTTGCTGAAGCTGTAAATGATATCATATGAGTATTTGGGTGCATGTTGATGTAAAAATTAACAGCTTCCTTATCTTTAATTTTGTTTTGCCTGTAGCAAGCATTAACTCATGTCACTCCTTGCAAATGACACTGCTTAAGGGCACAAGTTTTATGCAATTCCTATAGGCAATACTACAATCTGGTCATGTTTGTTTTTGTTTTATTCCTAGAGGATTTGCTCAGATGCCAACTGACATGGCAATGACACACCTTATTAGTGCAAAGAGATGAAAATATAATATATTTTGATGTTTGTGAGATTACAGCCATCGTGATGTAATTCAAAATGCCTACTGTTACAAATCAAAAGTTATTTGAATTTAGAAGTATTTTATTGCTATAATAATCAGCAACACTTAATGAATTTACCACACTATTACTCAAATTCACTCTTTTCACAAGTTGTTGATGCCAGTGTGTTTTACAGAGAAGGACATACCTATAATTTGATGCAAGCAGAAGCATCCAAAGATTATTTACCTGTAGTTCAGCTATAAAATAAATACCGTTTGGTCCCAGAATTCCAATGTTATATTTCAGACCATTTGTCTTCCAATATTTTTGTTGAAAAAAATGCCTAAGTATATAATGCTACCTACTACAGTGGCATTATCAATGCAATACCCTCATAAACAAGGTGAATAGCCTTAAGAAAAACAACAGCAATAATACATGACTTATAATGAATGAAATTACTTCTTGTCCTTCCATTCTGCACTGAATTCACCATGTAGCTGTATTAAGTACAGTACTAAGATTGTAGACTCAGCTGGGTGGAAAATATTCAAAAATAAAATGAGTAATATTAATTTTTGCATTTATATATCTTAGATGGTTCCTCACAAAAAGGGCAGATTTTTCTGACTTTTGCATGGATTTAATTAAATCTTGGTGCTTTGATTTTCAAAATCTGTGTCATTTTTTGCTTTATCCTGCTTGCACTATCTTTATTACCTACAGTAGCGGCACATGATGAAACAAGAGTGTTTTTATCTGAGCAAAACTCAAAAAATTTATGTCCTCATTCTGAATCTGAAAGCCTTGTCAATAACAAACTGCATTAAAAAGATGAGATATCTTTTTTAAGCCACCAGTACACAACAGGTTACAAACCAGTAGTAATTTCTCAATCAAAATTATGTGAAGCCTACAGAGTTTGATTAAACAAAGACATGGCTCACAGTTTGTGTACTCTACTGTGATGTGCAAACACAGATACCTACCAGTGATGTGGGAAGATGCTCAGGTCTGGGGGTGGGGGAGTTCATGTTGACAGTGAATGATGTTCACATTATTGCCTCCTCAGTCTCTTTTTTGAGGGGGCAGCTTCCCCCCACCCCTGTTTCCTACACCACTGCCTACTGCGCCAATTTGTGAACAATCGCAGAAGCTCATGCCATTAGGTGCTGGATTAAATCCAAAGAGCTGATATTTTCTTATTGATTATATAATATTGTAACTACTGAGACTGTGATTTTAGTTTGCTACAAACAGTTGCACCAAGGTAAACAAAGAGCAGAAAAATACAGGTTTTTTTAAAAATATAAATTGGCTGGTTTAAGGTTTATATTTTCTCATCATTTATATATATAACTTGTTATGAAGTCTGTTTTGAAAACTGACAAATAAATATTTACATATCCATCTCAGTTTGATTTATTTATTTAGTCTGTGTATGACCTGCATCCTTTCATCCCAGCTCAAATTTCCTTTTTATCTCTGTATACCAGCTGCACTCACCAGTTAAACATAAATATTAGGAGTTTGTCAAATAGGAGGAATAAGACTGGGACAGTAAAAATAACATTTGTTCGCTATTTATTCAGCATTAGGTCAAAATGGGTTTGGGTGTATAGTCTAACACTCCGTTTCATGGAATGATCACCATGTTCACTTTTTTCCCTTAATGTCACTTCCTCAACATTAGCCATTTGATTCTGCGCCACTGTCATTTGCTGCCACCTAGATTTACATGTTTATATACATCCATATGCCACCGTACGTCTGAAGTATATTTACATGTCTTTACTTTTAAAATTAATTTTTAAGCTGGTTTTTCCTAGCTTCTGGAACATGTTCCTAACTGAGCATTTATCTTGCCTCCACACCAGTATTACTGTTATCAGTCAGCTTATGTACCATAATTCAATAAAATAACTAAAAAAAAATTAAATAATTTTTGTTTAAACATGCTTTTATTTGAAATGTACAAAAAGGGTAAACTATTTTGTTCCTTAGGTCTCAGGATTAAAAAGATATATAAAGGTGTGAGGGGCACTCTTACAAATATTTTATTATTAACAATCTGTCATTAATAACCTTATACTACTCTCTCGTTTATTTTACTTTTATTTTGACATTTCCCTGCATCCTTGCTGATGACATTAACCTTGTTCTCAACATGAGAACACAATGAACTATGTTTTGAGACCATTATTATTATTATTGTGCCTATTTTGATTTTCTTTATTTGGCGCTTTGAACTAGCTTTGATGGTGGGGTAAAGTGCTTTGTAAAGTCACTTTATTATTATTATATGAGATACTATGTGAACACCTCCAGATTACGCGGGGCACATAGTCTGGCAATTCTCATTCTTGTACCCAGCAGTGTGAAAATCAAAAAGCGATCGCGCACTATTTGGGTGGGAGGAATGAAGATCAAGGAACCCCCTGCGGCGAAGAGGCATCATGTCTAGAGACATGGGATACATGAGTCTTCGCATTTTAAAGTTTGACTTTACCTGGTTTTCTACACAATCGCATTTATCATCGAAAAATCTGAATTTCTGCTTCTTTTTCTCCCTCGTTGAAAAATGTCTGTATTTACTTTCTTAGCATCGATGACCCAGTATGACTTTTCGTGCAATAACAATGGTGGGCAATACATCCTTCAGATTATAAAGTAAAGGTTGAAGAAGCCACAAGTTACGTTTTGTGTTTAAATTGCGTTTTGGACAATAAATCGTGAGTTTAACGACAAATACGGGACGTTAAAAAGACCACCAGTCTACATCACCTTTACGCTGTTGCATTGCCTACCTATTTCAATGTACACCTTGACCGCGACATTAAGTTGAAATTACTCCGCGAACAGGTGTCAATGCAATTAGATGGTTTTTAATAAGTGATTACAGGTAAAAAAAAAACAAAATCTTATAGAAAATAATAATTGAGTAAAACTTTAGTTTTCTAATACTTCTGAGTGATAACTTAGAAGATATTTGATTTCTAGTGCGGATCGATAACTACAGGTGTGAAGAGTGAGAAGTACCGGATGACGGAAGTGTGACAGCAAAGAAAAAGCTTGAACAACGCTACTCAAAATGGGGTTCGGATATACGCTGGTACTTATAGCAATTGTTATAGGCGCAGTCATTGCAAGAGGTAAGCAGTTAGCACCTGTAAATATCGAATGGGTTGTTAAGTTTCTTTTTGTTATTGTAAACAGTTAACAGCTTTTGATGTACTAGGTACAACGCCGTTCAAAATCATTGCGGGGGTTACGCCTGGAGTAGTTGAATAGGAAACAAGCTTTGCTGTGGTTATAATACTAAGTTTGCTAAAGACTTTTTTTCTTTATTCAAATTAATTATTAGTTTTTAAACCGTATGTCCATTCACTTCAAATGTTTCCTATTTTGATTAGATGGGTATCTCATGGCTACGATTAATAGCATTTAAGAGATGCTTCCGGTACTAAAAACATTAATAATTTTGCTGCCATTTAGGGGTGAGATAGTCGTTCATATGTTGTGTGACCAGTGAGAGCAACTTTCATGTATTTTAAGACTGCCCTTCAGTGAACTATACTAAGAAAATTAAGGAGTAACAGCAGGAGTACCTAATTTCCTGGAACATTAGACACCACACAGTATTTCCCACCCATAACATGGAAGGGGTTTTCATCTCCCCAGTTAAAATTGATGGATTTTTTTAATACCCCAGATCAAATTACTGGGAGTTTTTAAATCTACCAGTCATAGAAAAAGTACACATTAATGTACATGTGTTAATGTGATATTTGTCCCTACTTTAATTATAAGCTCGCCTAACTCTGTTATTTACATTTGATAAAATGTAATCATCAACTTTTATGTGTCTGGTTTGTTATTAAAATGTCATCTTCAGCGAGACTTCCAACCTTAACTCTTACATTTTTCAAACTCCCAGTACATTTTCAAAACCACTTGGCCTATTGTCTTTATCTATGGATTTAGATTTTAGAGCTTCTAAACATGATTTATGCACATTTTTCAATGTGATATGAAATACTTCTCTGAAGAACTAAAAAAAGAGACATAACTCATACAACACTGGAGAGAAGATATGTAGGAACAGAGATGAAGTAACACAGCATAAGGCAGCTCGCTTTGGAACTTGATCTAAGGCGACACAAACTACTTGATGGACAGAACTAGACCTTAAGTAAAACATATAAAGTAGCATATTTTATGATTTTGAATGGTAACAAAATTAATCCTTGTAAAAGGCAGGAAACCAGAAGCTCCAGGTCATGCATGCCAAGAGATTTGTGGGGTAGAAAGTCTATGCCGGGTCTTGTGTGTTAGCACATCTCCACAAAACCTGCATTGGTTTTATTACTATTTTGCCCACAGACACAAGGTGGTGCGTAGTGAACAGAGCAGAAGAAGCAAAATGTGAGAAGATGAGGACCGTGATTCAGAAAATGAAGAGGAATAATGTTACCGGTCATACCCCATTGCCAGCTGATTTTCAATGTGTCAGAAAAAATGATGTGTAAGTGTTTTTCATATTTCCATCAAGATAATAATTTCTCATTGCCTGTTTTGGAGGAATAGCACAGTTCAATACTATAAATGTATTTTTCTATAAATTTAGTGTGTATATTTTTATATGGAGGTCTATGGGTTTAAAGGTTAAAGAATTGGTCAGTCTACATGTGACCATTTGCTCTCTCTCTCTCTCACCACATACGCTATTTAATTATATAAAAACTACAGCATGATATTATGAGAACCAGCTGAAAAGAGCACTTTTATGGACCTACAGATTTGAATGCATGGAGGCAATTGAGTTGGATGATGCTGACCTCATGACACTGGACTCGGGTCAAGGTTATTTTGCAGGAAGACAGCACAACATGATGCCTATCATGGCAGAAAATTATGAAAATGGTAAGCAGTCAATAGTATCATTATCAGTTTGTTAGGTTATCTAGCTGGATTTGTTTTAGATTTTATATTTTTGTTTTTACTTACATATTTACTAACAACTTTAGTAATTTGGTGTTGTGGATAACATTTCTGAAATGTTATCTACATCAAGGCAGTAGCCTCCCAGAACTGAGTCCTCTTCATACCTAGGTGGTACATAAGCCATCCACTAAAGACCTCCATTTTTTTCTGTCAGCTGCTGTGGCATTAGTCAAAACTAAATGTTGAATGTATCTCCATGACTCTATGCAGCATTTGTAGCAAATGTGTGAACAAGTGTACCTTTGTGTATGTACATATGAACACTTACATTCTCACATATGTGTTTGGGTATTTTTATACATGCAATGAGTGGTAGAACTGAAATGTAGGTGGTGTATTGTGTATGGTGGTGGAACTAAACTGCAGGTGGTGTATTGTGTACACAAGTTTGGGGGAGGAAAATTTTCTTTTTTGGACATAGTATATAGTATTACATGTACATAGGTGCATGTAGTGCTGATTGCAAGTGTATACTTGTCAAGAAACTTGTGACCACAATAAAGACATTCCTGCTGCATCATCATTTGGCAAGTAAATTCTTATCTATCTGCTTTTGGAACTTAACATGATTAATATGGTTTTTTGCCATATATCTAAGTGACATGGATTGACAGATTAGTTACAATCTAAATAAGAGAATGTCCAGGCTTTATGGTATGTTGATGGACTTTTCTTTTTCAGTTTCAAATAGCAAACCAACATACTATGCTGTGGCAATGTATAGAACAAACAAACCTGTTTCTTTGGACAATCTGAATGAGCAGAGAGTCTGTTTTCCTGGTATGTAATTGCATTTACCATTAACCAAGAATACATAATCTTTTAAATCTTTAAAAGGTAGATATGTTTTCTGACTGTAAATATTGCTAGGGAAAGTCAGTATATTTGAGGTGTGAGAGAAGCACATGTATTTATATGCAAAATTTTATAGCATACATAACCAGCAAATGCTTTTACTGTACATAGCTTTGTCTGCTGAGGGTAATGGACTGGAAACTGGCAGAACTTGCATAAATGGGCCATGTTGCATCAATTTTTTTATATACATGAGATGCACAAGAAAACAATTACTTCATGATAACCTTCAGCACCCAATAACAGCTAATTTTTATTCAAAGTCTGTGTATTAAAGACAGAAATTATATCTCCTTTAAGCATTTCATATCTCTTGCTTTTGCAGCCATAGGAACAAGTGCTGGATGGCTTTACCCTATTTCCCGTCTTATCCGTGATCAGTTCATTGTGGTGGAGGAGTGTAATGCCATTGTCAAAGCAGCTTCTACCTTCTTCAAGCAGATGTGCCTTCCTGGAGCTTTGACTTCTTTTTACAATCCATTTGGTAAAACATGTAGAGAAGTAATGTGTAAACAGCAGCAAAACCTTGACGACATTGGTCAAGATGTTTAAACTACCTGTTTGTGTCCTTTATGTACACCCTTTGTATTTGATAAAATGTGTGGATGCTTTTTGGTAGGCGTTTCTTTCTGAAAGTTTCTGCTGTCTGCAACTTGTAAATTTAAACATTATTAACCTTTAAACACTTTTCTGCATGACCATGATGTTGGATAGAGAACTGTTGGTGGGAAGTAGAACTGAGTGAGAAAACATTGTTTAGGTCCTTGAAAATCACATGCTTTTTGTTGGCCTCTTCAGGAAACAATCCAACATCTGTATGTGAGCTGTGCTCAGGACAAAATGAGGAGTTTTGCACCACAAGTGATACCAGTGGAGGATTTGATGGGGCATTTCGTTGTTTGGCAGAGGGTTGGGGTGACCTGACATTTCTGCGCCATGACACCATTCAGCTCATGACTGACCCAGCATACAATATTGCCCAGAATGTCACCTATACGCCTGATGTTAGTACATGAATGACATTACACTTTGCTGATCTTTATGTTATTTAAGTTGCATGGACTGTATGGCATCAGCAGTACTTTTAACAGTAATATATAAAGCTTTAGTGTTGGGTATGTCAATGTAATGTGCTTTCTAGGTTCACTTCCAAGATAATTGTGAAGTCACAGTTTCAGCATCACCAGAACCAAAACAAGAATTGGCTTTTAGAATGTACAATGTACAAAACAGGCAAGCTTGTACAGATCATAGAAATGAATAGATGCAGACTACATGTATTTGGAATCAGTGAGAGTGGATGGACTAAATCAGTGACTGTACTATGCCGAAGAAAAGATTTTTTCATCGTTAAGGAGTTGTAATCCTTGAAAAAAAAGAAAAGAAAAAGTCTGTCTAAAAATAGGTCAGTAAACAGCAAGTTCATCACTTCCAAGTTGAAAGGCAAGCCTAGTAAACATACCATTGATGTGCAAACCACTGGCAGCAAAGAAGAGGTTAAAGAAATCTTCTATAAACAGCTTCAAGCGAAGATTGAGAAGACAACATCATGATACCATTATTGTTATTCGGGATCTCAATGACAAAGTAAGGAAGGACAACAGCAACTGTAAAAGAATCATGGGAAAACATGGATGTGAAGACATGAATGATGATAAGAGAGGCTAGCTGACCTGTGCAACGCCAACCTCATCATTGTAGGTACTATGTACTCACATTGTGAGAAGTACAAACTAACTTGGTATTTGCCCAGTGGGAAAAATAAAAACCAGACTGACCAAGAATAATCTGATAAACACCAAGTAAGAGAGACTGAAGGAAATATGGTGTAGCATACAGTGAGGTTAAAAGACTGGTTAACTGTGACAAGCATACTTACATATCTTGCTATTGGAGCAGAGGAGACAGCAAAAAATAGCTAAGTAAGCTATACAAAATCATTAGTCATGTGGAAGAAACAATCTCAACCCAACAGTGCCTGTCAAAGATAAACAAGATAATCACACATCATAAAGAACAAGAAGCTATATATGTACAGAGGAATTCTAAGAAATCCACAATAGACCACTCCCAGAACAAACAGCAGAAACTGAATAAGCAGAAAAAATATAGACATCAAAACAGTACCACCAAGAAAGGAAGGCATCATAGCAGCAGTTCAGTCATTAAAAAATGAAAAAGCAGCATGATATGGCAACCTCAAGGGAGAACTCTTTAAAGCAGACCCATCTATCACAGCAAAAATTCTTGCACTTTTTGTCATATGGAGGGAAGTGCAAGTACCCAAAAGCTGGACTACAGATATAATCATTAAAATACCTTAAAAGGCACCCTCAGTAACTGTAAGAACTACATATCATACTCTTGCCCATTACAAGTAGAATAATGGCCAACATCATCTTACAATGAAATTCTCAAGCAAGAGACAATAAGAAAAGAACAGTGGGGTTTTAGGAAAGGAAGAAGCTATACAGACCAGATCTTTACCCTCCATGATATCAAATAGCAGAGATAACTTTACACACTTTGTTGACTATCAGAAGACTTTTGACAGCATTCTTAGAAACTACATTCAATATATATTCATGATACATGGTAAACGTCAACACATGGTAGAAATCATAAAAAGTTTTTTATGTCAAATTTACTTAGATTGTTTTAACAAATAATGTCTGGAGTTGTGTGTCATCAATGATGCTCTTCTATGACAGATAATAGGGGGATCACTACCAGTAGGTGTCAGGTAAGTTCTTACATTAACACTGGAAGATTGCAGATGCCTAGAGTTAACATACTAATTACCATTAATGGAGATGCAAACCTTGGCTTGATTAATAATATTGCTTTGTAATTTATGTTTTTGACAGCAATTTCGCCTTGTGTGCCCAGACCGCAGCACACGTTCTGTTGATGAGTATCTCTCTTGTAACTGGGGACAAATATCTTCGCATGTAATCATGACCTCAGCAGTGCGAAGTGCTGATGTTGTTAAGGGCTATAAAGCTTTCCTTACCAGGGCTTTTGAATGGTTTGGTCCATATGGAACATACAAGTCAGAGTTTGAGATTTTTCGCTCGAATACTACCTATGACACGGATGAGTTTGCCCTGACCTTCAGTCGTAAAAACCAGATGTTTTCTGACCAAACCAAACGTTTGGAGGATGTTCTTGGTGCAACCTACTTTGATTGGGTTGGTATGTATCATGGCTTCTGATTTTGCTTTTGTGCAAAACTTATTATCTTTGTAATATAACATTCTGTGTAGTAGATCAAAACCAGCTCTGAAAATGCATGCTAACAAACAGCTAAGGGAAATAAAGAGTAAAGATTCCATCTTGCATTTTACAAAGAGAGCTTAAATATTTTAGACATTTTCACATTTTTTTCAATTACAGCAAGACCTGTTAGATATAGAAGATATGCATTTATTGTGCATAATCATGTTTAGGGTGTGTATATGACCTGCTGATTGGGCCTCAATTTCTTTTTCTGCACCAGGAAATGACTTCGATAACATTCTGGATTACATGAATGCTTGCCCATCGAATGCCATTCGGTGGTGTGTGATCTCGGAGGCAGAGAAGCAGAAATGTGAATCTATGATGTTGGCATTGAAGGCCAAGGACCTGAGACCTGAACTGGACTGCCTGTATGGTAAAAACACCACAACATGCATGGAGATGATATATCAAGGTGATGCCGACCTCATCAATCTGGACGCTGGGGATGTCTACCTCGCTGGCAGGTTTGTTGGGCTGCTGAGCAAGTGCAGATGATTGTTTTTCCTTTTGTTCCATCCCCTCCAACCAAAACCCTTAATCAGCTTGATTGCTTTTTATGAAAAGTGCACTCTCTTAACGGAGTCTGGCTGTATACATGACCTTCATTTGTTATATTTGATGGCGAGATACCAGTGATAGTTCAAGTTCCTCTTTGGAAACAGACCCTTATCAGTTTTAGTGAATTTTTTCAGTGAGTTTTAATGTACTTGTGTATTTTCTGCTCACCAAAACTTTAATGAGAACAGTAAGAATATGCATATTGATTTGATTTATAAGAGTAAGATGATTACTTACAGATGTTAAAGTTTAAACATTTGGATGGCTACTCATTGATGTTAATTTAAAAGAGACCGCATTTTAAATATTCCTGTCTTCATCTGCATAGGAGATATGGTTTGGTGCCAATAGCATCTGAGGATTATGGAGACATGAGCATGAGATTTAAAGTTGTTGCTGTAGCAAGGAAGACAGACAAGCATACTACGCTTTTCAATATGAAAGGTAACAATTTTAAGGCTCATTGCTTGAAATAGATCATTTGTGTTCAGTGCCAGAAGTTGATAAAAACATTGTGTTCAGTTGTTGAAGAGTGAAGTAAAATCATTCCTGTGGTCAGTGACAGTGTGGTTCTTTTTATAAAAGAGACATGATTTGTGTGAACATTTTAATGCTTTTCTCACCCAAACCTCCCCCCCCCCAAAAAAAAAGCAGGACAATTTGAGTCTGGGGGATATTGATGAAACTTTTTTATTTCCTTTCAGACAAAAGAGCCTGTCAGCCAGGAATTGGTCGCGGAGATGGCTGGATTGTGCCTCTGAACATTTACATCGAAACAGAGCAGTTTTTACCTACAGATTGCAGTATCTTCAATAATATAGGTAAAGTGGCTCCCTATCAAGCTGTATCTCTCCAAAACCTAGGTCTATATACATAGTTTCAGCTGATTCACACATTAATTATTTTAAATCAAAAATGATTTTAATAGCATTTTATTTCATATCACATACATATGCAAGCTTCTGCAAGAGTGCACTTTCAGCAAAAAACAAGCTGATTTAAAAAAAAATCTAAAACGATAATCTAATAAAACACCACTTCATCCCGATCTTTTAGCACATTTTTCGTACAAGAAAATAAACAGGTTTGGAAAAGTGCATGGCAAGCCAGGCATAAACAACTGAACCTATAAGTGCCCATTGATTTAAATAGTAAGATGAAAGTACCAAATTTAATTTGAACTGGATGCTGTCTTTATCTGTGCTTATTATGTAAATCTCTAAAAAGAAATCTGTAGCCTGAACAGCATCCTACACAAATCTACACAACAGAAAGTTTATACTTGATTTTCCAAACCTAAAATAAGCTGTTGCAGTGCTATTGGTTGTTACTAGAACTACTAGAACTAAAAAAGTCTTTGAATCATTTGCTAGTTTTTATCTTTTAGTATGAACAGTATTCATGCACCACCATTCTAAAAATCAGAATGAGGTATAATGGAGCTATATCATTGTACAGTGTATTGTTGAGCCTCATGCCAGTTAACAAAAAGAGGTCTGGAAGTAAATGTGTATGTGTGCTTGTCAACATGGGCAAACTTTGAAGCACACATATTGGTTGGCCAAGAAGATATAAAAGATGTTTTATCCTAATTCATGTAGCACTCCTGTTTAAAAAAAGAAAAAACAACAAATGAATAAGTGAACCGTAATACCTGTTTATTATAAATTTAATACCTTGATATCATGTGTTATTGTCATTATTTATCAGTGCATTCACTACACTCTTAGTTTTTAAAATATTTTGCTTAATTTCTTTCAGCTTTCAGATCTAACATTTTCATTCATTTCAATGTTTAAAGCAGAACTTTTTCCTTTCCCTTTTGTCTGTAGGCCAGCTCTTTGTGAGAAGCTGCATCCCAGGGGCACTGGATAAAGAGTATAACCCCAACCAAACTCCCATCAGTCTTTGTGAAGGGTGTGCAGCTGGAGGCTACCGCAAATGTCTGCGCAACAGTGATGAGCAGTACTTTGGTTCTAGTGGAGCTTTTCGGTGTCTTGTAGAGAGTAAGTGTTGTAGAAAATAGGTTTTTTTTCTGAGCAGAGAGGTTATGCATATTTCATTAGAAGCACTTATTTTATACTTAAAGCAACAACTAAGAAAAAAAAATGAAGAAAATCTCCTTTGCTGATTTAAAGATGCTACCCTGATAGCACTAAATGTGAGTGTTTGCTGTATTTATTATCTCTGATTGACCGATATGTGCATTTATTGGTGGTTTTCATTTCCAGAGGGTGGTGATGTTGCTTTTGTGCGACATTTGACAGTGCGTGACAATACAGATGGACGAAACCATGCCATCTGGGCACGTAACCGTCGTTCAGATGACTATGAACTGATGTGTAAAGATGGGCGCAGACTGAATATTGACTTTTTTCAGCAGTGTCATCTTGGAGAAGTTCCTGCCAATGCTATTGTAACATCAGGTATACTTAACAGTAAATGTATTTGTGCACTAGATTTTTAATTGCTGTGTTTGCATCATTTTAATGTGTTATGCCAGTTGAGTATAAGAAAAGCCTTTATTAAGATTGTAAACTACCAAAATGCTTTGACTATCCTGTGTCAGTGTCATCTTCATAAATAGCTTTATTTAATACTTAAAAGTTTCACAAATGTTCATATATTTGCTTTATAAGTATTTTCTCTGTGTAGGTCGTAAAACAACAAAACAAAGGGAAATCATGTGGAACCTCCTGAATTATGGCCAGCAGTTCTTTTCTTCAGATATGTAAGTTCTGAAAGCCTTGTTGCTACTCATAAATTCGTGTTTAATCCTTGTAATAATGCCACACCTCTCCATTTATACTGATGTCATGGACACTCACATGCCTGGCTAACACAAAAACAAACTATACCTGTCTCTTGTAGCCCCAGACTATTTTTAATTAGAAAAGGAATGTCACAGCACGTGCTGCTTTAAACAAAAAAGAAACAGTAATTCAAACTCACATCAAAGAATTACTTATTACAATCATACAACGCTGCTGATAATGCAAATGTGAAAATTCTAACAGCTCTGCATACAGTACCAGTAGAAGTTTTCACATACAGTTGTTTGCCTGAGCTGGAGACGTGAATTATTTCAGCATGTTCTCGCTGTATATAATAATAATAAAAGTTAGCTTGTATAGCACCTTATATATCCTCTTTTGGACGAACTCAAGGCGCTTCCCAAGTGACAGATGGTGTGATGTGAAAATAATGTGACGTCAGAACAAAATGACTGAGCTCCAGGTCATAGGACAGCATTATACACACAGCACCAAAACAATCTGCAGGCCAATTATCAAACGTCACACAAGCCGTAATACACTCCTTAGTAAATGCAGTTCCAAATAGCACATCCTACAAACAGCACACATCACACTAGGGCGACGAATGAGCCCCAGCACACTACAAAAGTTCACTGGTCAACAAACGTCAAGGAGACATGATGCCCGCAGAACTGCGCCGATTGTCAAGTCTGCTTGTTAAAAGGAACCGAAGCCACGGAAACCAAAGAGGCACCACATTCCAAATGCATGATGGCAGGCCCATCAAAAAGATACACAACCATAAGTCCAACACGAGGAAGGCGTCAGATAAGACAAAAATATGACATAGCTCTGCTCCTTCCAGCCAGTTAGGCGAAGGGACATCACTCTATCACCATCATCCACCAATCAGACACAAAGCTGGACTGGTTAGTTTGGTCCTTGCTACTCCTTGAGGATCATAGGGCCGCAACAACACCTCTCTCCGGTTTGATGCAGCCCACCCAGTTAGGCCCATGTGGTTCAGGCATCCTTTGCTTCACTCTCTGCTGTTCTTTTCCAAGTTTGCTTTGGCCTCCCCTCCTCCCCTGAGGGTTCCAGTCAAGTGCCTGCCTGGCAATGGTGTCAGTTGGTTTGCGTAGTGTGTCCTATCCAGCCCCACTTGTGCTTCTTGGCATCTTGACTAGTGGGATTTTGGTTGGGTTTTTTCCCACAAGCTGATGTTGGAGATCTTTTCAGACCATGGAATTCCCAAGGTATGGCGTAGGCATTGGTTGGTAAAGCTCTGGAGCTTATTGTTGATGGTATTTGTCACTCTCCAAGTTTGAGAACCATACAGTAGGACTGCTTTCACATGTGTAAACTAGACTGGCACAATGCTTTATTACATCCTCTGGGGACTGATGTTCTCTGAATTCACATGCACATATGTTCAATGAATAGAAAAGAAAAGACGCCACCTGTAGGGTAATGGTTGTCCGCACTTTCATTTTTCAGCAGTGATTTTCAGGCCAGCAGCATAAAGCTGTTGAAGCTCACTCGTCTGACAAAGCCTTTATGGGTTACATATCTTCCTAGGCTTAGTTGCTGTATCAATTAACAGTTTATAAAAGGAATTAAGAAGAGATCTGTGTAAAACAACAAAATTCCAGGTGGAATTCGAGTACAGAAGGCAATAAAATGGTAACCCATCTTGTTTTGAAGACAGCCTCCATTTTCCTGCACATATCATGGTATGTGCTGTGTTTCAATGAGAAGGGAAGAGCTGACCTATGATGGTTAATTATACTATCTTACTATCCCATCTAGAATATACTAAACTGCGTGTTAAAGAGCTGGTTACTCATGGTCTTGCCAGTACTCGTTCAGCATGTGCAGATCGACCCGTTAACACCATCTGCTCCCAGTGTCTGAATGCCTTGCCTCTGTCATCACTTCCTACTTCTTCCTTGAAAACCTCCGATAGCTGGTAGCCTCTACCCTTCTTCCTGTTCCCCTTGTATATTAGATCTTTTGTGTTTGCAAGCTTTTATTGAATTTAGATATATAACTATTTTGTCAAAGTTATTATCTGCCTTTTTGGCCATTTATTTCTTTTTTTAATCATGATTGAAATATTTCTAACATGTTATCTTCAGACGTGACTCATATTTGTGATAGTCTTTGTGACTTTTTTTCCTTTTTGGTACTTGTTCTAGTGATGGAGACTTTCACATGTTTCATTCGGGTAACTGGTACTCCGATTTGCTCTTCACTGATGCTGCTGTGCGGCTGATGAAGATTCCAGAAGATCGACAAAACTACAAAACATGGCTTGGAGAAAATTTCATTGCTCAGGTTGAAAACTTGCAGAAGTACACATGTGTCAGCCCAGACAGTGCCTCACAGTTTGTCCCAAGTCTGATGCTTATTACATTGATTTCAGTTGTGGCACATTTTTTGTCTTGAAAGGAGAAAGCAGTTTTCAGGTTGTTTTCATTGTAATTTCTGGAATTTGAAATACTAATCCAGGTATGTTGCAAATAGGCAAGTGTGTGTACATTTGTGTGAGTGAGTGAAAAATTGGTGCAAGTGTTAGTCACAAGAGTGAGAATTTTCAGAAACCATTGTCATTCAATGTAATTTCTCACATTCATTCCATTTTTGAACATCATTCCAGACTTTTGTAAATAAAATTCATCCTACTGGACGTTTGCTACATTGGAGTGACAGAAAAGTTACATATCATTTTCCCAAGAGTTTAAACTTTTGTATTATCATTTGCTGGGACTAATCTGTTATTTACATTTGCATATTTTTCTTATTCTTATTTTAATACCATATATTTTTCCTCTTGCATTTTGTTGTCTAAAAGGTGAGAAGAGCTAAAAATGGCATATCTAGCCTTGAAATAGTTAAAGAAATCGGAAGAATGCATAGGGTATTTAAAAAAATTGTTAAATAGATCTGAATAGTGCCCACTATTATTCATTGTCAAATTGCTTAAGAAATATTTTTAAATTTGGAGAAATAAGAGTCCAAGAAATAATATTCTTTGGTAATTTGTACATGTAGCCAAAATAGAATTTTGACCTCTCCTACATTTTACCCAGTGTGTTTCTGACTTCATCTGAGGGTAGCAAACTGTTCTTATATTGATTTATTAATCCATTGTACGATACTTCTTATTTCATAGTTTATAAATATTCATAGTTAAAAACTTAGTTTGCAACTCTTTGTACATAGATTACTTTTGTACATATATCTTACATATTTTCCAGTTAAATAGCTCTCATTACCATTGCTGACAAACTGTTCTTGTGTAATTTCATTACTTAATACAGATATATTTGTCTACAATAATAAAATGTATACTTTTCTACAAAGTGTAGTGTTCTGTACTTTTAACACTGTGCATATGGATGTCCTGTAAACTGTATGCTATACATTTTCCGTTTATCAATCTTTTTCACTTCTTGAAAAGAATTATTAGTGACAATATAAAGGTTTAAGATCAGAGATGAAAACATATCCTACCAAGCAAAATAACTGTCGGCTTCTGGCAGGGGTGCAGCATATTGCATGCTATGTACAATAGTTATGAATTCTAAGCTTCCTGGGCTCACATAAATAAAACAGTGAAAGTGCTTGAGCATTATGAAAATCAATGCCATTTGTCTGATCCTAATCAAACATTGCAGGAGTACTTATATGTGGAAAGCTTGTTAGTCTTATTTATTTTGCTTTCGATCACTTTTATTTTAATTTCATATTACCGGTATAAGCTGTACCAGTGGCTCTGACATCGAGGTAATTTCATAGGGAGAGAGTAATGATATATCTGTATGAAGTTCTTGGAACAAGTGTTTAATTTTTTTCCTTTGACACAGCACGTCAGTTATAAATTCCCTTTGATTGGCAGTTATACTGGTCATCAGGGTATAACAGCTGGATAGACGCAGCGGCAGACGTATTTTGCCACCCAGGCTTGCCTCGGATGAAGTGGAAGGTCCAAAGGTGGCTTTTACAAATATATATATATATATATCACATTTGAAACATTTCATAGGAAACATAATCCAGAATAACGCCTAGTACATCATTTAAATTGATATAGGGTGCTAACGATTTCTGTGATGGTGAAACCGGAATGCACCACTCCTCACGCTAGGTACACTTGCCACAAAAATAATATACTCTCCTACTTTCAAGGATTAACAGGGGGAACTGTTTGAGTGTGATAAAACTGTTTATTATTATTATTATTTTTTTAATCCTTTAGCGGTGCATCCGTGGTTCCATGGGGCCACAGCTGTACCCCGTGTCTCCTAGTGTAGGGTGGAAGGACAGAAGAATATGCTATGGTGTTTGTAGGCTCGTCTCGATCCAGTCAGGTGTATGTGACTGGCCCACGGCGGTTCACATTGTCTCGCAGCCAGTGGCGCACAGTGGAATGTCTGATTTGAGCGCAATCGGAACCCTACGAGGGGGTGAGGGTAACCACAACTTTAGTCTCACTGAAGGAGGCTGGCTTGCTTACCTAGAAACTCTGCAAATACTTTATATTATTTAAAGCTATCAACAATCTGCTTGGAAAAACCACTGGTACTCCACTCCCGTCAGTGTTTCCTGCACAAGAACTCCAGCAGAAAATTTCTGATTTCTTCAAGAGTAAGATTGTGTGGATGTGGCAGAAGCTCGACTCTGCAGTTGCTCCATCTTCATCAGTGTCGGATACAGTTTACAATGGTACTAAGGTATGTGGTTTTGAACTAGTTAGTGAACATTTTGTTAAGGAAATTTCTCTGAGTAGCAGCCCCAAAATATGTGATCTCGACCCTATTCCCTCCTCTCTGCTTGTTTATTGTCTAGATGTCTTGTTACCACATATAACTTATATTATTTATGGTTCTCTCGCGTCTGGGAACTTTCGACTCGAGTTCAGGTCGGCTATTGTCCGCCCACATAAAGAAATCATCTTTAGATCATAACTGCTTAAACAATTACAAACCAGTTTCAAACCTGTCCTTTCTGTATAAGGTTCTGTAAAAGATTGTTCTTATTGTATACTTGGAGCAAAATCATCTTAACCCCTTTCATTCGGCATATAGAAAAGGCCAAAGTACTGAATCTGCTCTTCTTAAAATTGTTAATAATCTACTCCTAAGAGCTGACGATGACAAAGTGTCATCTCTGGCGGTGTTAGACTTGTCAGCTGCATTTGATACTGTAGATCATTATATACTTTTACACAGACTTCAGCAGTCTTTTGGTATTCATGATGTTCCTTTGTCCTGGTGTCGATCCTATCTCCTGGACCGAACCCAGACTGTGTGTGTGTGTGAATGGTGTTTACTCAGATGCTTCTGTCCTGAGCTATGGTGTCCCGCATGTACTGTGGGTGACGAGATTCGTTAATTAGACTTGTCTTGTCCGGTCTGTCATGGTTATTAAAGCTAGTTTATTCTTTTATGTTGGTTACCCAAAATGTTCTTCGTTCATCTCTGTATCGACACCTATAGTTAGACTCCTGAAAGACGATGTTGGAGAGTCGTGTTGGGTGAACCAGACCAGTTTAGTTGTGACTTTTAAAATTCTGACCACTGTGTTTAATCAATCAGTACTCAAGTTGTGTCTCTATATATGAGGAGACGAATTAATTGTCATTGTATACTATTAAAATAGTTATTGTTATTTTAAGGAGTGATAAAGAGAAATTAAATTACATGTCTTGAAATAATTGAGCGAGGTTTGTTCGTTTAAGAGTGCATGCAAGAGAAAGAGACAGTAGTGATGAAAGCAATGTACAGGTGAGAGTGATTGAACAAGTCTCCGATGTCTCTAATAGTTCTTCCCATTGTCAACATACATTAATACTTACTCAATCACTCAAGTACTCACTTACTCGATAAGTCACATATTTTCTCAGTGTTTTGATTGATGGGCACTGTGAGGGTACTGTACTCTTCCTCTCTCTTGAGTTTAGTAGTCCGTACGTTAGTCGTGGATGCTGTTTTACTCACTAGTATTGTATAGTTATTTCTTTTATTTCAGTCTAAAATACGGTGTCACACGCACAGTCAGAAGCACACGCGGAAAACTTAACTAACCATTTCCATAAATAGATGGTCTGACAAACCTAATGATGGCAGGACGGGGGAATTAAATCCTCTGCAGTACTTTGGATGTCTGCAGTTCAAGTGTAGGACTTTCCTCTCTTTCTCTTTCTTTCCTTCTCTCTCTCTCTCTCCAGGGCCATGATTGTAGTGTTTCTGTCGTGTTTTTATTGAACCCGAAGTCTTCTCAGCTTTAGTTCCCACGTTACTTTCCTCCTTGTAAGCCACGTGGACATGTCCTGCTATTGTTTCTCAAGCTGTCTGCATGAAGACTGAGCTACTTGGCTTGAAATAGTTTGCTGTCCGTATGTTGATAGTGAATAGTGCATACGTGTGGCTATAGATGTGTCTACAGAGTGTCTACACACACACTCTCTCTCTCTCTCTCTCACACACACACACAGCTGAGGTAACATCTTTTCTACACTCTTTGTTTTCAATTAGAAAAAGTTTTCTCAGATATCCACTCGACATTCGTTTCTACCTGAAAAGGCAATGACTCAGCTCTCCCACTATTGTTTCCCAAGCGATTCACTGGACAGCTTCATGCACCATCCCAGCCATTGATCAGTTCTTACTCCCTACAGGTGCCTGTCGCACTCATTGTAGTTATTTTCATCGTGCAACTTAACAGAAGCAGTTACTACTCACTGTTATACGCTTGAAAGTTTTCGTAGGGTTGATATATTCCTCCACAACTGATATTACACTTATGTTTTAGAAAATTATATTTGAGAGAAAATCAAAAAATGATATAGAACTGTCTTTTAACCCTTCTGTTTTGAGTGCTTATTCTTTCCTTATAAGTTGAAACGAATGTCAAATGGAAATGTGAGACAACGGGTTTGTTACTAAAAACGTTGCAAAAAGGATGTTACCTCAGTTCTGCACACTTACACCTTCTCCCCCTCTCTCTCTCTCTCTCTCTCTCTCACAGAGCTGTAGCGGATAGGGTGTAGAGTGGGGGGGGGGTTGAACAGTATTATAGACAAGTCGTAGTTCAACACACAGGGTTGTCACTGACACGCAGGAATTTGGAGAAATTCAAGTCTTCGTATTTTTCGTTCTTTCCCGTTCGGAGCTCACCCTCTGTCCAGGTAAACAGGGTGGTTTTCTAGTCGCTGCCGCATACAGATCCGGGGCCAGTTGCACAACACATTTCTACATCTTTTAGGCCTTAACTCTATTTAGATAATTAGTTTAAAGTGCACACCACAATTTTATAATTTTTAAAACTAAAACTGCTTTAAGTAAGATAAAGTTGTTTAAGTTTGACTTTCCGTCCTGTCAGTACAATTTTTTGTATGTTTTTCTACAATGCATCAAAGTGGCTAAGAAGAGATTTTGGTTCTTTAGAACAGTTTTAAGGTTTAGAAACGTGTTGTGCAACTGGCCCCAGGGGAAAGTTAGAAGTTTTCGTAAAACTTGTATTTCTTGCGGTCTGGGGTGAGCTCACCTGTTGTCCAGGTGGACACAGGTGGGTATTTAATCCCGACCGCAAGCGGCCACTGCTGCTGGTTCTTCAGTGTCGCACCTTTGCTACTGAAGAGATGAGGCTACTGTTGGTGTCGCCGAACGGGTTGTTACGAAGAGAACTGAAGACTCTACGCCATTCTGAGCGGAGAACAAGCGCCAAGCTGACGGAAGGTTGCCAGAACCAGTCAGGACAACCGGAGCTGGCGAGAAAGGCGGTACAAGTCACATCATCGTTCCAGAGTGTCGAGCTACTGTGCTCTACCAACACCAGTGTCAACGACGACAACCCACCGATTGAGGGGAGGGCCGTCGCGGTATTCCCGGGGCAGCGAGCCAAAGATAGCCACGTCCATCGTGCACCCCACCCTTACATCCGGGGGACCTCTGACGCAGGACAAACGTGAGCTATCGGGGACACCGGACTTCCATGAGACACGGCGGACAGGTGAGACTTTCTTTGACATATTTTCCAGTTAGAGGGAGATTCCTTCACCTCGTTTACTTTTCTCCACCTTCTACCGGGGGTAGAGGTAAAACTGTTGATTGAGAGGCTTCAGTAATTACAGTAGATTTGTCTGTGTGCGGACTGTTATGTTGAGGACTTGTAGGTATGCACTTTAGAGACTGCTGAGGACTTGCTTGCGTGCAGTCTGGAAACTTTTTTTTTTACAGACTTGCCTGTGTGTGTGTGTGTGAACTGTACCTAATGAGGACTTGTATGTATGCAGTTTTAGAGACTGCCGACGACTAGCCTGTGAGCGGTCTCATCTTTGTTGCAAATCACGGACGGACCTTATGTACATGAAGGTCCGTGTTGCAAATTGACAGTTATAGTATTAGTGTTAGCTTAGTGTTGTGCCTGTTAGTCTGCTAACAATATAGTAGATTGTTTCTTTGGAATTGATTTGGAGATTGCCTAGTGGCAAAGACATTTGTCATTTTGATAATCTTGACATTCGTGTGTCCCGGGAAGGGACGTCCTGAACTGAAGCGATCTCGTGTTTGTCAGACCACGCGCATTCGTTCCATTCTGGTGACCCCGACGTGATCGCTTCAGCGAGGGACAGTCCTTACGACAGCCTGTTAGCAGTTAACAAAATTTTCAAGGTTTTGTTCGCGTTGTTCGTTTTTGTGTCCCCGTCTCCGATTATACTGGTCTGTCAGTGTGTATAGTTCTACTGACAGAGGGCCGTAGAACTCGTCTTGCTTTTGCGTGTTGTCTATTTTGTTTCCAAGCTCTGTCTGTTTAGCGTAAAATCTTTTTTTGAAATTTGTGTACGTTGGATGTTCCCGTCCCTGTCTTGTACGTTTGTTATAAATTTGCAGTACCAATTGTCCGTGTTTGGACTTGGTATTTAATTTTAAGTAACACGTTACCTACGTGTCAGATACACTAGTATTAATTTCTGTTAGAACCTCCAGCTAATTATTTTGCTGGCAGAATCCTGTTAGATAAAGTTCACCAATACTTTTTTTACTTTCTTTATAAACAGATCAAGCGGTAACATATAAGTAGCAAGACGTGTTGGCAGCAGATTTCTTGTGATTTGTGTGTAGTGCAATGTTTATCATAAACAACCTCCTCCTGACGGCGACCAGTCGTTAAGGTGCGTCCTAAAATCATCCGATCACATCAGATCTTCTTCTCTAGGTCAAAGACCACATCGTCTGCAACCAAATTAACAAAGTTTGTTTAAAAGGAAACAAATTCTAATTAAAAGAGCATTAAAACCCAATACAATATTAAATTACATTCACGCAAACAGTTTCAATTGTGTTTGGTTTTTCTGTAACATTTCTTTGACACTGCCTGCTTGAGTTAGGTAACAGATATTTTAAGTTCATCAATTAATTTTTTAATTACTTTTTAATTCTTTTTGACATTTATTACAAGTATGCAAAAGACTGCTGATAAATTATATTCCTCCCGCCATGTCATGTCTTTCTCGCGTAAACTGAGTTATTAGTACATACAGTACTCGCGAAGTCACTACATTGATGATAAGATGTTTAGTATGTAAGGAAAATTACCTTGTCCTGTGTTGACTTGCTACACACACACACACCACACACCACACACACAGATTTACAGAACAAGACAGTAAATGCTTGTCGGTTTGTAGCCGCAGGAACCAACTGTTATTGCTGCCTTGAAGCATCTGTACCTCCGGTCAAACTAAAGACTGTGGTTTTGTTTTCTCGCTGAAAACCAAGACAACGAGGGTATCTACCAACCTCTGAAGTACACGTTCGGGTAACTCCAGAGGCTTTCGTATGTCTCTTGACCATGGCTACTTACGAATAACAAGTCTTGTTGGGTTTTTGGTTTTGGAGTGGGCGGGCGAGCGGGTGGGCCCTGCCTCGCTCGTGCCTGGCGTCGTTTGACCGTTTTTTTCTTCAATCATCACTTAGCAATATTCCTAATTTTCTGGCAGAAACCTGTATAATGTATGCTATAACTTATGCTGTAGGCAGTGTAGGGTGTTCACAAGATGCGCGCGTGTGTGTGTGTGTGTGATTGGAGAGATTATAATTTCTTCACCAGGTGAATAACAAAGCCATAAGACATGAGATGTGTTTGAGATGGAAGGAGAATGAGAAGGGTAGAAATTTTTAGCATTTAAAGCAAACTAGACAATAAATAAAAGAACGAGGAAAGGGACTGACAGCCTTTTAATGTTCATGGACAGATTAAGGATAAAAAAAATTACTTTAATATGATGTCCTATGCAATTTGCCATGGAGACACCATAAATTTACATAATCATGTCAAACTCATTAAAGGAATTCTAATAATGACATGTTAAAAGGCTAGTTAGATGTGTTAACCATATAACCATAACACCATCAAATAGTGGCATATAGCTTTTATGGGATGTTCATGTTTACGCTCATTTCCAGTGCCTTTCTATAAAGGAATAAATTAATTAAATATAGGAAGAGACTTTGTATCGGTGCTGCGTGTTTGCGTCGTTTGTTATGTAAGTTGATAAAAGAGACAACAGATGCGCTGTTGTTCGTAGCAGCAGACACTTTTTTAAAAATGAGGGTATTAACGAATCTGTCGAGCTTTTGACATCGCTGTTGACCTCACAGGCCTTCCTTACCCTGGGGAGGTTTTCTATGGAGCGGGGTACTACACGCTTGATCCTTTAACATCATTTTTCCTCATTGACTATAACCACTCACGTGTAAACAATTTTATGTCAAGTAGTGATGAAGATCATAGTTCACGTGTTCTTATGTTTGCAGTCTATATTTCGTTACTAAATGAAATGTAGATATTGACAATCGAATTGTAAACATATTATTATATACTGGTAAAATAATTTACGATTGCAATTACAAGGGGCCCGGATCGAGTCTGTCCCGGGGCCCGTGCTGGCTCTCGGCGGCCATGGTCCCGCAGCGACCTGTATTGGGGCCAATACTTTTTGTGTTATATACCTCCCCTCTGTCTGATGTTATGTTACGTCATGCCATGTCCCATGTGAGTTATGCTGATGATACACAGCTTTATCACTGACACCACTGATGCAAGTAAAACTCTAATCTGTGCCTTTGTGCTGTCAAGGATGGACTATTGTAATTCTCTTTTAGCTGGAATTCCCAAGTATCTTCCTCACAGACTTCAAAGGATCCAGAATAACGCTGTTCGCCTCATCTGCAGACCATCTAGATACGAACATTTATTACCTATCATACGTTCTCTTCGCTGGCTGCCAGTCGTGGACTTTATAGCCTACAAACTTTCCACTTTGACTTACAGTACTCTGTGGCACTGGGTCCTCGGTACCTCTCCGAACTCACTCCCATCCACACACCCGCACGACTTCTTCGCTTTTTTTCTGACACCATGCTTTAATTCTGCGAGTCCCACTAAGACAAAAACGTATTGACAGGTCTTATCTCCTACCAAGCCCCATCAACTTGGAACAGATTATCCGTCTGCCTTCGTCACTCTGATTCTCTTATCACCATTAAGTCTAAACTCAAGCTGAATCTTTTCAGAACAACGAGTTCACTGTGACCCTGTCCTGACCATAAGTGTGCATAACGTGTGTCTGTATTTACTTTGTGTATAAGTGAGTGTCTGTTGTAAAACTGAGCGCATCTGTTATATGAGAATGGGTACACGGTTATTGATGATTTAGTCTAAATATGATTCATGTAAAGCGCTCT
Source organism: Marisa cornuarietis (assembly GCA_004794655.1). Taxonomy (NCBI): domain Eukaryota; kingdom Metazoa; phylum Mollusca; class Gastropoda; order Architaenioglossa; family Ampullariidae; genus Marisa; species Marisa cornuarietis. The sequence continues at coordinate 679,137 of SMMW01000135.1, forward strand.
GAGCAAATCTTTGAAAAGGCGCTATATAAATCCTCATTATTATTATTATTATTATTATTATTATTATTATTATTATTATTATTAGTCTTTGGTCACGTGGCTCTTCTTTTTCTGCCAGCTAGACACTTCTTTCATGCATTTTGAGCCCATCGGAGCATGCAGTGAGTTCAACTCATTTACAGGAGAAAAGACACAAATAGCATCCGAACTGTCATTAGGCAAAATTGCTTCTTCGCCCCTCCCTCCGTTTCCCACAACTGGATAAAATGTCTATCGAACACATAATGATTTTAAAGGTAGGGCATGGCGCGTTAAACAATGGATCAGATGAATATTGGTAAGGCATTCGATCTCATAAAAAGGGATTAGATGTGTAGTTTTATGTTATCGTTTACTCGTCATCGTCCTAAACTTCTAATACATGTCTTGGAGTTATCATTCAATAAATAATTGTGAATTTTCCTATATTTAAACAACGATCTAAACCGCCCGGGGCAAATTTAATGTACTCCTCCCGCTCACAATCAGTTAAATATAAATTCCTGTTCTTCTGTAGAAAACGAAGCCGAAATATTTGCAATTAATTTTAAAATATATGTTGAGGTCAAATACAATGTCTCTTTATTGAGAAGATCAAAGTTATATATCAAATAATAAAAATATGCTTTAATGAGCATAAATGTCTGAAAATTAGCTTCCAACAACTGTCTCTACCTATTCTCCATCACAGGTAAGCTACTATTATCAAAATAAAAAGCACGGAAGTGTTCGTGATAGAAAGCCTATCAAGCGATCCCCCGAGTTTTACGTGTAAGGGGAAGCAAATGCTTCGGTTAGATTTACAAATGTAATTCGTCATTCCGTCCCTTGAAAGAAGCACCGTATGGCTATTTTTCTTTTGCGTCATATATTTCAAGTGACCTAAAGCGCAAGATTACATATACATAGATAAAACTTGGTGACTAATTAATAAAATTTGTTACATAACATATTCAGCTCAAAAATTGTCCTGACCCTTCACAATGAAGGTCAAAGTTACAGTACGCTATTGTCCAACGTCACGTTCATCATGGCGTCAAGTGCCAAGGATTGAGTACGTGCAGTCGGCAATTGCTTACTATGGTGCGGTTTAAGACATTAGCAGAACTCTGAGCAAAGCTTTATTCTACTTCAGAAACTTTAGGGAAGGTGCGTGTTCTCTCTTCTTTATCGTTGGTGTATTAGTACGTAAGTTATTATTCGCGCTGTTCTTTTCTACACACGTGTTGATCGATCAGCTTATTTATGTCACATTCGACATTCAGTTTATGTATTTTTCAATGCTTGCTGCTTTTCATGTGTTAAAATAATGTTAAGGTTGGAATTTTGTTTTTGGGTGTTGGTGAGCTTAACAATATTGATTGAGCCATGTGAACATTTACTTACCTATTGAACTCTGAGCTGGAGCTATGTAATTACTTTTTTTTTTTTTGTAAACTCGTTTAAATATTTATATTACTTCCGTGTATATCGCACGTATACAGTTCTGATGCTTCTCCAAAAACAGTAATTGAGCTGCATGGTTTGCATTATGATTGAGTGGTAAGTACTGACAGCTCAAACTTTACAACCGTTAACATGCACAGTCCACAGTGTCTCCCACCAATAACCCCTTTCTGGTAATGGTTATCTACATGATCGGATAACATTTTGAAGAGGTCAGCTGCTTTAGATCCCTGGAAGCCTATGGCATCACTAAAATCGGCATACTGCAACAGCAACAGTAACAATGGCCAGGCTAAACAGGATTTGCCGCAGTAGCACCATCAGGCTTGCTACCAAATAACAGCTGTACAAGTTCCTTGATCAGCATAGTTTCCACTCTGCTTTGGATGAGAGACCTTGCTTGCTGATTTAAAAAAAATACAGGGGTCCAAGACCAAGTGCATGAGGAACTGCTTTGAATTTCCTGTCTGTAACAGAAGACCAGTTAACATGTACAGTGCACAGTATCTCCCACCAATAACCCCTTCTGGCAATAGTCAAAAGGTATTAGCCCAGTCAAACATGTTCTTCAAGTTGTGTTGAAGAGTAGTCAACACTGGGGTGGATAAAAGAAGTAGGCTGGAAATTCTCCTTAGTAAAGGCAAAGGTAGTACCCTACCCCTTTGGTTGTTGGTACTGCATTTTTCTTGAGGCCAGCATTTATGTGAGGATGATGCCCATCGCCTCTCCCACGCTGCCTTACCTTTTCACACCCTCTCTAGAGTCAGCCACCTGTTCCTGACAGCTAGGCACACTTCCTGATTGGGATGCCAGTTTTCATAGAACTGATTATTGAAAACATGTATTTATAATAGCTTTATGGTGTTTTGTTTTCTGTTTGGATTTTGTCATGCATTGTGATTGTTGTTTAACTATTTTCCACACAGCACAAATGGGAAAGTTTTATGCCACGTCGGTTGTGTACAAGTGGACATGGGAGCAGGTTGCTCAAGCCTTTTGGCAACGGTATCCAAATCCATACAGGTAACAGTATATGTATAGGTTCTTGCTGAGCCATTATACATAATATTGATGTAGAAAAATCAGGTGTTACAATTGACGTCATGCTACCCTAGATCAAATAATTGTTTTGATGGTGAAGACAGCTGCAGATACGACGTATTTGTATGACGAATGTCAGACATTTTCCTGTCTGTTCATTAATTACCAATTAGTCTGTTTTCAAATCAGTGTGTTTAATTTAGCAAAGGTCAAAATCTTATTTCCCGTGACATTCCCTTGCTGAGTGATAGGGCGCTGCCTCATTAGTAGATGAAATGTTTAAAGTCTTTCCATTGACTGCAGCTTTCAGTGGTGTTAGAAGTTGGACCAATCCATTTACACTTTTCAAAATTTGTAAGCAAACCAATGACAGTTCAATGCTAATTTGCCAGCAGCTTAAAGCTTAATTTTATATTTGACTTGGGATAGCATTTAAGAGAAAGGTAAACTTTAAAATGTTTTAAGACCATATAAGAACTTATGATACTATTGATAACCAAGATGAACATTTTTATGGCTGTAATAATCATGTGTAAGGACAGGGTTAATAAGATACTGTACTTTATCTTGAGTCAGCATTGAGCCAGTAAATCAAAGGTGGCATTATGTTATAAACTAGGCCATTTCATCATGTTGGTTTTAAAATTTAATCATCCTTTTTAATCCTTCCCAGCAATCATGTACTTACTGAAGATGTGCTGTCACGACACATGTCAGGAAATTGTCTTTACACTCGACGTCTCTTAACCAAAACTAATGCTGTGCCACGCTGGGGAGAGCGCTTTATTCCTGGACCTCGCAACATTTGCATTGTGGAAGAATCCATTGTGGATCCATCGACACATACTATCACAACATATACTCGCAACACTGCCATGCAGCATGTAATGGTATGTATTTAACTTTTGTAGTGCTTTTTTTAATGTAAACAGCTCTGGAAAAAACTAAAAGGCTGAATTTTGGTATAGAACTGACAGAAAAAAAATTGTCTTTGTTTCAGAGTGTGGAAGAAAAGTGTGTGTACTCTATTAGCCCAGAAAATAGCAAGTGGACCCTTTGTGAAAAGACTGCTTGGGTTTCATCTGGCGTGTTTGGCTTTGGTCCTGCCATCATGGCTTTTGGCTTAGACCGCTTTAAGAAAAATGCAGCCAAGGCAAGTCGGGGCTATGAGTTTGTTTTGGAGAGACTGTTCCCTACTTTGCAGACACATGCACCTAATGCTGATTCATTCAAAGAAAAAGCCCGGAAAGTTGCTGAAGTGGCAAAATCAAAAGCGTCTGCGCCAATCATTACTGCTCGTCCTCAGCCATCCTAGAAAGGTGATCTCTTACTTTAGCATGGTGTTAAAGAAGACTTGGCAATTCAGGAATGCTTTTTGGCTTCTTTCAGCACATTTTCATGCTTTAAAAAAAAAAGATTAAAATGATTTCATATTGCGTTCATCCCCTGCTTTCACGATGTTCCCTACACTGATCATGTTTTGGTCAGAAATGCAGAGGAATAAAGGCTCAGTTGCCAAGCCCCCTAGAATAATCAGATTACAAGGAAAATGTTAACTGACAGTTTACAGGAAAAACAGAAATAACATTCCATGGATTGAAGCCATGGTCCACCTAAGTCAGTATACATGCTTACTAAAGCTTTACTTTTTTAATATTTGTGTCTCAGGAAAAATAACAAACCTTGATTGTGTTTCATCATTGTTGAGCCTTGGCAGTGCATCTTCAATTTATCAAATGTCAGAATGAGAAAGGCAAAAATATTAAATTATGAATGTGTGAAGTGTAACGTCTGATTTGGCTTTAAAAAAAAACACATGCAGATTGTTATAAATGCTTGGCTTTACTCACTTTATGCTGTGTATACTGATGACAACCATAATGTCCACTTGTCATTCAAACATGGAAAAAGAGCATAATTTCATCCCTGTTTCATTCAACATCACAAGTACACAGGCTTTGGTGTGAATGCTGTGAAACTGAAAGAATCGTTGAACAGTCATTGGACAAAGTACATTTTCTTGTCCTTTGGCATTGGCAAAGTGCACTTAATATTCTTCTGCTTTTAAAGGTTGCTCTTATTGATGCAGTGCTGTATGAGAAGAGCTCGTCATGTGTAAACGGCGTGTTAAATTTCAGATAAAATCTGTATTTCAATGCAGTCATTTTTTGTGTTTTAAGAAACTTTCCATGTGTGCTTAAAGGAAGGCATCACATCAAAGTGAGACAGTCATTGCATTTAAGTAGTCTAAAGGATACCAGATTTAATTTGTATGTGAAGTGTAACCACTTCTGAGTCTGGTACAGAATTAACTGATACCTGTATTTCTTTTTGTGTGTAGGGCTATTACAATAAGATTTTTACTGTCCATTTCATAGTTGTAGTAACGGTGCTGTTGTGCTTTAATGAGTATTTTATACTTAAAGAAAATAGTCTACTTCAAGGACAGTGACATTTTGTATACTGTTGCGAAGTCAAAGTGTTTAGTTGAGCCAAGTCAAGATTTTCTCTGTTTAGAGAGCAGATCATGCCCAAGCAAGATGAACAGTTGGATTTGTGTCATTTGTTTTAAATCCTAAGACCATTAGACTTTTCCAAGATCCATGAGTCATTTATTGCCACTCATGAGCAAGGATGTCATATTGCCCAAGTCTCTCCTAAAAAGCAGTTATCTGTCAGTTTTCCCGTCAAAGTTGTGATTTAAAATTTATCCACTTTCTTTCTTGCCATTACTCCCCCCTTTTTTTGTTGAAAAAAAAAGAAGCCAGCATGTCTCTTACAAACTTACTTTTGATTGATTTGATTCATCAACTGGATGTGTTGCTCAGAGCACACACTGCTATCACACTTTTTCTTTACTGTTGAGATATTCTAAATCTCATGATATTCCGATGTACCAGCAAACAAAATCTGGATCATTGTAATTATGATGTACAGCATATATTTTAGAAGAGGAAAAAAACATGTAAAAACGTGTACGTTTACAGATTTTATTTAAAATACACAATGAAAGTAAACCCATTGTAGCTTTATGGTTACTAAAGGCAGGAGCATGTGTCAGCTAATTTACAAGTAATTTGTAGGTATGGAATAATACTATTAGTATGCAGTTATCTTTCCCCAAGTACCTGTTTCTTATTTCACTGATAGTACTATTTAAATGGCACTAAGAAAGTAGTTCTCTCTCTTAATATTAGAAAAGCTAAGGCAAAAAAGAAAATAAGATTTTCCTAACGCACGAAGTATTGGTTTGTGAAATGAAGAACTACTTTATAGGAATTTAGGAAAATCTACAAAAGCAATGCAAAATAAATGTAAAAAGTGCAGCATTATATGTGTATGTATTGGACAGAAATTCTGTGTTGAAATTTATGCTTGTGAAAGTATGTTCTAGGTCTGCTTTCGTTTTTTTTTTTTAAAGAGGGATTTTATTTGCATGTGGTTTGTCTTAATCATCTTATAGTAAGATGCTTGTATGTATGCATGGACTTGGAGAGAGAAAAATAAAAAATATACAACAAATATTAGTTTGTTCATTTTGAACATGAGAATATAAATGAAAAAAGCTATTGTTTTAGTAATATCAGTGACCTGGTTCTGATAAATCATTCTGAAAGCTTAAAAACCTGCTAGCAAGTATATCTTATATTTTAAACAGTCAAAATACAGCAGTTAAACCATAAAAAATTCTTTATAGTTTTCACCGAGTCAAGACAGGCCACCACTTGGGAACTGCCATTAACAATTAAAGTGCACAACCTAAATGACAACAAGTCCTGAATGAATTAATGAGCAGCCCAAGGAGTACTTGAACTTTGTATGAACTTTTATAGGCAGGTCTGCTGATGTGAGCAGGTTAAACTGGTGTAGTGAGTTCCAGATCTGCCCTTTTTAACCATCGGCTTACTGTGCCTTGGGAGATCATAATAAGACGATACCAAAAGCTGGTCGTTTATGCTGATTCAGGCATCATGGACAAAGTATTCAAATGATGGCAGAAGATTTTATACACCAAAACCTGAAAATCAATTCCCAGCATGCTTTCACACTGGCTTTTTTTTTTTTTTTTACATTGTGACAGATATTTCTTAGGCTGTCTGCAGTTATTTGTGAGAGCAGCGAAGGAGAGTACATGTGTTCTGTTTCACATAGCAGATGATGGGCATGTTTTTCATAATATGCAGATTTTGTCATTTTAAAAAAAATCTGTGCATTAGTCACAACCTCATGGATTAATGAAATCATTGGCATTGTCAACTATAACAAAATTAAACCAAGCACAGCAGCACAGACACTGATGGGTTTTTCTTGATGTTATCATTGTACAAGCAGTAAACTAGATGAAGCAAAGGCATGGTAAAAGGGGAAAATAAGGTAATGTGTGGGAAGGTTTATTACATTTCAATACCTTTCTTTTAACTTTTTTTTTTTTTTTTTTTTGGCAAATCAATTGCCTAGTTCAGTCCATGGCCAGATAATGTGATTAGTTCATCTAATTTCTGTAGTTGAGTGAAGTCTGCTTAGTAACAAAACTAAAGCTATTATCTAATGTACCAATACTTTCAGCAAAAACTGTATTTAAGAGAATGAAATAGTTCACAATTATTTTATGCAGAATAGTGCTCTATTTGAAACATCTGAAGCATTTAATGTCCCTTTTTCTCGCAGTTACTTGAGCATATAGCCATAAATAATATTAGAAGCAATAAATATCAAAGGGGTATGCCCCAAAATATAAGGAAATATTCATGTTAATCATGATTTGGAAAAACAATATAGCTTTCATAAGTTAAATACATTTCACCATTTTTTTCTACAGTGCATAATCTTGCTGGGCTAATGTTGTACCATGTAGAACTAGAGAGAAAGTGCTCTGCTGATGGAAACACTTGATGCTATCACGCATAGAAAAATATTACCTCTTACTCAAATATTCAAGAAAACTACCAGTACAGAATGAATAATTGCACAAGGAAAATACAAACACAAAAATTTAGCAAATATAGATTTTACAAAATAACCCTTGACACACAAAGCAAGTCAAACTATACAAATTAAAAAGAAACAACAGATGAATGCTGCTACAATGGAAGAAGTATATTCTTAAAATTCTTTAAAAAAATAAATCTCAGACACTGAACTGCATTTTCATCTCTGTGGTTGAGTTCATGGCACAATCTTGTCTGAATTCAAAGTGATGCGATAGAATGGAATGTCAGTAAAACTTTAGAGGTTGACTTTCATCAGTATTCTCTATATAAGTGCCATAACAGTTGTCCACCATGAGGATATGGACACTGTTGACACATTTAATACCACCTTTGACAAATTTTTGCTGGTATACCAAAACTGAATCTATCATGATGACTCAAAAATCTTTTTCTTCTCAAGAAGCTAGTCTTTATGTCTTCCACAGATTTCTCCAGCTGCTCTACATCCTATATAAAATGAATGCTGTCTTTCTCATCCAGGTGTTGCTACAACTTACCAGTCAAAGACAGGAACAGTGTTAGTTGCTTTGTGCATGTGCTTGAAGATCGTTGTAATGACCTCCAGGCTCTGTAATTGGCAAACATTATCCAAAGCCACCATAATTATACAGGGCGATAGACACATCCTACAGGAGACTTTTGCTAGCTTCCTTTAGCCCAATAGACAGCAGAAGTATTATAAGCTCAAACGGAATCAGAAACATTTAAAATGTACCCATCGGATCAAATATAAAATATTGTCTTCAAATTGTTCATAGTTTTTTCCATGAAACTTTAGAAATAATTTAAGCTGTTTTAATGAAAAAGAAAATTTCTTAGGAGCAATTTAATTTTTACATGTTTTTTTTTAGTTCTGTCTTCAGTAAGTTACTGTAGCATAAGATCTCAGACTTGGTATCCAAAATTTTGAGCAGTTATATCAACGCCTCTTTCAACCTTCATTATCTGTTGTTGAAAGAAACCACTGATCAGCATAGTAAGCTCTGAAATACAAAACCACCCTACCCATCATACAACTGCCTGCTGTAGACCTAGCTATTCAAATAATTGCTCTTGTCCAAATGACAAAACAATCGCAATTAAGTCAAGCAAATACTTGATTCTGAGTTTGAACATGGCACATTCCACCTGACTCTCCATGATAAAGGAGATGACTGTGTGAAGGGTTGAAAAGAATTTACTCAGCATCACGGCCTGATGCCAAAGCCCGTCTCCTGTGCTGCAAAAGTTCTTCTTGAGAAAGTTCTTCCACACGAAAATTGGTATTCCTCCATTTCTTGGGGGCATCTCTTCTGCCTATATCATCAATAACAATAAAACTGTCAATTTTGATAACTGGAAATGTGGCGCCACTGTGCTGAGCTACAATGCCCCAGTCAAGTCCACACTTCTTGCAGTGCAGTTTTCCTTGTTGGTGCATATCTCCTATGAAAACAGAATTATTATTGAAATCATGCTGAAGGCAGATTAATCTTGAGTTGTTAAAAGCATAAGATAGTTTATAGTTCTCCAAATTGTTATTTAGTATATATATATATATATCACTTTTGCCTCTTGACAGATTTTTAAAATATAAATAAACAGCAACAAAACATTCCTTTTGATAAGCTGAGGCAATTAATCCAAAATCACTTGGGTTTTTTAATTAACACTAAGATCTCAAGGATTTTTTTTAAATAGCTGAAAGTCTTTTCAGTTAGGACATACAATAGTTTAAGGTCAGGACAGCTTTATAATGTTGCTCTAGCATCAACACTTACGTCAAACTTTACATGAATAAAATATTCCAAGTATGCAAGCATAAGTATATACAACAATGTACAATTTACATCTTATTGGTGTTTCACACCCACCACTGATCTTGATATGTTTGGCTTGAGGCTTCTCTAAGCTGCGGTCACTAAATTCAGGGTCAATAATAATATGATGAGCCCTTTCAACAGTGCGAATGTCTGAAGACATGCAGGCAAATTCATCACATTTGCGGCAACGCAGCACCACTTCTCCTTCTCTGAGAGTTCTGCCATTCATCATTGCCACCTCTATGTCACGTTTCTCTTTTTCTTCAGACTGGATTTTACTCATTGTCTGATGATAGTCTGCATGTCTGGAACAAGTAAAAATAATCCTGAAAAATGTGCTCAGGCACATTTAAAAAAACAAAATCTTTTTATTTTTACACTCGCAGTGAAAGAGTAAGCAATAGCTCTGCCTTTGATATGGCGACATCATTAAGAACATTGGCAACTAGGTTATCTCAGGACAAAAGAGAGTGCCTCTCCCTTGCTGCCTTTTCTTCCCCCATAAGGAGTCATGGTGGTTATTCAACAGCTGGGTCAGTTTGGGGACGTGTGCTGTGTATCATGGATATCAAACTGTTAGCATATGTATGCTTCTAAGCTTAGATGTCAGTGTTCTAATCACTCTGCTAACCCCTGAAATCTAGAAGTTTGTGCAAATATGTTAGGCTCAAATATCAAACATGCTAGCTAAAATCACTGCATTTTGTATTTTTACATTATTGCTTTAAATGTTTTGATTAGACAATATAAGTATAACCGCATGATTAGTTGTAGAATGTATTCTTTTTAAACTACCCCTGTAATAATGGCTTCAGATGGCTATCTCTCTCTTGTGTGTAATCACTTTCTAATCAATTATAATGAATGAAAGTCTTAACTTTGAAGTTTGGATTTTTTTTTCAGAGCTGTTTTAAAGGACTAAAAGCCTAATAAATTCAGTTCACCCTTCACTGGGAAATCTGCTCAATACTCATCACTAATCACCAGACTATGATGCGTTTCCAGATTCAGTTTCTAAAGTAAATAACTCCATGCTTTCTGAAAGGTTTGCACAAAAAATGTATACTGTTATCATACCGTGTTGTCATTTCATTTTGTAGCTGTCTGATAGCATCATGCATCATCATCTCCCGTATTAGGTTTATCTCATCTTTTTCTGCTACACCTTGGTTACAACTGGCCAGAGTGACAAATTTACTGTTCTCTGCTCTTGCTCTGCCTGAAAAAGGAGGAAGCGCACACCTAAGAAAAAACATTCTGCTTGTGATAAGCTTCTAGTATTTCCCCAATTAAACAAAACAAACAAAATCTGCAGCAACATAAAAATCCAAAACTCAAAATCGACCCACTCAAAATGATGCTGTCTCATGCAAAATTTAAGTCCACTTTAATAAAGCAAAAACTAAAAAAAAATTAAAACATTTGCAATATTAAGCTGGGGGTGAAAAGAACAAGAGTTTTATATTCTTTCAACAGATAGTGTGCTTGTTGCTTCTGAAAGCAGCAAATGCTACAACTCAAAAACACAAAATGCACAGACTATTTCAAAAAGATATACATATATGTCTCGAGCAGAGATGGTAAATTGAGTGCAGCATAGGTACAAATTTACTGTAGCTCTACCACGGCTGCTCCTCACAACAATTACAGAGCTGAGAAAAGCGATCTAATGAGATAAGTCCCTTTTGCTTGAAGGATTTATATGTGGTTTTGGGTTAGAGGTGAGGTTTAGAGGTTGCCTGAGAAAAGCAGACAGTGTGATTTGACACAATTTCCAAAACAAAGCCTCTTGACTAACCTTTTTTTAATATTATTGTAATGGGTAGTTATAGCATATTTGTTCAACATTAATTTACATGTTCTCCATATTACTGCTCATAAATATAGAGTGTGCTCATCTCATCTTTAACAATTTACTATTGAAAAGAGATTTCAATGATATGCCTTTGTTCATCAGGCTGAGATTAGCATTTTTCTTAATTTCACTGATAAAATAAAAAGAAATATAGGCTTCTTTAGATAACACTTTAGTGTAAAGTCAATTATGGCTCTACCTTTGACCATTCATACGTTGGAAAAAAATCTTAATTTGTTCTCACCTCTGGCCTGGACCATTGCAATTTCATTGGTGACATAGTTGTAGCGAATAACCAGATTACACTGCCTAATATCCAATCCCTCTTCAGCTACTGAAGTGGCCACCATGATCTTGTGGCCACCATCGCGGAAATACTGCATAACATCTACTTGCTGGTTCCTGGTCATGCCTGCAGCAGGAGAGTGCGATTTGTCAGTGTTTCATTTCCTAACTGTTCATTTTTCTATCATTTGTCTTGTGTGTCACTCAGTCAAACAGATATGGTTTTGCTGACAAATGATACCTCTTTATAAAACAACAACCATAAATCTGATGAAAATCAGTAACATCACAAAATTTAGTCTGCAGCTGAGATAACAAGCTCTATAAATAAACAAATAATAACCTCCTCGCTCGCTGGAAGCACCTGCTCCGACGATTTTTCCAGGCTTCAGAACATTAAGATTTGGTCGCCTCTTCATCCATTGTTCTAAACACAATGCCATGTCTCTAGTCTTCACAAATATGATGGCTCGAGATTCTGGTTCGTCACTAAACACCTTCCTGATCTCACCTTCCAGCTGAATCAGTTTGGGATTAGTATTGGCTTGTTTCTGACATACAGTCTCCAAATATGGCTTGTTCTCTGCAGTGAAAATTCTTGATAAGTACCCACTTATGCGCAGCATTTATATGCACAACACTGTGTTGTCATTTTAACAAAGTTTACACAACATAAAAGAAAGCACAAAAGACAATCTGTTTGGCTTAACCAACATGTATCAACTTTGGTCATACAAGTAAAATCAAAGTTCTGGCAAAAAGTAAAAGTAAGCTGATGATGCGATACCAAGTTAATTTGTCAAAAAGTCAAGTAGTAAATAATAGTAGATCTATGCAGCTTTCTGGAGTAAATAAAGACACCTAAAAAAAGTTGAAGTAGTCCTGTAACCTATGTGTGTATTTTGTTCATTGGGAATTGAGGGGTTTGGGACCACACTTCTCTTGAGGCCATTCATTCATGTATTTGTTCCTTGACTGGGACTGGTTATTGTGGAGAACATATGGATAGACACAGCAGTTGACAAGCCCTGCCATTATTCATGTCTGACTTGGGTGAAAGTGAGCAGGTCCTGCACAGGACAACCAGTTTACTCCTTTACATTTGTAAGCCAGTTCTCCCTCTGGCCAACAAGGTATTGACCGCCCTTCAAGGTACTTTGAAGGACAGTCTTTGACAAAGTGTCAAGCCTGGTCACATGTCCAAACCAGACCAGCTTACTCTGCTTGACTGCTGCAAGTATGGGTTCCTGGTGTCCTATAAGTGTGGGCCAGTGTGTACGAGTGGTGTTATCCTCTCACTCCTTTTTCCCAACCCGCAAATGTATCAGCTAACTGTTCAACAGCTAGGTTTTCATAAAGGTATCAAACTGGGGTTATGGGCCTGCCTTCTGCCTTGGAGGCTAGTGCTCTATGTGGCTATCAACTTCTCCAAGCTGTTATAGCATATTGTTGGAAAATAAGCTGAGACTATAAGACTAAACAGACATTTGCCATAAAAGAAAAAATGGTTTCTTAAAGCAGATGCCTTTTTTAAATGTTTACCCCATTTAAATATCCAAGCAGTTTATATATGTGATGTGTACATCATGAAACTTACTCTCAAAAAGCTCTTGAACGAAGATGTCAGCAACAGCAACGGAGTTTCCAATAATTTTATTCAGCTCTGTAAACTGTGCAGTCAGGTATTCCATTGCATCTTGGGTGTCACAGTCATCATTCATTAACAGTGATGTGTTATAGAACTGTCAAAATATTCATTTGGTTAAGAACTGTGTCAGATTTTTCACTAGGTTACTTTACTGCTTACTTGGCATAAAACTCCATTCATTTGTACAGAACCAGCTAGTGCACATGGACACAGTGTTGGACACCAGTACTCTAGCTAATTACTCATTTCTACACCTCTCGCAGAGTAGACTGAAAGCACTCTCCATCATTTAGAAATCACCAACTAACAGTAAAAATTCAGAACTGAATCACCCAGTCAGAATACCAAAATCTGTTAATCTAGAGGTGTAAATCTATAAGAAAGCTATGACATGATGATATACGTCTGCAAAATCACAAATTTAATCCTCTGGTGCCACTCTCTGTCAAATACTGTACATCTGAAACTAAATGGTACCTCCAGCACACATCGAGATGTCTCTAGAAACTGTCGAGCTTCTGCATTAGCAAGCATGGCAACAGGGCGACGAAGCTGAGTGATCCAGTTAGTATACTTTTCTGTCCCTCGCTCACAAGGTGTGTGAAGATGTGCTCTGATGCCAGAAGCTGCCTCCACATGCCTGGTGTCTGTAAATGGTAAAAATATTTGCATGCCATGGATGAATACCTAAAATAAACAAGTTATGAGAGCAGAAAGTGAGAGAAAGTAGTAGCATTAGAGTAGCATTGCAGCAGACAACTCATAACTGGCAGTCTGAATGTGAAATGTATGCAAACCTGCTGATGTGCATCTGAACACACAAGCTTAACTTAAGCAGTCCTGGATGCATCTCTTATTTATTTATGTTAGCTTTAAACGAGCTTCTTTGCTAATCCTTGGATTACTGCCACTTGTCAAGATAAATCACAAAAAGTCAAAAATACCGTAAAAAAGAAGCATTTTAAATGTTGCATACATTAAGCGAAAATGTTATGTCTTCTGATCTTTTTTTCTTTCAACTTACACTCAGAGTTCTCTGCATTTGCTTCAATGACTTTCATAATTTCTTCTACTTTGCTCTTAAACTGATCTTCAACTCTCCTCTGACAGGTAAGCAATCCTGCAAAATTAGTATAGAAAAAATATAAATATTCATTTACTGTGATTTTCACCTAAATAGCATTTCAGTGCCATTGATTTTCAGTTTTTACTGTTCATTATAAAGAAGATGAGATACCACAGATTGTTTCTGGCTAAATATAAAGAATATAGAGAGAACTAGAGAGTTTTTATGCATCACAACATATAATATGATGTTTTACCTACATAGATTAGTGTCAATGTGTTTTCAGTCTTCAGCATTCATTTTAACGAAGTTTAGATCCAAATTAATGCCAAAAGCATGGTTTTATTATTTCTGGATAGGAAGTAACTGACAAAGCGATGAAGAGCATGGAAAGAACTCAAGAATTTATAGGTGCACCATGACACACAAGGGGCACTTACCGGACTGTAAAATTACAGATAGAAATACCAGTTTTCAACATTTTGAGGGTGTATTGAACATCCTTTTACAAGCTGGTTATTTTCACGTAACAATTAGCTTGTGATCAGTACATTTTAAAATGTTCCATTCTTTTAAAAATCCTTTTGCATTATTAGTTATATTTCAGTGTTAAATATGTTAAGAATAATGATGATATGATATGAAATTTTGTTAGGTGCAGCATCACGCTCTTATTTTAGTGTGCTTACCTTACTCACAAATAGGTTCTAAAATGCAGCTGACACTCAGACATAGCTGTTAGGAAGTAGTCAAGGCATTCATGTTAAGCCTAAGAGTAAGTCATGGACAAAGACTCTAAGTACAAATTACAATGGCACAGAATTTTGCCATAGAACATTAACTTAGGAAAAAAGGAAAATGCTTACTGTACTCTGGAGAGTTGGAGTATTCACTCAGCTGGACTGTGTTATGTTTCACAGTGCAGATAAAGTCTGCATTAAGATGAGCACACAGTTTGCGTATGTGCTCCACTGCCTGAGACACATTACTTGCCTTTCCAACACCGACAGATGCTGTCATTCCAATGACCTGGAATATAAATGATATTATCTTTAAGAACCTATACCCAATTACTTCCTATCTTTCAACCTTTTCAGCTCTTGCTCTATGTTGATTTAATAAGTAGAGAAGAAAAAAAAGATAAAGGTTTTTCTGCTTCATACTAGAGTATAATGTAGCTGGATCCACTTTACATGGCTAACTAAACTCTGTGCACAGACTACTGGTTAGCCATGGCTCCTTAAGCTCTACCAACAATCAGTCTGTTCCTTTTGTTGTCCCAGGGAAGAGGACAAAAGTTCACAAGTAAAGTTTTCACTAGAAGGTGTGCTACCTAATCTAATACCCACATTGTGTTCTTTTTTCCATCTACTACACCCTCACCCTTAGCAACCTTGGAATCCACAAAAGACCTTGATTTTCAAAAAGTGTTTAGGTCTGTTCTGGACTGGATGTCTTCTAAGTATTATAATGTGTACTGTGTGTTCCACAACTTCTTTAGTTCTAAATCTTAATGTGCATGAAATTACACAGGTCTCAATCAATCAACGGATAAACGTTTGTTTCCTTTTTATATGATGAGGATGGACATACAGCACACAAACATTTGAGTGGACTGACGCAGTCACACTGGTATATAAGCTTTTTGGTTACATCATTTACACATGCATGCCACATCTATCCTATTCTACCCATACCTAACACCTACACTATTAATGCTTAACCCCTACCTCTTCTAATACCTGATTCTACCTGTTACCTAACACTAAAGACTCAGGGAAGAGGGATTTTGAGGTATGTAAGCCACTTGACAGCAGACCAGAACACTTAAGGGGTGCAAACAAAGTGCTGCAAGCAGTACATGCTGTCACAGACAAATAATCCTGCCACAGTAAAGAAGAAATGTTACCTGTGGAAGTTTATGAATGTCCCTGTCATCATCAGCTGCCTGACTCTGAATAGACTGTTTGGCATCTAAGTAGTGATGCATTATGCAATTGAATGGGTGACGACCATGAGTGTGGTGGCATTCATCAAAAACCACCATTGAGAACTCACAGATGCTCTTAATTTCTTTTTCTTTTAATGCATTCAGAAGAATCTGAGCTGTCATCACAAGGACGTCTTTTCTGTTAAGTAGGACCATAAAAGATGAATGTAAATAAATATAAGGGCTTAAATCTTCACTGTTTTACAACTGACCAAGTAATATTCATGATATCTATGCCTAGAGTTTAAAAAAAAGTTTTCATACAAAATTACTCTATTCATAAACACAGCATACTTATTTTTCAGGTCTTAAAATTAAGTAATTCCTATTGGAATAGACTACCTAAATAGGTAGTCGGGTGATCATCCCCAAATCAGCTGTTTCAAGAGTAACTGAAAATATTAGCAGAAGAAGACAACTCTTATCCTAACTGTGCTAGTTTTGGCATATTCAACTACGCTCTCTTTCTGTTGATACAACAGTTGTCAGTGTTATTCAGTAAATACTTAAAATGCAATGTGTTAACTCATTCCTTTATTTACTTAATGGTCCTACCATAGACAATGACCACCATCAATGCTGCCGTTTATTATCAATACCAAACAAGTTTGGTCCTATTAAATCGCATGCCTCCTTTAAAATTTATGCAACTGTTTACATAGCATACAGAATCCAAGTTGACTAAAGCAGTTTGTTAATCTCTCCCTATCCTGCCGTGAATAATCTCATTACTGTTGAACTTACCTCAGCAGAAGCTCGTTGATGGGCACTTTGGTTGCATCTAAGTTGTCGCTGCTAAGGAGGTGACAACGATAGGGGCTGAGATATTTTTTACACGATTTATATTGCTGGTCAGCCAAAGCCACCTGGTTCACCAGAAACACTATCTTTCGGACTCCTAGTGTTTGCTGCTCCAGATGAGACTGAAATCAAACAACAAATATACACCCTTTGTTCAGCAATAAAACTCACTTCTAAACAACATTAAATCTGCTACATAAATATCCACACGACTTTGGGTTTTCTACAAGACAGCACAAGTTAATGTATGAAAAATACAGTGGGTACAGCCTATCATGATTAAATGTCTCAATTTTAGCCAAGGCTGCTGAAAGTCAGGGACAGACAAGTGAGATGACCTTTACAGACCATTAAATTTGTGATTGTAAATTAGCTTTTGCCAGTTAGTGCTATGCTTACAGGTTGATTGCCATTATCTACATATAACGGAATATCGACAGTGAACTGAACAATAAGTGCCCCCAAAAGAGGCTTTACATCACTACATTAATTGCTGATATTTCTTGCTCAGCCCAAACAAATGAAAAAAATAAATAAAGGAAAAATGAAATAAAACTGGTTCTTAAACAAGTATCTTCACTGTCTTAGTCACCTGTTGAAAACTGTAACTAGTACACTAAGGTTCAAATTTATTGCAACCACCCACCCTCAGTCAAGAAAAAGGTCGGCTGCTAGCTATGTAGTGCATCAAAGCACATCAATTATATTCCTTTCATCAATTAAAATAACAAACGAGCCAAACGTGTAGCAACAGACAAAGGCCCGCCCATTTCTATTTGTTTCAGTAAAATAGAAAATCTGTGTGGTAGAGGGTGGCTTATCCAGAGGCCAGCTGAAGGCTGGCAGCGCTGGTCAGTAGCACTGATTGGTACCAAAGTTTATTTTTTCCAGAGGGGATCAAGGAGGGCGTAGGGAAAAGGAGGGGGCCACACCCAACTTCCTGTTAGGCAGACCTCCAGCAGCACAGTCAGCACTATTCTCCACCTTCTCAGGTTAACCCTCCTGGTGAGAAAAAGGAGACATGCGGTGACACACGTCAGACCAGTTAAAGAAGACAAAAGTGAGAGAGAAACTTTTCGAGTTAAACACGTCACACCACGCCACCAGATCACCATCTTGATCAACCAGCAGCCAAGCTGAGGACTTTTGCATAGTTTGCTTGGAGTTTGTACTGTTAGGCAGTGGAAGTTGCAGTTGCTGCAAGCAGCCAGCAGGTGGTTGTAAGATACAACCAACAACTATGCATTAAGCGTTCTCTTTGTAAAGTGTATGCAAGAATGTGTGGTAGGTGACTCAGTTATACCTGGACCAGGTCCTGTCATGAACTATTTTGCCCAGTAGGCAAATTGAACATATTGAACCTCTCCACCACAAAAAGTTTTTTTCAGCCATTTTTTAAAGTCGCTCCTTAATCAGGAGGAATTACTGCTTTAGCTTTGAAATATTTGGCGAGATAATATAGTTTTTAACTGCAGTTTAGCAGGGAATGAAATAGAATGCTTAGTATAACACTCAAAGCTGGCATTCTGAAGTACATGGCTATCCCACTGGGCACTGGAATGCAGTCATGTGGAAAAATAGTTGTCAGTGGTTCAGGTGAAGAAAGAAGTGAAAGGCTCCACACCATGTTGTTTAGTGTGTTTCAATGTGATGCTGGTTTGAGGCCATCTTGGGCCTGTGTTCAAGGTAAGTAAACTGCAGACTGGGTACAACAAGGTTTATTACATGTGATGACTATTTATACAAGCCATAAGTGTGAAAATTTAAATATCAGAGCAAACCCTTTTACCCTCATGATACTCAGTGCCACAAGTGTTTTTCCACTGCCTGTGGGAGCACAAATCACAACATTTTTGCCTGTTAGACCTAGTTCTGCCAACTCTGCTTGGTAGTCTCTCAGTTTAATTGGCTCAGCAACTTTGTCTTCATCATTTTCAGTATCAGCCAGATCGTCTTCAGGAGGGTCAACTTCAGCATTGCTGTTGTCCATGTCCACTAAAACAGACACATGTGGCCATATGTTCTTTTCAAAGCAAATCAAGGTGACAATATATTTTTAGTATTTTTTTTTATTGTTTTCTTTCCTTTGTTATCAAATATTTTAGTCAGACTTGATTAGTTCTATGAAAAGCATTTAGAGCTATTTACATGCCTTACTATTTCTTTACTAAAAAAATATATATGTAACATTTCCTTCTCTCCAAAGCTGAGTGAAAGAACTGGAATGTCTGTCTTCTTACCACCAGAAAGAGCGTTTTCCTCATATATGTCTTTAGCTGCATCCAGATCTTTTCTGTTTGCCCCATCTTCACTCAGAATATTTACTGCTCCAAACCAACTGCCATTTTCTGCCTTTGCCACTTTCTTCAGGTCCATAAAATCATTAAGTGCTTCATCTTGAATATTTAGGCTTTCTTTGTGCAGATTCTGGTTGACAGCCTCGTCTCTGATTAAAAAAAAAATGTGACGACAGCCTTAAATATTTCACTTTTATCCACAGGCAGGCACATAAAAATTAAAAAAAAAGTGAGAGAGAGAGAGATATTCATTAACACAACCATTTATCGCCTGCAATAATATAACCACTCTGTTAGGCCTCACCTGTAATTCTTAAGATCCTCAACATTCGTAGTTATATTCGGAGGGTCACTCTCCTGTCCAGAACTTGACCCACTTAAATTTTTGGATCCTGATTTGTGTGCTTCAATGTACTCTTTACACCATACAGAAATCATAATTTTTGTCACCATTATTATCATGCATATTCTATATATATATATATATATCAAAAGGGAGAGCAAGAGTGAGAGTACTTCCTCAGAAATACACTTATTCTTGACCCCGACAACCCATACTGGTTATTCAGTGGGGAGGGTAAGTGAAGAGCTGACTTATGGTTAGAGTGCTGGGATATGAACTGAGAACATGCTGCTTGAATACCCGATTAGCGCAGCAAAATTCCCCCAGTTGAGCCAGCTGGTGGTAATGGGTACCTGACTGCATAGAGGGTTGGGGAAGGTAAGGCAATGAGGGAGAGGAGATGGGCACCGTCCTTGCATAAACCTGGCCCTAAGAAAAGTGAGGTCTCTAACACCTCATTCTCAAACTACCTGAAAAGGTTAGGGGATGACCTTTACCTTACCTATTTAGTGAAGAGGAGGGGAGGGCTGAATGGACACAGCAGCTGACAAGGATCAGCACAAAACCCCTTTTTGAGTGACAGTAAGCACACAGATTATGATCAGGCTACTCATGTTTGGCAGGGTGGCTCATAGGTATCTGCAGCTGCTGATCTCCTAAACCTATTCTGCGTTCATAGATCTCTGCTGTTGCAGTTGGTGCTGGTGTTAGCAATCATGAATTGACATTTGTCATTGCTGGTCCAAATGCATCTGCTCTGTCTATTGCAGTCTGTCAGTTGTTAGTGATGTCTTGCAGATTGTTGACTCTGCCTGCTATAAGATCAATGTCATCTGAAAAAGCACAATGTTCATGTGGGCCTCTTCACCTTATTGGCAGGGAGGTGTGGTGGTCATGAAAGATTTTCCTAATAATGTTTTTTCCTAAAAGATGTAAAACAGGACCTGGGAAGTGGTTTGGGGAGCGGGGGGTGGAGGACACAATGGAGGGATGTCCGCTGTTGTATGGAAGAATGTCTAGCTGGTCGAAAGCACATCACTTTTTGAGCTTTTAATGCTACAATGTAATGCACTTTAAAAATTTTGTTAGGAAAATAAGTATAAATAAGCCGGTCTACAAATACAAATATCACACACATGCATGCTCTCTGTGCAACTTTTGATATCAAGTGACTACAAAGTGGAAAAATTGCAGATGGGTCAATTTCATTTTAGGTAATCAATACAATTTTCTTTACCATGAATTAAGCTCATATTGTTTATTGCAACTTTACAGAATCATTTCATGTTTCTCAAAATGTCCTTAGCTACATTATTGCCATTTCATCCCGATTCCCCTAAAAAAATCAGCCAATCAGCCACAGCATAAAAATAAATAAGTAAAAGTCAGAGTTCTTATGATGTGCACTATTTATATTTTCAGAAGAATGTTCTATAAATAAAGAAATAAAAAGCTTTTGTATGCAAAGATGGTTGAATATATGTTGCAAGAGTTTTCTTAAATACTACACATAGAAAAACATTTCCATACAACAAAAAACATCAACAAAAATCTACATAAGCAATAACTGAATAAAAATTGTCTGCTGCATGACATCTGAAAGGAGATGAATGAGTAAAGGAGGAGCTGCCAATAAGGAAAACTGTAAGAAGAATGAAAAGAGTTTTAGTTTTTCATTCTTATTACCTGGTCTAAACAAACACACATTATCAAATTATATATACCAAATTACATATGCCAAATATACATTACCTGACATATGCACCTCTTCTGAACGTGAAACATGGGCATCTGTTCGCAATGCTTGGATCTCTTATTAAAGGAAATTCACATTAAACTATTAATATGTTTAACAAAATTATAAACTTGTATTTATGTTTGTATTCTCTGTTATAACAAAGACATTTATTCTAAGAGATTAAATGAAAAAAATATTTATTTATTATACTGTTGAAAGAAAACAACTTTCGCTTATATGTTTTTATCCTTTATGTTTTTATGTTTTATGCCACATCTTTAAACATCTTGTATATTTATTGAAGAAAAAAAAATCAAAAATGGATTGAAACACTTAAAGTATTGCAATGAAACTATGCAAAGTAGTCTCATAACATGTTATAAAGTCACGAAAAAGATACCTACTTTCGTATTTGCTATCATCAATTTTCTTCACAAGTTCTTCATACCCATTTTCATACATGATTTCAAGAAGTTCATTATACCAGTTTTCATTGTGACGATGAACATTGTTGATCATATAAATACAACTCATCAGATTGCCATGATTTTCATGAATATTTGTCAGTTTTTGATATTCATCTGTTGACAGCAGCTTTTTTGATAAGAGAGAAAGCTTGAGATGAGTGGGATCAACCTGCTCAACAATATCTCTCATGAAGAACCGGGTCAGTTCTTTTTGTTGCAATTGAAGTTCAACATCACCGTTTTCAAGTATAGCACAATGAAGCCATTCATATTCTGAAATTAGATTAAACATTCATAAACATGTACAGTATGACTAAAATTATGACGAAACAATCATTTCTCTAGATAAGTCTGAATTTTGTTTTCACTTGACTAGCCATGTTTAACTCCATGAATTCACATGAAATTAATAAAGACAAATATTAAACACAACAGCGGTTGCTCACTATCATCACAAAGTCAAATGTCTTAGAAATAAGACAAAATATCTCCTTTTATTTTATCTTCCATTCTCAGAAGGTTTTTGCAGTGTTATATCAAGACATAATTAATGCATTTTCAGTGCATGCCGTGTGGATGATTGTTGGCACTAAATTGTTGGCATATCAACCAACATCAAGCTTCTTGGTTGTAGATGGCAGCTGGTGTGTTTGTGTTGGCTGAATTGGGAAATCATTAGGCAGAAATGGCCTGGCTGCTTGGGGGAATATAAGAATGTTTGAATAAAAGTGAAAAATCAAAGTCATCATCCCTCAAGAAAAATTATCTGCTGCCCCTCTAGGGGAAGAAAAATGGAACATAAAACGGCAAGCCCTGCAAATAAAAATTAAGGAGAACTCAATGTAATCAAGGGTTAGAAAGACAGAAGAGAAAGAGAAAATGTGAAAGGCTGAGGTTTTCGTACCAGATTTTAATGCCTTGTCAAATAGTGACCACATTGCTTTTGATTCATGTTCTTCTTTTGAGTCACTATAATGCAGAAGAGCGTTCAAGAAGTACTCTGCTGCCTCATTAGTTCTATCTCCTGCGTCTAATCTGTGTACCTCTTGCTCGATAGCTGAAACAAGGTAACAAAAAGGATGAAAATTAAATAAAAAGGGTTAAAAATATAACTAAAAAGATTTTAATTAAATAAAACTACATCATTTTATATATAGTGCTGAAAAGGACTGATCAAAAAACAAAAAGATATTTGAAAAGGATCATTTTATTGTATACAGGTAATTGATCCTTTGTAGCGGGAGCGCTAGGCAGCTTGTACCGCTGAATGTGCATTGTTCCCTCCACCCTGCACCTCCTTCAACCCCATGCTTGGTCGCGCGAGCGGAGCATCGCGAGGCAGACAGACAACACAGCGGGTGATGTAGTACCCAAATATTTTAGTATAAATAGCAGGGAAAGCCGGTTTTTGCACCTGTTACTGAAAGGCGACTGCTTGGCAGGGCCGCCGAGAGCCAGCACGGGCCCCGGGGCAGACTTCTACGGGCCCCTTGTAATTGTAATCGTAAATTATTTTTCCACTATATAATAATTAACTTATAATTGTCAACATTTACATTAGTAACAATATAGATTTGCAAGCATTAGGATAAATGAACTAGGCTCTACATCACTACTTGAACTACAGTTGTTTACAGGTGAGTAGTTATAAGTAAATGAGAAACCATTAATAACGTTATAGGATCACATTTGTAGTACGTACACACTTCATAATACCCATGGGAGTTAGGTGCTACAGGTTTTAGTAGGTTAGGTAGGTTAGAATAGGAATAGTAGTTGTATGTGTTATAATGTAAAAACATCTATGTGCGTCTTTGAAGTTATTTACCTGTCTGAGCGTCTTAGTCCGCACGAATGCTAGCGGGATGTACGTGTGTCCTCGTCGTGTGAATGAGATGAATGTGTATCACTATAGAGCAAAAGAAATTGTGTCGTCCGTATAGTTGTGACACAGCAGAACACACATGAAGATCAGTGGAGCTGAACAATGCACCGGAGAAACAGTTTTGTTTGGGAAAAAGCAGGAACTTTTGTGGATTTTAAGGTCGGCTACGTGCGGGTGTGTAGTAGATGGGGGAAAAAAAAGAGAGCACAACGCGAGGTATCACACTAGATAACGCACCCGATGAACGAGAGCTAGAATTTTAGCAGAAAGTTCTCCTTGGGAACTTCCGTCCTCTTCCCTGAAACCTTAAAGAGGAACGGACTGATTTGGCGCTAGGGCCGCAGCGTTAGTCCGAGTGAGGAAGCGGATTACTAAAGTGACTTCAGTCCGGCTACACTTTATTCTTCTAATTCTATCAAGTGAAATGATCTTGCACTATTTTGAAAATGAAAGTTTAATTTTCAGTCACCTTAATCTTTATTATATAGTAAAAGTAAGTCATTATGCAAGAAACTAATTTCGATATACTAGAATCAATTATACTTACATTTATCCAGATCCGTCAGCCTCATTGCCATCATTATCTTAAAAGGACGAATTACATCGACTAGAAGTTTCCTGTAGAACTTTGTTAACCATTTCCATTGATCGACAGAGACGACAGTGTAGTCAACGTCGTCGTCTTCCATATCAACGTCCCCATCATTATGAGCATTGGTGTCTCGGCTACCGCTGTCTTTGGAACACGCCGGACTGTCGGTATATGCGGACATTTTCAAGGCGACGTTTCAATGCCACGTACAAGACGAGTCTCTGGAACCAGATTCAGTAAAGTTTTAAGTTTGTTGTGGGGAAAGTGCCGCAATGTTATATTTTCTGACAGTTGTGGTTGCGTACTGCACTGAAATCCCGCTGATACACTCCAGTCCTACGACAAAACCCCACATGTACGTAATAACACTGATCGATCGCAGTTTTTTTCAATATCCATCATTTAGGGTGTTTTGTGTCAAAAATTCCCTCAATCAGTAATTGTGCAAACAGTGTATATAAACCTTACTCGATCGCACTTTAACGGCAGTGTTGTTCCCTCGTACGTTTTCAAAGAAATCGCCCAGGTGAAAAAAGAAAATAATAGTACGTACTTAACAGAAAAGGTGCTCTCTGCCTGTCTGCACTTTTCGCCATAACTTTCACACTGAAAGTATAATCAGGCTCAGGCCTGTATTTTCGTTTCCCTGAAGCATGCTCTTCGTCCTGACGTGTGCCACGATCGAGTTAGCGTGCAGGTGTGTTCTTAAATAGCACTGCGGAAAGTATTTACGACGTGCTCGAATCGGCCAGCCAAGCAACGCTGTTTGGAAAGCATCCAAATATAGTTCCTGGAAAATAACTTACTTTCGATTTCAGTTTCTCTTTCGTGTAGGTAACGATCAAATATGTTCTTTGATCGCTATAAGGCCAAATATCGTTTCAATCATTCCAAAACTCATTAATCTGGGTAGACTACAAGACTCCTTTTTCATGCAGTTCAACCCTCGCTTTAAAAAAAAAAATCAAACTCAAGACACTGAAAACTATATAAGCCAGACATCTGTTTTCACGGAACCATAATTCTGATTATCTAGAGTCAGTAGTCATGCAGGTCCTTTCTATTTCTTGTTCATTAACTCGTCGGGTGTTCATGCCTGACGGGAGGCATGGGGAGGGATGCTGTACCCTGGTCCGCGCCTGTGAAGGGGGCCCGGTTTTGATCAATCGGATTGTAAGAATAATCCCTGTCCTGGCTTGGAGCTGTTGTTTTTAAAACGGAGCTCCAATTACACCCGAAAAACCTTTCCGCAATTTCAAAAAAAGTTAATAAACTGCTGTAAATAGTATTAAAGGTGATAATTCAATTAGCTCTAAGAACAATTAATCTTTGCAAGAGTTCGCAAAGAAAAGTTGAGAATGTCATACTGATATAGCCCCTCAAAAATCTTGTAATCTCTTTTTCCCACACTTGCAGTTTATATTGTTTGATGGATCAAAATATTAAATATAAAATCAGATTTTAAAAAATGTGTGGCAATGCAAAAAATCCTATAACGGGACGGGTTCTCGGTGCCCATGCACTAGCTGTACTCAAACAGGCTGGTCCAAGTGTAACAAAGTTTAAAACTGTTAGCAGTAAATAAAAGTCAGATTACACAAGCATGTATGTCAAAAGCCCCAAGAAATAGTGCATGACAACTAAAAATATATCACGAAAAATAAATGCAAACCTCTTATAAGCATTTCCATATAATCTTTTATTCTTGTGGGCTTTTCCCGCTTTCGTTCACAAATGGATGCCGCCGGGTACAGTGCCATAACAAAGGTCGAATTCCTCTGTGTGGTGGAGCAGGATATATATTGCTCATACCTTTTAAGTATCCCGGTAAGCCGGCAATGATTAAAATCACCAAGGATAAACTTGGGAGCGTCCGGGCAAATGGCGTCTAATTTGTGTCTCACGTCGGCGATCACAGGTGAGCGGCGGACTTTGCGTTGGCACGTACGTGGGTGTATACATGTATATACGTGTGTAAAACAGCTGAGGGAATCCCCTGGGGAGGTAGTAAGGACGGAGAGAAATGGACAGCAGTTCATGATCGGTAGTATGTATATATAGTCGTTTCTGACCACAACGGTGTTACAGTACCGTTCGTTTATGTATAAACACGCGCCTCCGCCGGTGGATTTGTTGGCGATAGTAGGACATCGACTTTAGTTGTTCCGGATGGATTATACATTAGAAAGCAGAACAGAAGGTGTAGTGGAAGTTTGCCAACCCCTAAACGAATGATTGTCTCAGCGGGACACATATCGTCAAATAACAGACGTATACTAAGATGTCCTAGCACATGGGCAGATGGTCGGCTCACATCAGATTACGTCGTTATATTCATATTAAATCATGTACTGTCCAAGCATATAAACGAATGATCGTCTGACAGAAACACATCCTCAAATTCAAGATAAGATACTCCTCGTCTTGACTTGTTCCAAGATAAAAAGGTTCGGATCACCAAATAAATGCATACTATGTAGGCTATGTGCATGGGGTAGTGTATGATATATGTGTCAGCCTTCATTAAATGTATTTACACATGATTGTTGGCTTGCTGAGAGTAAACAGCAAATCTAAAAATTGTAATTGTCAGGTTTCATTTGTTTCTTTCTGAGAACTACATCGAGAAACATTTACTTGATGTGTGAATACATTTTCAGATCAAAGTGCATACCATACCCCTATAGTCCCTATAAAGTTTAAAAAATTTTAACAGCATGACTATTTAAGTGCTATCACATCCAAAAGCCAATTAAATAACCCTCATGGTAGTCACACTTAATGGTAGGTCTTAATACAGACGATCCTTATTGGGATCATGATAAATAATTAATCTGACTAGAGTATATCTATAATTTTGTTTCTCTTGGCGACCTATGGCATCAGAGCTTATCTTGGAACTGGTGGAATCATTGCAGAAGACTATGGCCTAGTTTTTATTATTCTGCAACATACTTACTTTAAGGCAAGGAAAGTAAAATGTGAAAAGAACTCTTCTTTCATCTGTTTTTTATGAATGTTCAGAAAACACTCCAACCTCCAGCTTATCTTTAATTTATTTACATGTTCAAAGTTTAAAATCATCTTTCTTATTATTATAATATGCTTGAACATATTGTACAATTTTCAGATAAGCATTATTATCACTAGTTAAATAATATTTAAATAATGGTAATATCTTTTAATGTCTCTCTACATAGCTCCTTAAATATATAAATACAAAGTACAGATGCTTATAATCTACATTTGCCTGTGGCAAATTTTGCCATAGCTATTATAAGATCAGTACTGTCACTGTGATAGTCAAATAAAACTAATGTTTTAACTGTAGAAGCACCTATGTTTTTGCATTTGCTGTTGGTTTAAAAAAAAAAATGTGTAGCTCTTTTCTAGAGTTCAACTCTTAAGTAAGTGTCCTGAAAATGGTTGGAATTTACTGCATTCCACATGTAAGCCAGCAATGTTTTGTATTAGTGTGTTCCATTTAAATGTCTGCAGGTAACATTATCACAGCCATGAAGTAACACATAATTTAAGGTACAAGAAAAAAATTATACTTAACAGAATTCAAAATCATAAATATAAGAAATATGAATGTACACACCATGCAATATCTTCACAAGAGGGACAGTAAATGATACAGGTTGGTGACACACAAATGCAAGAGATATGTACACACTGTGCAATATTTGTACATGGGACAAAGAAAATTATATACATTGGAGACACAACTGTAAGAGAATGTATGCCACTGCAATACATGCACAGGGGGCAAAGCACATTATAAAGACTGGTGACAAATTCACAATATCTAACACTGTGCAATATATAAATGAACAAAAATTATACAGGCTAGTAACAAACAAATGCAAGGGATATGTACTATGTACACAATGTGAAAAATATTCACATGCCATACAGTAAATGACATGTTGGTGGTTCAGTAATATCAGAAATATGAAAGTAATATACACACAAGACACAAGTAAATACAGAGTAAGGTAAATTATTTAAGTCTTACATACTAAGTTATAGCCAGTAAAAACACTAGTTTATTTTGTTACATATGCTTCATATCTTTTTTTCCTCAGTGACAGGGATAGCTTTGTTGAACCAGCTATCAGGAAAAAACAAGCATTATACCACACAGACAGAAACACTTAATGCTATATGATTCCCTAATGAAATTGTTTGTCTTAACAAGTTTCCAAAAAACGACCACTATAAATAAATTTAAGAAGAAAAATATAAGCATAGATTATTATTTTAGCACTAAATACTTTGAGTAAAACTAACATCAAAGCAGAGAAATTATAACATATGAAGCAACTCGAAGTGTACAAATTTAAAAGACAAACAGCAAATGTTTACCATTACAAAGGAAGAGGTTTATATCTATATATATATAAACCAAAATCAAAGACTTGATAAAATATTTGATGATAGATTGCAAAGTAAAATCACATAAAATCTTTGACAAAACTAAAACAGTCATAAAAATCCCATTATGACCATAGCTACATGAACTGAACTGCATAAAAGTAATAAACTCTAGAACCATTACATACACACCCAAATGGAATCAGAAAATTAAAAACTTAGCCATTCTTTCACATAAAATATAAAGCCTGTTCTCTATTTGTTTACAGTGTGTTTCTCCTAGAAACTTCAGAAATAATTTAAACTGTTTTTTTCAATAAGTTATTAAAGTACAAACATCTCAAACCAGGTATTTATTGAGGTGTGATTCTATCCAAAATTTTGAGCAGTGATATCAATACCTTCATTGTCTGTTTTCACAAGAAAACACTGATCAACATAATATACTCTGAAATACAAAACCACCCTACCTTACAAATGAATGCTGTAGATATAGATATCCAAAACAAATACTCGTTTTATTCAAATGACAAAAACCTACCAACAAAGTCAAGGAACAGCTTGATTGTAATTTAAGCTTGAACATGGCACATTCCTCCTGACACTCCATGATAAGGGAGGTAAGTGTATGAAGGGTTGAAAAGAATCTACTCAGCATCACGGCCTGATGCCAAAGCCCGTCTCCTGTGCTGCAAAAGTTCTTCTTGAGAAAGTTCTTCCACACGAAAATTGGTAAACTTCCATTTTTTGGGGGCATCTCTTCTGCCTATATCATCAACAACAATAAAACTTTCAACCTTGATAACTGGGAATGTGGTACTGCTGTGTCGAACTACAATGCCCCAGTCGAGCCCACACTTCTTGCAGTGCAGTTTTCCTTGTTTGTACATATCCTCACCTATGAACGCACACACACACACACACACAAGGACACAAGCACTTATTAATGAAGGTCTGCTAAAGATGGAGTAATACTGAGTACTGTTAAAAGCATAATATAGTTGTTCACAAACTGTTATGAATCATATATACATATTTATTTAAATCACATTTGATTGATCATAGAATTTTAATATTTGAAAATACAGCTACAGAATGCAGAGGCAATACTTTTTTCCAAAATCACTTGTTAATTTTCTCTGCATTGTGTGGTCAAGGGTTTTTTTAAAAGATAAACATCACAAATATCTTTACAAGACAGGATGTATGCTGGGCTAATAGTTAACATAATTTGTGCAAAAATATGCTATAGTTGTGAGATACTTTTATCTGATATCAACAAGAATTTTAAATCTTAGGTAAATTAAATTTTTATACCATGTGTGTAGGCTTTGGTACAAAACAATGCCAAAGAGTACCGTTTATACATGTATACCATTTCACATACATACCACTGATCTTGATAGGCTTGGGGTGAGCTTTCTCCAAGACGCGGTCACTAAATTCAGGGTCAATAACAACATGGTGAGCCTTTTCAACAGTGCGAATGTCTGAGGACATGCAGGCAAATTCATCACATTTGCGGCAACGCAGCACCACTTCTCCTTCTTTAAGAGTTCTGCCATTCATCATTGCCAGCTCTAGGTCACGTTTCTCTTTTTCTTCAGCCTGGATTTTACTCATTGTTTTATGATACTTTGCATGTCTGGAATGATAGAAAAGAGTGAGTTTAGGCTGGAAAAATGTGTACGCACATGGGGTTCAACAGATCAGTCCCATCAGACCATATTTTAGGCAACAAAAAGGTAGGAGTCTCTTCATTAGTTTTTTTTCCAGAATCTCTAATTCTGTCCTCAACACATGATGGACAAAATGTAGAGTCCAAAACTTTGCAGTATGCCTTGTTCTCAAATAAAAAAAGTGTGATAATCTCCCAGGTCTTTTCTGAACACTGCACTTGCTGCTTGTTCAAGCCTGAGTGGATTACAAGCTACCTGTGAGATGTTATATAGTTTTATCTATGGCTTCTCCCCTGCCTCCATATCTGCAAGTTTACTCTGTACTCTTCATTCTTGACATATTCGTTTATTGGCCGACAACACTGTCCTATTCCTGCCAAATAAATCACACCAAACAGGTTGGTGTGAGATTCTTCTCATATTCTGGACAAACTATGGAACTCAGTACCATCCTCATTTCAAACCAGTCAACATGTTCCATGTTTCAAAAGGGAGTTAAAGTGTTGAAAGTAATCCAGCTGACTGCGTTTATGTGCGGGTAAAAACAAACTTTGAAACTGCCATGTGTGCTGGTGAATTGTGGGAATAGTGTATTGTATGGTGTGATATTGAGAGGAGTGTGATATTATCTTGAATTGAAATCTGCTGTTTTGTGTTTAAATATACATTGTCACTCTGGGCGGGGAAGCCCCTCAACAAAACGATCTCGTATTTGTTGAACGAATGCCCATGTCGTACCTAGTAATGTGACACATACCTTGTCATCATTTCTTTTTGTAACTGTCTGATTGCATCATGCATCATCATCTCCCGTATTATATTTATCTCGTCTTTTTCTGCTACCCCTTGGTTACAACTGGCCAGAGTGACAAATTTACTGTTCTCTGCTCTTGCTCGGCCTGTAAAATAGTTTTTATTGTGATAAGTTACTTGGTTAAAAAGACAGAAATCAACAAAGAACATTTTTAGTTGTATTTTCTCACTGCTAACCAACCTACTCACACTAACTCACAATATGCTACGTTTCAAAAACTTATAAACTAATAATAGAGCAGTTATAATTAATAAACCAACGAATACTATAGATTTGCTATTATACACGGGATGAAAAGAAAAGTAACTCTTTATTCTTCCAACAGTGTGCTTCTAAAATCTACAAATTATGTAGATTATTCCAATTTGTTATTGATAAGACACGTTGAATATCCTTTTGGCTAACAGGCTGTTTTTAGTGACTCCACATTCTGTGTTTTTTAAATTTATTAACTGAATCAACATTGAAAAGCAATGCTGCTTTAGTTAAAGCTAAAAATGAATTAAGTCCTACCTTTCAAGCATCTACACACTGTACAAGAAAAATAATCTTTAATTTGTTCTCACCTCTGGCTTGGACCATTGCAATTTCATTGGTGACATAGTTGTAGCGAATAACCAGATTACACTGCCTAATGTCCAATCCCTCTTCAGCTACTGAAGTGGCCACCATGATCTTGTGGCCACCCTTGCGGAAATACTGCATAACATCTACTTGCTGGTTCTTGGTCATTCCTGCAGCAGGAGATTGCAATTTGCAACTGTCTCATTTCCTAACTGTTCATTTTTCTTTCATTTGTCTTGTGTGTCATTCAGTCTCAGCAATCCAACAGATATGGTTTTGCTGACAAATGATACCTCTTTATAAAACCACAACCATAAACCTGATGAAAATAGGTAACATCACAAAATTTAGTCTACAGCTGAGATAACAAGCTCTATAAGTAAACAAATAATAACCTCCTCGCTCGCTGGAAGCACCTGCTCCGACGATTTTTCCAGGCTTCAGAACTTTAAGATTTGGTCGCCTCTTCATCCATTGTTCTAAACACAATGCCATGTCTCTAGTCTTCACAAATATGATGGCTTGAGATTCTGGTTCATCACTGAACACCTTCCTGATCTCACCTTCCAGTTGAATCAGTTTGGGATTGGTATTGGCTTGTTTCTGACATACAGTCTCCAAATATGGCTTGTTCTCTGCAGTGAAAAATCTTGTTAAGTACCCACTTATGCAGAGCATTTATTTGCATAGCACTGTTTTATTTCTTACAAGTTTTAGCAACATTAAAATAAATCCAAAGAAGACGATGTTTGGCTTAACTGATCTGTACCAGCTTAGGTAAAATGAAAGTGCTAGCAAATTTAAAAGAATGTTGATGGCAAGCTTTGTGTGATAATGAGTTGAATTGTCTAGAATGTTGAGCAGTAAACTAATAAAAGTAAATCTATGCAGCTTTATGGGTCTTGTATAAGAGAAAAAAGGTAGAAGCGGATCTGTAACCTTTGGCAACTAAGGTGTTAGGGACTGCACTCAATTTGGCGCCATTTCTTTTGCGAGTTGTACTTATCTTTGCCTGTGCCACATGCCGCCAGACTCAATCCCCAGAACAGCCCTGCATTGGACATTGCAGGGAAAGACGAATAGAGGAAGGCCTAAAGAGACGTGGAGGCGAACCATCGAAAAGGACTTCAAGAACAGAGACCTATCACTCAAGACAGCCCCCAGAACAGCAACAGACAGAACCAGATGGAGGTCCCTTGCTGTCGCCTCACGTGCCAGATGGCACAAAGAGGACTGATGATGATGATGACTCATCTTTGCTTCCTTCCTTCCTTAACCCTCTAAAAAGCCAGATAACTATCCAACATCTGGCTCAACTTGGAAAAGTACACTTTGCCATAAGGGTATTGAAGTGGGGTAGCACACCTGCCTTGGATGCCAGTGTTCTTATCACATGATTATCCACCTCTCCAAGCTGGTAAATCATGTGAGAAAATAAGCTGGAACATTAAAAGACTGCTTGCCTCAAATAAAAAATGAGGTTTCCAAGCAGATTCCACTTTCATATAAATATATGCCATTTAAATATCCATGCAATTTATATTTGTCATCTAAGTGTCCTGAAACTTACTCTCAAAAAGCTCTTGGAGGAAGAGGTCCACATCAGCAACAGAGTTCCCAGTGCTTTCACTCAGTCTTCTAAACTGTGTAGTCAGGTATTCCATTGCATCTTGGGTGTCACAGTCATCATTCATTAACAGGGATGTATTGTAGAACTGTTAAAATATTCATTTAGTTAACGATGACATCATGCTTGGTTCAGATGATGTAAACTGCCTGCTTAGCATATAACCCCATTCATTTATTCATTCTTTGTATAGAAAAAACGTGTAAAAGGACAGGTTAGGAAAAAATGTTCAAAATGCTCACCTACTGGTGGAGTGCACCTCAAAATTCTAGTCAGGTCAAACAGGTACAAAACGTAAACTTAAAAAAACTTTTAAAACTCTGTTTTAGTCATAATAAGTATTTAGTTGAAAAAAACCAATAAGGATCTGCTCATATATATTGCATACTGTGCAGAGCATACTGCAAGAGATGAACATGGTGAGGCTAATGTCTTTAATTTTTACTTCCCTATCCAATCTCTTGGTTATTTTCATCTTTTCCTACAGTGAAAGCGTTTTTCTTGACATTTGGAACTGTAGACATAACTATTCCCATCTAAAAATCCCCAGCTGACAGTGCAAAGTCAAAGCAGTCAGCCATAGTCAGAATACCATAATCTATGATTCTAATCTATGGTGATAAATTCACTAGAAAGGTATTTGTATAAAATCTGTTTCAAGCAGACATGCACATCTGCAAAATCACAATTTAAAAATCTGCTACAAGTCTGTAAAATGATACCTCTAGCACACATCGGGATGTTTCTAGAAATCGCCGAGTGTCTGCATCATTAAGCATGGCCACAGGGCGACGAAGCTGAGTGATCCAGATCACATACTGCTCTGTTCCTCGCTCACATGGTCTGTGCAGATGTGTTCTGATGGCAGAGGCTGCCTCCACACGCCTGGTGTCTGAGTAAAAAATATTACCTGTCAGGGATGTCTACTTGTGCTGTAAGAAGTAAAGTTAGAGAGCTATAGAGTTTAAAATGAGACACACCAGTATTCTTTAGAGATTGGAATACTGACCAGTAGTCAGTACTCATCCAAGGCAAACTGAATGAGAAGTGTAGGCAAACTGCTGGTGTGGTTCTGAGCACCTAAATTCAACATATGCAGTCCTGGATGCATCCTTTATTGATTTATGTTAACTTTAAATGGGCTTCTTTTCTAGTCCTTGGATCATAAAATTAATGTTTATTATGTATGCCAAAAAAATCACAAAATATCAAACATATTATACAAACATATTGTAAGAAAAAGGGGATTTTAAATGCTGCATACAATAAAAGAAAATGCTATGTTTTCTGATGTTTTTCTTTTGAACTTACACTCAGAGTTCTCTGCATTTTCTTCGATGACCTTCATAATTTCTTCTACTTTGCTCCTAAACTGATCTTCAGTTCTCCTCTGGCAGGTAAGCAGTGCTGTAAAATTAGGATAGAACTGTTTAAAAAGTTATTATCATTATCAAATTTTTAAAGTGCATTTCCCCATGTAGGCATAAGCTGAACGTGCTGCACATGAAAGACCACAAACAAATTGGCAGTCAACCAAACAAGAAACAAGCATCAGCAAACAGCATGAGCAGATAACACCATGACAAAAACATGAACTAAGTGCATGGATGAAGAACTGTGGATCAGTGAGCGGAGCAGTGCTCTTTGTTGTTCAAGATAATTGTGAAAGAGGGGGAGTTTGAGGCCAGATCTGAAAGCTTCAAATGTAGGCAGTGTGAGTTTGGACTGGCAGCTAGAGAAGCTCACAGAGAAGATCGAGGGTTGTAGTATGGTCTGCTTTTTAACAGTGGAAGACAATGCAAGTGGCATTATTCTGAGCCTTTTGAAGTTTCAGGTGCTAGAAAATATTGAGCCTTCTTTTACAAACTGGTTCTGTTTACTTAATAATAATAATAATAATAGTGAAGATTTTTAAAGCGCATATTCACACTCATAGAGAGCATGCTCTTAGCGCTTAAAACGAGGAAGAGACGTGGACTAAGTAGACACAGAACAAAGGGGACGAAAGAAAACGACAGTACTGACGAAACAGAAAACATTAAAAGGCATCAAGTAACAGGAACAGAAAAATATAGTGATTCTGCGAGAAAGATGGGTAAAGTAGCAAGAGGGAAGGGGGGCGGGGTTAAGAAGGACGAGCATTGTGCGGACTGTGTTAGGAGAAATGCTCAAGGAAGAGGTGCGTTTTCAGTGCAGATTTGAAAGATTCAATTGTAGGAAGGTGGCGGATATGGAAAGGAAGAGAGTTCCATTGTTTTGCAGCACAGTAGCCAAAAGTCCTGTGACCATATGTTGTTGTTCTGGTGACAGGAACAGTTAGGATACGGTCGTCAGACGAAGAGCGTAGTTGTCTGGACGGAGAGTAAGGGATGAGAAGTTCAGAGAAATAGTCAGGACAGGAGCCAGCAAAGAAATTAAAACACAGCACAGACAGTTTGTACTGAATGCGAGAACGGATGGGTAGCCAGTGTAGAAAACGAAGGAGAGGAGTGACATGGTCCCGTTTCCTTGCTCTAAGCACCAGACGCGCAGCAGAGTTCTGTACTCTCTGGAGTCTCTGAATGAGGTAGTCAGGGCAGCCTGCCAGCAAGGAGTTGCAGTTGTCAAGTCGTGAAAGAACAAACGCACAGACAAGAGTGTTGGTAGCGCGTGTAGAGAGAAAGTGACGGATAGCACTGATCTTACGGAGCTCATAATAGGCAGACCGACAGACAGATGCTACATGTCTATCGAGTGTCATGTCATCAGTGACAATAAATCCCAGATTCCTAACAGATGACGTGAAGGTGATGTTGCTGTCGCCCACCTTGATGTGATTGGACAGACCAGACTGACGAGTGAAGGTTGATGTCTTCTTCTATGGCACAAGAGGGCTTCCGTTTTATCATCATTTAGTTTAAGCTTGTTTTTTAGCATCCAGCCCTTGACATCACTGATACAAGCTTCTATAGAGCTAATAGCAGAGTAAGACTCAGCCGGCGGAGTAATAATAATACTTAGCAATAAGTTCTCATGTTTTCTAAATTCTCTTGAATCATCTTGTATTACTATGTTTCAGCAGAATTTGTGCACATCCATAAACTTATTAAGGATGAAGATGAAATCTGATAAAATGCAATTCTGACGCATAGATAATTGTTTAAAAAATGAACAGGACAGGTAGACTTAAACAACATTAGAAAACAAGAAAAAATGACAATGGCCACAACTGCTGACATTTAAAAAAGAAAAATGCTTACTGTATGCTGGAGAGTTGGAGTATTTACTCAGCTGGACTGTATTACGGCTCACAGTGCAGATATAGTCTGCATTAAGATGAGCACACAATTTGCGTATGTGTTCCACTGCCTGAGACATACTGCTTGCCTTTCCAACTCCCACAGATGCTGTCATTCCAATGACCTGGAACATAATTAAAATGATCTCTAAGAACCTGTACAGACTTTTTCCCTTTCAGCTATTTCAACTTTTGTTTAATAAATGTGTATTTGGTGTATGTGTATGTGGTGGGGTGGGGTGGGGCACCTTCCTCCAAATTCATTATATCTTCTTTGCTCCTCTAGTATAGCTTTCAACATTTCCACATAATGTTCACATGGACTAGTTTCTTAGCCACCAACACAAAGGGAAAACAGAAAATTGCTTTATATTGTACAGATTATAAAGAATTGTTACCTGAGGAAGTTTTTGAATGTCTCCATCACCATCTGCTGCCTGACTCTGAATAGACTGTTTTGCATCAATGCAGTGATGCATTATGCGACTGAATGGGTGACGACCATGAGTATGGTGGCATTCATCTAGAACCACCATTGAGAACTCACAGATGCTCTTAATTTCTTTTTCTTCTAATGCATTTAGAAGAATCTGGGCTGTCATCACAAGGACATCTTT
The DNA here is from genome assembly GCA_004794655.1 of Marisa cornuarietis. Taxonomy (NCBI): domain Eukaryota; kingdom Metazoa; phylum Mollusca; class Gastropoda; order Architaenioglossa; family Ampullariidae; genus Marisa; species Marisa cornuarietis. The sequence continues at coordinate 716,381 of SMMW01000135.1, forward strand.
TCTGTTAAGTAATAGACCATAAAAGAGAAATGTAAAGAAAATATATAGGTACTTAAATCTTAATTGTTTTACAATAGACCAAGTATGTCTACAGTTAAAAAGTTTTCACACAAAATTACTTTATTCATAAACTAAGTATACTTGCTTTCTATTGTCATTTCTATTGGACGAGACTTCCTAAATAAGTAGTGGGGTGACCATCCCCAAACCAATGGCTCCAAGAGTAAACAAAAAAATAGGCAGAAGATAAACAATAACAGTTTTTAACTATGCTGATTTTGGTTTTGACTATGCAGCTATATGCTATGTCTGTTGATACAACAGTAATGGTCAGCATTATTCAGTAAATACTTGAATGGCCCAACCTTTGATCATGACCACAATCAATGTTTATGTCATTATTGATAGCCAAGCAATTTTAGCCCTGCTAAATCACTTGCCTTCTTTAAAAGTTGTTCACAGCTGACTAAAACAGTTTGTTAATCTCTCCCTGTCCTTTCACGAATACTCCAATTTCAACTACTATTGAACTTACCTCAGCAGAAGCTCGTTGATGGGCACTTTGGTTGCATCTAAGTTGTCACTGCTAAGGAGGTGACAACGATAGGGGCTGAGGTATTTTTTACATGATTTATATTGCTGGTCAGCCAAAGCCACCTGGTTAACCAGAAACACTATCTTTCGTACTCCTGCTGTTTGCTGCTCCAGATGAGACTGAAATCAAACAACAAATACACACCCTTTGCTCAGCAATAAAACTCACTTTTAAACCATGACATTAAATCTGCTACATAAATATCCATATGACTTTGGGTTTTCCACAAGAAAGCACAAGATAATGTATGTAAAATAAATACCATGAGTAAAATCTCATGATTAAACCTCTTTATTATAGCACAATATCCTGTCCAGTCATCTCTTGTAGAACTCCAATGAGTACAATGAGTACCCACCTATATAGTCTAAATAATATTTATGTGTCTACATATAAATCTATTCAAATTCAGCTGCAGCTAAGCTTGGAAGAATATTTTCTGCTGCGGCCTGTTATAGTACCCACGTTTAAGTTAAGCTTGCTTCACTCATTCTGCAGTTTACTTTCCCTTGATGCACCCTCTGTCTCTGCCTTTGAAACTTCCCCATAATTCAAGGTATATGGTTTGATTAATATACATACTGACCACCTAAAAGATTGCCTCTATTGCAAACACACTAGTCATTCTCATAGATTCTTTCATTTATTGGTGACTTGATAGGGGACCACAAACCTTGCACAGTCCACTGTGACAACCTATAAATGCTTTCATTCCCTTTGAATGTGACCCTGACACTTGTGACTAGTAGTGAGGTGGGGCACCTTCCTCTAAATTCATTATACCTTCTTGTCTCCTCTGGCATAGCTTTCAATATCCTCACATAATGTTCACATGGACTAGTCTTAGCCACCAACGCAATAATGCAGTAATACTATATAACAGTAACTCCACCATTGTCGGTCCCAAGCCCGGATGAGAAAGGAGGAGGGTTAGGTGTAGGGTTAGCAACCCTATCCCGTAAAACCTTTTTATGCTACGGAAACGACAGCTTGAGAAATAACTTCGTCTCGTTGAGGGAGTGAAGCTGACCAGGTATAACTGGCCATATGACGGCAAGGGATCAAAGCCAAAAGGACGTCTCTGGTCCGACAGCGGAGCTCCTGACACCAAAACATCACATGCAAGTTGGTTGCTGGAATGTACGGACTTTATTCCAGACAGGAAGATTATCACAAAAAGTTAAAGAAATGAACAGCTACAACATCACAATGTTAGGAGTAACAGAGAACAGATGAACAGGCACAGGAAAACAGGTACTAAACTCTGGGGAAACCATTATCTGGTCTGGCAGGCAAGACAACCATCACCATGAAGGAGTCGCCCTTATTATCAGCAGGAAACATGCAAACGGCATCTTGCAGTGGAAGCCCATAAATGAACGCCTACTCTACGTGACGTTAAACTCCAAGTTCACAAAACTATCTATTGTAGTAGCCTATGCCCCCAATGACAACGTTAGCTGACGAAGAGTAAAAAGACAAATTCTATGGTCCACTCTAAGCGGTTTTAGACGACATCCCCAGCATGATGTACGTGATGCTCCTCATAGGCGATTTTAACGCAAGAGTCGGCATCAAAAACGAGAACACAGAAAGAGTTATGGGGCGGCATGGAACTGGAGAAGCTACTGATAGTGGTGAGAGACTCATTAGTCTGTGTGAAGAGAACGATTTTATTATTGGTGGTACTCTGTTTGCACACAAAACAATCCCGAACTAACCAGGACATCACCTGATGAAAGGACACAAAGTCAGATAGATCACATCATCAACAGCAAATGGAGGCACTCACTACAAGATGGGTAAGTCAAGCGAGGAGCAGACGTTGGCAGTGACCACCACCTATTAGTTGCAAAGCTGAAACTGAAGTTGAAAAAAGTAAAGATTGGACAGAAAAAAAACCAGCGTTTGGACATGGTCAAGCTTAGAGACCCAGCAATCAAAAAAGCTTTCGGCATTGCATTGAAAAACAACTTCAGCATCATCCGAGATGAAACAGCAATAACGATCGATACCTTTCACAAAGCCACAGTAGAAGCAGCTAAAGAAACCATTGGCTACAGGACAAGCCACAAAACTGTATGGTTATCTGCGCACAGATGGAACATGATAGAAGAAAGGAAAGAGATAAAGAAGAATTTAAGTTCCTGACCACGAAGTCCCCCAGGCTGAAAGAGAGAACTGCAGCCCAATTCAGGGAGCAAGACAAACAGATCAAGTCCTCCTCAAGGAGAGACAGACGAAAGTATATAGAAAAGCTCGCAGCTGAAGCCGAGGCAGTAGCTGAGCGGAAAGACATGAAGGCGACCTATCAGAACATAAGGAAGCTAGGAGGTGACCGAAGGCACAACCAGGTTGAAAGAGCAGATGGCACACCCATCACTGAAGAGCGAACCAAACTGAAGATGTGGGGGAACATTTTCAACAGATTCTAAACCAGCCAGACCCGTCGGTGCTACCTGAAATCACCGAAGCAGAAAAAGACCTGGATATCAACACTGCCCCCACTGCACTACAAGAAATTAAGGAACCCATTCACAAAACAAAGAACGACATGGCAACAGGAGGGGATGGTGTATGTGCTGAAATGCTGAAAGCAGAAGAGGAAGAGACACCACGTATCCTACAAGGCATCCTCCAGGAGATCTGGGACAGTGAAGAAATTCCTGCCGATTGAAGGAATAAAGGTGTTATAGTTAAGATACCAAAGAAAGGAGACCTTGGTGACTGTAATAACCAGAGAGGCATCACATTACTATCCCTCACCAACAAAATATTTAGCCATATAGTCTTCCAGTGCATTACAACAACAGTAAACTACATACTACGACAAGAACAAGCCAGCTTCCGGAAGGGATGATCATGCATCAGACAGATCCTGGAACAATCACAGGAGTGGAGCAGTCCCTTGTGTATGGCCTTTATTGACTTTGAGAAGGCATTTGACAGCCTACATCGTGCCTCCCTGTCGAAGATTCTACATCACTATGGCATCCCAAAGAAACTGGTCAACATCATCAAGTCTTTATACAAAAACTTTGAATGCCAAGTCATCCACAACAACCTGCTGACAGAACCCTTTAGAGTGGACACGCGGGCGTCAAACAGGGGTGCATCCTGTCACCAATACTGTTTTCATTGGCCATTGATTGGCTCATGCATCGTGTCACTCAGGGAAGTCGACAGGGCCTACAGTGGACTCTAACCACAGTCTTGGAGGATCTAGACTATGCCCACGACCTAGGATTGCTATCCCACAGGCACCAAGACCTCCAAGAAAAGACCAAAGATCTAAGTAAGACTGCCAGCATGACAGAACTCACTCGAAAAACACAAGTCCTAAGGAACAACGTTTTAAACAATAACCCTCTCACAATCAGCAGGAGTCTACTAGTGGACGTAAAAGAATTTGTGTACCTGGGCAGCAAGGAGACAGCACGTGGTGACTGTGAACAAGAGGTCAACACCAGGATCAGCAAAGCCAACCAAGCTTTTGCAATGCTTAAGCCCATCAGGAGATCTACTGACCTCAGCAGCCATACAAATATCAGGATCTTCAAGAGCAACGTCCTTAGTGTCCTCCTATATGGGTCAGAGTGCTGGAAGACCACAGCCTCCATTGAGAAAAAGCTAGAAGTGTTCCAGACTAAGTGTTTGTGGCGCATACAAAAGATCTTCTGGCCCAGCACTATCTCAAATGAAGAGCTGTGTGAGAGGGCAGGAACGTACACCTTGGCAGAAGTGATCCAACTGCAGCGCTGGCGATGGTAAGGTCACATGTGCAGCATGCCTCTAGAGTCTAGACTCACTCCCCAGAACAGCCCTGCGATGGACACCGCAGGGAAAGAGGAACAGAGGGAGGCCCAAAGAGACTTGGCGGCGAACCATTGAAAAAGACCTCAAAAACAAAGGCCTATCACTTGAGACAGCCTCCGGAACAGCAGCAGACAGAACCAGATTGATGTTCCTTGCTGTCTCCTCACATCCCAGAGAGCACAAAGAGGACTGATGATGACTGCATAACAATGATTCCAGTGCTACATGGATGAGTCTACTTTTGTCATGGTCACACTCATCAGAGCAGTTAGGAGTCTATCCATATCCAACAACTGCTTCTGATGTCTCACGCAGTGTAAAAGTGTGAAAACAGTGCTGTAACTCCTATGGTTGTGTCATCAAGGAATATTCAAAGTCAGAACTTGGAAAAGCTTCAATTCCCTCTGCTGGCTTAAGCAAGCCTCAAACCAGCGACTTTCTGACCTACAGTCAACTATACATATTACAAGGCTAAAATTTATATTCCTGAATGACAGCAATTTTTCCACTAAGAAGTGACTACATTCCAATGGGATAATTGTCTGTTTGACAAAGCCAGCTTTGAATGCTAATAATTTATTCCCTGCTAAAATGCAATTTAAAATTATACAATTTCAAAAAATATGGCTGGAGAGGTGAGAAAATATCAGGTGATGAAGAACACAAATAATCATTAAGTATCAGCAACAGTCTCACAAAAAGTTCAAATCTTAAGGAGAAATTCATTCTAAATAAAATGAAACTGGCTTAAAAATACTTTTACCCTCATAATCTTCAATGCCACAAGTGTTTTTCCACTGCCTGTGGGAGCACAAATCACAACATTTTTGCCTGTTAGACCTAGTTCTGCCAACTCTGCTTGGTAATCCCTCAGTTCAATTGGCTCAGCAACTTGATCTTCCTCATTGTCAGAATCAGCCAGATCATCCTTAGGAGGGTCAACTTCAGCATTGCTGTTGTCCATGTCAACTAGCACAAACATTTGTGGCCACATACAAATCAAGACAGCTATTACCTCTTCAGATTTTGTTCGAGTTCTCTCTTTTCCCTTGTCACCCAAGACGTCAGATAATAGCAGCACAAAAATTCTACTAAATAAGTTAAATGTGTGTATATATGTGTGTATATATGTATTATGTATATGTATAATTTATTATTGCACCTGGCATCAAAATAGTAAATTTAACAGTTCAAGGTTTTTAGGAGATCAGCATGAAAGGGGTATAATTATTTGCACGAAATAGGTTGGCCATAGTTCAAAGAAAATAAAACAAATGTAACACACAAAGTATCAGTGAAATTTTTCTTTCTCCCCAAAACTGGGTCAAGGAACTGGGATGACTGCCTTCTTACCATCAGAAAGACCACATTTCTCATAAAAATCTTTCTCTAAGTCCTGACGATTTCTGTTAGCCCCATCTTTACTTGGCTCATTTACTGCTCCAACACCCCAGCTGCCAGATGTTGCATCCCTTTCTGTTTTTTCTACTTTCTTCAGGTCTGTAAGTTCATTAAATTCTTCATTCTGGATATTTAGGCTTCCTTTGTGCAGACTCTGATTGACATCCTCCTCTCTAATAAAAAGAAAAAAAAATTCACAGCCTTAAATATTTAATGTTTATCACTACCAGGCATGTATGTAAAAATAAGAGAGTATGTTTGTGTGTGAGAGAGAGAGAGAGAGAAATTTTATTAACTGCTATTTATCACCTACAACAGCAAGCACTCAGTCTGCTAGGCCTCACCTGTCATTCTTATGACCTGCAACCTGTGATTTTATAGTTTGAGGGTCACCCTTCTGTCCAGAACTTGACCCACACAAATTGTGTGCCCCTGGGATGTGTGCTTCAAAGCGTTCTTTAAATAAAGCACAAACCAAAACAAATTTTAAGAAATGAATTTTTTTACCATTATCATCATGTATATATACATATGTAGAAAGAGAGAAGGAAAGAGAGCTTTCTCAGACAATCATTCATTTCTTTGTCCTGTAATGGTTGACCTGTAAATACCAAATACCCCTCTCACCCAAAATAAGCAATAACTGAATCAAAAGCTGTGACTCCCTGTGAGATACTGTGAGATAGTTTGAAGGTGATGGATGAGCAAATACAGAGGTGGTGATGGTGGGGCTGCTGGAGATGAAGGAACTGCTAATGAAAAAAAGAGTTAAATGGATAAAAATAATTTTCATTCTTGTTAAATACACATTACCAAGTTACATATACCAACTATACCTTACCTGACATATACACCTCTTCTGAACTTGAAACATGGGCATGCTCTTCTGTTCGCAATGCCCGGATCTCTTGTTAAAGGAAATTAACATGTTTTCATTTCAAAAAGGTATGAAAATAGAATTAATTGATATGTTTAATAATAATACATTTTTATTTATGTTTGTGCTCTCTGTTATAAAAAAGATATTAATTCTAAGTGATTTAATGACAAAATATATTTATTATACTGTTGAAAGAAAACAACTTTGGTTACGTTTTTGTGCTTTATGTTTTATGCCCAATCTTTAAACATCTAATTGTTGAAGAAAAGAAAATCCAAAATGAATTGAAACACCTAAAGTATTGCAATGAAACTATGCATAGTTGTCTCATAACATGTTATAAAGTCATTAAAAAAGATACATACTTTCATATTCTTTATCATCAATTTTCTCCACAAGTTCTTCATACCCATTTTCATACATGATTTCAAGAAGTTCTTTATACCAGTTTTTATTGTAGCGATGAACATTGTTGATCATATAAATACAACTCATCATACTGCCATGATTTTCATGAATATTTGTCAGTTTTTGATATTCATCTTTTGACAGCAGATTTTTTGATAAGAGAGAAAGCTTGAGATGAGTGGGATCAACCTGCTCAACAATATCTCTCATGAAGAACCGAGTCAGTTCTTGTTGTTCCGACTGAAGTTCAACATCACCACTTTCAAGTATAGCATAATGAAGCCATTTATATTCTGAAATTAGATTAAACATTGATAAACCTGTACAATAAAAAGTTACAAATTATTACTTAACAATCATTTCTCTAGATAAGTTTGAATTTCGTTTTCACTTGATTTGCAATATTTAACCCCAAGAATTCACATGAAATTAATAAAGACAAATATTAAACGCAACATTTTCTGCATGTGTATAACTTTTAAGACAGAGCGGTTGCTCACTATCATCACAAAGTCAAATGTCTTAGAAATAAGACAAAAATATCTCCTTTTATTTTATTTTCCATTCTCAGAAGGTTTGTGGTGATAAATCAAGGCATATTTATTTTCAGTGCATGCTGTGTGGATGATTGTTGGCATATCAACCAACATCAAGCTTCTTGGTTGTAGATGGCAGCTGGTGGTTTGTGTTAGCTGAGTTGGGAGATCATTAGGCAGAAATTACCTGGCTGCTTGGGAGGAAATAAGACTGTTTGAATAAAAGTGGAAAAGCAAAGTCGTCACCCCTAAAAAAAAATTATCTGCTGCCCCTCGATCTTCCACCTACCCTTAGAGGAAGAAGAATGGAAATGGAACAAGAAGTAAATAAAGGAGAAACCAATTCCTAATCAAGAGTTAGAAAGATAGAGGAGAAAGAGAATATGTGAAAGGCTGAGGTTGTCGTACCAGATTTTAATGCCTTGTCAAATAGTGACCACATTGCCTTTGATTCATGTTCTTCTTTTGTGTCACTATAATGCAGAAGAGCGTTCAAGAAGTGTTCTGCTGCCTCATTAGTTCTCTCTCCTGCGTCTAATCTGTATACATCTTGCTCAATAGCTGAAACAAGGTAACAAAAAAGATGAAAAGCATATAAAAAATGTTATAAGTAAAATGGTTTTGATTAAATAAAACTGTATCACACTCTGTCAAAATTGAACTGAAAAGGCCTGATTAACGAACAAAAAGACATTTGAAAAAGATCATTTTACTGTATATATATATACAGTTAATTCCTTATTCTTCTAATTCTATCAAGTGAAATGATCTTGCCCAGTTTTGAAAATAAGACTTTCGGATCATTTTCATTCGCCTTAATCTGTAAAAGTAAACGTAAAAGAATGTCATTATATAAGAAACTAATTTCGACATACTAAAATTATACTTACATTTATTGAGATCTGTCAGCCTCATTGCCATCATTATCTTCAAAGGACGAATTACCGCGACTAGAAGTTTCCAGTAGAACTTTGTTAACCATTTCCATTGATCGACAGAGACGACAGTGTCGTCAACGTCGTCGTCTTCCTTATCAACGTCCCCATCACTATGAGCATTGGTGTCTCGGCTATAACCGCTGTCGTTGGAACACGCCGGACTGTCGGTATATGCGGACATTTTCAAGGCGACGTTTCAATGCCACGTATACAAGACGATCGAGTCTCTGGAACCAGATTCAGTAAAGTTTGTGGTGGAGAAAGTGCCGCAAGGTTATATTTTCTGACATTTGTGGTTGCGTACTGCACTGAAATCCCGCTGATATATATAGTCCAGTCTGGGGAAGTCCCACGACAAAATCACACATATATCAACACTGCTCGATCTCAGTTTTTTTTTTTAAATATCCATGAGTCAGGATGTTTTGTGTCAAAAAATCCCCTCAGTCAGTATTGTGCAAACAGTGTATGTAAACCTCACTCGATAGCACTTTAGCGGCAATGTTCTTCTCTCATTCTCAAAGAAATCGCCCAGGTGAAAAGAAAATAACCATGAACGTTGATCTACGTTCATGAAAATAACAGTACGTACTTAACAGAAAAGGTGCTGTCTGCCTGACTGCACTTTTCACTATAACTTTCACACCGAAAGTATCAGGGCTGTATTTTTTCCTGACGCATACTCTTCATTCTGACGTGTACCACGATCGAGTTAGCGTGCAGGTGTGTTAATTTTACCTGCGGAAAGTATTTACTTTTACGACGTGCTCGAATCGGCTAGCCGCAAGCAACGCTGTTCGGAGAACATCTAAATATAGTTCCTGGAAAATAACTTACTTTCGATTTCAGTTTCTCCACGGACGTGTGGTTTCTCTTACGTATGGGCAGCGATCAGATTATGTTGATAGCTATAACAGAGCCGGCGCTATATATTATATGGGGATGCGGGGCCTTTGGAAGCCAGCACAGCTGGAATGATCTTTTTTCTCGGAATCATATGACCAAAGAGGGTATATATTTTGATTATCTAGAGTCAGTTCCTAATTATTCCTCTTTCTTATTCCAGGGGAGAGGAGGGCTCTCGATCACTCGTTGGGTGTTCATGCCTGACGACTGTTCTTCAACCCCCACCCACCCGCTCTCATATAGATCGAAATCGCCTCTTGAAAAGAAAATAATACGAGGAAAAACTGTTGTCTGCACATCTGTCTGACGTGTACTACAAAATACCTGCGGAAAATGATGTGCTTGATTTAGCTCAGCGAGCAACACTATTTGGAATGCCAGCTAATTCTCAATAGTTCCTGGAAAATGTATATTTTCAGTTTCGGTTTCTCGATTGTATGTGTAATAATCAAATGTGCCAACTCATCCAACACGTACCCGTATATGTGAACAGACAAATGTATATTTTCAGTTTCAGTTTCTCGATTGTATGTGTAATAATCAAATGTGCCAACTCATCCGACACGTACCCGTATATGTGAACAGACATGTAGAGCATCAATTAAAAGCTTATTCTTTTTCAGTCATTTCATCCTTTAAACGACAGTCCACGATGGACTGATGAAATGATTAGGTATGCTTTCTGACTACGCGATGCGTTAGCCCTTTTGGTGCAGCCGACATCGGCTGGTATGAAGACGCAATTACAGAAACAGACGACGGGAAATCACTGACCAATGAAAAAATAAAAAAGAGAGAGCTAGAGAGAGACGGGTTATTACTTCTCCGCCCCCACCCTTCTCTAGCACAGTGATAATGAATAAAGTACATTATTAAGATTATTTCATAAGTTTACGAAAATGATATAACTTCACTCTCCTCCTTCGCTCTAAAGCAATTAAAGTTAGGAAGAGGCGTAAAAACAACAAAATACTTGATTTACTTCACTGAACGGTTGGAGAGTTTCGCAGATATAGAAATCGACCAGGCAAAATCGGATGCATCCTTCTTCTTGTTGATTTAGGGAGGGTAAAGTGCTTCTACCTGAAGGCGATTTTGCACTGTAGGGGAGGGGGGATCTGTGGAGAATATAGGGAGGGGGAATTGGCTGGGTGAGTTTGGGGTGTGAGAGAAGGGGTCACTGCTCTGTGACGCTGCAGCCTGCAGGTGTTCTTTACTGTTGTTGGTGCCCTATATTCCTGTTCTTGCCACTTGCTCTTGAAGTCTTGGTGATACTGTTTAACATTCACTTTGCTTTAGTTTTCTTTGATATTGTTTGTGTCTTTTTAAACTGGAATTTGTGTCTTGCTACCTTCTTTACAGTTTCTACATAGATTTTATTAAATGATTTAGGATTTTATTTATTGCTAACCTAGCTTATGTTTGATTATAGTTCTGGTTGTAAATTTATTATATGGTTATGCTAGATTAGTGGTCATTCACTTATGGCAAAGTTTAAGGTTTTCTCAGGTTTGTGTTTTTATAGCTTTTTAAAGGGGATGCTGTATCCAGTTAGTACTTGCTTTTTTATATGAATCTTGAGGATGGTTTGCCACCATTGTTAAAGCTATAGTGACAACATAATATGCCATAGCTCATTCGGTGGGTTAAAGCAGCTGTTTATGCTTAGTAGCAGTCTTTATTTATAAAAGACCTGTTTCAGTTCTTCTCTTTCTTGTTTGTTTTCATTACACTTCAGCAGCACCTGTGAGATGCTAGTCTACCAGCCTGCAAGAGTGCCTGGGCCCCATAAGGGTCCCTTACAGACTGAGAAATACCTAAAGGGATGTTACACCCTCACCTGGCGGGGAAATGGAAGTGGGATCAGCATGGGCCCCTTGAAGGTTTTGTTTGGACTACCCTTAATTTTCCCACCCCTACAGCTCATCCACCTAGGTTTGTACGCCTTCAGACTTAACATAACCTTTCAAACCATTTCACAGCCCTTCAAAGCCCTGTTTGAAACCCTCATCAAACCCACAAAAGCCCTGCTCAAAACTCTAATCAACCTTCACCTTGGCCCAAGCTTTCACTCTTACCACCACTTGGCACACCAGAAAACAATCTTACATTTTTCACCAATTTAATTGCAGATGCTAGCATTCACTCCTCTTACTCTTGGTAAATACCAGTAGGCAAAAGATAGACATGATTCAACAATTTATTTACATCATATTTATAGGAAAGTACAAGATAAATATGGTTTTAATGTTTGTTCACATCAACAAAGAATTTACATCTTGAGTCTTGAAATACTAGGTCCCAGGCTAGTTGCCACAATTGCCTGACACACAAAAAAAGAAAAAAAGAATTACAATATTCAAACTTTAATTTACAAGCTTTGATTCTAAAATCAATCACTTCCACAAATTAACTCTTCACTACAAAATGCTAAATAAAGCAAAATGAAAAGCTTCACCAAAATGTCAGAAAAAGACCATTTTAATTTGTTTAAACTGATTTGAGCAGGCTTATCCTAAGGTTCTAAATACTAAGGTTTTGGCTGCTACCTAGCTGCCTATAGCCAAGTTATCTCTAGTGCACCAAGTTAGGTAAACATGCTTCTTAAATTCAAACTATGAACAATAAAAGCATGCCCACAAAAATAAGTTAAACTTGTGAGTCTTAAAAGGTTTTTATGTGAGCAAGAGCGCTTTGCTGTTACTTGGAGTAAACGAACACAATCAGCACTAAGTGGCTGTGTGCTGTCAGTGGGATAATATTATATTTGAACATGAAAAGCTGTTTTTACTTTTTCAGTGAAAATCATAAGTTAGTAATTGCTGGTTCCCTTTTAACTTCAGTTCTAGGTATTGACTTTACACAAAAACAAATGTTTAATTTTACCACTAATTATCATTTTTTTTCAAGCCTTGTGCTCTTACCATCAGATGTTCTTTGGGCTCTTCCTCCATCTCTATCTCTGGCATTTGAAAACCACTTATAGGTTATGCTATCGATGTCATCTTCTGAAGCGCTATTGAATGGTCTTGATATTTTGCAGCTGTGCACAGAAGGAAATCATAATGGAAGGGCACGAATATAAATGTAGTAATAAATTTGAAAATGAAGAGAAAATAAAACTTGGATTCACTTCAAAAATCAGTTTGTAAACTTTACACAGACTATACATCAAAGCAGTCCAATAAAACCAACTTATACGCACCAATTAGAACTCCTCTCATCTAAAGGGGATGGACGCTGCTCTTCCCTTTTGCTCCACTAAACTGTATGTTAAGGCAAGCTCTGCGCTAAACATTCTTTTTAAAATCCTCCGCACAAGGGAGCTCACAGAATTCTTCCCCCCTCCAATGCAGGAGAGGCGCTGAATCTATTTAAAAAGAAAAAAAAATCTCATGTTATTTCCAGAATGTTGAAACCATCCATAAAAATGCAACTCATTGGATACAGCCCTAATGGTCTATATAAGCCCTTAGGCCAAGGATTTGACAGCCCTTAGGGATGCTCACAGGTCGAGAAGCAGCAGGCTGTGGTGTAGGACTGAAAGCCCCAGAAGCCTGTTCTGGTTCATGATATAACCTATTAGTATGGTGAATAATTAATTTATCAAGACTATAGCATCATATGATTGATTTGTCATTTAATGCCAAAGGTACAATTAGAAATGGTAGCTAAGAAGAGGGTGTCTGTTACTAACACAACATTTAACATCATACCACTTTTGTCCTTTACTCTTTATCTGTTAACTCCTCTTCCAATTGATTTATTTCCTTGTGGGATTTGAGTGGTAGCAGCAACCCATCCAGAACTGCTGCAGAGCCTTCCCTTGAGCCAGATTCTGCAGAATTATTGTATTCTGGCTTAACTGCTATGAAATATGTTTTAGAAGTTCAGAGTGCTCCTCTACAGTCTTTATTAGAAGGCTGGTCAGCAAAGTATCTGCAATCAAAATATTATTATTAGTCCTTAAATCACGGACTTGTATTACTGCTTGCAGACGATTTTTTTCAATGAAGTCATAGAACGAGGCTGGTTACGAAATAGTTTCCGATTTAGTCACGTTTCAGTTTAACTACTAGAACGAGACTTTGGACAATATAGCTTCCGGTTTATTCACATTCATTGTTAAGGCTCACCAAGACTAACAGCGGAGAACTTCGCAAGAGGCTCAGCATTGGTCTCGGCAGACAGACAGCAATCCACCTATACACGTCCGTGCTTAAATGATCATAAATAAGGCATTTTAGGTTATCGACAATATTTTAAAAAAATTGACAGAATCATCATGTTAATAAGGAGATACAAGTAATCAACATTAATATTTGTTAAGTGTTCATAAAATTATAGAGTGGGCCAGAAAATAAACATACTAGTCATATTATTGGTACCTGGACCAGTGAGAATGTGATCTGCAAATAAAGATTCTTAATGAGTTCTTTGCTGTAAATATCACGTGTACTTTTCTGTGTCAAAGGAAAATTGGCATGCAGAGTCTCTCACTTTATATGACTTCAACCATTATAAGCAAACATGGACTGTATTAATAATATAAATGCTAAAGAATAGCAAATAGTTTTATGTTAGAAATAGCTCCATTTATCTCTATTTGACCCATTGAGGAAGGCGGTGGTAGATACCATATGTGTAGACAGGTTAATGAAGGAAGGCACATAGTTTTGACTGTTGTTTGTGGTACAAAAACAGAAAATAATGAGAGTTGAAACATATCTAGATTCTAGAACATTGTGAACTTAAAGAAAAAATAATTGTGTTGCTTGGGATAGTGGGTCTGAAAATTAGCAAAGAAAGTAGTGTGCAGTGTAGTACTTCACCGGATCTTTGTGGTCTGGCCAACAGATGTGGTGCAAGTTGCCATCACAAGCCAAGCGGTCTAGCAGCAGGCTGTGGCCGCATGCTCACAGGTTGAGAAGCAGCAGGCTGTGGTCACATGCTCACAGGTTGAGAAGCAGCAGGCTGTGGCCACATGATTGATGCATGAGGTGTAGGGCTGAAACCCCCAGAAGCCCCTTCTGCCTGCATGCTCCCCGATTGATCAAACTGTTGCTTAGGCAGGGACAGTGGGCTATCAATCAGTCTGCTGAATATAGTCATGAAATTAAAAAAATATAATAAAAGTGCATCATCTATATAGTGATGACTCAATATATCACACCTAAAAAATGAAACATCTGTTTTTTAATTTGAATAATCAAATATAGTTCTTAAAATCATAGTCTCAAGTCTGTATTTTCTTATACATGTATGTTTGTAAAACTGCCACAATACAACCTTGGATGGCAGCAGAGAATATTCTGGAAAATTTTCGTCTGACTAAGATGAAGATACGCATCTAAAATATTAGAAACAAAAATAAGTGCAAATGTTCTTCAAAGTGTTTATATGGCACACTTATTTTCACAGCATAATAATGATGATGATGATTTATATAGTGCTTTTCTAATGATTTGCTTAGAGCCCTTTGCATAAATGATACACAGACTGAATCATCAACAACCATGCACCCATATACGCATATAACCGACATGCTCACTGCTACATTACACACCTCCTTATACACAAAGTAAATTAGACACATGTTGTGCCCACTCATGGTCAGGACAGGGTCACAGAAAATAACAAAATTATAGATCATGATATAAAGATGGTAGACAGAAAAATTGTAAGAGATGCTAAACCTGTTGTACTTCAGGCACTTTTGTTGGTGTCCTGCAAGTCCACTTTCTGAAGCGCTGTCCATATCGGAGTATCCTTGTAGCAGGTTCTTCAGCTGCCCTTGGATAGTCATCTACAAACATATTCGTACACATGCATAACATTTAAGTCTTTTTGTGGTATGCAAAGTTCAAATGAATTTTTTTTTATTCAGCATTTAATATGCCTTGAACACACTTACCAGTCTCATACTTTACAGACAAGCATGGGAAAAGATCCCATGTATCTTCTGGTTCCAACCTATAGTTTGAAACATAAATCCATGCTTTAAGCCTGTGCTATTGGAAGTCCAACATATTTAGTTTTACAAAGAAGAAGTACTATTTTTCTTTCAACTTCTCAAAGAGCAACAGTTTCAAACACACCTGTCAAACCAGACAGTTTAAATATGTTTCGCTTAGAAGATTTAAGTGGATGTATGAAAAAGTCAGTTGATGAGGACAAATACTCAACTACTAAAACAATGTCTGTAGTGTTGACAGGAAGTAAATTGTTTCTAATCAAGCAAATTGAACCTCTGACTTGTATACAGTTAAGTGACAGAAAAATACAAATTTTTTAAATTAATTTGTTGAAACTGTTGAGCATCCCTCATCTCAAATGAACGAGGTCCCATTCCCATATTTCACTTCACTGGAATTTTATTTCACAATGGGGATTATCGCTTAAAAAACAAATTATTTTACTTCATTTCACTCAAACGCTTTATAACTTGCTGGAGTGGATACCGTGGACTTAACACTAATCACTGTAGCCTACTTAAAAAGTTTTCAAATGGGAATGCAGAGTAGGGATCCAGGGGGTCAAACAGTTTAACCAAAGATTATACACCAAGATCCACCACTCTTATATAAAAGGTTGAAGCCAAGCGGCGGTCAAGGGGCAGACAACCGCTCCCCCTTTCGGGAAGCAAACATCGCTATAGCCTCGGGCATGCCGCCTTTGTTCTGACCATTGTGAACTGGTCACACACACACACACACAGGCGTGCACGCTTTCATACTTTTCAGAAATAGAGCTTGAAAACATATTTCGAATGTGCAACTATTCTAATTGAGAAGAAAAACAAGAAAATAAAATGAAATGTTTAAAGTATACATTAGCATAGGTTTTGCAAGTAACTCTAATTGGACAGATTTTTTTTTAACACGAAGACATTATGGTTGTTACATATCTAAAACCTCTTTACACCCAGTGCCTTTGCAAAAATATAAAATATGTACATGTGTATTTACAGATGTTGCAGTTTTAACATTTTTCTATTTTTCCTTGTGGAGGCTGCAGAGAAATGTCTGTTTTTTTTCTGTGCAGCCGTATATTTAAAAACAATAGAGTAACAAGACTGTTTGGTTTGCATTTGCTGGAGGGACACATGAGCGAACTCGATTTCTGTTCAAAACGTTCCAGAAATCGAGCTCTCTCTCGGTCCATGTGGAGGAACTGTTCCAATTTTCTGAATATAATTTCAAGTTCCTCCACCAACGTTACCAGCTGAGATATTGGGACTACTAGCCCATAGTTAGCATGAGGTACCTGCTTAATTGACAACTGATTAGACTCGAGTTTCCCGTACAGTTCCTTCTTACTTTCCCGTAATAATTTCTTTACATTCTGCACACAATTTCCTTTGTACCTTTTTGGCGACGTAACCAGCAATGTAAGTTAAAATATTGTTCTCAGGAATGAATAGTTCCTCGGCAGAGTTGGTAAAAGCATACTGGGGGATTTCACATCTTTTGTTTAGCTCATATCTTGCATCAGAAATCGCTGAAGTGAACTGAGTACTGATGTTGCTCAGCGTCAAGAGAAAGTCATCTCCATCTTCAATGCAGTTGGTTCTTTCACTGCATGATGAGACCAACCACCATTACCTGGCACAGAACCAAAATTGCTGGGGACTTGGATTATCTCCATGTCCTTATCCTTATGTTAGAGAAAAAGAGGTTTTTTTTTACGCAGTCTTGGTTTAGTCTGTGATTGTGGAAGAATTTAACCTCTTTTGTTTTGCAAAGATCGTCCCAGAGTTGAAGCAGGCTTTCCATCCAATCATACTAGATGAATTGCTTTTAAATGTCAACAGCCATGACTTTTCCGAGATGGCATCACGCATCGTTTGGCTGCTGAACTTGCTAAGTCTGATGAATCCATTAAACAGTTGATCAGTGGGTTCAACAAAGAAAACAGTCTCAGAGGCCTCTTCTGATAACACTCCTAAAGTTACCATCGTTGATATGTCAGCTGCAATGCTGTGCGACAAAACCTGAGAGGCAAACTTTACCCGAAGGGCTGAAAAACCTGGTAACTAGGTGTTTCTCTGAGGCGTGGAGCCATTCGGATACAGTTCTTTCTATCCATCCTGAGAAAATATTCTATTTCGGTGCATTCGGTACATCAAAGATGGTTGGAACTGTACACTTCTGCACCCACTTAATTCTTACATCTATGGAAATGACAACACAAGACTAGTGAAACTACTAAGCAGCAGTATATGTGGCAAATCCAAAGATAAATGCGACTTGTTAAATCTTGTGAAAAGCTGTTAACTCACATCTCTTCATCTTTCAGAAAAGAAAACGATCGGAAACCTTTAGTTCGAGAGTTTAGACAACTCGGCGAAGCGCACATGTACCCCCAGGCCTCCTCGTGCAAACACCGATCGTCGGTACAGGGGGGCGTGGCTGCGGTCACATATGGGTCAGCGCGGCTTCACTTTCCCGCCTAAGTGGTAGATCTTGGTGTATGATCTTTGGTTTAACATCTTCTGCAAATTGCACCAGGTCATGCACGTTATACACAAGAAAGTCTCTCCCACAAAAATCTGCAGCTTGAGAAACAAACATACACAGTAGATCATTAGCATGATCAGCATTAGTGTGACAAAGGTTAGAATCACAATTAAAGACACTTGATGGTAACAAAGAGCGAAAGAAAATGTTGGTAAAGTTGAGAAGAAATAGTTCCTTTCAAAATAACAATTAATGCTATTATATAGGAAGAACTGTCTAAATTCTGTAACCTTCCACCTGTCCAGTTCAGTCAGATTGTGACACTTTCATGAAAATTCACATGGCAAATGTGATGTTTGAGAAATGCTATGACTAAGTCGAAATACTTTAGCAGCTGGACTTCTAATCCAGTACCAAAAAGCAGCCTTCTAGTCACACTTAAGCAAACATTAAGGTATGCATGTAGTCAGGAGGAAACTGCATGAGTACATTCCAAAAGACAAATCTTCTAATGAAGAAAGACCTATTTATGGTGTGATGCCTGTGCCATTTCATCAAACTGAACATCAGTACACAATTTAGCATTTACATCAGGAAAAAGTCATCTTAATTACGATCCCAGAAACCTTTTTGCAAACATTTATCACACCCATATATATATATACCTGTGTGGCTTTTCACCTGCTTGACAATGGCCCTAGCAGGTGTATCACAAATAATACATGATAAAGATAATGATACTTTCTCAGTTACTCCCGGAAGACAGTGACAGCCTTCCTGCAGAGCACACTTATGTCATCACAAGTGCAGCATACGTATTTATATAGGGTCTTAATTAGGTACTCTACGCTAAGCCTCATTCTTGCTATTTGGGTTTTGGGGACATATTTTATTTTAAGAAAAGCAGGGTTTTACTAGGCTGGTCATCCTTTTATAATCCTTATACCTTTATATAGCATTAACATCCTTGATTTTGCCCTATCCCCAACAAAAACCGAAAGTAAACTTCCATAACTCCTAAAATGTACGGATGCTCGAACATGCTGCTGATTATAAAGATTAAGACGTATAGTTGTGTAATATAAATTTAAATAATACTTTAAACTTCGAAATGCAATATCTATGAGATATGAGGGTGGTACAAGTTATTAATCTTCAAAGTCACAGTAAATAAAGTTTCTGATTGCAAGCAATGTAGCAGACGGCTCGAAGTGTAGTGCATGCGCCTTTTCATTATAAATTACTTTGAGCATAAAAATTTACAAAAAAAACTAAAAAAGTCGAAAAAAAACTTTCGATGTAATTTTTTTTCAAAGAGAATTTATAAATAATGTTTATTGCTATCCCCCCATGATGCATCACTACCCGCCATTTTGTTCAGAGGGCCAAGGAATTTCCGACGTTGAAAAGCACAAGGGAACAATGAGTGACTTTGAGGTAGGATTTTTTTAAAACTTTGAATACCTTATATATTTAATAATTTGCAGTTTTTACTTTATATGCAGATACTTTATGAGTAGTAAAACAGGTTTATCCTTATTTTGAAGCAATCAAGCGTTATTTTCAGTTACTATTCGGTTTCTTTAGTCAAAAGGCGTCGGTTTTGCTTGACTACTGCTCCCCAAGAACCATGCATTCAGGACCATGTAGAGTTCGTTGGAGAGTGTTGTTACTTTCACAATTAACGTAAATGTAATAGATTTTTTTCTGTTGTGTAATTTTAGCCATATATGCGTTTGCAGTTAGTCACTGTATCGAGAAAGTAGTCTTTATTTACAATTTGTATTATCTGAACCGAAAGAGTCTGTGTTACTAACACTGGGCAATAAATGTTCAACGGTTTTTAGCTTTAAAAAAAAATTAAAATGAGTGTTGACTTTGTTTTTTGTTTTTAACTAGACATCTCCACCCAAGGAAATAGAGATTGATGCTGATGGAGACGAAGGTGAAGCTCTTTTGAAGAAATCTCCCTCACCAGAGCCTGCTACTGAGAAGACAAATGGTAAAGCAGACAGCGACCGCAGAGAGCGATCTCGATCCCAGTCGTCCCATGGACGTCATCGACACAGAAGGTGTGTATATTATGTGCCTTCTGTTTTTGTAACAGTTTCTTTTTAATGTTAGGGCAGGTATTCGCAATGTATAGGTTACCGAATGTACATTTAAAAAAAAATAATGATCCTCTAAGCTTTACAGTCATCGTGGAGCTTGGGCTGGTTTGCAGTACCATTTTTAAAACAAAACAGCGATAGATTTTTGCATAGTCTTGTAGGAAAGTCCTAAACATGATGCGCAACTCCGTTTGAAAACTGTTTTAACTTAAATCATTGTATCAGTATGTGCTGGTGTAAAAATGGCAGTTCCCATGAAAAAGCAGTGAAAAAAGAACATGTCACATGCAGTTGTTGAGGGGAACTGCTAAATGGATTGGTTAATAAAGTGTAGGCCATGAATAAAAACATTTAAGATAATGCAAGGATATATGTGTTAAAGGACAACAGGAGCGCAACATTATTTCTTGATCGGGTTAAGTTCGTTTTAAAATCATAATTCCCAAAATATGAGTATATAATTATGCTTAATTTTAAAGATATAAACCTTCAGACATCGGCATTCTCACATGCAACTAGGAAGGCAGGAAAAAATTACTCTCCTGTACTGAAGGTTCTCTTACGCGATCGAAGTATTTGTAACATCGAGTGTGCGTCAAATGAAGAAACATCGTTCAGGTTGTCGTGTTCTAGAAGTGATTTTTTTTCCCAAAAAATGAAACAGCTGAATTTGGAATACAGCCCTACAGATTGGAACTTGATTTAGAAGCTTCGAATGAAGTTAAAAAAAATAATTAAATGGCCCAAATTCAATTCATTCAACAGACTGGTAATTCAATCAGATCAAAATTTACAACTGACTGCTGATAAGGATTCTTTTACAATTAAAAATATAATGATAGTTTTAAACATGTATCGATGTAAAAACTTATTTCTTCCCCATTTAGCTGCATGCAAAATTTTCTGTTTACTTACTGATACTCACACATGTTCCCATTTAAGCTCCTTATAATATGTTTATCACCCTCAATTTCCCCTCCCCCCTTGTTTAGCTGTTTCAAGCACACAAATCAATGGTGCCCTCACACTGTCAGTTGTTTTTATCATTATGCTAGATAAAGATACAACTGATGATGATGTGTTTGTGACTGTCACACGATGTTACTTGTAGACCAGAATGTGTAGAAACTGTCGATGTTGCATATCTGGTGCTTGATCTACCAGCAGTCGTAGTTGGTTTTAACATCTCGTGGTTTTGTATAGTAAACACTGTTGTAGGAATAAGATTTCTTCATTTTACTGAAAGTCCAAGACTTGCTTGTACTGTATAAGTGACTGGATAACAATTGATTTTGAAATGTTTTGAGCAAATTCTTGACTATGGTGTGGGGACGAAGTTCGCACACTATGTTTGAACAAAACAGAGATCTGTATATACACATCTCTGAACAAAGTTAATCCACTGGCGTTAGGATTTCCTGAACGAGTACAAACTAACTCCATCTGAGTGTCAAAGAGAACTTTAAACAACAGCACAATGTGTCCTGGCCAGTTTTCTTTTACTGAGGATTGCATCTTTTCTCTTCGACTTCAGCTAGTGCAGAAGGCGATATTTTTAGAAATACGTTCGTTTCGTTACTTCCTGTTTGCTCAACAAACTCGGATATGCTTAAAAGAAAAACATATAAAATCTTTCATGCCTCTTTGTCATAAAATACCACTAGAACATGCTTTTGTGATACTTTGTGCTTTATTTCCAGCGATTTTCACTGAGTGCTCCTGTTGTCCTTTAATAAGTCCTCATGCTAATTTAATGATCAGGTCAAGTCACAGACGATACTCAAGATCAAGATCCAAAAGTCCATACTACAGCAGTAAGCGACGAAAATCACGATAGTAAGTTAATATTTAACATCTGGATTAAGAAGAAACAAAAGATGAAAGAAAGTGGCAGTAAACTGTTTATTTAGCATAATATTCATTTTGCATTTGATTTGACTTGATTTTACTTGTTCTAAGGGGGAAAAACTAAATGTGGGTAGCAGCGGTCATAAAAATATATAAAAGTGCCCAAAATATTTTTTTTCAAAATTTTTGTTGCATTGTACCTCTTTTTCTTTACCAAACCCAGCCTCCACCATACAATTGAAATTTTAATGGGTTTTTTGGTTCTTCCTCTAATCCCTGATTGAAAATTATAAAATATATACAAAATGTTTGACATACTTCCATGTAAAATCTGTTGACAGTTGCTTATTTTTGTCTGGTATCATTGAAAAGTTTGTTTTCAGACAAAAAATGTGATAAAACATTTCAGCTGTATCAAAACAAATTACATGAAAATAGGTATTTAGTATCATTGGAGTTTATCACACCAGATGGTATCTAAACTACACATTGCTCTGTTGGTAATATTTGAAGTTAATAGCTACTCCTGTCATTGGAGATAGATTTGTCTTTTGGGCCTGTATCATTTTGACTGATGGTGTTAGGGCAATATGGTCATTGCAGGGTTGGGTGGTAAATATGATGAGCGATATCGTTTAGTTCGCAATGACCAGCACCTCCAATAAACAAGCAGTCACTTTCAGAAGATACTTTTATGTGAGTTCTTTAGAAAATCCTGAGGCAGAACTGAACTTTGATATAGGTCATATTTTGGTCAGTCCTATTAAACAAAGGGGAGCAAAAACAAAAAAAAGTTGTTGGCATTTTTATTTTGAACTTAATATCCTACAATGTACTCTATTCAGTTCCAGCAATATTATCAAGTAAGTCTGTTCAATCTCTTTAGTGATTATTGATTTATATTTTATTATTGACCTATTCCACTAAAGCTCTGTGGGTATGAAATTTATGACAAAATTAAACAATTAAGTGCAAAATATTTTCTACTTTCTGCTATGATTTTGAGATGTAGCCGTGCATTAGTCTTTGTGAGTGAGCCATTAAATATAGGCTTTAAGGGAACATACTTGCTGATTTAGGGAAAAATTATTTAAATATATTAAAAACACAAGTTTGCCCCTTTTATTTTATATGTATGCTTCTTTCAATTATAGAGTTATACTTTTTTTCTCCACACTCATCACAAAAATCAAACATTTCCGAGTGAAAACAGAAGAGAAAAACAAATGTGACTGCTGCTACCTACTAAATTCATTTATGAAATTATCTGTGATTTTTAACCTTGTGCGCTTGTATTGGATGTTGTATCTCCTATTTTATGAAGAATCATTGTAGAGTATATAGGCACATTTTAACTCAACATCAGCTTGTTACATTACATGATGATGCATATAATCATAAAGATTTTTGCAACCTCTAAAACTTGCAAGTACTTTTTTTAACATTGCATGTGCGGTCATGAGAAAATGACCATTTCTATATAATTAATCCTAGACCTTTATGCTGATATACATTTATCAAAAGAATTTTTTTGTCTCCAGCTCTCGCAGCAGAAGGTAAGCTGGATTCTCTCTTTTATAAAATCAGATACCCAACACATCTTTGATAAGACTTGCTGACAGACCATTTATGTCTATCAGGGTTTTTTTTCTTGTTTTCCATTTTTCCCTTGTAGTGTAGGTTTGAGGACTATTTTTTATAAATAACATAAAAGTGACCTATTAAAACAATTCATATAGATAACAGTAAGAGTGTATTAATGATAGGATCTTTATATGTAAAAGCAATGAAGTTAATTTCTCCTCCTTTTCTCTCAGTTATAGTTATGACAGAGGAGAGTCTCCATACTACAGCGACCGCCGCAAATCTTACTACAGAAGTCGCAGTCGTTCCCCAATGTCTACAAGAAAACGACATCTTGGTGACAGGGTTAGTAACTATTATCTTTATGGCCTGTGTCAGAAAAACAGGTAGAGTTCAACCTCTAACACCACATTCTAAAGGCCTATTCTCACGCTGCAATATACCGCACTTAGCAGGGTTAGCAGGCCTCTGGTAGGACCTTTCCGAGTTTTGCACACGGCTGGGTGGGGGCTTTGTATCGAGGTCTTCACGGATAGGACGCGATTCTATTTTCTTGCAGAGCCTGACCTACATTACATGGTGTAGCCCAGCGTTTCTCAACCTTTTACTTGTGACGCCCCCCCAGACGAATAAAGGTACGTCCGCGCGCCCCCCTTAGCCACTAATACCTATATGAGATATGAGAAAATGACCGCCTTTGCGGCCCCCTTTTCAGCAGCTTGCGCCCCCCCAGGTTGAGAACCGCGGGTGTAGCCAATCGGAATGCTTGAACACAGTCGCCTCCCTTTTACCTCCAAATTAAGAAATGGCGGTGTGGTCAGAGGAAAAGTGTACGAGTATGATTTGTATGTGGGAAAACTATTCGTGACTGTTCGACACTGCCAATCCAGAGTATCTCAACCGAGATAAGGCCAAGAATGCCTGAATTGAAATTGCTCGTGCTCTGGGTAGCCTCGATCAGATATAAAAGTTCTTCAAACGTTGCAGACGACATTCGCAAAAAGCCTCTGCATCCTCTCCGAGTCTTCCAAATATATTTCTTTTAGAGGACATGAAAATAAGGCACCTAAGCGACTCCTTCGCGCTACCCACCCCTCACCCAGATCTTTTTTTCTTCTTATTTTCTCTCTCCTTACTTCATCAGACAATGTTATTAACGTAGCAGCAGTAGCTTCCGAAAGTATCTGATTGTCTGCCATTTGTCGACTACCCACAATGCGCTGCGTGGATGACGTCACCTAGCAGGACACTAGCGAGTGAACTTGCTACGTGAGAGTAGAACAGTGCCTAGCAGGCGAAATCTTGCATTTGCAAACCCTGAAAACATTGCAGCGTGAGAATAGGCCTTTACAAAAAGTAAAATTAAATGCTGTCAGTGCATACAATGTTAGGCAAAAGCCAATGCCTAAAATATCTGTGGTAAACAAGTAAAACAATATTGAAGATTGATTGCTTATGTACACAAGAATTTGTTGACATTTTTTGACATTTTTTAATGCCTAGATTGTCAGATTTTTAACTCAAAATGGTCTGCTTTGTTTAGGAGCATCCTGAAGCCAATCGATGTCTGTGGTAAACAAGTAAAACAATCTTGAAGATTGATTGCTTATGTACACAAGAATTTGTTGACATTTTTTGACATTTTTTAATGCCTAGATTGTCAGATTTTTAACTCAAAATGGTCTGCTTTGTTTAGGAGCATCCTGAAGCCAATCGATGTCTTGGTGTGTTTGGCTTAAGCCTGTACACTCAAGAAAGGGGACTTCGTGAAGTGTTTGGTCGCTATGGGCATATTGATGAGGTTCAAGTGGTATATGATCGGCAGGTGTGTAGTTATCATGCATTCCTCATACACATGGTGTGGGTGTATTTTTCTTCAAAATCATTTTTTGAAGTTTTGGTCAGACTGTTAGTACATTTCATTCATTAACATTTAAAAATAAAAGGGTTCACAGCTAGATTTAAGAGGAATTGTCAAGGCACAGAACAACAATATATTTTTTAATCTGTCCTTGTTTAGGGCTAAGGTTGCATGATTTTTATCAAGCATTCAAAAGCGTTTTCTTTCCCCACCACGTTTTCAGACTGGTAGATCACGGGGCTTTGCTTTTGTCTACTTCAAGTCATCAGAAGATGCTGTAGAGGTAGGTTTTTAATTTTTGGTAAGTTGAACTGTCATCTCAGAACAAGCTTATTGAAAACACACAGTAGCCATTAAACTTGCTATAATTGCTGTGAAATTTGTCAAGAATTATTACATATGCACGGTGCATATTACGAAGCAAATAAGAATTAACAGCAGAACCAGAAGTTTAGAAGATCTAAAGATGTATATGTGTGTAGATTTGTGGTAAAAAGTACTTTTCCCTGCCAAAAAAACTTGTTTGAGTAAATTTTTTCTTCTGCTGCTATTGTTTTGCTATTTCTAGTGTTAATATATTGTTTTTATTCATCAGTTTTGCCATATTTTTTAAATAATGCAGCAAGCAGACAAATGTATTTCTTTAGCTTTACCATACCAGATGACCAGATCATAGGAGTTTAAGGGCTACAACTGCTCTTTAACCAGGCGAATTTTGCTGTGGCAAATAGGGGAAACAGCAGTCCCTAAGTTAGAGTGCTCTCCCCCTTAAGCCTAGTGGTGCTCTCTGGATGCTATTGAAAAGAAAAACCTTCCACATGGGTTCAGCAGTCTTTTTGGTTTGGTTTTTGAGGATGAATTTCAGTGTGTGTTGCACCATTTCAGGCTAAAGACAGATGCAATGGTATAGAGATCGATGGCCGCAGAATTCGCGTGGACTTTTCAATCACAGAAAGGGCTCATACACCAACTCCTGGTATATACCTTGGCAAGCCAACATCGTAAGTTAACCCGTTCTCTATGGTTTGCATCCTATGAAGTGAGCTACTCAACACATTAGGCTGCTCATAAATAAATAAGGGACAGTTGCCTGTTTCTCAGTTTGACATGGATTTGTACCCCAACAACCAAGAGTGATATAAGTAATAGTTGAAGTTCAATGTTAATCAAAATAGTTCATTTTTCGGTACTTTATGTTTGTATACATTTATTAAATTTTCCTCTCTCGGGACTTTTATGGCAGGAGATCTCCTGTTACAGTTACCATCTTTCATTTGAATTAAGTATAAGAAAAAAACTATATTTCTTAAAACTACACCATACATGTTTAGGAAATGCTCTTTTAAAAGGATGTATCACTGATGGTTGTCTTTATTGTAGGTATAAATATTGAAACACATTGTACCACTACAGTTTGAAATAATCAACTTGAATTCATCCGTAGAGATAAAGTTTTAAAAAGTCTTGCTATTTTTCACCTCTGCATCAGCGCATTTGACATAGCAGTTACATATCTCCACGTCGTGTGGTGGCTGTATGAAATAAAACTTTTAAACTGCTTATTATGCCTATTAAACAAGTTGCATTAATGATGCACTTGTCAAAAAGTAATTCTTGGCCATCTGGATGTTCACTTTTATATCACTCTGCTGTCATTTGCTCACAGTGAATTAGATGCAGGTTATTTCGGCTGGAACAAAAAATAAAAGCAGTTTTGTGGAACTTGATGGAGTTTGATGACTGGGAAGGACATGAACTATTTGCAGCCTAAAAAGTACACAGTAATTATATTTCGGCTGTATAGACTTGCATAATCATTCTACAAAGTAAATTAAGGACGCTTTATGATTTTTAAAACTGTTGAAAATTATCATTTTTTCCCTTGTCAGCTTTGATTGCAACATAAATTAATTAAAAACATCGAATTTTCATTGCCAGACGCAGATCTCCTGGTCGCAGATATTCATCTTCATACCGTCGATCACCCTCGCCCTATTACTACAGCCGACGTTCACGTTCACGATCATACTCACCGCCTCGTAAGTATTATTGATGCCCAAGGTCCTTGCTTGTTCCAGGAGAGCAATGAGTATTTGTGGTGTAAGTCATGACTTGATATGACAAGGACAAGGAGTTTTTTGCACCTTCTGTTTACAGACATTTGAGAATAAGTATCTCATGTTTTGCATTACTAATGTTGGGCTTTAGGACCAGTTGAATTGCCATTTAATCCAAAAAAGTGGACTGGCATATTTCATGTTCAGTTGGGTTTGATGTAAAAACGCAACAAAAAATTTCTTTCATATCATCAATATCTGTCCTTTCAGTTTGTCAGAAGGCATGCCTTTATCTATTTTTTTTAAGTGATATCTTTGTGGATAGGACCTGTTAAAGTTCTGTTTAGCAGGTTTCCCCTAAAGTTGTAAAGCATTTCATATAGTGTGAACTGCATATGTACAGGCATGCAATATCTTTTGCCAGGATTTCCTGTTTTTTCAATATCCAAATATGACTGTTGGTATGTCATGGTGAAATTAGTAAGTAAAATAGATTGTTCCAATTGAATATTGTGCTAGACTTTAAAAGTCTTAAGGTACTTTACCAAAGTTTGGAAAAATACACATTTTTGAACTGTTTTATCCCTTGATATATTTCACAACACATTTAAGCTTATTTTAATCTAGTTTATTTCCCCCTTTTACTTGCCACAGTAGGGTTATTGTTTTTCTTCTCCTGCTATGTAAAAATTGTTTACTTTGTCATTGTCGGCTGACTATTTCAAAGGCTGGAATAATTTGAAATGGAAATGCCTTACAGGCAAAAGAGAAATTCATACTTTGTGTGACAGATTATTTTTAGTTGCCTTTTTCATTATGTACCTGTAATGTGTCATAACTTCAGAGATGTATTCAGAGGGAGGCATGTGGTAACAAAATGAAGAATGTCAGCTCTTTTGTGTACTTTTGTCAAACATTATTACTTTACTGTAGTTGAGTGCTGTAGAGATGGTTTTACATTGTTACTCCAGCAAGATTTTTTTTTTAATTAATGGCAGTAGCATCTAAGCTGTACATAAATGTTAATCTAGCTCCTTACATTTCAAGCAAGAGTTTCATCTGTATATATTGTTCACCATCTTCTTAGCACTTGAACACGGACAGTTGTGATGTGAAAAACTGGTAGTAACTTAATGCTGCCTTGTATTAGACAACTTTTTTGAATTTACTTGAGGGTTAAAGCGAAGTTTCAGTTCAGAAATTTTTTTAATTTTAAGAAACTATATGGGCTTTTCTAATTAGTAAGAATGTCAGAACAAAAGTGCTGCAAAAGTTGCATTTTTTAATGGTTACATGAAGATTCAGAATTAGCTAGACAGAATCTTGCCTTTGCCACAGGTTTTTTTAAAGGACTTTTTTGTTCGATTTTTTTTAATGACTGTTTACTTTTACATTTAAAAAATTGTCGCAGTGTTCGAGTTGGATTTATGAACTTTGTAATAAAATTATCTTGATGTGTCATTAATCACAGTGTTTTCTCTTTTAAGGTTAATGAAGAAAGAAAAAGAAGCGTATGAAGAAAAAGAAAAATCTTGAAGATAAGCTGTAAGAGGGAGGCAACGAAAATATAAGGGCTGGCTATGAAGAGAAGAACTTCGCAAGAGCGAGTTATCTTCAGAAGAGGAGAAGAAAGCTTCTGTAGTAGACAGGGGGAAGGAAAATGAAGGAAATGTTTTAGAAAATTGCCAGGTTGGAATGAAGATCTGAAGTGGTGTGTTGGGTTTGCTTTCCATTATGCAAATGCCAAAGTTCCCCTGAGCTTAAATAGAAGGAGACAGTAGTCGTCTGAAAAGCTGCAAGACAGCAAAAGTAGAAAATCAAAATTTAAACACACGAAATTTAGTGGCCCAAGTTTGGATGAATTATGAAGAGATGAAGATGTTGTCCAGTTTTGTCTTTCACCTTTGGAACAGATGAGCAGAAGAAGCCAAGGGTATGAACAGCCTTGACTTTCACCCTGTTCAAAGTGTGTAAGCATGTACAAGCGCACTGTCATTTAAAAAGTCAAAATGTTTTGTTGAAAGTTTTAGTTAAAATCTTTTATGAAACAAAATTAAAATTTGAAAAGTCTGAGAGCATAAAATTGTTCTTCACTTATGTAAACTGCATGCATATTTTTTAAACAATTGAGAGAGTTATTGGTAGTGTATACAGGAAACTTTTTAAAGATAAATTAAAGCCTTCATTAGAAGTGTAAAGCTAGCTATTTAAAAGAAAAGTAAGTAGCTGATATACAAACACCATGCTTATTGAAAACAAAGGAGAACCTAATGTAGCTTTGTTGTCAAAGTAATGTTTTGTTTCTTGTAGAAGGTTAAAATGGTATTAGCAGTAACACTATTTTTAGTGTTGTTTTGGTAGCATCAATCTTTGATATCCCTCTGCTCACCTGCTCCATTTTCTTGAAAACTTCCTGGGAAGAAAAGATTTCATCCAGCAATACCTATTTTTAGATCTAAGACAATTAGGATGAATATATATTTATATAAAAAAAATTTGCCGTAACACCTTTGTAGCAATCAGTCTTGTTTGTAGGAGTTCAGTACTTGATTAAAAAATAAAAATATTTCTCACCATTTTACAAAAGTAGTACATGCTTACACAACCTTGTGCAGTATTCCAGTGCATGATCTCATTTTTGTCTTGTCTTTCATTTGTGCAGTCATTAGACTGAATGGTAAACAGGCTGATCAAGTCTCCAGACTCCAGATATCCAATCCCATTATTTTTAAATGGTCATCAGGCCAGGGGTTCAGAAGAAGACTGGCTAAATCTAGTATCAAAATGAGATTACAAAATAAAGGATAATAAAATGCATCTCCCATAACCATCTTGATGTTTCAAAGCAAAACACAGGAAAAATCTTTTTTGCAAAAGAATATCACACACAATCAAACACTATTTTAAGTCAGATAAAGCTAAAGATTAACTGCAGAAAAATGTTGGATGTAGAAATTAATCATGGTTGTAAACAAGTGAAGTTGACATTAGAAAGTCTTACTCAAAAGTGGTCCTTTTAATATAAAGAAAAAAATAAAACTCATTTTGTTTGAGATAGGGCATGATCAACTGTAAAAGTGTAGAAAACTTCAAAAGTGCTGAAACATTTTATGTGACAGGACTTGTAAAACAACTCATAAGCAATATAATCCTGAGAAAGGGATATTTCCAGGGCCTGTCAGTCCACAAACCCTGGCTTCACTGTTGCTTGTGACAACCACCATAACCCTAACACTCAACTTTCCCTTTTGTAGTGGTTAAACCTGCACTGTGTTTGAGGTTACTCTTAGGCAGTGGATGCAGATTCCTTTTTCTCATTTTGTTCTCTTGACCACTCAGACATCTTGATTGCTTTTGAAATGATCTTCAGATAAAAAGCTGCATATATTTCCTTCATCATTTAGATTTTAAAACCCTAATAGGTACATTATTAAATCATGTTGAACAGCTGCAAACTGTAAGTGGGCTTTGTAGTTTCATTAAGAGAGTGTAGGAGGATGCAGACAGAACAAAACAGTCTATTTTACTTAGGTGCAGCAGATAGTAATACAAGCAGCAGTGTTTGTTTATACACCTAATGTCACAGAATTCCATTAAACAGGATGCACGGAGAAGGTACTGCTAGCATGCAGCACAAGTCATGAGTACTTCTCTTTTATTGGTAAGCAGTGGTAAGTATTTTTTTGTTTATATTTTAATAAGATTTTTATGGTCTTATATTTCAGTATATTACAGTTTAAATTTTGCTTCGAAGTTATGAAGATCTGTTTCCCCTATCCCATCCGTTACACGAGATCCCCAGTCAGTACCAGATGGTAATTGTACCGAGATTAATGGCGCCTGATGCTGCTGGCTATTTTTCAGTAGTGCTACATAAGACAGCAAAAAAGAATTTTTTTCAGATTGACGCGATACTCAAAGAAGTGCAAGTATTTATTGTCTCCCCTTTTTCTACAGATTTTTGACTGAGAAGCGCGTTACCGGCAGTATCACATTGTAGTGTGCTTTCTGTAAAAGCATTCAGTTTGCTTTCATATCTGAGAAATAAATCATGGTTGCACTTACATTGTTGCAAGAATTTTTTGTGTGCTTAATTTATGGAAAAGCCGAACTTTTGTATTGCATGTGAGAGCACCTACTTACTGATATATTACACAGCACACAAAAGGGACTTATTTCAGAAAATTAAATTTCTTCCGAGGGGCAGAATGGGTGTCTGTTAATTAGGAGTTACTCATGCAGCACCTTGATATGCTGATAGATTCTTCTTTACAACTAACACTCAAAAGCTGTGGATGTATCATTTTCCTGACAGTGTAACATATATATAATCAGTTATTGCATTAAATAATATTGTAATACAATGCATATTAAAAAGGAAAGGTTAGCATTACTATTTACAAATTTCTATTTTAAATGGCCAGGCGATATTTGATCCCACTGCAAATAACGCGTGCAAATATTTAAGACGGTAAGAAAGCGGCAAGCAGCATGCCAAAAATACTTTAATGATCTCGACACCAAAAAAAACTGTCGCCTTTCTCCGCCACTAGAACATTTTGTTTTTTTGCGTCTGTTACTTCTCTTCCATCTTCTGTGGACAGTCTATCTTGGCTGCCAGCAACGCAAATACTTCTGCAATAATAGAAGTTCCTTTTTTTTTAACCTTCGTCTTGTTTGCATTTTTGGGCTAACAGCCACACAGAAGAGGCGCGCTTCATTTGCAAACCGTACCCACGAGCTTCCGTGATATTTTTGCTGGGAGCCAGAAACACTGACGCCTGCTGATCGATGACGATGTAGTCACCAGGGAAATAGTTGTCGAGAGGTAAGCTCGGGTTTGCGACGCGTTTGTTTGACAATTCCGCTGTCTCTGTGACAGTAATATTTCGTTTTATCGCACGCCGGGGTAGGGGGTTGAACACTCACGTGTTTTTTTTTGTTTTTTTTTTACCTCTGCTCGCCGCACTTTTGTGTTGCGCGTCTAGGCAAAGTTCTCTATTACGAGATCAGGAGCAAGCTGAAGTCTCCCAGACGAGAACAAGCTGGATAACAATGAAGCACTGACCACTTGTATCTAGCTACGTTGTACAACTATGACGTCAAACATTTCCAATCCGCTAGGCGGTTAGGCTTTGAACGCTTGATGGTTGAAACTAGTCACAGGGCAGCTACTGTACGATGATGGGGTGGCATTTCTTTGCCTAAACTAATGGCTATTGAGAAGCGGTTTTCACCTGGTAGTGGAGTGTCTTCGCTTTCCTTTTTTTGAAGTTTAGGAATGACGTCTGTGAGTTTTGTCATGTTCATTTCCAAGATTCTTTCACCCTCCAAGGGGTATTGAGATATTCAAAATATATACATACGTATTCACACACATTCGTATCTACATCTATATAGTCTATCTCACGCTGGTTGGTTTATGACAGCTAATATATTGTTAAAAGAAACTAGTTTTCAGTATCACTCCTTCCAGCCTTTTAATGTATACCTGCATATGTAATTAAATCGGTCAAAGCACATTAATATGTAAAAAAAGAATAATTTGTCGTGATTCTGCCCCTCTTTCCTACTTGCATGTAGGTCACAGATGCATACATTTTCATATCCTCATATATGTAATCTCACACACATTCTACTAATTCTTATAGGTCACCATCCTCAGTAATAACAGGAATAACAGACAGTACCTTAAATGGTGCTACTGAAGATGTGCAGCTTGCAACTAACGGTTCCCTGATGTGGATGTGAAAAAAAACGGGATGGTGTAATCATGATGAAGTGTGAGGTCGGTTTTTCGGTATTTATTATTCCTACACGCTCCAAGGGATACTGAAACATATATTTATATACATGTTCACACACTTCAATCCATCCCCATATACAATATCTCTGTCACACTTGTTCTCTCTCTCCTTCACACTATACGCTACCCACACATTTCAGATTACATCTTTGTGGGCACACAAGCATACATGGAGTGAGGGAATAATTGTTTCTAAGAAGCCTTTATCACCGGCTCATATTGCCAAAGATGTTTTTTTTTTTTTTTGGTCATCGTTTCCCATGATTGGGAATGTTAAATCGGGTCACATGTCTGTCGTTGGCACTAGAGAACCTGTCTGTAATGCTCATTCAACGCAAAAGTGTAGGTTAGGTATATTTAGTGTCACAGATAAGGCACCAACACCATTAACAATAATAAACGTGTGATTTATATAGCGCACAGTCACGCTCGCGAAGGAGCATGCTCACAGCGTTTAAGACAAATGTGTGTGTGTGTTCAGGGACAGCTAATGTAAATTCATATTAATCTCTTGGGGTGTTTTGGCCATATAAGTGCGCTTCCAAAGACAAATAGGAGACATAGAAAGAATATGAAATACGATCATCAGACGAAGAGCAGAGTAATCTGGCTGGGGTGTAGGAGAAGTTCAAAGAAAAAGGCCAGGAAATTAGAACAGAGTGTGTGAGAACGGATGGGTAGCCAGTGCAGAAAACGAAGGAGTGACTTGGTCCCGTTTCCTATCTCTGAGCACCAGACGTGCAGTAGAGTTCTGGAGTTTATGAAGAAGGCATGCAGAGCAATTCGCAAGCAAAGAGTGCCAAGATAAACGCACAGACAAGAGTGGTGTAGAGAGAGTGTGGCGGATGGGGCTGGTTTTACGTAGCTCATAATAGGAAAACAGGTGTACTAGGTTATAATAATTATAGGCAGGCAGACAGGTGTAAATCGCCTATCATAATAGGCAGACAGAGGCAGCTGTAACTTGTCTATCAAGGGTCATATCTGCAGTAACGATGCATCCGAGATTTCGGACAGGACGTGAAGATGATGATGGTGTCGCCCACCTTGACCTACCTGGGTGGACTGATGAACGATTTCTTCTTCTCGAGCAGAAGAAGGCGTCCGTGTTATCATCGTTAAGTTTAAGTTTGTTATGTGCAATTCAATCTTTAAGACACTAATACACTATTGAGGAGTTCCGACTAATGCTTAACAAGGACAGCAGAAGAGTCGTCGATTTGATGCAGACTTAACAGGAAGGTCTATTATAAACTTACTGTGGCATACTGGTATTTCTGTGCTTTTTCATGTCAGATCTCGACAAATCATAGTTCTCGGATGCACGTGCAGACACGTGAAAGGAAATTTATTCGAGCTTGGACAAAGTGTAAATGTCAGCATCAAAAAGATCGGTGCTTAAAAACGTACACGCAGACGAGTTCACAAGCATAAGCATCGACTTAAAAGTGGACACATTTGCAGCTGACTGTAATCCCCGCTGGTATCTGGGAAAGAAGTGAGATAGAAAGGAGGTAGTTGGCAACAACGACCTTCGTCGGATCCTTGCTAATCGGCTTGTCACAAAGGACAGTCGTGGAATGACTAAAAGAAACCTTTTTGCTGCGACCAGCACGGGGAAGGTGAGTCTGACAAGCGCAGCTACTCATCACTTTCTTTATTAGCAAAATCCCGCACGAACAAGCTGCCTTCAAAGTGGAAAGCATTTTGAACTGCCCTCGTTTCTCAGTCGCCGTTGGTGACAAAGTGCGATCTTTCATGCTTAGGATCACTGCCCTGAACTAGAAGAGAAAAGGTAAGATAAAACATTTGTGAAAAAAGAGAAGTGGAAATGATGCGCTGCATTTTCCGCTTAAAACAAGCGAAAATTGCAAATCTTCTGGGGCTAGTTGCACAACACGTTTCTAAACCTTAAAACTGTTCTATAGAAGCAAAATCTCTTCTTAGCCACTTCGATGCATTGCAGAAAAACATACAAAAAGTTGTACTGACAGGACGGAAAGACAGACTTAAAAAAACTTTATCTTACTTAAAGCAGTTTTAGTGTGCACTTTAAACTAATTATCTAAATAGAGTTAAGGCCTAAAAGTGTTTAAAATTAGAAATGTGTTTTGCAACTGGCCCCTGGATATTTTTTTTAGTGACATCACCAGGGTCATTTTATGAAATGAGGGATACCTGACAAGCAGTGTGCTTTTGTGTGTGTGTGTGTGTTCAGGGACAGCTACTGTAAATTCGTATTAATCTCTTGGGATGTTTTGGCAATATAAGTGCGCTTCCAAAAACAATAAGTGCATTTGAAGACGTTGCTATGAAAACTTGTTTAGGCGTTTTTGAGACATTTAAACTTTGTAGAGACTTGGGCGGCTTTACTTCTTCAATTCTGTTTTTTTTTTTTTAAGTACAACCTGTTCTATTGTACGCTTTTCAAATGTGGGATACACATGAGAGTCACCTTCAAATAGAAAATTTGCTTTTAATTGCAAAATGTTAAACCATCGCAATCCCGCATGCCACGATTTGTGACGAAGCAAGCTTTTGTTTTATATGTGCATGATGCGTGTTGCCAGAATTAGTGGACAGACGAGATGTTTAACAGTATAATGTTCTGGACAGAATTTTAGTATTGGGCTGCTGTTTGTCTCTATAAATGTTTTGGACGTTCTGTCACTTGTTTTCGTAAGAATAGAGTGTAGAGTGACACCATTCTCTGATGTTAAACCGCATAGTTTCTGATCATTAGATTCACAACAAGGTCTGGATTTTGTAAAGGCTCTATATAATGTAAGCAATATCATGGCTTTATTCAGCGCTTTTCAGTCGCGTGATGAAAAAATGGATTTTCCAGTCCTTTGCACCACGAAATTGTCGAAATTCTTTTCTGCAGTCAACGAAAATTGAGATTCATAGTTTCCACAATTTCCTGTTCTAATATTATGATACAAGACGTTTCGGGATTCAAGCTGTGCAAATTACATTTCACGATACTTTTGATTACTTCTTTCTTAGTCTTCCATAAAACGGTCATTCTTTCACGAATGAGAAAGATGATTATAAAAATACACAATCACAAAGTACTGCCAGCGGGAGGTTAGGATTGGAAAGTGGGCTAGATTTGGTCATAAGAAAGCTTGATTGTTACAACAGTGGCGGTTTGGCTGCCATTAAAAAAAAAAGATTCAAAAATCTTTGTTGCTTGATGCTTGCAAGTCATCATTGGGGTGGGGAACGTCCGGCCCGCGGGGCCGTATACGGCCTGGGAAATTATTTGCTGTGGCCCACCCAGGGAGTCGTAGATTTCAGTAAATCTATGAGCGTTTTTCATAGAAACATGAATATTAAGTGAATAATAATGTAAATTTATATTTTTCTACAATTTTATAATATAAAAACATCGTCACAACAGATGCTGTTGACTTGTTTTACCACTAACAATTAAAATAACATTGTTTTAAATTTTTGGGAAACAATTGTATAGATTGTTCTGTTACGTACACAAAACATCTACTTTAAGAATTTATTTAAGGTATGCAAACAAAGAACCGGAAGCGTGAAGCCTGTCTAACGGAAAGCCGAGACTTACATCGGACATGAACCTGACTCGCTAATCCAGTAATACACTGTGGCGAAACAAGAGCTTGACCAAATAGAGCAGGCTAATTATTAAGTAGATAATTTTCTATCGCCCGCGAGTGGTGTTATAAATATTAAAATAGCCTTTGGAGGAAAGAAGGTTCCCCACTCCTTTTGCAGATTGACATATTAGGAATATTGCTAGAAGCTACTCACCGCGCACACCACACGCACACATAAATGTCAGTACAATTTACACGTAGAGTCCAGTGACAGTAACTTTAATGTAGTTATAGATACTGTACATACATAAATGTTGAAACTAGTAAAAAACACTTACATATTTAAGGACGACATTAATCTTCTTTTTGAACTTCTTTTTTTATATTTGGCGGTTGCCTGGCAAGATTCTTTATCTTTTTTCACGTTTTCCCGCCTACGTTCTGCGTGATATATTTCTTATTTCTTATCTCACTCGGAGCATCTCATATAATAGCTGCCTCTGCTTTGGTGTCATGACTCCTGGTAACAAAAAGCGTGCCTCCGCAACGCTGGAGACTAGATGGAAAGATCGTGGACAGGACAGCTTTAGAAAATGTCGTCTACGACCTTAAAGGTTTTTTTTTAAAAAAAAAAAAACGCTGATAACATGTTGGATTGTCTGTACTACTTGAATAAAGCTGCTTACAAAACTCAGGTACGACTTTTGGTGTCTGAAAGCAATGGCAAGACGGCCAACAAACTCAGGCACAGAGTATTTGTGCTATGAAGGCACTTGCAAGACCAGATGACCCGATAAACAGTTCCTCAAAACTGGCGTGCATGCGTGCGTGCGTGTGTGTTTTTTTCGTTCTTTTCCTCTCTTCTTATCGTGCTTCTATCATCTTTACGTGGACAAAAGTAGAGGGAAAAGAGCGTTAAGCCTCTCCACCCTGTCTCTTTACGATTCGCCCAAGAAGAGTCTACAATCGAAATGTGTGATCTCGTAAAATATTTCTGCCTCTCCACATTCGTCGCCATCATTCTGTGCTGTCAGGGTCGAGGTATTTTTCTTTCTTTGTCTTTAGATAAATATATACACTGATAAAACCTTTCCAGTTTACAACAGTAAAAGTTTTTTTTTAATGAGCCTGGCAAAATATCTCTCTTGATAAGACATTTCGATGTAAAGTCGCGAGGAGAATAGCATAAACAGACGACAAAATTATTCATAACCGCTTATATTTGCAGCGTTAGTGAAGTGAGGTGAGAGAAGACCACGTTCAAACCAGCCTGGAGGAAGTGGAGAGCATTTAATTTCGCGAAATAGAAGTCATGTCGGTGCCTTCCCCATATTCATTAGCTTGTCACACTGATACCGCTCAGTATGATCAGATAATTGCGAATTGATGACAAGAGTCAACCAGCAGGACCTCCCCATTCCAGTCGTGCGATTGATGTTCTATTTTCGACTCGCTTCTTTTGCAATTAATCAAAGGGTCGTTGTCTGCAGAGAGACACTTGTACGCGCGACTGCCTCCTTCGTGTCTAGGACCTTTAACCTTCGTCAGCTCCGCCAACAGAGAGGGTTTGCTCTGTCAACGTCGGACCGCTTGCTCCGGCAACTCTGTCAGGAAAATCCACTCAATAAAACAAGTAAGTCTATCGCTTCTGACCTTCTAGAGCTCGCACCGCTATCAGATACCCTCCCTTCTCCCCCCCCCCACCCTAACTTGTTTTGGCCTGTATGCAAAAGCCAGGTCAGTCTTCTAAAAATGCATGAACTCTTCATGTTTGTATCCAGCCTTCGTATTTTCGTTTCTTTCTTTCCTTCTTTCCTTTCTGATGCTGATGCCAGTTCAGTTTGGTCTGCAGCCAAACGGTCGTCCAGAATCAACTGCGTGCTCTGCTCTAACCTTGTACGTTTGATCTCTAGTGTTGCCCCTCCCTCAACCCCCGTGTTATTTCATGTCGTTCCGACGGCAGAAACCAAAGTGCTCTAGAGAGAAATGGCAGCACGGTCGTTTATGCAAGTCCGTGGTGGCTGTGCCGCTGACTCGTGCGGCGCCTTCCCCGCCTCCCCAGTCCCCCGATGTTGTGCACAGGCCCACAGGCTCCCAGCGTCTGGTGTCCACCGGCCCTCAGACATGCTGGCCACCCCCCCCCACCCACTAGCCTGATGTTGTCTACGGGCCCACAGGCCTGCTCGCCATCACCTTCATCATGTACTCACGCAGCAGCAAAAGCTGAGCCGTGAAGTAGATTTCTTATCCCGTCCGCTGGTAACGGACCAGCTACGTCTCTGCCAGTTTGAGAGCCCCAAATCAAACTACGTTCTGTTACCCCCCCCCTCCCCACACACGTACACAGCGTGTCAGGTCCATACATGCACGCGCGCGTCCAAACACACAGACGACAGACAGCAATTCGCCCAGTCTTTTTACAACCAACGCGATATTCCAGGCTGTCTTCATCAATCCCCGGCTATGTTAAAGTCAAGATCCTCTTTTGTACGGGTCGTAGGTCACCTACAGGGTTCTACTGGCGCGTACACACGGAGAGTGCATCTTGCTGTTCGCCAAAGACTTCGTCCACCCAGCCACCGCCACCACCTGTACCACCGACAACACTGCCATCACCGGCACCAACAGCATCAGCACCACCCTCCCACCCCTCGCGATGCCATCCCGTATCTTGTCTCTTAACACGTGCTCACTTGGTCATAATGCAGGTCACGTGGTATAACACGCCGCTTATTAAAGGCGTCCATCTGAGGAGGAGCAAAGAAACGAGAGCTGAGGCAGACGGAGGCAGAGTTGAACCTGAGGCAAGGGGATCGGAGCCGACGTCATCTGGATAAGTGACCTCAAGAGACCCGAGACAGATTTTGCCCAAACTCCGGAGCCTGGCTACAGTTCTGAGGTCTGACTGCAGTTGTTTATTGTTTTACCTGGTGATGTGGATAATTAGAACAAAGAGCATACTCTTGGTTATTTATTTAAAGTGTTCCTAATTTTCTGAGTGTGCAGTTCTTTCTTTCTTTCTTTCTTTCTTTTTTTCTTTCTTTCTTTCTTTCCTTCCTTCCTTCCTTCCATATAGCGGAAATTTGCATCGGCAATTTGTTTTCAGTGTTACTCTCAACGGCTTAAGCCCGCTGGTCTGTGGTGACGTCGGCCACGGTTTTGTAACGTGTCTGCCAACTACGCACACGACAATGCACTCGATCGCAGTGAGCAGGACATGCCTGTGTGCAATTCTCAGTATAGGTCTTTTTCTACTTGCTGTCTTTGGTAAGTAACAACTTTTAAAGTATTACTAATTTCTTCTTTACTCGCTGGAAATGACTTGTAGTGAGCGCTGTCTGAACAATGTGCTGAACAAAGTTTGATCAAGTTGAGAACTGTCACGAAACTTGTCTTATCTGAAATGAAGAGTTTATCCGACTTTGATTTTCCGGAAAATGACAGTCTCGCTGTAGTTACAAAATCTTTGCAGTGAAGACATAGTTTCCGTCGAAATTTGCAAAGATTTTGAGTGAGGAGTGACTAACAAATACCATGTGTTTTACCCAGTCGAGATGTCCGCATCTGGCTTAAGGAAAACATTCCCCGCAAAAATCCTCCAATCCCATTATTTTAACTGAATATCTAATGTAGGTGACATAGATAAACTGTAAATATTTTGTTTTATACACGTATGTTTGAATGTTTTCGGACACATACTAGAACAAAAAATGTAAAGGCTAAGCAAAAATTTGTTCTCTCGTCCTACCCCTATGTTGCAGTTTCTTCTTGTTTGCTCTCTCTCTCTCTTAAGATTTTAAAGATAATTAAAAAGATTTGAAGATAATTTCTGTTCTAAAAGATGTGCTGTTGCGAACTTTGCTTTATCTCTTTCTCTTGAACTTTCTGTGTTTTAGTTTATCAGCAATGCAGTATTACTTTAATTTTCAAAAGACCAGTTAGATCCCTCTCCCTTTCTCTCCCCCACCCACCCATGCAATCTCCCATTTCTCAAACTGAAGTAAAATTTAAATCCAAAGCATTGAATTCTCTCTCCCCATTTTTATTCTCCTGTGAACTGACGGCTGCGTTTCCTGACGAGGATTTATGTTGGTCGCGTGAGAAACAGAGACGATCCTTCATGGCGTGTAACGAAGCAAATGAAGGAAATGCAAGGAGCTTGTCCTAGAATGCCACGTGTTTTGCAAAGATCAGTACATGTTTTGCAATAACAGGTTGAGTTCTGCATTATGCGCTTTCAATTTTCCCAGCAGTCTTAGGAGTGGGCATACAAACTATTCTTATTATTCTTATTATTATTTTTTTTTTGACGGTACACCTGTTCAAAAGATGTCAGTTCCATTCACAGTAAAACTTTGATCGCACAGGTTTTAGGTAAGTCATTTAAAAAGTTAAAGGTAAAGTCATTTAAACACAAATTTCATGTCTTCTTTGAGTATGATGTTCTATGTGATTTGCATCCGTAAATCTTAAGCAGATCGAATGTCACTGTCGTTAGGTGAACACAGCTAGTCGCAGGAGAGTGAGTGAGGGAGAAAGAAGAGAGAGACTGATATTGCATAAATAACGTTTACATCAGCATACATTTTGCATAAATACTAGAACGAGACAGGAAGAAGCAAGCACAGTTGTCAGTAACTTTGTTTATTATGTCGTTGAGAATGCGCGCGCACACACACCCTCCCCCCTCTCTCTCTCTCTCTCTCTCACACACACACACACACAATAAAATAATGGAAAGAGGGGTCATAGGTAAAGACAGTTCTTTTATCTAAACTCATAAGATGGACGATGAAGAATTAGCCAACGAAATATGGCCGTCCTTTTGTTTGACTGACTGTCATGGCCGGAAGGTCGGATGGTGGTTGTTTAATTGATGATGTACGTGGCTGAATAATTGCGCCTACAACCTCAACAACAGGCACCTTGTAAATTCTATTTCTTGTTATTATTATTATTATTACTTTATAGTATTCTTCCTTCTGCTACCGTAATGGAGACTGGAATAAGAAAATCGTTATCTTTTGTTGAAGTGTTTCAGAGAAGTGTCTAGCACTAATAATTTCCTTATTTGCTTCTTAATTTAATTTTTTTTCAAAATTACTAGTAGCCTATTACATTTGCAAAGAACTGGCATAGGGCTCTCGATTGCTATGGGCGTTCACTGACAAATTGACTAATTATGTCACTTTTCTTCTGTAAACAAAGCGCCTTGAAAGAAAACACTCATGCACTCTGTTTCCTGATCGCATGAGATCAAATTAGATAGAATGCTTTGATCAAACGTCGGAACTTTTCCAGCCTGTAATTAGATGTAATGAAATTCCAGCTTTACTACCCTCTTCCTGGAGTGAGTGGGAGAGTAGCATAGTGTGCGAATGACAAAAGGAGTGTAAGGCAAATTCGCGAAGCACCATCGTGTTGTTCTTAATTAAAGACATGCATCTCATATCCGAGGGGTCTGATCTTTCACTGATCACAGCTCACCACGCAGCGACGAACTAAAGAGAGACATATAGTGTAATAGTCTTACTGTTACTCTAAATAATACTACTTCTACTACTGTACTACTAATAATACTAATTTTGTACGCACATGCCTCCCATAACGGACGGAGATAATGGCGTTTACAGAAAAAAACACTTTGCACATTACAATTCGTACAATTTATTTTCATGGTTTACGAACAAATCCCTTATTTCGATCTCATATCTCTTATATTTTAAAATTAACAGCAATGTGCAAATAACTGTAATTGATGGTGACCAGGTCTCATTTTGCTTTGCTTTCCCTTGGCGCCAAATTCCCACGAAACCCATCGGTAGAAACTTCCAAACAACCATCCGTTCTAATAAAATAAAGTAAATTGGTAATTCATACCGTGTAAATAACTGTAAATAGTCGATGCCGATTCCGTATATATAAAGGTCAAGGCAGTTCTGTAACCTTCGGTCGTTGGGAAGACCACATACTCATTTCGGGGCCAGCTTTTTGTAAGGGCGGTGACCATCTCTCCCTCCCTGCCTTTTCATACACAGCCCTGTAATTACTATGGTATCATATTTTTCTTTATTTCATTATATAACGAGTTAGCCACATACCCTAGTTACCCTAGCTGTATTTCCCAAATGTATATTAGAATGAGACGGATTTTTGTGGCTGACACCGTATATATTGAATTTAACTTCCAGTGCTACATGATACAT
Source organism: Marisa cornuarietis (assembly GCA_004794655.1). Taxonomy (NCBI): domain Eukaryota; kingdom Metazoa; phylum Mollusca; class Gastropoda; order Architaenioglossa; family Ampullariidae; genus Marisa; species Marisa cornuarietis. Next base: position 759,368 of record SMMW01000135.1, read on the forward strand.
ATAGTACAAAGGTAAAGAGGGGATGTAATAATTAGCTATACAAATACAAGTATTAACTATAGGCAGGTAAGTTAGTTAGGGCAACGCCAACGGGATCGGTTAAATTTGGTGATTTCGACTTTGAACCGAACTCAACTGTTTATTTGATGGGTGAACGACCCGTTCAAAGTAGAGTCAACTATTGTTACAACATCACCAATAAAAAAACATAAAGAGGCATAAGATATCCGTTGTATATATATATATATATTCGTATCATTACTACCACTCAGCTTATGGGGTGTTTTTTTTCTCTCTCTCTCACACACACTGTGTATGAGTTGACCATTAGACCTGATCTCAGTCATCACAACGTCACGTGATTTCGACTTTGAGATACGGTGTTGTCTTTCTGTAGTTATACACTGGCCACGAAAGCAGACATTTCCCTCTTTCCACCAACCTTCCAGAGGTTGGAAGAAAATTAGAGGGAAAACGAAAAAAAAAACCCCGACAAGGCAAGGCTGACATCAAAATCATCCCGGAGGGGACACAAAAAGACCCAGAAAAGCACTTCTGGTTTTATTTTCTTAACTCATGCCACCCCACCATTTTCTTTGGTCTCACTCACTCACTCACTCACCGTTGCCGCACGTTCTTTTGGCAGTTCTCGTCTTTCAAAAACTCAAACTTTAAATTTAAAGATAATTTTAAAAATGTAAACGTTCCGCCAGTTAGATATTTTGTATTTGAAGAAAAATGTTTTAGTGAATATATCCTCGTGCATTTAAAGAAAAGAAAAATAACTTCGTGCTAATTCTGAATTTCCATTTCTTTCTGTTTTCCTTTAAACATAACGCCCAGCAAGCAAACCGAGTGCGAGAGAGAAATAGCTACAGCCACACACAATATAAACTGTCAACATCTTTACAATACGCAGAGCTGTAACTTCCTAGAAAAAATTCTAGGGACGAAAGAAGTACTGGGTGTACCAGGGAAGATCGTGTCGTAGAAAGACGCAGTTGTTTCCTTACTCAAGACTCTAGAGTATCGGACGCTGCACACACACACACACACACACACACACACACACACACACACACACACACACACTGAGAGAGACATAAACAGCAAGACAGACGGTAAACTGAACGCAGAATCGCGACGAATAAAAAGGGGAGGAAAAACGAGAAACATCTGATGGTAAAGCAAAAGTCCATCTCAAGCGTTGGTTATTAAAAAATAAATTAATTTGTCAGCGTAGTCGTCGTTGCAAGTGATTTAATTTGATTTTGGTCTCAAGTACTTTCTGACAAACTGATCCCTAAAGAGACTAACTGTCACTTTCGCAGACAGTCCACGAGGACTTTGTGAAAGGTTCCAGCAATCGAGGAAAGGGGTCTGTTTCGAGGGGAATCCTGCCAGAAACAGAGAGATGCTTTAAGAGAGAGAAAGATGGCAATGGGAACAATGTCGATGTTCCAGACATCAGTAACTAAGCTACATTCACTGGGGACGTGCTTATTCTTTCAGCAGCAACAAACAAAACGATTGCCTTTTTTGTGGTTGTCCAGGTCGTGGTATATTAAATTTCGTGGATGAAGGACTTTAGACAGAACTACATGAAAGATATCCATGCAACAATATTCAACTTCCGTCTACGTTCAAAATCTATGTGAAACATACAGTAAACACAGTGTGGAAATTTCAAGCAGAAAAATTAATACAGTCGGAGTGGGTGGTGGTGACTTCAGTGTGAAGCGAATGACAATATTATTAACTAATAATAATTGTTTTACAAGGCACCGAGGAGCTGTTATGCCCTTAAAATTAACACAAATTCTCATATTAACTAAGCTTAGTCACAATTATTTTCATTCATCCATCTCTTGATAGTCATATAAAAGTACATAAACCACAAGATAGTCACGATTTTTATTCGTCCATCTTTAACAAAAACAAAAAAAGGTTTTTACCTTGAACAGACGAGGTTACAGCAGGCGGAGATTCGAGGACCGTGGTGTAGCTCGTCTCACAGGCACAACTTTCGAGCGTTTGGTGAATAATCTGATTACAGAGCTCAAGAACGTCCTTTTAACCCTTTGTTCTCATATATAGGTATGTTTTTATTTAGAACAGCTAGAACATGTCACGTAATGGTCCAGGACAGTTGGCATGTCAGCTTTGTACACGTGCCATTTGCCAGTTTAAAACTTTTTTTAAAATAACAAATCAAGAAAAGCTAATTCAACATTTCATCGAGAAAAGCTAATTCAACATTTCATCGAGAAAAGCTAATTCAACATTTCATATTTCCCTTTCTCCGTCCCTCACTCACTTATTGGCGAACTCTGCAACGGTCCTGTTAAGCGCTAATCGTTCTGTGCAACAAGTGAATTTTTTAAAAACCTCCAGCAATATGTGTAAAAGCATATTAGGACTTGTTTCGCATCTTGAGCACGTGGATCCCGATCTTGAATCACCTTCCCGACCTCTCTGCACCCGTCGAGTCCACCCCGATCCTCAGATGTCTCCATCTGACGCTATCGAGCCACAAAGGGCAGAGTTAGCTAACCAGAGGGAGTAATTTCCTTCCAGTCTCGAGATGCAAGCCAGAAAGAGATTAAATCCTCCCATCTTAATGTATACACTAATCATAAATAACAGTTACAATTGTCCCGCGAGCACCGCTGCCTTGACGACGAAAGCGTATCCATGTTTGAGGATGTGAGAGAAGATGAAAACGTCTTGAAGCATTGTCATCACATTTTTTTTTGTTACTTCAAATATTCGTGGTGTGCAAACTACTTTAGTGTGATTGTAATGCAGGATAAAGCTATTAACAAATGTGTGTAATTCTGGGGATGGGGACTATGCGTGAGAGATACCCAGAACATTGTTCCTAAGAACAAACTGACAACGGCTCCATGAATCTTGCGGGGCTTTTGACATCAACAGAAACATTTTTGCATCCCTTGTGTTTTTCGACACCAACAAGCTTTCAAACGACAATGAAAAAAAGGAGAAAAAAATAAAGGTTGAGCAAAGACATAGCTGTAAACATTCCACGAATGGGTCCCCCACCTCGTTATCATTTTAGTAAATTTAAGTGAATCGATTATTAAAAGCTAAGCTAATGAGGATTTACTAGCATAATTGCATATATATATGTATGGTAAAGATTTATATAAAACATATTTTACTGATCGTGAAGCGTCCTGTGTATGACTCTGATTGTCAAATGCTCGAATGCTCAATGTTTCTGTTCCATCAGCAGAACAGTCGCAAGCAGATGACAGTCTGCGGCGGTCCAAGCGACAGGATCTGTCTCTAGGAATGTCCGGGGAGGACTACCCTCAGGACGAGCGAGAGCTGCTTCAGCAGATCTTCAAAACCCCTCTCAAGCGGCAGTGGTGTCGGACGGGCATGGCTTACAACCCCGTACTGGGCACCTGCATCCCTTCTCTTGCGGTACATCTCTGTGTGTGTGTGTGTGCATGCGTGGGCACGCACATGTAGCAACATCAATTGCAACATTTTTTTCATCGACCACCTTTTTTCATTGTCATATTGCCACAAATGACACGACACGCATTTGTAAATTATATGAATATTTAATTTAATGAACTCTTCAAACAAAAACTTGTATATTCACATTGACAAAAAAATTTCCACGTTTGAAAGACATCATCTGACACAACACATATTTATGTTCTCAAAGCGCGACCGAACACAATAACTGTTGTTTCAATAACAAACAAATTCTTTCGCTTAAGCTTCAGGGTATATGTTAATCTAAAAACTAGTTGCAAAATTGTTTTCATTCAGTGCTATGTTTTTCGTGCAAAAATCTCTCCTTGCTTTCTACACTTTTCGCAGGTGAAATGTTGTTCGATGAGACAGTATGAGCGCACATAACCCCAGATGGGGCGCGTGTCAAATACACAACAACACTTTTCTTGTTGACCGCTTAGACGAGCCGCTTAACAATTTTCAACCTTACTGTTTATAATAATTTGTAAAAAGGTTTGGTCGAATATGAGTTACTTTGCCTCTGTTACGAGGGTAGGGGTTGTGGGAGAGGAGACTTGAAGCGTGTCGGTCAGCTCTGTTGCGTGCAGGTAACGTATTTGTAAAGGAAAAAGACTTTAATTTTAAAATTAGCTTTTTTTTGTTTGCTTGATTCTCCATTGCTGACGTGACCACAGATATTTCTGTATTGACTACATGTAGTATCGCTTGTTTGACACTAGTAATAGCTCTGTCGTGTGTAGTTATACCTGAGAGACTTCTGTTCTCAAACTTTACGGTGAGGCAGGTTTTACGTTTACCTTTATATCGTCTCAGCACCGGTAAACCTCTGTATATCTCAATGACAGAGACACTGAGGTCTCAATGTGATGAGTGCCACGTGTAACATACTTATCACTGACACACACACACACACACACACACACACACACACACACACACACACACACACACACACAGACCTACACTTACATCAGCTTTAAAAATGAGCCCAGAGAATGTCTGTAGGGCGGCAGAGTTCCAGACAGCGTACATGGGAACTGAACCTGGCCACTCGGGACTTGCTGTCATATTTAATATAGGAGCTCATTCAATAACACGACGTTGATAAAACTGAGTTATCGTGGCCAGTCAGGAGCGTGGCCGCATTTTCGCCGATATGTACATAATAAGTGGCAGTGATACTGCGTAGGCCAACAGCCGCACGAGCAACCATTCCATTTTTCAGGGAAATTCTTCCCTTCATGTGTGTCCTCCTTTTTTTCTTCTCGTTTTTATCCTATTTTTTCGTGTGGTTTGAGTCCTGTTCTCTACTTGTATTCCCCCCCCCACCCTTGTCTAACTGCTGCTCTTCCTCCTGTTTCCCATTTCCTTGTCCTCTCTTGTCTTGGGGCTACATCAGTTGTGTAGAGTCTGGCTGCTGAACGTGATTACAAGCCTGAAACCACGATGTCGCCTCTGCAGACAGATTTCTGGAATGTAATTCCCCGAGGCTGTCAAAGTTCTTGAGATTTAATCTTTTGTAGGTAGATTGTGCGTACAATTTGGCTACCGGTAAGACCAGTTTTTTTCACGCAGATGATTTACGACTTTTTAAAAAGTAACCGAAGTAAGAAGTTTTACAATATGAATTTCTTAATCTTCCAGCTTTTCAGTGTCACTTCCAATCGGCTCCATTCTCCCCAAAAAACTGTGTTCCAATCATGTCGGGATCACCACTCGCTCAGACTGGATTATGATCCCACCATCGTAACAGCCCAGAGGAAAGATCCAAGAGTTTTTTTTTAAATTAATATTTAAAATACCCTGACTGGCCTTGAGTGCAGAGGTCATAGCAGGTGACTGATGAGGTTGTGCGCACTGATGATATCACGCGGCTTCCATCGTGTGAAATTTTCTAGTGGGGTAGCCTCAGTCCTCATTGATCAATTTATTTTATATACGACAAGAAGAAACTTTAAAATAAGCTTTTTGAGCTTGAATTTTTCGTGGGATGTCTCTTTCTCACTCTGACATAAAAGAATTTTTTGACAGTTTTGGTATGTATGTATGTATGCGTGTATATATATATATATACTATAAAAAAGCAACATCACTACATGTGGTGATCCTGTCATGCCTTCGGGTACCTTCTAGGAGTCAGGTGAAGGAGACTGAAGTGGGTTGTTTGTCGGCCTCGTGCCTTTGCAGCGTGCTCGAAATAACATTAGTCCAGACGAGGGGAAGAAAGCTCAATCTCCAATTGAATGTGAAAACAAGTTCATTTGTCCCGCCTCCTTACCTTTCATGTGCACACTCGCACGCACGCACGCATGCACTCACCCATCCACCACCCCCCCACACACACACGCACACACAGAGAGAATGAGAGAGAAGCTATAGTCTTTCTCTTTTTGTGACTAGTGGATTCTGCGTGTTGATCACAGTATAAGCTTATAAATAAGCAAAGAAAAACAAAAGCCAGCATTCAAAGCTCGTGATTCTTGTTTGCAAAAAAAGATTCTGAGTTAGAGCAGAAAGTCATCAAGATCATCAGGGAATTATGGAGATCGTGCATGTGTGTGTGTGTGTGTGTGTGTGTGTGTGTGTGTGTGTGTGTGTGTGTGTGTGTGGACCTTTTTTACTTGTTTTATTTGCTCAGCCCTTCAGTGTTAAACATCTCACTCCTTCTTCTTCGACATTATTAGCTCAGCGGTGAATACCATCTACGAATACTACGATCACCAAGCAAGCTCCATGCAGACACTCAGCATTATTTCAATATACCGTTACACAGCCAAGGTCGAGCAGTTAAGAACAAATTAGGCACAGTAAAACAGAGAAATAAAAAGGAGCAGGATTCAGTTCGATCAATCAGCATTGATAGCCGGTTGAAAGGTTTAATGACCTGCGAAGTTCTTCCGCCGCCGAAAAAAGCATTTCCACACCATATCGACCTCAAGGGGAAAAGAAAAGAACAACTCTTCGTCAGCTGACAAGATTGTTTCCCTCCCTTTGAGAGGTGGCGGCTAGCGAAGCATATTTGTGTGAAGAAGCAATCCCCCCCCCCCCGACTAAAAGAATACCAAAAAAGAATACAGCATATTTTCTGTGGTAACATGCAGACCGGCATCTTACTCGTACATGTTCGGTATTGTTACTTTAAGAACAGTTGTCGATGAAAGGTAATGATAAGTTCAGCGTATTAACGAGACAAAGAATGTGATTGGTTTTGTTTTGTAATCGATGACTCTTCTCCTTTGTGCAGACAATGCGCGGGAGAGACTTCCGGGTTTGAACCGGGACCCCGTCAGGGAGTGAGGTACAGGACAGGCGCCAGCAGTTCAACATCAATTATTCAGCGAAATCTTTATTCGCATACAAATAAATAAATTGTTTTATCTTACATTTCTGAGTTATCATTCTTAAAGTCAATGTGCCGTTAACTTTTTTTCCAATTTTTTCATTTTGTAAGTACATTTTCACACAACACAATTGTTGAGTGTCCATACTTAAAAGAAAGAAAAGTGAGAGGGAGAGAGAGACAAGAAGAAAGTGTCCACATGTACCATTACAAAAACATTACCATGTACCATTACAATGTACAACTGTTCTTGGTTTACAGGGTGAGTGTATGATTATTAAGTTACATACACATATTGAACCATCTAAATAAAACAGTCCTGTCAAGCTGACATGAAATTTACACTAAAGTGTGCCGTTAACTTAGTAGACAACAACAACAACAACAACAGCAACTAAAATGTTAGGGTGGAGGATCTTTCACTCACATGCGGTGAAGGCGGCGTATTTTGCTTTAGATTAAGCATACTAGGACTAGTTGGTTGTTTACAGAGTGATTTATACGTTTACCATGGTAAATTTTTGTTTTGTTATTCATTTCTTAACCCTGTACGTATAAGCCGGGGGACATGTAATAAAGACTCTATTCAAGAACTCTTTCTCTCTCTCGTTCACTAATTTATCTCTCGCTCTCTCTTGTAATCGTGAAACTCGCCAGCCACAGACGACAATATATCAAACTACCTTGCTTTGTGGACTTACCTGCAAATTTGAATGCGAAATCAAGCTTCGGATGTTATCAAGACTAGTAGACAGAACAGAAGGCACACCTTGCCGTGTCTATTTTACATTGTGGAGAATAAAAGCAAAAGTCAATAAAGCTTGCGTTTCAGAAAGTAGAGAACGAATTAAAACGTTCAAATCTAAACAATTTTCCACAGGCTTAGGCTGTGGTTGTTATTCGTCCATACAGCTCACGGTCAAGTGTGTAAAAACCCTCTCAGACGTTGTATTGATGAGTGGACGAATTTAAAAATAAAGCCTCATATATTTTTCATTCGTACTTTTTCCAATGAAGACGAAGAACTGGTTCTGAAAAAGCTTCACTCTGGACGTATACGCAAGAACATTGGCTTCATGCCAAAAAAAATCTACTGAAATATTTAATGATATTGACTTGATCATATCTTATATTCCCCTACCCACTCCCCTACTCACACTCCTTGCCCTATCTCAAGTCGGTTCATTACATATAACTTCACGTTTATGGGCCTTTGTCGCGATTAAATGCTAAACCGAGTACCAAATTATTATTATTATAGATGGGTTTAGTCCATTATTAAGATACTAATTTCTCAAATTCCTGATATAAACCCAGTTTCGTTTTGAGGTATAAACCCTTGAACATTACACATTACTCACCCTCACAGTACTCAACCGAAATTTGGAAAAAATGTCAAACCTTATTTCCTGAGATATCGCAAAAAAAATATATATATATATATATACTCGCTTATAAGGAGACAATTCGGTAGCATATTCCCTAAATTCTTGCTTGTCAAACTGTTTTCACGACCTTTCATGTGATCAGAAGTTAGACTATAGAGCAATACACATAACTTTCTAAAGTAAATATTATGAACCTCACAACGCATTCACTGTTAATGAGAGCTCTAGCTTCTGTGGACCTTACAGAAGTTTTAAAATTAAAGCTTTAAAATTAAAGAAAATTATATATTCACAAAAATATATGTGTGGACATATCACTTTCCAATAATATTCACCTATTGATTTACAAAAATTCATTTAGAGAAAAATTAATTGTGAGCAAAGCCTTTGTCACCCATTTATGTGTTCTTCCATTCCTGTCACACTACGATTCCTATAACAAAAATAAGAGGGTAGAGGTACAGCAAGACAAGAAAGGAGAAATTACAAGAAAGAAGAAAAAATGGGAGTAAGAAAGACAAAGGAAATGAAGATCCATCAAGTGTGAATAATAATAATAAATTAATAATAATAATAAATGCTACCAGTTTAGTTCGCACCACTAGCTCATCAAAAACGTTCCACAGAAGGTCACATCCATCAAGTTTATTATTTGTTGCACTGTGATATCTCTCTAGAGTGTGCCTACATTTTACAATTTAAAATAAGCGTGGAAGATTTTGTCATTGTCCACTTATATATATATATATAGTATTTTGTATATTAGAACGTAACATTCTATAATCTAACACTTTAGTAGCTTATATGTGACTTTGCGCGCCAAATAAAACCAGTCTTCTTTAGAGAAATTAAAATTTCAGAGAAATGTGCATCTTCTGACCAAGACTTTGCAAATCGTTGCCAGGATGCAATACTTGCACTGGGATTGTTACAGCAGATGTATGATGTCCATCAATGAGACACATACAACATTTTGGAGACTTAATAATCTTTCATAGAAATAAAAACTTGTTAGTGGGTAATATTCTATGAATACATTTTATTTGAAACTAATTTAATTAACTGTTATTTAAAAGCACTCAGTAAGGACAAAGTTTTCATAGCAAGTATTACATTGAAAGTATTAACACCTACTGCTAACAGAAAGTCTGACCGACACATTGCAAACTTAACAGATTTTTTTTTGGGGGGGGCGGGTTAGTTACAATGATTATTTTTAATTACTTACTTACTTAATCCTCTTCGTGCCTAGGTGGTACATAAGGCATCCACTAGAGACCTCCATCCTTGTCTGTCGGCAGCAAGTCTTGCTACGTCGCTCCAGGTCAGCTTCCCTCTCCACTGACCGTCGCCATGTTCCTTTTTTTATTTTCAATTAAGTATATGTTTAGTTTTGTAAACACCTTTTTCGAGCAGCTTGAAACTTAATTTTATATTGGACTAGGGTTGGTCTTTAAAAAGCTCTTTTCACGCTGCTCTGCGACATATCAGGGTAGAGTTTGGCTGCGCTGACCTGCTTCCACGCTGTCGGCCTGTGTGGAATAGACGGTAGCCTTTGACCGGAGAAAATCACCTCGGAGTCAGTCGCGTCCCTGTGGAGACCGTGAGCACGATCAGCAGCCAAAGATGATGTGGACCGGTCGGGATGGTGACGAAGGGAAGGGGACTCATCGTCGGAGGCCGGTAGGGGTGCAAGCAAGGTTTGAGGGGGGAATGGTGCCACGTCCTGCCGTTGAGGATGAACTAAAGACCCCAGTACCAGGCGAAACTAGACCGACAGAAGTGAACTCCTTCCAAATTGACGAAAACGATGATGATGATGATGATGATGATGATGATGATGATGATGATGATGATGATGATGATGATGATGATGATGATGATGCCCACTTAAGAACTGTATTGAATTATTTATTTTGTTTAATTTTTATGAACCTGTTGGCAGCGTGCATGGACCGCATTTACCTTTTCTTTGTGGATTAGTTGTCGAGGGATGGGAGAGGGAGGGAAAATCGAGGTTTCAGGTTCCTATCACCACTGAGCACGCGCGCGATACGTGGAATTAAGAGAACAGTTTGTCTATGATCGATGTGCTGCCGGGACAAGCAGGGACCGAACCTCGTCCACTGCGCTACTCCGTCCCCCGCGGAGACGAGCGTTCAGTGCGTGAGACGGTCGCCGCGATTGGCTAAAAGACTCACACAGGCCCATCGCGTGCACGTGCACATTAGCTCCTCACCCTGCAACTCTGCCACCACTGCCACCACTGTTACTTGGTCTTGCGGCGTCACCTAACTCCATCACGTACCTACGACAAAGCAACAACCGAGAGACCACGCATTAGAGTTTTAGTAAATTCGTCCAACCGCAAACACTCTGGGGGAAGATTTGGGAAGAAGGGTAGATCGGGAGTAGTGGGGAGGGCAGGCCAACGTTGGGCGCCAGACAGCCTGGAATTGTATTCTGAAGTCACATACTTTGGATGCCATGGGATAAACGTTCTTGATGTAGTTCACATGCTGCGTGCACGTGTGTGTATTCGTGACGGGGGATGAGATGGAGATGATCGATCAGTATTGTGAGCTACGTCAGTACAACGATTAAATAGGAATAGTAGAATTCACTAACATGTTCTCTTCTTGTTGAATTAAGGGATCACATGGTGACAAGTATGCAAACACAAACAGTGAGCAATACACGAATAAGAATTAAATCCACACGTGCAAATTTCTCTGTAGAACAAGAACATATACAATGCACAACAAACCTATAGGGGATCTTTCAAGGAAACGTGAGATAAAAAAATGTTTTATCTGAGATTTAAACTGCTGATTGTAGGTAATAAGCGAGTTCCAGACAATCGGAACAGCAAAACTAAAGGAACGGTGCCTAAAAGATCTGTTAGCTTGTTTCTTCTAATTAACAGAAGTTTAAAAAAGACAGATAAAAAAACACAAACGTAGTTCATAGAACACATACGTACTCAGACCAAAGCATGTCAGCGAACAAACGGACCGATACACCAACACCCATAAACACAAGACAGAAAAACCTGCACTCGAAGCATGCTGGGACAACTCAGCATTAAAAAAAAATATAGACTGGAGAGCGCGAACGGAAAAAGTGGACTGAGGTACACGAGGGTCCCTCTGAAAAGACAGAACAGAATAGTGCGCACGAACTCCCGACACCAAGTGGTAAACGCACGTGCCAACGGCGACTGCTGAGCACATGGCTGTCAGTTTGGGATCTCACAACAATGAGTGGCATAGCAGATGCATTGACAGACGAGAACGTTCGTGGAACACTTGCAGAAATGCGATCAGGGAGTTAAATCTACACTGAGCCAAAGGCAAAACGGTGGCACAACACATTTCTAATTTTAAACACTTTTAGGCCTTAACTCTACTTTGATAATTAGTTTAAAGTGCACACCACAATTTTAGAATTTTTAAAGCTAAAACTGCTTTAAGTAAGATAAAGTTGTGTAAGTCTGACTTTCCGTCCTGTCAGTACAATTTTTGTATGTTCTCTTGCAATGCATCAGAACGGCTAAGAAGAGATTTTGCTTCTTTAGAACAGTTTTAAGGTTTAGAAACGTGTTGTGCAATAATAGACAGACTGACAGACAGATGTAACCTGTTTATCATAATAGGCAGACAGCTGTAACCTGTTTATCATAATAGGCAGAGTGACAGACAGATGTAACCTGTTTATCATAATAGGCAGAGTGACAGACAGATGTAACATGTTTATCATAATAGGCAGACTGACAGACAGCTGTAACTTGTTTATCAAGAGTCATGTCAGAAGTGACAATGAATCCCAAATTCCTGATGGATGACACAAAGGTGATGTTGATTTTGTCCACTTTAATGTGATTTGGAGGACAAACGAGCATAGGAGGGCTTCTGTTTTATCATCGTTAAATAAAAGTTTGTTTTTTTACCATCACGTCCCTGACGTGATCAGAAGAGTGAGATATTGAAATAGTCGTCTGCGTCGGTTGCATGTGTGTGTTCTTTTATGGAACTGGTGGGGTTTTGATAAGAACAGTTCACTCTGTGTCTGTAATTTATTAAAGAAGTAGACTTATATTGCTAAAGGAGACAGTTTCTATTCCTAAAAGGAGTTTTTTCAGCGTTTGTTGTTTAAGTGTTGTTTAGCAGTATGGGTACAAACTTGATGAAAACCTAAAACATTGACCTCCAAAGGGTATCGGATGGAATACTATCCTGACAGTGCTCATGCTCTACCAAGATGTGGCTAATGGTGGAAAGAGATGATGTACATGATAATTTTGCTATTTATTTTGTATAGCAAACTCAAATGTAGTCACGTAAATTATTTTGTAATGGTACATTAGTGGACACTCTCCTTTGTCTTTCTCTTTTTCCCTCTACCTCTTCTCTTATCTTGAATTAAGAATGAAAGGGATGCCAAGTTATGTGAGCTGCATTTACTGAATAAAGAATATATTTAAAAAAAAAGATGTGGCTAATGGCATGCAGCCAGCCTCCTTTTCACAATCAGAGATTTACTAACTTTAAAGCAGAGTTGGCAGAAAGTTAATTAAGCGGGGTGTCTCTCAGGGTATGGGGAGCAGTTGACAGACATCAGTGGCATCAACTCTGTTCAGTTCTCGCTCGTGTCGGAGCTATGACAGTTACAGTTTTTGCCAGACGCAAGATGACCAGACGACCACAAGATTAGGCGCTTTTCACAACCATGACAATTTGATCAGACTCGCAGTCCAGCCATGATGCTAAGACATCTGGTGAGTTCGCTTGCTCTTTCTAATTATGACATCTGACGAGCCTCCTGTTTGCCTGCTGTACCGACTGTGACAATTATGCTTCATGAATTGTGTGAATAAGAAACTATTTAATCATAATGTAAATATAGAAGGAACAAGTGCCAATGTTTCCCGTGATCCCGTTATTTTTATTTCTTTATTTAGAAATGGACCATCTTTTTTCCTTCAGGAAGAAAGAAATTCAAGCGGAGACGTGTCTATGCCAGTGACCTACTATAGAGTCAAGAAAACTTTCCTCCCGCATTCACACTTTTGTCTAAGCAGGGTAGGCCATTTTCTCCCACTCAGTTTCCCAGCCAACAGCTTCTTGTGTTCATTCTCTACAGCTCCTGACCCAGGTGCGTTCCCTGCGGGACAGCGCCCTTTGACACCAAAGCTGAATGTCGCCGCCGTTGTAGTTCTTATCAGGTGCCAGGGTCTGGGGTAGTAGGCACAGGCATGGTGCTTTGTGATGCTTCATTCATTATTGATGTCTCTTTTAATTTTCTTCACTGTTACCCCCTTCCACCTCTCTCTCTCTTTGTAAAGTTAAAGAGAATGGGCTAGTCAAGAAAGGGGAGAGTGTTGTTGTCATTGCGGAGGAGGTACGTGTGTGTGTGTTTTGATTGGTATGTGTTTACATATTTAAGAGAGAGCATTTGAGTACGTAAGTATAAAAGTTCTTATGTATATGTATACTTAGGTGCTCTAAACTGAACGGGCTGCTGTGATTGTGACGTAGTTTCGTGAAAAGTCCCTCACTTTCTAACACACTGTACATTTCTGTTATTGCGTTGAAAACATTACTATGAACATGAACAAAATAATATTTGCTTTTTTCTGTCAAATGATGTAGCTCATTTTATGACTGGATGCAAAGTAGCTCCAGAAAAAGTCTTGGAGCTACACTACCCAAGCGGGTTTCGGTCCACGGCAACAAACGTTGGTCATGGTCATAGACACTACTCCATTTCGAAATCGGATGTGAAATGTTTGGATAGAAATTTTTTATAAACACTAAGTACACACTGGATTTATATTGGTATCAGATGATAAACTACAAAACTTTGTTTTCATCCCCTTTCCCTCCCACTCGTCCAGCTATCAAAAGAAAAGTCAACAAGCAGCACAAGTCCCAGAGGAAAAGTTGACCTCAAACTCACCCCGAAAGGGACACACTACTCCACGAAAAGCACTTCTAGTTTTATTTTTGTAGCTGCAAAATTCTTTCTCTTTATATCTCTTCTTTCTTATCCATCTCACTCACGCTGAATAATCTCTTTGCCCCCTTCATTTCTATACTGCTCAAAACAAAGGATAGGCCGGTTGTATGGTCAATCACTGTTTCGTGCCAATAAACACACAGACAATAACATTACATTCATTAAATGAAACATTATCAGCCAATTTCATTGAAATAAATACTTTTAAGAACAAGAACTCGAACTTGAACGGGCATAACCCATGTTTTCAAAATTCAGAAAAGTGATATCAGGAAAAAAGAAAGAAAATATCACCTGTGTCCAACATTGGCCAAAATGCAGGCAAGGCGCTGTTGTCTCAGGGACTGAACCAATGTTCTCAGAGTTCTTTGAGGAACTGCCTGCCACTCATGCTGAGGAACTGGGCAGCTGGTTGAGGTCAACTGCTGGGAGTGGTTGGCTTAAAGTCTCTGGCCCAGGATATCTCACAAATGTTTAGTGGGATTCAGATCTGGGGAACAGTCCATGTGGTTGATTTGGTGCTGTTAAAGGAAGTCAATGACGACTCCGGGCCTGTGCTGTCTGGAGTTGTTGTCCTGAAGAACGGCGCCTGGTCCAATGGCTGCAGTACTGACAGTATCAGAGGCTGTAAAATGTTATCTCTGTATGCCACGCCTGTCAGGTAGAGGGGAGTTTTGTAGGCCGTCTCCCTCTCACCCCACACCATGATGGATCCACCACCGTAGTGATCACGTTCCACTACAGTGTGATCGATTATCGCTTTCCCTGTCACCTTCAGACGTAGAAGGACCTGGAAAAGCGAGATTCATCAGTGAAGAAGACTGCTGTCCACTGTTACCTTGTCCATGCCAGATGTCGTCGTGTCCATGCAAGAGTTGCCTCGAGGTTTGCAGGTGTCAGGACTGGGCGGACAGCAGGTCGCCTCGACAGAAGATTGTTCTCCCTGAGCCAGTTAAGTTGGAGGCTACTTGCAGCTGTCCCCTGATTGTGATGGTTGTTCTCTATCTTACAACCGACAGGACAATGAACCTGTCCTGCCGTCTGGTAGTTGACCGCAGGCATCTGAGGTGTCTTCGCTTTGCAACACTTCATGTTGTATTGTAGCGGTCTCGTACAGTTTGAATGACCGAGTGAACCTCCCAGGGGCCAGTTGCACAACACATTTCTAATTTTAAACACTTTTAGGCCTTAAATCTATTTAGATAATCGTTTTAAAGTGCACACCACAATTTTAGAATTTTTAAAACTAAAACTGCTTTTAGTAAGATAAAGTTGTTTAAGTCTGACTTTCCGTCCTGTCAGTACAATTTTTTGCATGTTCTTGTGCAATGCATCTAAATGGCAGAGAAGAGGTTTTGCTTCTTCAGAACAGTTGTAAGGTTTAGAAACATGTTGTGCAACTGGCCCCAGAGCTCCAAAATTAATGAGATGTATTGACAATGGACAAAGGTTACACGTGGACTGCATGTTTTTTACTGTTTAATTCTGTCTTGTCATATGGATATGTTGCAATTGTACGCATTTTTGGTGGGCTCAATGAACTTTTTATGCTTGACTACTGTATTGAGCACGCAGAAGACCTAACTGGATTATCTTCAAATTCACGTTGACTGTTCACCCCCACAACAAATTAACTAAAAAACAATTTAAAGAAATTGCTCACTGTTGGTACAAACATGGTTAATAAAAATGTAGAAAATATGAGGGTGGCATTTCTATTTTTTTAGCAGTATACTTACTAAACAGAAACATCATTTACAGCAGAAAACAAAGAACCACAGAAGATGTTATATCCTGTTTAATAATAATTGCAACAAACTATTCACAATTCGTGTTTTATTTCCTTGATTTGTTCTTGATATCTTATACCTGTCGATGCTATAACTGACCTGACGCACGAGTTGTTTGCAGTAAACCCTCATTGAATCTAAGAATAATATCTTTGCACCGTTAGAATTACACCGCAGGCAGCCAGACCAAAGATCCTGGCAAGAAAAAGTTGTCAAAAATAAAAACATGATTAAATTTAATTTATGAATGGATGTTCTAGTTGTGGCAAGAGTTTTTGAAAATGTTTGCTATTGGCTTTTTCTGCTCTTGTAACCATAACACAAATTTAAGCCACTGCATACCTCTCTTTGTATTTGAAATACCAAATTAATTGCGACCATAATTTTAGTGATAAATCCATCGCTTGTCCGGACAAACTGAACATGTAATTAAAAGCTAAGTATGTGACCTAAATATTGATGACATACCGTTGTGAGTTCATCTGTCGGAGGAAATAAATCTTCAGTGAGCTATTGCTTTGCTGATCTTAATAACTGGATAAAAATATGGACGTCTTTTGCATCATGTGAATTTGACTAAGTGCTTTTACATGTATTTTCCCTGTTAAA
Organism: Marisa cornuarietis; assembly: GCA_004794655.1. NCBI lineage: Eukaryota > Metazoa > Mollusca > Gastropoda > Architaenioglossa > Ampullariidae > Marisa > Marisa cornuarietis. The sequence goes on from SMMW01000135.1 coordinate 776,026, forward strand.
AATCCTAAATAATGGACAGAACATGACAGAAGGGAAAAAAGACAGAAAACAAACGAGCAAATGAAAAATATGAAGAGGGGAGGAAAAGAAAAAGAATGACTCATCTAGCAGTCATTAGGTAGGCACAGGCCAGCCCCGCCTCCTGGTAGATTTAAATGGTAATGTCGGTGTCTCGGAGGACCCAAGACAGCTCGCTGGATGGTGATCTCCTGAATGATCTCCGAGCTAGGGATGTGTTAATGAGCGATATAGATGTCCTCGCTCACTTGCATTGTCCAACGGTGCGAACAGATGCCCCCAAAGATGTTCCAACAGCTCCCCTGCGCCGTTCCTCGGGCCGCTTCATAAATAAAACAGGGGAAAATGAAATGCTGAAATCTCATTCGATTGTTAACTGTCAAAACGCTAGAAAGCTAAATTCTCGAATGTTGCCCTTGAGATGTTTGAGAAAATGCATCTGATTTTGATCCGAGGCAAAAGTGTCTGACACGTATCCTTGTGGACGCTCAATAGAGCATCAGAACGGCAATGATTAAAAAAAACGAATTAAACTGAGAAGTTCAACAAATATCAAACAGATCTCTAAAACCAAAAATGAAGCCCGAGATAATGATTGTCATCAAAAGTACTCTGCATTTCCACAAAATTTAAATTTCGTTCCACCCTCGGTTGCATTTTTTAAGGCGTATAACCGACAAGAAATGGAAGATTTTCCAGTTTGGCACAGTGTACTTTATAATTAAGATTTCCTACTGGATATGAGTATGGATCCTGTTGAAATCAAGCTATGATCTGAAATCATCTTTAAGCAACGGGTAATAGTTTCCTACTTCCAGCAGTAATTGTAAACTGCTTATTGCTGAGTACCCTGACCTCTCCTTGACCCATCACGTGACTCACAAATTGTCTGCTGGCTGGTATCGTAACATTAGCAGTAGAAAGGTATAAGAGTTCTGATGATGTTGTCAGACAACATTTAAATAGAACACAGCAGCAGAAAAACATTGCTGTTTTATGTAGCATGCGATGAATTTCACCCATTTCAAGAAATTCCACCAGAACACTTTTTGAAGAAAAACTAAAAAAAATTCCTATGAATTATTTTTGTTTGAAAACCAATAACAAATGCAGAAATTAAGATACTTCTACAGTTAAAATAGTATTACTTTTATTTGATTATTCTAGTGATACATTCATAGATCTTATATAACAGTTATGGCAAAATTTACCAGACGCAAATGTAGGTTAGGAACATCTGTACCTTGTATTCATAAAATTATAATCCAAACGAAGTTCTATGTAAAGAAATAAAAAGATATAACTATTTTTTTGCCACCAGTGGCAGTTATACTTATCTTATGACCTGTGTTAATGCATACCAATATATTATAATTGTGAAAGAAATATTTTAAAAACAAATGTGAAAATAAGTTGGAGATTGGAATGAGTTGGTGTGTACATTCATAAAAAAAAGGCAAGAACATTGTTTTTTTTCACATTCTCTTTTCCTTGCTAGACAGGTTAGTTCTTGAATAATTAAAAAAAAACAGAAATCTAATCCATGGTCTTCTATAATAATATTGCCAGTCATTAGAGCCAGGTTTGTGCCACAGGTCATAAAGAAAAACACAATTTTGCATGCACTGTAGTTAGATAATTTCAGATAAATTTTAATTCCTTATCTACCATGACTTCATCCTCAGTGAACAGCTTGAAAGAGAATATAACAGTACCACAGGGGTTATTCCACAACAGGCTTTTCAATGTGGTGGCATTTCTGTACTGCTAGTAAATCATGCTGTTCAAAGCTTTTGAACTAGGACTCAGCACTTCATGGATGATGAAGTAATAATAATAATAAACACATTCTTGCTACAGCAGGTTATGGCGCACATATGAAAAAGTACAGGAGCAAGCATAGGAAACCACACACACACACACACACACACACACACACACACACACACACACACACACACACACATTATGGCAAGAGAAAAAGGTAATAGACGTTTTGAAGGAAGAGATAGGTGAATATGGAGTGACAGTTCTTTTCAGGTAAGAGGACCAGAGAGAGAAAAAAGGAACGCCGACCAGATGTAAGAAATCTGGTCTGTCACAAGCCTGCTAACCGGATGGCTAATTTGTATAGGGACAGTTAAACTGCTAATATGTTATAATAGTTGACTGCAGTTAGCAGTTCACCTGATACTTAGGAGTCAGTTATCCAGTTAGCGCTGTGTTGCTCACCCGACAAAAATCATTTTGGTTACAGAGAAGGTCCTGAAAATAGCCAGAGCAATTAACTGTCTGCAAAATAGCTTTGTTATCGGAAAGCAGGGTGGCTCCACTTGAGCAAGTCAGATCCGACAACAACACCATTCCGAAAGAGGTTATAAAGGAATAAAAAAAATATCACCAAAGTTTGCGCAAGAGCTCGAGTACATTCCAGCTCTTTGGCTCCTTGGGGTGTTTGTGACTTACAGCACCATTCTTTGCATATATATATATATATGTGTGTGTGTGTGTGTGTGTGTGTGTGTGTGTGTGTGTGTGTGTGTGTGTGTGTGTGTGTGTGTGTGTCAGAGGGAAAGAGGCTGACGCGACCTAATGGCCTAAATACAAAGGCAGTTTAGTTGGTCATTTAACAGCTGAATTCAGACGATGCCTAGCCTTTCTGACATGGGTTCGAGTACTCTCCAGGGATCCGAAGCTTACAAACACCAACAAAGAAGAACGGGCAAATGCAAAAAAAAAAACCAAAACAAAACAAAAAACAAAAAAAACAACAACAAAACCATCAAAACCAACACCAACAAAATCCCCCCTCCCCGAAAATTCCTCCAGCATCCCAGTCTCTGGCAAACAGCCTGACGATGAACAAGAGTACTTCTTTCTTGAGAACAGATATTCGTCTACGACATAGGCATTGTTCTTTGATGCTATTTTGCTGAGTAGGCCAGCATCATTCTGGCACGTTCGTAAAAACTGCCAGGCATTTGTTCTGCAAATGGCTGCTAGGAGAACACACAGAATTTCGGTCAGACTGAAGTCCCGCGAGCGTCTGGAATACCTCAAGTGGGTGTTGAGACGAAAACAGCTGACATACATGTCATCACATCAGTGATAAATTTAATTTAAGAAGAGTGACGTGTGCGCGCTAACTGAATAGAAACTTTGAACAAATCTATTGGGCCTGGAAAGATGGATTTTCCCAATTGAAATATTGATAAATTGGGAACAAAAAATCTCTCGTGATATTGTTACTGCTTTTTGTTTACAGTTCCTTCTTTTTTCTTATTATGTTTCCAACCGTGTTTCCTTGGTTCATTACAATACTAGTCACACGATTTTATAAAAACACATACACAAACATACTCACAATACGGATAGACAACTACACTATTATTCTGACCCACCAAGCAACTTTTTTCGTAGGTTTCTTTTAAATTAATTTTATGATACAAAAAAATGAGTGGTTATCGTGTGCGTTATCTGAGCCGTATTCATCGGATGTGAAATGACAGAAGCCGTGACATGCGCAAAGAGTCTTGTAACCTTTGCTCTTTGTTATCTCGATAGGCCAGTGGTGTGGAGCTGGTGGAGGAAGACATGAACCCTTTGCCGTGCTTATCGCTGACTGCACTTCGAGTGGAGGCAAGTCTCAGAAAGATGTCTTGCGGTTATTTAAATTACAGGGAAAGCGAATTTTGTCGCAGAGGTTAACAACTGGGGTACAGCTCAGTGCACTTTGCCCTCGACAGAAACAATACTACGGGGAAAACTCATTACGAACACTGGCAGCGAAAGGAGCTCATAAGGCCACTTGCAACAGGTATGTAACTATTCAGTATATCGTAGTAACTGCATCTTGTTCTTTCATGAGCCGACAAATGCGAGCGCACGTACCAGTATGAATAATTATGTAAAGATAAAAAATGAGCAGGTTTAATGGCCCCCGGTAATGTGGTGGTAAAAAATGGTCCTGGTTCAGATCTCGTCTCGGGACGCTGTCTGTATGTGACACCTTTTCGCAGGGCTGGACGCGTATTCCACTTTCCTCTCTCCAGAGTACAAAATCAACTCTAGATTGAAACACTTTCCTTCCAAAGCAACCAACCACCAGAGCATGTTGCCTGGTGCCTGTAAGACAAGTAAACTAGAGCCTGATGGCAGTCGGTAGGGCAGTGGTTAAAATCCTTACTTGTCACTTGAGAATAAAAAGGCAATTTGCGTGAAAACTTGTGTTTGTAGGGCTGGGATTTTCTTCGGGTACTGCGGTTTGATTATTCCTGTGCAGAGTAAGACACAAGAAAAAGTAAACCTCTCAGCCAAGCTCATAAAAACTTTCTCACCCAGCAGTTCCTATCATCAGAATAAATGTTGCAGGTAAATAAAACTTCTGTGCCTTTGTTTCTCCCCAGTTTGAATAAAGATGCTTTCTCTTAGTACTTTCTTATGCTGCGCTTTATCTGAGTTCTGTGTCTCACATCTTCGTGCGTGGCACACTAGAAAATTGTGATTCGTTACAAATTATTTTTTTCTTTGGTGTCCATAGCGATAAGACACGCACTCTTCCTATAAGCGCCCGCACTCCCAAAGAAACAGACTGATCATGCACACACACACACACACACACACACACACACACACACACACACACACACACACTTCTCGCATAATTAAGCTTCCGGTAAAAGCCCATCAATAAATGTCAGAGCATGAATTCTGTCTGTTCTTCCGCTCTCTTTTCTAAAGCCAGAGGAACTTTTGTCGGTGAGAACGCAGGACGTTTTCCACATGCTCAATTAGGCTGGCAGCCAACCAGACAGCCACCCAGAGAGCATTATTCGTCCAAAGAGCTTTCTGGGTCGTCGGCTGTCTGTCGTGATGACTTACATAGCAGCTCCTTATTTGTGCTCTGAAAATATTTATAAATATTTACTTCCTGGCAGATTGTGAGATTATTTTAATCAAATCTTGCTGAAAAGAAGCTGTTTGTAGTTCACTCTAGAGCCAAACAGTCTACGACCTTTCATTAGACAGAAAAGGGTACACATGTAAAATTTGGTTTGAATAGGACAAACGGTGTGAAGGTGATTGAGCACACACACACACACACACACACACACACACACACACACACACACACACACACACAAGTTGTGTCAGTGATATTTTTATATTTCTATGTTTAGTGCTATAAGCGTCATGTTTAAGTGTTCTCCGTCAAGAAAGGTTTGTGACTATGTCGTTAGGTGCCCAACACTGGAAGTGAAGGTCTAAGTTTTAAAATTCCCTCATGTCAGTGACTGAAAAGCTGCCTGTAGATCGGATTATCAGTGCCTGGTCCTTTTAGTAAATATTGAAGGCGGCAGATGGAGAGACCGCGACTCGCATGATCAAGTCACGTGAGGTCACGGAGTTTGCTCCGAAGTCGAGACAACAGTTTACTTGTCTTACAGCCACCAGGCTATAGTTTACTTGTCTTATAGTCACCAGGCTATAGTTTACTTGTCTTACAGCCACCAGGCTATAGTTTACTTATCTTACAGCCACCAGGCTATACTTTACTTGTCTTACAGCCACCAGGCTATAGTTTACTTGTCTTACAGCCACCAGGCTATAGCTTACTTGACTTACAGTCACCAGGCTATAGTTTACTTGACTTACAGCCACCAGGGTATAGTTTACTTGTCTTACAGCCACCAGGGTATAGTTTACTTGTCTTACAGCCACCAGGCTATAGTTTACTTGTCTTACAGTCACCAGGCTATAGCTTACTTGACTTACAGTCACCAGGCTATAGTTTACTTGACACGGCCACCAGGGTATAGTTTACTTGTCTTATAGTCACCAGGCTATAGTTTACTTGTCTAACAGCCATCAGGCTATAGTTTACTTGTCTTACAGCCACCAGGCTATAGTTTACTTGTCTTACAGCCACCAGGCTATAGTTTACTTGTCTTACAGTCACCAGACTATAGTTTACTTGTCTTACAGTCACCAGGCTATAGTTTACTTGTCTTACAGCCACCAGGCTATAGTTTACTTGTCTTACAGTCACCAGGCTATAGTTTACTTGTCTTAAAGCCATCAGACTATAGTTTACTTGACTTACAGTCACCAGGCTATAGTTTACTTGACTTACAGTCACCAGGCTATAGTTTACTTGACTTACAGTCACCAGGCTATAGTTTACTTTTGTTATAGCCACCAGGCTATAGTTTACTTGTCTTATAGCCACCAGACAACAGTTTATTGGCCCTTACAGTAAGTAGACTATAATTTATTTAAAAATTACTGGTCCTTACGACCACCAAGCTACAGCTACTTAAAGTTTATTTGGTGTTTCCCTAATGGATATAAAAACATATTTTTGTAAAGTCGTAGCTTTCAAGTTCGAACCACACAGTGTTTCCAGGCGCCAGCTGAAGTACGTCACGCCAGAAGCCGCATGTAACACCAACGCACGTCACGCCGCCCCATACCTCACGTCAGCCGAAATACCTACCGTCAGTTGCTGTGTAGTGGCCCTGTTAGCCTCTTGCAGCTGTAACGGTCCAGAGTCCCTCACGAAAGCAGCTGCAGCGAGGGCGTCAGCATCATGCATGACGCTGCATCTGACAGCGCGGCCAACACGGAGCTGCGGTTGCGGCGGAGTCTGGGGCTGCTGTCCGCCGTCAGCTACGTGGCGGGCATCATCGGGGCCGGCATCTTCGTCAGCCCGCAGACAGTTCTGCTCAATGTGGGCCGCTCGGTGGGCGTCGCCCTCTGCGTGTGGGCATTCTGTGCTGTCTTGACCTTCTGCGGCGCTCTCACCTATGCGGAGTTTGGTAAGATGCAGAAAAAAATGTGTCGATTCGAAGACGTTAATCAAAAGTTTAACTAGTAAATAACGACTGAAGTCAACGGTAAAGGTGCTATATGAACGAGCTGATTGATTGATTGATTGATTGATTGATTGATTGATTGATTGATTGATTGATTGATTGATTGATATTTAAGCTATTGTCTTGAGACTCCAGAAAGTTTATTTGTTTTCATATTTGTGAAGATTGAAATACGTTTACTATGACTATAACGGGGGACGTTCTCACGGCATCGGGATTAGCCCCCAAGATACCGACGCCCAAAATATCTAGAGACCGCTCGACCTGTCGCACCGGGAGAACGTAAATCCGCTACAGAATAGAAGGAAGGAAGAAAGACAGAGAGACTAAGAAAAGAGTGTAACTAGGCCCCCCCGCTACCCGGCATAATTGGTCTCCCTTACCGATATACTGGGAACCATTTATTAATACTACAATAATTAAACACAAACGTCCAAACCCTAACCTTCACCTGAAACCCTACATCCACAATCTAATATCTGACTTTAAGAAACCGGTCCTCCCTCGTGATCACCTCTCAACTCTCCTCAACGCGCGTGCCTGCCCTCGCTACATCTTTATCTCTGTCAAGGGTGTATTTCAACAAATGTGATTTGGAAAGTTTGACAAAAGTAAAAATAAAAGTTTTTCACGTTTCGACAGTTCTAGGTTCGAAAGTGTTTGAACAAGTCTGGTAAGTTCGAAGGTTTCACTGCGCTCAAATTTGGAGCTGAATGTTGCCCCGGTATATCCAGCAGACGTGTTGGTGATTTATCGAAGAATGCAAAAGACAAAGAAAGAGAGGACTGGGCTTCACCATCTTCTTGCTAATTCATCTCTCGAAGAGTATTCTTTTGAGGAAATTTCTCTCCCCCAGCTCTATGGAACAAATGCACCTGGAACTTTCTTTGCGTTTTTAACTCCAGAAACAAGACGCTTGTTCCTACGTTTCTCATTTTGCTCTGGGGAAACGACTTACTCTCGCTTCATAATTACGGCCCCAGGAGTAGACAGTCTCATACAAAGAGTCACAAGAGGAATATTGTCATCAACACATTTATTTCTACCGAGTAATCTTCGACAAGCGGTGGAAGAGGTGTGAGGTGGGTGGGAGTGGAGTGGGGTGGAATCTGCCACAAGGGCGCTAGTCGGGTGGGTAATATCTGTAGAGTCAGCTAAACTGCTATTGTGTTATAATGGTTAGCAGTTCGGCTGATCATTACGAGTTAGTTATCCAGTTAGCGCTGTGTTGTGCTTTATTTTGGCAGATTTTGTAGACTGTCGAAGAAAGCCGGTCCGCTCTAGTCCTACATGGTTTCCATGGACTTACCTCAAACTTTGCTAGTCTTCTATCGAAACCTGTATGGGTGCCGCTTTCTTCATTTTTTAAAAAATATTTCCAGGATCTCGCTTCACGATATTCAGTTGTGGAGATTCTGTTGTTGTATAATGTGGTAAAGAGTAAAGGCCTTTTTATCTTCTGTCTTTCTTTCTTTCTTTCTTTCTTTCTTTCTTTCTTTCTTTCTTTTCTCAAGCTTAAATAATACATTTCTATAAATTCTTGGTCCACTCTCCCCCCCTGCTGTCCTTTTCACCCTTCACTCACTCACTCACTCACTCACTCACTCACTCACTCACTCACTCACTCACTCACTCACTCACTCACTTCGGTCTATCCTAGGTACCCGCATTCCAAAGTCAGGGGCAACATACACGTACATCAAAGAGGCGTGGGGGAAGGCGGTGGCCTTCCTCTACCTGTGGTCACACCTGATACTGGTTCGGCCCATGGGCACAGCGCTGGGCGCCATGACAGCAGCGGAATATATTCTGCGCCCGGTCTTCCAGGACTGCCCTGAGATGGCCCCCAGGCCGGCCAAGGTCCTCATCGCTCTGTGCATCATTGGTGAGTATGTAGTAGTAGCCTCCTTTGTTTAATGTTCCTCGTGCAAAATGTTGTGTTCACACTAACCAGAGAGCATCGTCTGGTTGGTGTAACTACTGTACCACATTGTCTCAGCATGGCTCGTGTGGGTTAATTAATGTGATCGCCAAATTGTTTCAGGACTTCTCGTGCTAGCTAATTGCTATGATACAAGGCTGGGGAGCGCTCTTCAAGTTGCTTCGACCGTGTGCAAGCTTAGTGCTCTCGCGGTCATCATCATCCTCGGCATCGTATTCATAGCAAGAGGAGGTAATTATCAGGCGCCGTCAAAAGAGTTTTGTTTGTTTGTTTGTTTGTTCGTTTCGTTTGTTTCGTGTTTTTTTTTTTTTTTTAGTTTAAAAATATATAAACGTTAAAATCTTCTTCGGGGAGTCTGATTCATCACAGTTTCTGATAACTTGGTTTGGTTCACAATGAACTTCATGCACGAGTCCATACGTTCCCCTCTCATCATCCCATTCCCAGATTCAAAATCCATTAGTGGCTCAGGTCCAAACAACCGACAAAAGCGTTTAAAGGTGGTTAGAGAACTCCTCCTCCCACCCACGCCTCCCCCGATCAGCAAACTCGAACAAGCATTGCCCTCGATTCACTTTTGGCTCTCAAAGATTATGAATGTTAAAAACTACTTTACCAGGGAAATAAATGAACTAGATGCTGAAATGGTGGAAGAATAAGAACAAAATGGCTTTTAGTCGAAACATTTCTAAATCCTGCACTTGCTAGTAATATGCAATCAGTAAGTTGAAAGAATACTGTACGAAGATGCTTTATACTTCGCTTGTTGTATGTTTGTCTTTCGTGGAAAAGACGCAGAAAATGATAAAGTGAAGAACAGTTCAGCCTATGGTCCTGATTTTTCAGACACTGAAAATCTGCAAGATCCATTTTCTTTCGAGGAGGAGCCCAGGCTGGACAGAATCATCTTTGCTGTGTATGCCTGCACATATGCCTACGTCGGATGGTAAGCCAACCTCCCATATACCGATTACTTGCACTCCCATACCACAGTGTGCCCAGTGTGCAGTGATTCCCTAAAAATGGAGAATGCAACTATAAAAAAAAAGAAAACGATGCTGAAGCGGCAGATAAATAAGGATTATACGTTGATACTTTAAAAAATTGAGCAAGACCCTGTAGCTTGAAAGACCCACCACAATACATGCTCACGTTTTTACAGCACATCCATATACGTCTCTTACCCACCACCGAATCTTTTAAGCTTGCACTAAAATATATTTGTTCCGTGAACATTACTCCAACCAACAATCCACATAATGCGAGTCCCTCTTCTAACCCTTTCTTTCACATTTTTTTCGTCTATTGACTAGTCCACCCGCTCGTCTTTCTCTGTAGATTCGCGAATAAATTTTCTGTTTGTCCTCTGATTCCTTCTTTTCATCTTCTATGTTTGTCTTTTATTACTTGTCTGTACGGTTTTTTTATCCTTCCATCCATCCTGTGCTGTCCACCTCTCGTTCTTGTCTCAGACACTGAGAGCTTGCGCCTTCATGAGCGTTAGTATGCGCGATATAAATCACACATTTATTTTTATTATTATATTATTATTACATCAACTCCTGACAACATTCACACTTTCTACCTCTTGAAAGAAAAGTTGGGGTTTCTGTTTCTGGGGCCAGTTGCACAACACGTTTCTAAACCTTAAAACTGTTCTAAAGAAGCAAAATCTCTTCTTAGCCATTTTGATGCACTGCAGCAAAACAATAAAAAAATTGTACTGACAGGACGGAAAGTCAGACTCAAACAACTTCATCTTACTTAAACCAGTTTTAGTTTTAAAAATTATAAAATTGTAGTGTGCACTTTAAACTAATTATCTAAATAGAGTTAAGGCCTAAAAGTGTTTAAAATTAGAAATGTGTTGTGCAACTGGCCCCTGGTTTCTAAGCTAAGATTCTCACTACGGGTGATTGTTGCATACCTAATTTGTGTTCTGATCTTGTGTCAAGGGACAGCCTGTGCATGGCCGTGGAGGAAATCAAGAACCCCAACAGGTAACAGCCTCAATTGACCTCTTCCGGCTATTGAATGTCACAGTCGAATGTCAATCTCTCTGATTGTATCAGGGTAAAAACTGTCAGCACAGTCTGTAACTGCGTGAGAAAGTAACAGCCTTATGACCATATTGCTGGCTGATCCTCCCAACCAGCGCCTGGTGTCTTGTGGTGTATGGACCAGCCTACCTATATCCAGTCTCAGTTGTAGTTTCAGATCAGATTGATATTTAAACACTCCGAAGTGTCTGTATACCCTTTGGATATTCTCTAAATATACTTTTAAAACTGTTCTAAAACATATTTTTTATTGTGGCTATGCCCTGGTTTTTATGTTGATGGTGAAACTAGTTTACAGGTAAGTCAATCCAAACATCTGTCCTACGTACAACAACGTTTGTGATCACCACGTGAGTGTAACTGTGGGGTCCACATAGGGCGCCAAGACGGGAATTCACCTCATACATAGCCCCAGTGAAAAAAAAAAAATAAAATGCCCTAAAATGTAAATGACAAATAAAAGAATGCAGTAAAGCTAAGTATTGAATAGAGATTAGAGAGAGAGAAAAGGAATTAGGTTTCTTTGTAAATTATTTTTTTCAGAAGTTCTAAGCCGGTACATGCATAATGTAAACATTTTTTATACAACCAATGATGTAGCGTTGTCTTGTTGAAGTAAAGAGTCTAAAATAATTAGTGATAAATTACTCCGATAGGTCAAACGTTGTTGGACCCTGTGTGAGATGAATTCTCCCCATAAGTCCCATGGAGTTTACCGGATATTCGTCGGGCACATGCTAGGACAGAAATCGCGGGAAAATGAAAAAAGATAAATTCGTCGAAAAGTTTTGTGCTTGGGCAATCTCTTTAACAACTCTGAAATAAGTAAATCTGAGAGCTGGTCGTTATATTATATTATCGTGATGTATGTACGAGTATTACACAGGAACATCCCACTGGCCATCCTGCTGGGCATCCTGGTGGTTATGGTGTGTTACCTGTTGGCTAACCTGGCCTACGTGACCGTCCTGACGACCGGCCAGATTGTATCCAGCGTGGCTGTCGCTGTTGTGAGTTTTTTTTTTTTTTTTAAGGATTCAGGGCTTTTGTGCAGATTCTATAAAGGATTAGGTTCTTTTTTCTGGGTAGGTAAGTGCTGGATGAAAGAAGCTGAACTCTGATGGGGAACTTTCATAAACTAGTCGGGGCAGTCAGTGCATGCTGTCGATGCATTTCGATGATCTTTTCAACTCTAACGTGAAAACACGTTTAAAAATAGCTTCGTGCAGATGGCGCATGCATGCAAAGAAAACAACAACAACAACAACAACAACAACAATTAAAACAATGTCGACAATGACATTGTTGACGACGACGGAAAAATAGTAGTGGTGGTGATGGTGGTGTGGTGTGGTGTGGTGTGGTGTGGTGATGGTGGTAGTGTGGTGTGGTGCTGTAGCATTTTGTATTTCGAATGTACCATTAAATGCGATTATTGTTATTGGTCCCTGCATTCTTTTGTATTTCGAATGTACCATGTGCCGCCATTTCAAACAATAACCAGATGATCTCTCTGCGTGCAGGGCTTCTGTAAAATGTCCATACCCTCTCTGATTTGGTTCATCGTGCCTTGTATTGGCATCTCTGCCACGGGGGTTGTCAATGTTATGATATTTTCATCGAGCAGGTAAAACTTTCGACTTTCTTTTGTTAAGTACTCCAACATGAGATTATATTCTAACGATGATGATGATGAGGAGGAGGAGGGTGTATATTATCGAAACTGTTATTCACAAAAATCGTTAGTCGATGCAACTATTTGCATCTGTTTAAAATAACAAAAGAGAACATGAAAACGTGTGTGATTGTATATGAAATATATATTGTGCATAAGTATTGTAAGTGTTGTTTTAAATATGTATAATGTAAATTTATTTCAGAATCAACTTTGTGGGAGGCCGGGACAGTCTCTTTCCAGAAGTATTGAGTATGGTCAGTGTATCTCGCCGGACCCCAGTAGTGTCTTACCTCGTCCTCGTAAGTCTCTCTCTTTTGTTTCTCTTTCTTTGCTCTCTCGCTTCACTTTTCTCTCGTTCACTGACTTCCACACCTTCTTGCTCTACATAATAATCCAAGTACACTATCCTACTTGCTGAACCAATCCTTAATCCTACATATATACCCTATATATATATATATTCACACGCGCGGGTGCGCGCACACATAAGATATTTATGTTTCATAATCTTTTCAACATATTTTTCCACAAACCTGCCTGGCGCAGTTTAGTTGCTACACTTCCCCTCTCTGACTTCTCAAGAAGTTTTCACGCACTTATTCTGGGGAGCTGTTGACGAGCAAACGAGTGTGATGCAAGAGCTCTTAGAAAAAGGGGGAGGGAATAAAACATCCATCATCTCTAGTGAAGAGAAAATTAATAAAACAAGAAAGAAAAACACACGTTACAGCAGGTTATATACAAAACAGTGCACCGTGCGACACCAACATCCCTTCTGCATAGCAACCTAACTCACTGTTTCCTGTGCCTGTTCCCTCTTCTCCTATTCTTGCAACTATTTTTTTTCCTGGTGTTCCCGCACACACTCCGGCACTTCCGACATGCAATAATTAAAGATTCTTAATCAGTTTTTTCCTGTTTTGATTATTGCTCGAGAATGACGGCTGCCGGAGTAACATAATGTTTACGATACTTATTGAGCGATGTTGTACCCCCCCCCTCCCAGAGCCATGCCTACCACGCTTCATTGATTTGGTTCATTGTGTTGGGATCTCAATGATGTTATGTGGAGTTGTACTTGTAAGGGAGGGACATAAGTTCTTCACCGTTTACCCCCTTTGTTACTGTTAGGACCATTTGTTTCACGTTTCTTGGTATTAATATTTTTTTCAGGGACTGTTGGCTGGTGTGGTCGTGCTTGTAGGGGATATATCCTCTGTACTCGGCGCTTATTCCCTCATCCGAGCCTCGGGTGAAACAGTGGCTATTCTCGGCATCTTCCGCCTCAGGAAAATGTTCCCTGCTACATCTACAACTTACGTGGTAGGTGTCCTATGCTCAGCCCCACGTCCTGTTCACTTTTACTTTGACGGTCTCTGAGGGGATGGGGGCAGGGGTTGACGGAGTGAGGAAGGGAAGATTAAAGTTGGGTTCTCAAACCGTGTCAGTAACGAGGGATACAACGCACGTATATGTATGTGCTGTTTGGAGAGATAAAACGTACCAGAGAGAGATCTGAACCTAGGACACTTGAACTTCACTGTATTGGTGACAGTTGCTTAAAGAAACCTTTGCACCACCAGTCCGTCGAAAGCAGGAAGTTGAGGAACACAGCAACTCCTGGGTGACACGGGGGCGTAGAAAGAAGGAGGAAAAACGAATAAAAGAGTTGAAAGGAACGTGCGTGTGTCAGAAGGAAGGTACATTCTACGGAAAATAACTGTCAATGGCTTTGTTGATGTAAGCGATACTAGGAGATATGCTGTTGCCATTATTGGTCATCGTCATTTTGTCACTCAGACGATGGCCTGTAGACAGATAGCCGACCTCCTCCTCCTCCTCCTCCTCATCATCATCATCCGTTTTGAAAATGTTCGGTTATTTTGGAGGAGGGTTGGGGTTGTATTGCAGGTTCCCACCATAGCGCCAGTCACATACCTGATCCTGCACTTGACGCTATTGGCTGTCTCGGTAACACGTGACCTGTCACGCTATGCAGTAGCGTTGCCGCTGTGCCTGCTGGGCCTACCCGTGTACTACATGTCGACCACCCCTATCTTCAGGGCTGGGCCCTTTAAGGTTTTTAACGGTGAGCCTTCCAGTTAGCATCAGATGTTTGTCGATAATTTCCTCTATATCATCCTTATTATTCAGACCTTACCAGTGTGACTGTCTTTCAACATGACTTTTTGAGACATGCTGCAATTTCTCTTCCTCTCTCTCTCCCTCTCGACAGGCCTGAACACGGAGATATACTATAAAAAGACTGCGATATTATGACTTCATTATCAGAACAAGTGCCTTAACGGTGTCTAGAAAAGCCTAACTTAGCTCCTTGCGTGCATTTTCATTTTGTGAAAACATATTTCTGGGTGAGACGAATCTAAACGATAACATTTTATAGTCATTATAACTAAAATCATTCCTTGTTTACAGATGTGCTCATAACTAATATCATTTCTCTTTTACATTCGTCATTTCTTCCTTACAGATGTTGTCGTGAAACTGAGCAGACAACTGCTGCTGTGTGACTTTGCCTCCAAAAATTACGAAAATTAGACGAGGCCCTTTCTGCACCCGATGTTACCAGAACTACTTCTTGAAGTGCGACCTAGTGCCTTAATTGTTAACGGACTAATTTTATAAAGAACCCAACACAAGATAATAAATAAAAAAAAACTATTTCAAGACTGTTTTCGAGCACATCTTGAGCCGCGAACTTGTGATTAAAAAACTCTAAGATTGGGGATCTCTCAGTCTACCTTTGTCTCTGTCATCTTTTGCTTGTCTGTCTGTCTGTCTGTCTGTCTGTCTGTCTGTCTGTCTGTCTGTCTGTCTGTCTGTCTGTCTGTCTGTCACTATTGTCTGACAGGCTGACTGCTACTCCTCAAACTGTTTTTTTGTGCTAAAAGAATATTTTCGCTTTATTGTTTCATACTGGTGATATGTTAAGATTGCCGCCTGGTTCATCTATCCTTCGTTCCTTGTGCTTGTCCGTCTGTGTGTATGTGCGTGAGTGCGTGTGTTTGTGTGTGTGTGTGTGTGTGTCTTTATTTATTTCTTCTTTCCTTACTATCTTCCTGCACCTTTTTCTCATAGATTCAATTCACTTAGTTCAGCACAGGTTCTATTTATTAAATTTTCAGCGGAGACAGCTCTTTTCACCTTTGGTCTATCAGCCGAGAAGAAAAGATGCCGAGTTTCCAAGTATGCTTGCCGAGCTTAAGGTTCCAAGCTAGCATCCATTGTGTTCCAATACACATTGTTCGGGGTATAAACCACGGCGATGGATCAATGGGTGGCTGTGTCCCAGTCAGACCGAGCGGTGCACGTAGACCAGTAGTGTTGTCAAAACACACGCCGTGGTCTTCAGCTGTGGCGTCACGGGCCGTTGCCCAACGGCGAAAACATCTCTAACAATGAAAAACAGGCTGCTTGTCTGAAAGTCCGTAGTTTACTTATGTGCAAAAGCTTTATTAGAATTGTGTCCCCAACGAACAGTTTTGTGTTCATGTGGTTAGTGTTGTGTGGTGGCTTGTATAGGGACATGTTTGTGGGTAAAGTGTGTGCATGTGTGTGTGCATGTGTGTGTGTGTGTGTGTGTGTGTGTGTGTGTGTGTGTGTGTGTGTGATGTTTGCTCGTAAAAATTTGCAGTAATGTTTAAAACCAATAAGTAACGATCTTTAAAGACTGTCCCCACCAGCTTTTTTCAAACACTCTTCTTGAATCACGAAAAAAAGAATTTTTAATCCAAGCGACTTTCACGACACGAAAAATGTTTTATAACCAAAAAAAAAAAAAACAAAAAACAAAACAAAACAAAACAAAACAAAAACAAATGACTACAACTCTTAACGACCGTTCATTCTTTTAAATTGTTGTTGATGATAATAATGATGATGGTGATGATGACTGACATTAAGTAAATTTTTCAATGTAAAAGTATGTAGCATTTATCCTGGGAGATTATTTTTTAAGCCCCATAAATCTTCTCCGTATCCAAGCAGTGGATTTATCTGGCTGTCAAAAAGGTTAAGTACGAGATCTGGTTGTAGTCCTGGACTTTTCCAAAGAGTTTTAAAAATGTGAACAATCCCTTCTTATGTTCTTGTTGTCTGGTCTCTGAAAGCAGATGAAAATGACAACCTATTAGTAAAAAATAAACCAATGTATTTATAAGAGTTGACTACTTGCACTGTGTTATCATTGTATCTCCATTTTTCTCTGCCTGCTAAGTACCCACCCTTTCTAAACATAACTGTATTAGACTTTTGACTGATAACACTAAGACCTAGTGCTTTTTTATTTTTAGAGCACATTTAATTGGTTCTGTAGACCATTAGCAGTGTCAGACAACAGAACGGTATCATCGGTAAATAATACAATAAAAATTTCTAGGAGATATGGATGAAGCTAAATGCCATGCTGGTCAGGCGGTGTGTAGTTATGAAATGAATAGTCAGATGGAGGCAGACCCATTAAGATATTTGAAATAAGCGTTGACTTTGTGTAGGAAGTGTTTAAAAAGTAGGATCCAAGGGCGGGAAGCAATGAGAGGAGTTAATCACTTGATCATTCAATCAGTAGTTAGTGCAGCTGCTTAAACTATGTAATTGCTTTGTGCCGGTTCACCAGGTTCCGCTCAGAACACATCAATAACATTTGACCGAGTCACACCAGCGTCTGTCGTCATGTGTACGTTGTGATGTATACCCACTGATCCTACATCACAACTCATATTTTGTTAACCTGGCCTCTGGAGACTTTCTATGTGTCCTGTAATGTGCGAGCGAAATACAACACCGGCGTGAAGACTGCGAACTATTTTGGCCACCAGATGTGGTGGACCGCTTAAAATGCTTCCGATTTTCCTGTTTGGTCGAACACGAAAGCCATCAAAGAGGACTGATTGTTTGCCAGGCCATTCAATGTGGGATGTACCTTGGCCATCCAATGTGGGATGTAGCTTGGCCAGTCTCCCGTGTCGTTATCACGACGATCAAATCATTAATGACAGGGGGCACCGACATCATCATCATCAGTGTTCCTTGTGCCATCTAGCACGTGAGGCGACAGCAAAGGACCTCCATCTGGTTAGGAGCAGCGACATATTCAGCACTCAAGTGTCAGTGCTGTCTGCTTATGAGAAACATTATTTAATGGCGTGGGCAGATTATTTACTGAATCTGATTCTGACACTCTTCCTTCCTCCTTCTCTCTCTTTCTCCTCTCACTCCCTCTTGTCGCTTGATCTTTTTTTTCCGAATGCTAAATCCTCTAATGCACTTTACGCTCCCTGCTTGAGAAACGGCCAAAACAATAAATACCGATAATATTAATCGGATGAAATGGTAAATTTTATGGACATCATCAAACATCCGCAAACGTATACTAACAAGCAAAGGAAACTACTCCAGCTTCATCGAGCTGCCACCTCGAATGAGCGCGTGCAAGGTCATCAAAGGGCCATAAATTAATATCGAGTAATGGCTTTTCCTTGCTCTCGGGGATGTAGGGAATGAGGACCCCTATGGGACTTTAATTTCTCCAGCTCGCGGTAACTGCTTTGAAGGGGATCATTTTAGTGTTCCGCGTTGTCAGCCAGAGCGTTTCAAGTCCAATATTGACAAGACTAAAAACAAGATCATATCCAGGCGCAAACATAGGCAGCGACCATAATCTTAAGGAGCCTTAATTTGAAGCTTAAGACAAAACGCCACTCAACCCTATTATTCATTTTGACTTAGAGAAGCTAAAAGACCCAACGGTAAAAAGAGAGCGAGCCATGTTTTTCCTGATGTTTGTGTATATACTTTCCGGATACAGATTTTAGCATGCGCACCCTTAGTTTCCCCTCCCGCTGAATGACCAGTCCTAGTGGAGCCCTGGTCACGTGGTCAAGGACAGTCTCGCCTTATGTGGCCAAACGTATCCCGTGATAGAAGTGCACAGCTGTGAACAGCGAGGTCGGGAGGCAGGTAAAGGAAGATAATGAAAACTGCATCGAGGGTCCTTCGCTGCTCTCGGCCAGAACATATATGAACACAAAGTTCTGGGGCCAGTTGCACAACACATTTCTAATTTTAAACACCTTTAGGCCTTAACTCTATTTAAATAATTAAAGTACACGCCACAATTTTAGAATTTGTAAAACTAAAACTGCTTTAAGTAAGATAAAGTTGTTTAAGTCTGATTTTTCGTCCTGTCAGTACAATTTTTTATATGTTTTTTCTGCAATGCATCAAAATGGCTAAGAAGAGATTTTGCTTGTTTAGAACAGTTTTAAGGTTTAGAAACATGTTGTGCAACTGGCCCCTGTGGTCGCGTAGTCCTTGGAGTTTCCATAACGACAGCTATAGGAGTCCTGACGATCAGTTGTCACTGACCGGCCTCTTGCGTCAAGGATGCCGTTACAAGAACACACAAACAACATCCTTCAGCCAATCATCGACTAGCAAGCGCGAACAGGAAGACTACACCCCACCTGACCAGTGACTGTAGGTGGCTGGGTGGAGAAGAACGACTAATTCTCTCCCAGAACTCTGCTAGTAAATCCTCCAATGTTTTTGTCTTGGTCCTGCCACCAGCCGTGACCGTCCTGTCATGATCCTGTCCTAGACGACGTTCACACATCCCCTGGCGTCCTGCTGTCCACACTTGGCTCTTTCTCTGGCCACTAAAGTCCGTCTGCCTTACATAGGTGCTTCTCTAAAAGCCTGTACAAGGCTCTTTTAATTATTTAAGTGATCTTTGACGGTTGACAATTTTAGTCTAGACTTTAATTGTGTTAGATTTTCCTGTCTCACTTAACTTATCCCATGACCATCAGCAGGGATTTTATGCACACAATTCAGCATCGAAGAGGGCCTTATGCACGTACCAGAGTTGCTGTACAAGAGCTCAATGATCGCGGTATTGGCTGTCAGTGCTTGTCAGTCAAGCATACCTTTACTGTTCAATATCTCCTTTCAGAACATCGTGTGAAAAACACTTAATAATCATCACATCTTCTTTTCCATTGGCGGGAGGCCAGTGTACCACCTGTGCTTTGAAGAAAACGTTGGTCTGAGGACAGATACAAAGAATTGCGAGGCACCACAAACAGACTGACAGTGTAAATGCAAGATTAGCGTCCAGGTGGAACCCAGTGTGTTGATAGTGAAATGGTGGCGTGGGACATTGTTGTCCACATAGTTAATAGAGGTTCGGGCAGATTTACTGCGGGGTGAGGTCTGTAGGTTCGGAACCTTAGGCGATGCGATGGGGTTCACTGCAACATGATTAGGAAAGTGAGTCAGGTCCCTGGCTTGAGAAGCAAGAGGTCGGGTCTGTCCCTGATCATCCTTTGTATCGAGGTTCTATAAAAGTTAATTTTACATACAGTAGTGCACATTAACTAGAATTGGAATTCGAGATTTCCGTTCCGCAGCAGGTTTCAAGCAGAACGCTGTCGGATCAGATCAGAGGTGATCACCCTCGGGGTCATGCACGTGTGGCCTCTGCAGTCCAGCCTGGGAGAAAAACCTGCACCTCGGAAGTTACGATTTAGTGCAGTTCTGCGGTGTTTACATTTACCTCGGCTATCACGAGACATCTCTTCACTCGTGCAAAGAAGAAGACGTAGATAATCTTGCAGCTGAGAGAGAGAGAGAGAGAGGGGGGGTGGACGATCCTTTGACCTTATGTGGTCGCTCGACTTCAAAGCAGGTCTTCGATCGCTTTGAGTCGGTGACTGGATAAAGTTTCTCTGTCCACCCAGCATAGATAAGTTCCTCCGAAATGTAACCTTTCTCGATGGCAGGGTGATAAACAACAATCAATAAAAACATGTTTCTTCAAGAAAGGTACGAGGTGGCGGACGGCGAGGCTTAGGCTCCCCTGTCCATGTGCCCTAGGCACGTACTGTTAGTCGCTTAAAGTTCATTGCCCCCTCAGCCACTAGCCTATAAGATATTGGCCTTTGCTGATGCTGAAATATTTCATTGCCAGAAGCCGTGTCTACGGATTTATTCTTATAGTCCAGCTCCAACGAGAAAAAACAATGTTTAAAAAAAGGAAACATAAATACCTAGAGATCTGTGGAGTGCTGGATTCGTTCTAAGACTGTAGTGATAACTGGCTGAACAGACCATTGATTGGAATGAGGCGAAAGAGCATAATATTGATTACTACAAGCTGAATATCAACCTGTGCCATATATCCAGAGACACACAGAAAACTACGAAGTCGGTAAACAGAAAGCCATAAAGTCAACGAACTAAAAGCTATATGAAGTCAACAAACAGAAAGCCATGAGATCAATAATCGGAAAGCCATGGGGGAAAAAAAATCAGAAAACCCTGTAGTCAATGACCAAAAACTACATAAAAATATACAACTTTAATAACTATTCTATACCGATGACTGATTATTTTTAAATCTGAGATAAAATAAGAAAAAGGTCATGAACTTGTGATAGGTCGGTTGACTTACTTTGCGTGTCTGAACTTCACTCAGCCAGTCATTTGCTGACTTCGGCACACAACGAGTGACCGGTTTCATGTTCAGGACAACCGAATGACTACACGGAAAGGCCTGGGGCCAGTTGCACAACACATTTCTAATTTTAAACACTTTTAGGCCTTAACTCTATTTAGATAATTATTTAAAAGTGCACACCACAATTTTAGAATTTTTTTAAACTAAAACTACTTTATGTAAGATAAAGTTGTTTAAGTCTGACTTTCCGTCTGTCAGTACAATTTTTTGTATGTTTTTCTGCAAAGAATCAAAGTGGCTTAGAAGAGATTTTACCTCTTTAGAACAGTTTTAAGGTTTAGAAACGTGTTGTGCAACTGGCCCCTGACGTGTTTCTGGACATTTCAGTGCCAAACAGACAATGAAATACAATCCTTTAGTGTAAAGAACCTAGAAGCTTCCTTGTTCCTCACAATGTATGATAACTATCAAACTACTTAATAATGTAAAGCAAGCAGGACAGGAAAATAAGTGAGAAAGAGAGAGACAAAAAGAAAACAAAAGAACAGAAAGTAGAAGAGGGTTCAAGAGTGTCAGTTATAACAGGATTACAGGTATTCACGTACGAAAGGTGTTTTCACGCCCCATTTGGATGCCTACGATGCTGACATGTTTCAAACGGCCTAAAGCGATGAGTTCCAGACGCTGGCAAGAGGAGAAGAGTATAAACGACTGAACGGAGAGAGAGAGAGTGAGAGAAGGAGAACAGCATGGTGAGCTAACTGGTGAGGCAAGTGTAGCCTAATCGATACTTCGCATGCATACGGCGGAATATTACAAACAGACGCGTGTGTTGTCGAGGTGCTGGTGGGCTCGCTAATCTGAGAAAAGAAGTGAGTATATATGAGAGGGTCAGGAGATTTACTCACAGACCGCCTCTCCTCTTGCCTGCATCTTTCCCTTGTCTTGCGTGGGCATCGGCATCTGGTCTGCCCTTTGGGATTTTGGACGAAGGTGAGAAGAGTCACAGAGAGAGAGAGACCAGGTATGTCATCTCTAAGATGATTTGTGTGTGTGTGTGACAGACTATACTATAATCCCACTATAATTAAAATCCTATTTCCACTTGAAATACCACTATGTGCCTAAGGGTTTGAGATGGGACACAAAACTGCCCGGCCTGCAGCTTGAAAACTTGTGAGAAAGATCACTCCTTTCTTTGTTTCTTTTGATTTTCTCTTTACTTGTTTTTCTCACCCCCCCCCCATAGGAAAAAAAGAGCCAGAAGCCCGCATACTGCCAAGAAAAATGATCTTACAACTAATGCTGGCCCTAATGGTATGCAGTTCTGGCTGTGGGCTTGTCCTCGGCGCTATCACCCAGGGTTCACTTTATCAGGTGAGACGACTGCTTAGCGAAAGCATCATTAAGATGTGGACATCTTTCCTGTCTTCTCATTCACACATAACACCTTCTTTATCAGTCGAACTGCTGTCTCGTCTCCCCTTCCCCTTTCTCTGGCGCCGTTGTCATGAAGTGAGTGCGAGTCGTATAGCTCGGGACATGGGGAGGATACTCGAGGGATAGCGTCTTGCTTCCGCAGTTATAAAGTAACGACTTTATGATCTACTTTACTTGCGTCTCCAAAACTGACCCCGCGTGATATGGTTACCATCTTTTCTGTGTTGAAAGAGCGTGAGTGAACCCAGTGTCTAAGTGTCTGTTACATGCAATCTTCGTGCGTGAGTTAACCGAGTATCCATTGCATGTGCGCAGATAACCACACAGTTTTTGTCCGTTACATGCAATCTTCATACGCGAGTTACCCGAGTGTCTGTTGATATAACTTTAAAGTGCGCGACATGTAATGTCCAACATGTAATCTTGAATTACCACGTCTAGCAAACCGTACTCTGTGGCGTGAAAAAGCGAATGCCAAGATGAAGATATGCATTTGTTTTTCATCATTCGTTTTTCTTGGATGTTGTTGAGCAGGTATATCTGACCAGCCCCGCTTCCGGGGCCAGCTCTCCTCTACCTGTCAACGTCTGTAGCATCACCTACTGCGCAAGTTCTTGCATGCAGCTGGGCTCGAACTGCTCTAATTTCGCCTTCAAGGCCTCCACTACGCTGACTGCCTCCTGCGACAAACCTGGACTCTGTCAGGTGCGCAGCAGCCTCAGCAGCAACGTTCCTGACACTTCCTACGTCATCTACAAGAAAATGTAATAGACAGCAGCATGCCTCTAGGCATACAAGTCTTCTGCCGTGCTTCATGCTGTTAAGCTGTTCACAAACCTGAAGGGGTCGTTGCCACCAACCATTTTTTTTTTTTTTTTTTGGTCCCAGCACTGCAAGCGGACTGTCTCAGCGCAAGGTCGGTCATCTCACGCTGTAAATCATGTGAGCAATCTCAAGGTTAGATAAGCACTTGTGACAGCAGACGATGCCTTTGATGGCGCGACAGAAAAGGGCACATCTGCTAACAAAAATCTTGGCTTATTCCAGCTATATAAGAGCATTCATCACCACGTTTCGTGCAAATATGCTTCATCTGAATAAATATAGTTCAAGATACCAACTTGTTCTCGAAATCTGATCAAATACCCCCATCCGTTTTTGTGGGACACAAGCCTTTGAGCATCGACAGAGGTTGATCGTACCGTCTTTTTTTTGGACGGCCAGTACGCTTCTTAAAAAAAAAAAAAAAAAAAAAACGTTGGCGACGATGACCCCCCCTAAACTACACTGTCGATACCGTCCTCCTTGTAAAAAAAAACTTTTTTTTTTTTTTGGCACGTACATTTAATCTGGATAACTGTTAGCACTTTCCTTTGTATCAATTATTAATAGTTGACACAAGTAAACTAACTTGCACTGAAAATTTACGCGGTATTAAATTATCTGTCCCCACTCTTTACGCATATATGATGTGAGCCAAATCCTCTTTGAGCAATTAAACCTTCAGAGTTTTGTTTTTTTTTAACATATCTGCCTAAAAATGCTCACAACTTGGGCGCTAAAAGCCATTTATCAGGATTGTAGTCGTCCGTCCTTGCTTTTTGTGATATGGAGACTGTGTGGAATACATAACATGTCTACCAACGGTCAGAAACTATTAGCCTAGAAATAGCAAAAATAACTTCAAAGTTGTACTGAAAGCCACTCTTCTGCAGCGGTGGTTATTTGGTGAAACTGGCGTTGTTCTGCCTGCCTAAAAAAATGCCTTTTCAACAGTTGCCTAAGCTACATACCTGGTATGGGAATGGTAAAATAGCCTTTGTGCCCAGACTCTTATTAACACTATTTCCATCATTAAACCCACAAAACGTGCGATCATAAAACATGTTTTTATATTTAAGTAGGAACTCGCCCGCAAGTCAATAAACCCTACAAACACTATTTACCCACATGCCTACATAATATTTATATACATGTTTCTAACAGTACTATTATTTCTCTCTTGCAAGATGTTTGCATTTCTATTTTTCTTAATGAATTGTATGTTGTATTCATTTTCTTTCAGTCATCACTGCATTTTACTTTTTTGGATTATTTCTCAAATGCCAGTCCACTTCCCCTTGTCTTTTCAGTATTTTACCTCCGAGAACCACTTACATGTTTTGGAAAGAGGTAATGTTTTTTGCAAGCAGATCCCCAAGGTTGCACACACAAACACACATTCTACCCTGACTCACTCACACAAAGGCCTCCCCCACACACACATCTCCCTCTCTAAAACTGTTAATGTCAAGTCCTTCCATTCACAAATTAATTTCAGGCAATCGAGCAAACATTTCTTCTCTTGTTAACAAATTACTAAGTTTATGTACAATCAACAGTCTGTTGAGAAAGTACGCTTAACTCTATGCAAACATTTGCCTCAGGCTAATACTTAAAACTCTTTAGTTAGTGGTTTTGTCATTATGAAAATAAAGCAAACACAAAGGTCAGTTCTTGGCATGTGCTGTTTTGTGATGATGGAAGCTTGCAGGTCTGTAAAAGTAACTTCCTTTCCAAGCCTCTAGCTTTCATACACCTCTGGGGAAAATTATGCTATTTCCAGAAAAATATTTCACTTATGCTAAAGTGATTCACTCGTTTGCCCCAGTGGAGAATAGAATCTTCAGAAAATTCCATCAAAATTAAAACCTATGATAGTTTGTCCATGTTTTAGCAGTTCTCTGCAGCAGTAGCAGCCTGCACACACTTAGCCATGGTAGGAGAGGCACGGCTGATTGCATCAGTCATGTAGAAATCCTTTAAAAATCTTTGGGGTGGCATCAATGGCCTTGGTGCTGATGTCCCTTTGATGAACTGAAATTAAACAAATTCTTAATATTTAAAGCAATAAAAAGATTTACTTGATTACCTGCAGGAAAAGTCAAAGGTGATATTTAATTTCAACATTTTTTTCTCATCACAAAGTATTTTTCACTATTGCTTTATATTTAATCTGTTACCTACATTGGAAGAAGAAATGCAACCATTTGTCATAAATTCTATTTGTATGACAAAGGCTCAAGACCTTTAAAAGGTTTAAATTTTTTCAAAACGATGATAAAGGCATGATTACAGAGAACAGATTATACCACAAGTCAGGTACGTTCATGGAACTGATATAATTGTGGAATCCCGAGACTAAAGTACAATGGTCAGGCAAAAAAAAAAAAAAAAAAAAAATACATCAGTGGTTCTCACTTTGCTAATTTCAACTGACTGCTGGAAAAAATTTGCTTCTTCCACTTGTCCAGAGCAAACCAACGTTGGAGAGATGTCTGCCATTCTCTGTCGGATCTCTTGCAGCTTGTCATATGGCAAAGTAACACCCACAATCTGTTGAATATTAACAAAATACATAATTTTATCACTTTGTCAATTTTTCTCTTATTTTAAAAACAGGCAGGCTCTTGGTCATTCACATTTGGTCAAACAATATTTAAAATCCAACAATCAAGGCTACATCAGTGCAAAGCAAATGAATTAGTGTGTCCCATGCACAGAAAAAAACCACCATGCATGAGACAAGATCTGAACTCAGGACAGGCAATCCTCACTATATTGGATGTGATGATGAGACCGTAAGATAAAAAGGACATCCAAGGTTAATAATGAACATATCTCTCAAAAATATAGTAAATAAATAAGAGATAAAAGAGTTCAAAGCATTCATGGAATCTTTGCCCTCTCCTGTTTACCTCTGATAAAGCACGGATGATCTTCCAATCATTGCGGGCCATGCCAGGTGGGGTAACAGCTTGCCGGGTCAGCTGAGCACGACCCTCTGTGTTGACATAGGTGGCATCCTTTTCTGTGTATGCTGCTCCTGGTAGAATGACATCTGCCATCAAGGCACCTTGATCACCGTGGTGACCTGCAGAACAAAAGTCAACAGTCTGAAAATTGTATTAACAAAACTGAGTTTCTTTCATTTGCTACATGACCTTGACAGTCACAATGACACACAAATAGTCTCGAATTTCAAACATTTAAAAAAATATCCTAAAAAAATTAAGACAACAGAAGAAATTAAAATATAATTGAAGTTCAACAGAAGCAGAAAGAAACTGCTCTACCTCATGAAGCAGTGCTTTTTTGTAAGTACAAAAAAATTAGATACCAGTGGTATTTCCAAAAAACATTGTTTTGGCAACAAGGTTACACAAAATGATCACTGCAATGTCTAATCCTGTAGGCAGTACATTCTAATGATTTAACATAACATGTTGATGTAATAACAACTTTAAGGTATAAAATAGTCTCCAAAATGTTGGAAAACAGCACCAGCCAACTTGACGTGTGCTCTCATGTTGTCGTCATGGCTAACAAGAATGGTACATCCAGAAAAATTTCAATTTTTGAGTCATCCTCTTACTATTCTTCTGTTAATGAATATAGTGTCCTTCAAAAAAGAAGTTTGTCTAGTTAAATAATATTGTCCCCTTTTTTCTGGTTTTATAGTTCTGGAGCAAACGTTATTAAACATGCCATAAATGCATATTGCTGAATGTGTACACTATATAGTATGGATGGGTAAAGACTACTCTTCATTATATATTTAATTAAACACTGCGTGATTTATGTAAATTTTTGGATCATTTTGGATAGTTTACAGCTTATTGCTTTAGTGCAAATGAGCTAACTCACAACTCCCATGCATAAGAGCTTTACAAAATACAGCTCTAAAATAATATATGTTGTTGGACAAAGCTGCTTTACTGATCTTAGGAATGGTTTAATCTCAGAGAGCATCTAAAAAATATAACTAAAGAAAACAAACAAACAAACAAATAAAAAAAAAGTACATGGCACACTGATGCTCACTTTATTAAAACCAGATGCTTAAAAGAACATACCTTGGTAGATGACAAAAGCATCAGGTCTAAGGTCACTACGTTTAACACAGCCTTCATCAGCACCGAGCAGGTACAGCACTTGAGGTTTGTTCTTAAGGATACGACTCACACCTGCCTTATACCCAAGATCCAAGGCTGCAACCTGACTAGCAACCTAAAAAGAAGTGAATAATCCACCCTTTAAAGAAACTCTTTGAACAAAGTCAATCCAAATGCTGCTAAGCAATTGGGAAAAAAAAAATCGACAGAATTTTAAAATAAAGTTACAACATAAGATGGTGAATTCAAAGTAGCTTATTCAAAAAGAAATAATTTCAGAGAAAGAAAAAAAAAGATGAGGGTGGGGGTGGGGAATAAAGAGATAAGTATGTATATAAACATAGACAAACACTTCTTGGGTAATCTATGAGAAATCTCTTACCCTGTGCAGAACATTCAGCACTCGCCAGCTCTTCTCTACTCCAGGGATAGCCTGCAGTCTGTTTGCCAGCAAGGAGGCAGCTCTGAGGAGCGAACTGCCATCTTCCTTTTGAAGAGCACTGCTGCCCACCACTATCATGGGTTTCTTTGCCAATGCAATAACCTTGTAGGATATTACAGAGAGAGAGATAACACACTAGATAAGCAGATACCCAGTATCTTGAGATGACAAGAATGAAAATATATAATGGACCATGAAATGCATTTTGAAATAGGTAAGCTACAGCTCCAACCAGCAACTAGGACAGAAGTAGAATATCTGCTTCAGAGTAACAGTTTGACAAAGCACATATAGACTGTACGCAACAATCCTGGAAAACTGATGACCAAGTTGATGATGCATGTTCTATTAGATGCCTCCAGTCTTCCTGGATTGCATTCCCACTGCTTTTAAACAGCAAGACCAAATGTAACAAAATAAACACAAGCAATAACATGACAAGCACTGAATGCCAGCACCGAAACTCACCTCACTAAATGGGTGACTTCCACTTAATAATTCCTCTAGAACTTGTGTTGTGTCACCCAAATGCTGCACAAATGTCCATGACAGTGCAGTCAATATCTCACAGCATATGGCCATTCACATTTATAAAGTAAGGAAGAACACATCCATGTGCATATGTATATGGATATGTGATTGCATGCATACACTGTCTTTCACACACAATAAATAAATGCTGGAAAAAAGAAATAATTACATCTATTTAAGATGCTCATGAGAGATCACTAGAAGAAATGCTGCATCACCACTAATGTGGAATAAAGAAAGGGTTTACAATTTTATTGACATCACAGGCACATCAGAATTTTTGACAGTTTTTAGATTTTTGGAGTTCTGACATTAAATTTAGAGAATGAATGTGAAGGTAATTTCTAGAGTCTACTGATGGAGTAATCAAAACAGAATCAACAATCAATGACTGCATCTACTGCTATAACAACACAACAGAAGATGCGTAAACTTACACTGTATGAGTAGGTAAGGTCAACAGGACTTCCAACCAGTGCGACTTTTAGCTCATTGTGGATCCAGCTGCGGGCCCATTTGAAAAAAGTTTACATCCAGTTAATTAAACTTTATATTAACACACAAATAAAGGAACTTGTATCATTCACACAAACAAAAGTATTGGTTTAAAGTCATGTACTGTATTTCTGATTACATATTTGCAGAAGAATGGCCTGTTCAAGTATTCAACAGTTCATGTTTGACTAAAATTTCTCATCTATTTAACACCTCTCACGGGCTAATGACATTCATCCTGAAAAACAAAGAATATCTAGCACACTAATTTTGTGAAGAGGTGCCACATGACATCTTACACAAATACTGGTAAAGCATATGGAAAACTGTCAGGGAGGCACCTACAACATTAAAATTCTTGTTGAATGCAGCGATGATGATGATGATGATGATTGATGTTGATGATGACAATGTATATTTAAGCTTTATCTTGAAACTGCTTGTCTGCTGATAACAGCTGATAATACCTCTTACGAATCCTGGCATTTAAGACTGGGGCTTCATAGCGTGGGTTGGTTCCTACAAGTAGCAAAACATCAGCCTCTTCAATTCCCTGTATTGTTGAGTTCATCAAGTAGTTGACGCGTAGGTCGGTCCTAGAAACAATCAAATTCAAGATCCTGTCACAGATGCAAGTGCTTAAAATGCAAAAATAACCTCAGAAATTTTTTTTTTTTGGTAAATGGACATCTGCATAAAAATTTTTTCAAAAAGTGTTTACAGAATTTTTTTAAAATCCACCGAGTTGCGTGCACAAAGCTCATAAAAAAAAATATATATATATATAGTTGTTGTCATATACCAGCATCTCTTCTGAACAAAACCCTTTACAAACACATCTTACCCAGCACCATCCATAGGGAAGACTTCTTCAGTACACAGATTTTCAGAGCCCAGACGGTTCATCAAATCCTTCAGAGCAGTCAGTGCCTCTGCGTCCACCAGTGCACCAGCAACTGCCCCAATCTGGTCTCCATCACTGCCTTTCAACTGTGAAGAGTCAACATTTCTTCAACAGACTCAAAGCACCATCAAACCATGGCAGCTCTATACAGTTTCATGAAGTTTTATTCTTGACTGTAAGACATTGCATGCACAAATACATGCATGCTCATCACGCCAGTAATAAAATATTACCTAAAATGAAAGGTTGTCTATGCTTAATAATATGATAATTTATTAAGTATACTTACTGCGTGATTAATACAGTTACTGTGCACACTTTTAGTGCTCTAGCTGGCTATCTGTTTCTGCGATGAATGTCTAACATTGTTAAGTTTTGCCTGAAAACCTTAACAAAGTCTCCCGTCCCAAATCCTCTTTCTTTACCTTGTTGTTGATGGTAAAGAAGGCATTCTCCCAGTCTGTAGCAACAAGTTCTCCTCTGTCATTCTTCACAAATGGTGTGGTAATGCGTTGCCGTTTGAGACCATCATAAGCAAAGCGTGTTTTGTCAGAGATCCACTCTTCATTTATTGCCTAGAAACAAAAAAGTTTCAATTTTCTTCTCAAGTCCCAGAATTCAGCTCAAAATAGTGTGATTTGACTTGTATGTTTCTTGTAGCTTCAAAGATTTGTTTAATATAAAAAAATGCTAGCATTAACTATATAAATTTACGATGACTTGAACATTACATTTTTCGTAGTTTCACTCACATTTCAATATGCTGACGTATATGCCCTTTTGGTTGTAACATGTTTGGTAAGAAACTTGCATCTAAACAGTATGCCATCGATAATTATATAAATTTATGATGAAAAACGTATTTTCAAAATATTTTCTCTAATATAATAAAAGCATTTAGATGAAAGGATGAGCACCCTCTTTTTCCAGAGGCAGATACATGTACCCACTCACCAGCATATTGACACTCATGTGCACAGTCTACAGCAATTTACCTCGTTCATCCTAGGCAGTATCCTCATGACTTCATTAGTGCGCATGCTGACTACTATGTTGCTTCCCACAGCATCCATCACATCCACGCTCTCTATTTTCCTACAATACTCAAATGATATGGTGCATTAAGTACAAATCTCAATATTCCTACGACAGTCAGATGATTTGGTGCATCACACACAAATCTCAATATTCCTACAACATTCAAATGATATTGTGCATTATGTACAAATCTCAATATTCCTAAAATTAAAATGATGATGTGCAGCAAGTACCACTCTATCCCCTTACTAAAACTTCAATTATAATTATTGTAATTCTGTTGTTCTGATCTCGAAAAAAATTCAAAAATTTTTACCCCACAAAAAAAGTAGTTAAACAGGTTTTGTGAAAGATTTACTCACCGTGTCTCCCATGGCCGAGAAGAGAAAGCATAGGGCTTTGATGTCAATGCCCCCACAGGGCAAAGATCAATGATGTTGCCTGACAACTCCGACTTGAACATCTTCTCCACATATGTCCCCACCTGCATCTCATTACCTCGCCCTGTTGTTCCAAGGTCATCTACACCAGCAACTTCACTTGCAAATCTTTTCCAACATAAACAAAAAGAAAACAATTTTTTTTTTAAATAAATAGTCACCAGTTCATAAAGCCCATACAAATGAGTTTCCATTTCTTAACATTATAAACTCTGTCACTACTCAGCATGTTACACTTGTCAATATTCGATATTTTTACATTATTAGGACAGAAATGTCTCTGAACCGTGTGTGCTCAGCCATTGTGCTCTCTGCCATCTGTTATCATTTCTAATGCACAGATCCCTTTATTCCTACTATTAATAAAATGTTACACTTTCATGCTCAACTTATTTTCTCTGCCTTTTCTAGTTTCAGTCAGCATCATCTTGCAAGTTTAAAAGATTTAACCCGCCCAACTTTTCTCCTATGCACACAATCTGTCAAAGACCACAAGTCGTGAAAGTCTCATGCACAAAACAAAATACGCACCTGATACAGCGAGTACAATGGATGCAGCGAGTCATTATTGTCTTTATGAGTGGACCAACATTTTTGTCCTCTACTGCCCTGAAATGTTCATCTAAGCAGTTTACAAACAAATGAATGAACATGTCCCAAATAAATTTCTTTTAAGTTATAGCACAAGAAAACTATGTATGTAATTTGCAACCATAACAGAAAAAGCAGTGGTAACCAGCCAGGATGTCTTCAAATAATTCTGTAGCTATAGAAACTAATACACTGCATAAAACAAACCTCAAAAAGATTAATTTAAAGGGCAAGCAAAACTTCCTGCACCTTAAGAGGATGTTACCCAGTCAAGAACAAACTTGTTGTTACTTCTCCTATTTTTCCAATTTCCCCAAGAATTTCACTATATTTCATGGGAAACCAAATATCTTACCTCTTCCCACTAAAATCCATGTCTGTAAATCGGCTTCTATCGCTGCCAAATGCCATTGACTGATCCTGCAAGAACAATCCCAAGACATTTTAATAATAATTAGATTTATATGCCACATTTCTCTCAATACATATACTGCTGCATCTATACTACTTATAGAACAATCCTGTTTGTTCAATCAAGCACTTATACCCACTGTCTGCAATTGTTACAAGCCCTTATACCCAATCTGTTATTCTTACAAGCAATTACACACACAGTCTGCTTTTCTCACATGCACTTACACCCACCACTACTTTCATTCTTCCAAGCCCTTATACCCAGTGTGCTATCCTCACAAGCAATTACACCCACAGTCTGTTATTGTCATAAACCCTGATACCCACTGTCTGGTGTTCTCACAAGCACCTACATCCACCACTATTTTCATTCATCCTGGCCCTTATAACCACTATCTGCAATTATCACATACCTGAAGGTCACACTCTCCTCCCTGATCACAGATAGGACAATCTAAGGGATGATTCATCAGTAGAAATTCCATCACACCCTCTCTGAAAGTAATCAGAATGCATGCTTCACTACATGGGCCATGATAAGATCCTTAAAAAAATGTAGAGAATACTGTAAAAATCACGCAAAGTCCTTCAGAGTAATACAATTAACACTGTACATGCATGATAAAATACAGTTTGCATTGTGCCTGCTGTCAGGATGACCTCTTCACAGATTATTAAACAAACTCTAGCCTTTGCATTTCTGCAATTGTTCATATCCTGTCTCTCATCTCCCACTGATATATGTATTATCCTCCATATGTATTGTCAACTTTGGTTACTAAAGAAAGATTTCCATTAAAGCCCATCTTCTTAATGTTTACTTTCATGCCTCTTAGCTCTATGACCTTACCACTTAAAAATGCCTTTTTAATGTTTTGTCACTTCCCAGAACATTCTCACTTCCTTCTCTGATTTAGAAAATATGTTGCCATGAGACTGAGATCTCTTCTTACCTGGCTTTTTTTGTCATCGGTGAGTCTGTCTTCACCCTCATTCCTTTCATCACAGGCATTGCACAGGATGCAATAGGCTGTAAAAAACCTATAACTTATTAATCATAATAATGAGAATTTGTATAGCGCCTATCCAAAAATTTGCTCAGAGCGCTTTACATACATAGAGTAAATCGTCAACAATCATGTATCATATTTGCATATAACAGACTCGAGCACTTCTACAACATACACTCACTCATACACAAAGTAAATTACAGACACGCTATGCATGCTCATGTCAGGACAGGGTCACAGTGAAAAGATGCGTTTTAAGTTTGGACTTAGAGTGTAGAAGGCTGATGGGTAATCTGTTCCAAGTTGATGGGGCTTTGTATGAGAAAGACCTCTGTCCATAAGTCTTTGTCTTAGTGGGATTCGTAGAAGAAGAGTGAAGAAGTGATGCAGCCGTATAGATGGAAGTAAGTTCAGAGAGGTACCGAGGACCAGTGCCAGAAACGGCAGAGTAAGTCAGAGTGAAAAGTTCATAAGCTATACGGTCCATGACTGGTAGCCAGTGAAGAGAGCGAACGATAGGTGAAATATGTTCATATCTAGATGGTCTGCAGATGAGGCGAGCAGCGTTATTCTGGTTCCTTTGAAGTCTGTTAAGAAGATCCTTTGGGATTCCAGCTCAAGAGAATTATAATAGTCCATCCTTGATAGCACAAAGGCAGTTCTAACTTTTTATAAATCTTCCGCAGCCTTTCTAACATGTTCATATTACAGAAGAAAATTACAATATAGCATTCTACAATCAACATATCAAATACATGCAGTCCTGTTTAACCAAATCACCTAGGTGATTATCATCACCAACTTTTAGATAAAGCCAATATTAAATAATGAATGCAGTCTTCATGAAATTATAGTTGGTTTCAATTTTTTAGAAAATGTCACCAATACAGCTTTGCCTTATAGTAGTGACCTTGATCTACAAATGTGATAATAAACTATTATGATGGTATAACAATTCTGAGTACCAGATAAGTGATGATGTAAAGCAGATTTTTTTAAAAATCTAAATGGTTAACTGGAAGACTCAACTAGTGTTTGAGAAATGGCAGTCATTCCCATTCCCGAAGTATTTCACCAACAAGCATGTAGCATATTTTTAAAAAAAATCTTAGATCCACTTGCCTTAGGAGACTTTTCCACCTCCACAAGACACATTCGACAGTTGCCTGCAACTGCAAGTCGCTCATGGTAACAAAAGCGTGGGATCTCAACACCCGCTGCAGCACATGCCTGTGCACAAACAAAATCAGTTTAACCTGTACCACTAATAACAATACTCTAGATGGAGTCTGTAGGTATCTCACATTATGCTAGTCCAGTGAACTCAATGACTGTTCTCTCTTCAATCGCACCGTTGCATTCTACCTTTTGTCATTCTGAGATTTTGTGTGTGAGAGTATATTTACTTGTAATGACCATCCCTGTTTAATTTTTCCTCCATATCATATGTAAAGTACATCAAGCTGATCTGTGTGGGGAAATCTACTGTATAAATCCCAAATCCCATTTTTACTACTACTAATAAAACAGTTCAAATATATGCAATATGTATTTTAAAAGCTACAACAAAATCAAGATAATCTCTGTATAAATACTGGGATGTTCTGTTTACTATTTTTAAGAGTACAATAAATTTGCAAAGATTATTAAGAAAAATATATAAACATCTTATACTACAACTTTGAAGGTAGGGTTATTTTTTCAGGTAGGGGTGGACCAAAGACCAATTTTAATCCACTGCAGGGGTGAGGAACCTTTTATAACATTACTTGTTATAAAATTATTAATTACTAAATTAAAAATATTTTCTGTCAGGCCATAGTTTTGCCACTACGTGTACATATTTGCAATGTGCACACTCCCAGCCTGTCTTACACTGACTGTCCTCTGAGTCACTGCAACGTAGGCAGACATTCCATGGGCAGCCAGCTGGTGAAAAGCATACGTCTGTCCTGTCATATACTTGTATGTGTCTTATCCCGTAATGGACATACCTTGCTTATCCCTAAATTTGTACTATTAGTATGATCCACTTAATATAAATTTGTGTTGCTTTAAAGAAAAGCTGTAAGATTTATTGACTTTCAAGTCCCGTCTATAGTTGCCTTGGCAAAGCCACACCAAATGATTTTACAGGCCTTACATGGCCAGACGTTTCCCACCCCTAATCCACTGGAACAATCAGAAGAACAATTTTGAAGGACTTTAACACATAAGATAAAACCAAAACTACATATTTAACCAAACTTCTTTCATAGTCATGTCCTATTAGTAGGGGAATCGAGCAGCTGAGTGATTAATGGACTGGTGTTAGAACTTGGAGACATGCTGGTTCAATACCCATGTGGCACAGTAAGCTTTCCCTAGACTCAGCTGTTGCAAATAGTTATCTGACTGCAAAGGGTTGGAAAAGGTAAAGTAAGGAGGGATAGGAGATGGGCACTGTCCTTAAAAAAAAAACGGTGGCTCTGAGAAAAGGGTGAACTCTAATACCTCACTTCCCATTGACCAAATGGTTACAAAACTACCTTTTGTTAGCACTAGCATAACAATTATACTAAGTTGCTGGTCTACCTGTAAAACAGTTGTCCCTGGCTCCACAAAGACTTGCTTGTCATTGACATATACTTCTACCAGCTGTGGAGCAAGCTGAGCTGCTGTTGACTTCTTATTTGCTAAACATGCTGTTGAAACATACCCAGTCATAATGAATTCACAATAATTTTTTGTCATAATTGTAATATCTTTTATCTTAAATGATATTTAAAACTCCCAACTGATGTTAGAAGAACTTCTATACTTAACACATCAATGTTTTTATCTAGCTTTAGTCAATATGTACCTTTCTGTTTCATAAATCATTACATCCGAAAAACAAATGAAATATGAATGCAACACACAATGGTTGTTTGCTTACTTGGTGCCAGTCGCAGACTTCCCGTAGTTGTCAACGCCTGCCTCAGAGGCCACAGTCGCAGCATGACTGAAGCTTCCTGGTAAAACAAGAAAGTTACCTTTATGTGTTGTGAACAATATGAATGACGCTACTATTATGATATTGTGTAGCAGTGACAAGTGTTATTGGTTATGAGTATGATATAGAAGTAAACCACTAATTTCGTTATTTTATCTACTCAATATATACCGCAATGATTAAAATAACACTTATATTTTAATAAAGTGCAAGATAAAATATTTATTCATTTGCATATACTTCGCATATTAAATTTCTTGTCTTACTGTCGTAAGCAACACTCCGACCTTTCCGAAAACCTTGCAGACAGTCAACTTCCGGTCATAGCTGCATCATGGTACTCAGCGAAAAAAATTAAAACTGGCTTTAATAGCAAAATATAACACTTTTAATCTGTTAAATGGTTAATACAATTATAATTTGTCTTAAATGAAAATAATATATTTTTATTGAATTTGTCGATCTTTGCATTTTTATTTTTTTAAAGTTTTTTAGTCTATACACAAATAATTATCTTTATTCTATTTATTAACATGTTTATTGTTAATTCAATATCTTTTTTAATAATTTTTTATTTTACCCAATATACCCTTCTTTCCGGTTTTGTGGCGGTGGTAGACCACGTTGTTGGTTCTTGCGGCTTGCTAACACCATTTTAAACAAACATAATGGGATTTGGAGACCTAAAAAGTGAAAGCGGTCTTGCAGCTCTGAACGAGTACCTTGCTGATAAAAGCTACATAGAGGGGTTAATGCTTTATTATCTATTAATATTTTCTTACTTGGGTTCGTTCTACCAATGCCAGTAATGGCTCTCTACATCTCTGCGAAGTGTTAACTAGTAACTATTACTGAAGAGACTAGTTGTGTAAGGCACAAACGCCTCATTGTTGAGTGAATAACTTATCGTTATACTTTTGCTGATCGAGTTATTTTAAACAAGTGATAATGTAACTTTTAATGCTTTTTTGTTTATGTCTGATAAAAAAAAATCCGATAATGGCAAAATGATAAATTGACGGTTTACGATTATCCAGCAACTTTACCCTTTATTTGTTTAAAGGTACACCGCCTCCCAGGCTGACAATGTGGTGTTTAGTGCGGTCAGTGGAGCACCGGCAGCCAAATTTCCTCATGCACTTCGCTGGTACAAGCACATTCAGGCTCAGAATAGGAACGCGTATGTCACTTGATTGAAAACTTAATTATTGTTTGATGGTAGTTCAAGCAGTTCACTACATATTTTGGTTCATTAGTTATTATAGGAAGTAATTCTCTTCACTGGATATTTGTATTTTATCATTTGTTATCATTTCAGATATCACAACTGCATTAGCAGAAATTTCCAACTCATCAAAAATTGTTTGACACCACATGCACATTTTTGTTTTTTTATGAAAACTGAAGCATTTCTGAAAAACGTGTTAACTAAACACCATTCATTGAAATATGGTTCTCTCCTTTACCAGGCAATGGCTAAACTAATCTGGAATTTTAAATTATCAGGACTTGAACTGATTTTATTTTTTTATGTCCAGTGGACTGAAGTGGTTGAAAGATCAAGTATTCATTTGATTTTTACAACTATTATCTTTGCAGATTGCCTGGTGTTAAAAAACCTCTGAATCAGTATGGAGGAGGAGATGCAGGAGCTGCTGATGAGGATGATGATGATGGTGATGTTGATGATTTGTTTGGCTCTGATAATGAAGAAGATGTAGAGGCAATTCGTCAACAAAGACTCCAGGAGTATGCTGCCAAAAAATCCGCCAGTATGTGCTATATTAGGTGTATGGCATCTGTCTACAGTTGTTAGCAAGTAGTTTTATTAATACTTATACATGTCCACATTCTGGTCTGGAGTTTTTTGTATAAGTGATTGATAGGTGTTAGAGATTATAAGTCATAGCTGAATGCAAAATTCTGCAGATTAACATAAGGAATTGCTTTGAAAGCCCTCAGTAATGGAAGAAGTAATATCCTAATGTTAGTGGAATGTGGCATATATCCATGAACACTGATAGCATCAAGTCCATATCAGATATTAACATCATGACTAAGCATCAGTAATGCCATAGCTGATGTGTGATTTTGCAGAGCCAGCTGTGATTGCTAAAAGCACTATAATCCTGGAAGTAAAGCCTTGGGATGATGAGACTGACATGAAGGAGATGGAAAAGAATGTGCGCAGTGTAGCTACAGATGGACTTGTGTGGGGAGCTTGTAAGTAGACAAACCTGTCAGATTTCTTTGCCAGTGTGAATGTGTTTCCCTTTATGTAACTGAAATTTAGAACGTTTTGAGATGCACATGAGACGTGTTCATCTTGATAAATTTGACGGGAGTTGCCTGTTTTTTCCTCTCTTTTATTTTAACCAAACATTTCACAGGTTTATTAAAGGCACAGGCCTGTGTACAGTTAGATTCATCATGGTATTCACTCTTTTTCAGCAAAATTGGTTCCAGTTGGCTACGGTATCAACAAGCTGCAAATAAACTGTGTTGTAGAAGATGATAAGGTACGAGGTTTTCTTGTCATTTTTGGCACTGGTGGATTGTCTTTCGATGTGACAGCTTCAGTAGGACAAATTAGATTTGGTAATTTATCCCTTTGATTTGGTGGTAATCTTCGAGAAGGCATCATGTTTATTGTTTGGCAGGATAGCTGTCATTGACAGCCTGTTGTCTTGCCAGTGATGACCTTCTAACAGCAGCATGGGGAAATCTGAGGACTTTGCTGGATGACTGCATGGCTCTTCGTTCCACCCCATACATAATTTTCGACAGATTAAAAAAAAAACTTCTCCACTGTTTTTTATTCCACCCTAGACATGAATAGTAAGGATTTCTCTTATAGTTTGAGGCATTCACTATGCATTTTCATATTTTTTGTGGTGGGCATTGTAGGATCCTGGGTCAGACTTCAGACTGTTTGCAACATATTTTGTAATCTCTAGGAAGATTTTTAGGAAACACTGCAGCTGTTAAATTTTGAAATAAGTATGAGGCTTACTCCAGTAAACAAAAAACAAAAACTGAACACGTACCATAGTTGTAAAAGACAGTTCGTCTACAAGGAGTGGTGAATTATTATTAAATCGCTGCAGTTATTTGCTTTAATGTTGTGGTTATATCACATATCTGTAGACAGCTTTATGCTGTGTGTTGAAAAAGACTGATTTTGCCTCTTTTTTTGTGGAGGGAGTGGGATAGCACAAACTGCTTCAGTTGTAGAATTTTTTGCATTCTTGCTCAGCCGATTTTTTTTTTTTAAGCATACCTGATTAAATTGTGAAGAGTTAGGTAGGATTCATTATATATAGTTTCTTGGGTCCAAACTACATTTGAAATTAGTGGCTATCTGGTGTGCCATGTTTTACTGAAGGTAATGTTTGGATGGCTATTATTGCATGGCTAGCTGACTATCAGTGTTGTTAGCTGACAATTGCCACTCCAACAGCATGAAGGGGAATTCTGGGAGGCATGCTGGATGACTGCATGGCTCTTCGTTCCCCCCCATACATCATTTATAACAGAAAAAAAAAGATTCTGCGCTGTTCTTTCTTCCACCCAAGACATGAAGAATAAAGGTTGCTCTAATAGTTTAAGGAATCAAATGTATGCATTTTCATATTTTTCTTGGTAGGCATTGTAGGATCCTGGATTAGACTGCAAAGTATTTTGTAATCTCTTGGAAGATTTTTATGAAAAAAATGCAGCTGTTAATCCTCTTGGTTCAAGATAAAAATGAACATTACAATGACTGGTTTATAACTGAAGACTGCGACGACGACAGTGGATGAATTTTGTTTTTTATTATTGCTGCTTTGAGATAAACATTAGACCAAGAA
This sequence comes from Marisa cornuarietis, assembly GCA_004794655.1. Classification (NCBI taxonomy): domain Eukaryota; kingdom Metazoa; phylum Mollusca; class Gastropoda; order Architaenioglossa; family Ampullariidae; genus Marisa; species Marisa cornuarietis. The sequence continues at coordinate 816,142 of SMMW01000135.1, forward strand.
ACCTAGACATTTTTGGAAAAGAGAAAACTTGAACTTTGCAATAAAAAAAATTGCTTTGCCCGTGCTACCCGGCAAGGCCATGACCGTGGCTTGTCGAACCAAGAGGGTTAAATAAATTTTGGGATAAGTATGAGACTGGGAGTAAAAGAAAATATGAACATGCACCATAGTTGTAAAAGTCAATCTCCAAGGAGTGGTGGGTTATTGTTAAATTGCTGCAATTATTTGCTTTCATGTTGTGCTTATATCACTGGTCTGTAGACTTCTCTATGCTTTGTGGTGAAAAAGACTTTTTTTTTCTCCTTTTTGTGGAGGGGGTGGGGTGGCATAAGCTGATGCTGAATTCTTTACATTCTTACACAGCCACTTTTTTTTAAAACCATACGTTTGACTAAATTATAAAAAGTTAAGCAGGAATCAATATATAGTTTGCCCAGTCCAAACAACATTTGAAATTAGTGGCTATTTCTGTACCATCTTTTACTTAGGTCATGTTTGGGTGGCTATTAATGCATGGCTAGCTGACTTTCAGTGTTGTTAGCTAACAATCGCCACTCCAACAGCAAGAAGGGGAATTCTGGGAGGCATGTTGGATGACTGCGTGGCTCTTCGTTCTACCCCATACATAATTTTTGTCAGATGAAAAAAAAATTTTTTAATTATTAGCACCCATAAGTGTTTGCTATTCAGAATCTGTTGAAATCAAAACGGCATCTGAGATGGTTTAGCCAAGAGAGGCAATACAATTCTTACCCAGACTAGGCAATTTTATTCTTGATTTTATCTTGGAACGATCATTTTTTATTTATTTATTTATTTGATAGCTTTTCTCAAGGCTGCCTAATAAACTATCTTTAGGAGAAAAATATATGCTTTTGGTTTTGCTTAAGTATGGTAAGTATGTGGGTAATTGATGTCAGTTCTCTTTGGAAAAGGTGATTTTTACAGTCAAATGTGTTTATAATAGTGTCATTTTTCTGGTGCTGCAGGTGGGCACAGACTTCTTAGAAGAGGAGATCACAAAGTTTGAAGATTTGGTGCAGTCTGTAGACATTGTGGCTTTCAACAAGATCTAATATATTGGCATATTCCAAGAAACGAACTAAATAAATTTGTTCCTCCTGGACTTCCTTTTCCAGTTTTTTTTAAAAATTTATTTATAATGTGTTTGTATTCTTTTACAGTGAAATATGAATGTTGAAAAAAAACAGACATTTTTAATCATTGCACAGGTTTCCTAGTGCACAACTGGTCAACCTTGTGCATTGGTGTGATCCATGGATAGCATATTAGCAAAAAAGTCTTTGGTGATTATACTTCTTGGAGTATTTTTGTGTAATTCTAGCTGTCAGTGGATCAGTTTGTGGGGAACTGAAATGCATGTTGGGGAGACAATATAAAATATAATAGCAGGCCAAAGCACTTGAGCACACAAACCACTAGGCTATATTCTTGACTGCTTTGACTTGTGCTGGTGAGAACAGATAAGGTAGACATTTCTGTAGGTAGGCTTCCTGGAGTGAGAAACCATTTCCTGATGGACCTGTATGGAAAAGTATGTTACATATTAGTAAGAAATTTGAATTTGGCAAACATCATTGACGCTAACATTTATATAGACTTGACTACTAAAAGAAAGTGCATATGTAGAGGGCCGGTAGGCCAGGGCTGCTTGTTAGTTTGGGGCTTTTGTTTTAAGCACTAGTTGCTAGTTTTGGCGGGACTCTGCGCTCCCTTTTGTTGCTCGATGCGGAGCTGCTCGGCGTTGATTGGCTAGGGATGTGGCGACCGTATAGGAGCATCGCGGTAAAGTTAGCCCTGCGGGGGGTATATAAGGGCAGAGCTGACAGAGAAGAAACAGACCATTAATTAAATAAAACCTACTACCATCATTAGCATCTTCGCATATCAGATGCATTCGTGTAGCTGAAGCAGTATCGCGTAGCATGCTTGAGTACGTTGATATGAAAGACCCTACTTTAGTTATCACCACCAACCCAACCCAAGCCCTGTGAGATAACAGCGAGGGCTAAATCAAGCTTCATCAGGTCCCACATGTGGTTACCCTGTTAGCAGACACTGATTTGTTATCTAACATCACATGAAGATTCAATACAACTACAACATACTGCGACTCCCATAATGCTTACTTCATACCTGACAAGAAAGCGATCTCTGGGTTTTTAGTGCGAGATAAAAGGTGAGTCTTTCAAAGCACACACTGTACGAACAGACGGTATTAAAAAAGAAAAAGCGAGGACTATTTTTGTCCATTCCAAAGACGGCGTTGGGTACAAGTCACTGGCTGTCCCATTCAATCAATTTAAACTGTACAAACGTGAACTGACCAGAAGGGCTGAGTGATGTGGGTGGGTGTTTTGGAGCCAAGGAAGTTGGTCGAAAGACGGGCCGATTTTTTTATGGATGTATTTTGTAGCTTAATTTGTATTTAAGCTGGTCAGTTAGTCATAGTTATTTAGCGGCAGTTTATAAAGATTCGCAAAGGCTTTGAAATTTCATATTAGTATGTTTTTCTGTGGGTAATTAAATTACTATGCATTGCGCCAGGAACCAGGATTCAATGTGGACGCTCGCTTTAGCGAAGTAAAAAAAAAAAAAAAAAGTCAGCTGCTTCTATTTATTATCAAAAGGCAACGGAATTTAGATATAAGGCCGTCATTGATCCATCTACAATGTCAGAGACTAGAGGGGATCAGCAGAGAACACACACATACAAGGTATAAAGAGGGGAGACACGTTCCTAAATATGAGAGAAATACTGTTATACATACGGACGGATGAAACACAAGTGTACGTGAAAATACGGCGGGATTCTTGGGGTACTATACTCTCTCTCTCCCGCCTCTCCCCTCTTTCCTATCTCTGTATCTCTAACACCAAAGACATGGTTTTTAAAAGTTTATATTGCTCATGTCAAATCGTAATGCTTTTTTCAATAATAATAATAACAATAACAACATCTTCAGGAAGATACAAAACAATAGCAAACTGAAATTTGTGGCTTCAAACTCCAATCATTCTTGAACTAGCGTGTTTTAAAGGCATGTTTAAAAAAAGCTATCGTCTTCTACTCAACCAGAAACCTGGTTAATCTTGTACATAATATAAGATACAACTTACTTTATTTCTCCCGGAGGGCAATTCCGGGGGCCGCTCGATAACCAAATATAAAAAAGCCATCACAACACATTCGTATGCACCAAACAGACTTTCACATTCATGTTTCATTCATAAAGGACTAGATCTACACTGTCAGTTGACTGATCGTGCACTATATCTTATTTTTGAGTTTTTTTATTATGGCTGATGTAAAACATCTTTTTTATATATTGATTTGCTGGCACTTAGTTAACAGGCTTTCACTTTGTTGTGTGCAGCAGCACACATCTTTCGACCTCTTCCCGTAGGACTGGTAGGTCTGCAGGTTGTTTTCTAAGCCCCTGTGCTGGATGATGGTCTATGTTTCATACTGCCTGAAAGGCAACATTTTATCTTATTATTCCATGATTTTCTGTAACAAATTGATGATTTTTTCTTGCTGTATGCATACTGTTTTATACGCTTTTTGTTACAGGCCGATATTCCCAACCCATTAAGTAAAGTTCCATTTGCACAACATATTTCTAATTTTAAACACTTTTAGGCCTTAACTCTATTTAGATAATTAGTTTAAAGTACGCACCACAATTTTAGAATTTTTAAAACTAAAACTGCTTTAAGTAAGATAAAGTTGTTTAGGTCTGACTTTCCGTCCTGTCAGTGCAATTTCTTGTATGTTTTTCTGCAAAGAATCAAAATAGCTTAGAAGAGATTTTGGCTCTTTAGAACAGTTTTAAGGTTTAGAAACGTGTTGTGCAACTGGCCCCTGTTCTGTATCAATGTCCTTCCATCCTTATAACACGTTTATCTTGGTATGGCAGCAAGCATTTACATTTTGTTCAGTGTCCACAACGTACGAGTCAAGGGGGACGAGCAGCTGGAAGCAATGGGCTGTGACTGTCTGTGGCGCTGTGTCCTGGTATTGTGGACACTCCTAGGATCGGTTGAAGCTGGCTGGATAAGCGGAGTTTGTAAGAATGAAACGGCGTCACCAAATCGTAAGCGATTCTTCCGTTTCTCGTCTTACTGTCTAGCACCCTCCGTTGTGACCTCCCTGAAGTGTGCACTTCGCATGCGCAGAATATTTAACGAAGTAGGCCCGTTACACGAATTTTTCGGGGTGTACTTTTGAATTTTTAAGAGGACTGCTGATAAATGGTTTGTTGTTTCTACAGAGCCACCCCCACCAGACCTGCCTGAGCAGTTTGAAGCTTTTGTGCAGTGCAACATGCTAGACAGGAACCAGACGTTTCTGGTGCACGAGTATTACGACTATGCTGCCAACATGGGGCGACTGACACAGATGGGTAGCGGCGAAAAAGGCGACCTCTACTACGACTACAGCAACAACGAGCTGCTCAAATTTGACAGGGTGAATGGTAAGAGACCTTTCCACGCCGTCTGGTCCATTGTTATCGCCACAGATGTCCTGTTGCTTTCTCCAGCCCAACCAGCAGCTGCCTTGAAGGAAAGGGTACCTGATTTATAAACGGAGGTAATGACGGCAGAAAGAGAGGGTTAGGCTTCGTATCAACATGCCTTCACTTAGGGTAGAATACTTTTCATTGTCTCTACCATGGAAGACTATAACTTTGACCTTTTGATGTATATGTATTATTATCATCATTATTATACATTTGTGGAACATCAAGATTTTGATTGGAAACAACCCACTTCGTGTACCCAAATCTCCAGGTGGCTGCACAGTAACGAACATCACCACCGACCAGAACAGATTTCTCTTTGGGGTGAAGTCGAAAGGCAGCGAGAACCACATCTTCTCCGCGGCGGGTGCGCTGCACTTTGACCAGGGCACGGAGAGGTACCTGGGTACCGACGTCGTACGTGGAATCCGGGTGGAGAAGTGGCACTCGTGCCAGTACATGCCAGTAATGGACGCAACGGTGAACGTCACGTGGTATTTTTCAGGTTTGTAGACGACTACAAAGATATATAATATCCGCACGAAATGCATTGTCTCTGGACGATAATGTAGCGAATAGCTGAGGTGGGAGTGTAGTAGAAGTTAACCGAACACTTGGAGCTCACAAAACTATTTTTATTGTATGGCTTTTAGATTAACACAACAAAAACATATAAACAAACATCTTTCAAATTACAGCGTTTTCCAAATCCTGCGTGAACTTTCACCCGACTTAATGGTACATTAAACAAATTTTGCCTGGAAGTGTGACGTGTCTGATAAAGTGTTTGTTACGATTAAAATTCTTTCTTCGCCAGACAAGTCCGCATGGGACACGGACATCGGGAAAAGGTCAGTGCCCGTCCGTGCAGTGGTAGTGGGGAAGATCAAAGATGGCGGCCATGTTCGCAGTTTTAACCACATTTACGATTTCTTTGCCTTCAGGGCCGCCATAGATCCGATGGACCTACAAGTGAGATCGCATTTCACGATGTAGTGAAGTACTGCAAGTGAAATTTTGTAAACTGCTTAAAACGTAAGAACCCGAGAAGCCTCTGATGTAGTTGATTATACATGTAAATAAGCCATGCAACGTTGAAATGTTGAAGATGATATTTTAAAAATCCACTTTTTCATCCTCTGAATCTTTGTTGTTGTTGTTTTGTATGTTCTGTACATTTAAATAGGTGTAGGCATTGTGGAACATATTAAAGCCAGATTGAGAATGCTAAATACTCATTTCGTAAAGAGTAGTGCAAGATCTGCCCCCTACGTGACAAGTGATAGAAGCCTCGAACCTGCAGCTTTGTCCTCCTCACCGACACTGCTGTTTAACACCTGTAACTTTTTTACCCGTTGCTATGGCAGCTGGAGAGTGGCGACTACTGTCAGAACCGAATAAAGCAAGTTCCGTTCCCCAGACTGCCGGACGTCTTCTCCATCACCGGGGAGATGATAAATTTTTCCGAGGAGGCGACCCTGACGATCGAGGTGGGTTGTGTCGTCATTGTGTGTGGGTGGTTTATTGGGGAATGATCGTGAGACGGTTACGAGTATTGCGTGATGTCACTCCATCTTGATGGCATTCCCTCTAAGCAGACGATGGGGACTCAGTGTGACTGTTGGTGTACGAGCCACGACAGACTTTATTCCGTCTTTACTGGTGATGTAGGAGTCGCGTGGGATGTTATTCTGTTCTGGTTGACAGTGAAGAGCACAGCATGACGTTACTCTTGTATTACTGGTCCTCGAGGACTGTGTGACATTTTCCATGTCTAACTGATTTATGATCGCCATCACATTATTCGTGTCTAACTGATGTAGGAACACTATGACCAGAAAAATAAGCTGAACGTTTACCGGTACCTGCCAGCCGAGAAAGCGGGCACACTACAGAGTATTAATGATGTCACCGAAATCCACGACTTCAACTCGGGTCAGTTCTCGCTGAGCATTTTTTTCGATTGATTGATTGATTGATTGATTGATTTCATTGTCGACCAGTTGTCAGTCCGTGTTACATATTTATTACTTAATTTCGACACCCTATTGGTGGAAATTTGTTTTAACAGCCCGACAGACAAATCGACACACAGAATGGCAGACATGGAATGGTGGTTGAATTTTTAGTTGCTTTACTAGTCGTGGACGATTCAGTTTCTTTTTGTCTGACAATATTCTTTAAGGCATTGCCTACGTCATCAACACCGCCACTGGAGTGTGTCAGATGATGAACATGACCCAGGGGCTTTACCAGTTCCCCTACAACCCTGGAGACGGTGATTCCGTGAGGTATCAGACATACACCAGGTTCTTCGTCCTCAACGGCACTACTTCCTACTGGTATGGAGGCGTGGTCAGTGGTGTTTGACCTCTTATGCTATATCATCGTTCTCAGAAAGATTTTACCTAACTTGCCTGACGTGCCTTATTTATTCGCAATGAAAATTGTACCCTCTTACATTGTCATACTCACTGCTGTGCAGCTCACAGACCATAATTTAAATAATGATTCGTGGCTCTTGCACTGCTGTAGTCATGCACTACACGCACCACTGGTAGTTTCGTGACGTGCTTGCAGAAAACCCACCGAGGGCTCAAGTGTGATACCTGGATCGGAGGGATAGTCGACCCAGACGATGGCAGCATCGTCAGACAGGAATGGTGCTTTGCCACTGTACGTTGCCAGTTTCCTGCAATAATCATACTTTGTTTCTGAGTAAATGATGATTTCCAGAACAGTATCGAAATCGTGCATCGTGAACCAAATAAGATACGCAAGTTGCTAAAAATAAATCAGAAGTAAAAGAAACCGACAGAAGTGTCAGATAGGATGTGTGTGTGTGGTGTGTGTGTGAGAGAGAGAGAGAGAATGTGAAAGATATGCGTGTGGATTAGGTAGGTATGAGGGACCAAATGTGTCCACGGTCATTGAAGGCACATTAACCTCAATGTCTTTTGTATGAACACAGACGGACTACCAAAACTGGGAATTGCCTGGAATAGGGCAGGACAGCTCTTATCAAATCCCCATCCTATACAGACGGTGGGATGATCAAGTAAGTTTATTATATTCTCTAGACCACAGCGACCCCTCCCGCCACCCGTTTGTCTAACTTTTGGTATATTAATGACCGTCGAACCACAGTCCTTTCGTCTATCTTTCTTTATGTCATACCTAATGCCTAGCGTAGTTATAATGTCAGTGAGTTAGTTATTTGGTCCCATAGTGTAGACACCAGTGTGAGGACAGATACACCTAGCCTTGGCGGGAACGGTTGCCAGGAGCAGGTGAGGATAACTGTTGTGTTCTATGAAGACACTATTAATACATTTTCCTGATTTTCTTACTTAGTGTATAGTTTTGGTTAGAGCCCCGTTTGGATGCGAAATTTCTCCTTTTTAGTTAGGTCTACACTTTGTAGACCTGTGGCTTTGGGCATGGTGCAAAGGGGATTATGTTTGCCTAAGGATATTGACTAGGGTTTATTTACAGCACAGGTGTGATTAGGTGCAATGGCGCTACTGTTTGGTTCCTGTAGTACTCCGAAGGTAAGATTACGCAGACCACTTACCTGTCTACTGCATTTGCCTAACACTAGGAGGACGATCAGCCCACGTACCTGTACAATGCCTTCTCCTTTGATCTGGACAACCCACTCATATCGCAACTTGATGTCAGCGCCTGTTTCCATGGCGCTCAGAGAATAAACATACGTTTCGATGTTGATGGTGAGTTGCCCAGAATTGCTGTTAGTGCCCATACTGTTCTCTCTCTCTCTCTCTCTTAGTTAATGAATAAAATTAATCACGCGCCGCATATCGACGTTCTGGTCAACGACAGAGTCATTATGATGGAGTTGAACAACTCCTGTCGCCTTCGTTGTAGCCGTCGTAACATCGTGTTTGTGGCGATGCTGGTGTCAACAGACTTACTGCGCTGCCAGTCGTATAAATGTCTGGCACATGCAATTATTAAAAGACGTATTGTTTGATAGTGATGATAAACAACTACGTACAAGTATGTTCACACGACCACCAAATCACCTTAACGACGGATTTCTCAGAACGCTTCTCACCCGTAAAAGAATGCACAGGACTGTACTCTCATTTGACTATTTATCAGGCTTGAACTACTCGATTCCAGTGGTAGTGCAGAAGAACCTATCTCATCATGTCTAAACAATTAAAAGTAACAAAATATTACTTACTTTATTATATGGCATCATCAGACCACTTACAGTGCCCCTTCCCCCCCCCCTACGTTTACATACCTAGCCTAGCGTGAAAACATCGACATTGATTAAAGTTTATAAGGCACCAAACCTTATTACTACATTATAAATGTCTACATATCTTCTAATAAATAAGGTGAAAAATTATAATTACTATCTCTAGTGCATTTTATTTTAAGCTTTCATCTTTTAGTGTTTCTTGCGTGTCTTTACAGTATTTTGTACTTAATATATTTCCCCCTGTACACAAATGTACGCAGTCCACTTTTCTTTCATGTTTTCATTAAAACTAAGGAAAGGAATTAGCTTTTGGATCTTTAAAGGTAGAGCCAGATATATATATATATATGTGTGTGTGTGTGTGTGTGTGTGTGTGTGTGTGTGTGTGTGTGTGTGTGTGTGTGTGTGTGTGACAGCAGAGGCTGATCTGTGATTTCTCTTTGCAGGGAGGTACAAGTCAGCCGTGACCTACAACATTGAAAACTTCAAAGCGGCGCTGCGTGATGCGGTCTCCCTCTATCTGGGTGTGTCCAAGTTACAAATTGCTGACATCCAGGTATTTGAGCACCTCCAGTAAATAAGAGATACCAATGTCGGCAGACCTATCATTCAAAAAAACCCGTAAACTGTCAGAAAAATATATCTTTAAAGTACTGCCTGCGCGCGCGCACGCACGCACAGTGTTCTGTTCTAATTTTTCTGGATTTTTTAAAAACCTGCTTGACACCGTTGTGTGCAGGTGTACACCGGTGGCCAAAACATCGCGGTGTCCTTTGACTTGCTGGACACGACTCCCACAGCTCCGGACAACAACTCACCAAAAGTGTTCAACTCCCTGAACAACGCTCTTTCCTTGCTCACTTCTCCCTCCATGGCAACCTACATGTACTTTGAGATTTCTGTCGTCAATGGTCAGACAGTGACCGTAAGTTGTATTGTGTATGGGGAATGAAGCTCTGGTCGCAGTTTTCTTTTATTTCATAGTGATGGAAACTGTAACTGTTTTTCCATACTCAATCTCTTCTTTGAAAACTGTTATAACCGGGCTTACTTTTTTTTAACATTATAGTAATATCTCGTTAAATGAAGGGGCTTATTTTTTGCAAAGGAATATCTCGAAATGAAAGAAACCCATTAATTCTTGAAAAACTTGTGTGTGTGAAATCTTTTGAGATGTATTGTTGCTTTATTCAGATTAGTTCAACGCAAATGTCTTAACTTTTAGCATAACCGTTTCTGTGAGCATGAATCTAAATGCATAAGTGATTTTTAGTATTGTCTACCTTTTTTCACCTTTACAACCACGAGGTCTGTGTTTGTTGGTTACAATTCCTTATCGCTTATTCCTCGCTCTTTCTATCTCTCTTTCTCTTAACGTATATCAATCTATATCTCCCCCTTCCTGTCTCTCTCTCTCTCTCATTTTCTCTCCCCCTCTTATTCTGTCCCCCCCCCCCATATCTTCTTCTCTCTTTCTCTCTGGTAATCTGACTTTCTCTTTAATACCGGAGCTATGCAGGCACTACTTTGTCAGTTTTTAGAGACACTTGTGTTAAGAGATGAGGTTTTCTGTCCACAGGTAGTTCCACTACTCAAAAACTCAGGACGCATATTCTTTTCGAATGGAACCTGCCTAGGCTGTGATTTGCTATACCCATCTACATTTGGCGCTACTAGTTCCGGATATTCTGCAGGTGGGTATTCTTTGTTTTTCATTTACTGTCAACATGCATTATTATGGGTTACGAACCGAAAGATTTGTTATCTCTGTGTGTCCTCAGGTAGCTTCAGTCTTTTTCTTGAAAATATTTATGCTTGTGGTGTGAACATAACGCTGATCAAATAAAACCATACATTTCAGTTCAGACAGTTTGTCTACTGAAGCTTATTTTTCTGGCAGTACGCATACTTGGTATCAAATTTAAAAGCCATCGATACCCTAGAGTTTGATTTACCCTCCACTCAATACCGGTCTTATGTTACAGCTATGGACCGGACGCGCGGTGGATAATTAGCCAAACTCCAACTTTGGCAAATGAAGAGAATCTGAAAGTCTTTTTCTAGCTTTTGTTGTTCTTTTCAATCTCTTGATCATTGCTTTTGGTTTTGCAAGCCCACTGGTACTGCACAACACAATGGAGTAATAATTTGTTATCTGTCATAATGTCTCCAAAAATGTTGAATATGCCAACAAAGGCTTTGCGTATGATGTCATGTCATCGTTCTTTTCCTTGTTTCCAGAGTGACACACCGATTGTTTTGTTCTGTGGCAGGAGCACTGGGCGGTCTAGCGCTTGCCATGGCCGTTCTGGGAGGAGCTTTCGGTATAGTTGGGGGATGGTTCATATTTGGTCGACGAGGCCCACAAAGTGGCATCGTCACACTTCGAGACATGAAACCAGGATCTTAACTCATCTCTTGCGTGTAATCGCCAAGTTCCATCACCCTCACCCTTGTGAAATGTTGCTGATTACTTGCACAGAAGGCAGTCAAACTGTTGACATCACATACATACACCTAATGTATATAGTCCCAGCTCTCCCACTGGTGGAGGCTTCACATCGTAATTGTACCCAGGTACGATTCTAGTTCGTTCGCCTCTTTCTGTGCATGTTGATGTGTGTAGGCGCTTATCGCGAGAACGGGTGTATTTACCCACATTTGAGAAAATAGTTTCTTGTACTAAGCTTTACCCAAATTATTTAAACAATTTTACCCCAGTAGTGCTTAAATCAGAAAATGTGTTTGCGTGCAGGTCTTCCCCTAATATACACTTGACCAAAATAATTAATAGTTTTCAAACTATCCTTCACCAAACACGCTCAAACCCCAATACATATATATATATATAGAGAGAGAGAGAGAGCGAGTCTGGTTTAGTCGAGTCTGGTATAAAGCGAACGATTTCTTTAATTAGTGGTTTCCCAAAAACAATCGCCAGTATTACTTCTTCGTTCAGATATTCATACCACAAACCACACCACCACTCAGTCGGACAAAGGTTCACGGTTTCTGCAAGGACGTTGGATACGTCTGTATGAAATTTTCAGTTGAGGTTTGTTATACAGAACAGAAGCTGACCAGGGCTATGTGAAATGAGGCAGTCATCCTCCCAAAGTAAACACAGATTGAGATTAGGTGATTAAAATAGGTCCAGGACTGGTGCGCACGCATTATGCTATGTGTTAGTAAGTTTATTCTGTAAATAAATCCATTTTAAATTTATACAAATCTTTGCTTGTAACATCAGGAATGTTTGAGGTTGTGTATTCGGTCTTGTCTACTGACTGAACATTGCACCTTTAGTGAATGAAGCTTGTGATGTCTAGCTCGCAATTAAGCAGTTGTAAATTACACATAGGACGAGAGAGAAACTTTCTGATCCAGAGTTAAACAATGCACCGAAAAGAACAGAATTTTTTGGAATAAACCAGTGAATTGTGTATACTCCGAGGTTGGCCAAAAGCGTGCGTGTAGTAGACAAAAAAATCCACAATAAACACAGCACGAGGAATTAAAATTAGAAAAACTAGACAGCACATCCAGTATCAAAGAGCTAGAATTTTGGTTGAAATTTCTCCTTTGGAATTTTCGTCCTCTTCCCTTGAATCACAAAGAGAAATGGACTGAGGGATGCTTGGGAATTTTAGGAGCCACGACCAACCGATGGTCTGGCTAGGGTGGGTGACCTTTTAGCGACATGAAACTCGTCAACCCAGTTACACGTGCATTACAAGTTATAACCATTCACTGAATAAATCCTATCACCCTCCTTTGTGTCGATATCAGATGTATCTGTGTAGCTGAAGCAATATCACGTAAAAGGGTTCGTCGTGGCCATAGAGAAACTGTACATGACTGATACCCACTAATCGAGTTGTCGCCACCACCTCACAGCCACCCGCCATCCACCACCCGCTACGTAGCCCTGTGAGATAATTTCAAGGACTGAATCAAGTTTCGCCAGGTCACATAAACGAGATGGTTGCTGTTTGGAGACCCTTCTTTGATACTGATATCGAGCATCACATGAAGATTTCAGTACAACCAAAAATACACTGTAACTCCTGTTATACTCACCTTGTGCCTGGCGTTCACGAGCTGACAAAAAGTGATCTTTGGATTTTAAGTGCGAGATAAAGGTGAGTCTTTTCTATTGAAAGATTCAAGTATCTCTCCCCCACCCCCCAACACAATTTACGCACAACTGAGAGAGGGAGAGGGAAAACAATCAGGTGTCTGAGCTGTTAGAAATGGTACGATGATATCGAGGATCATACGAAGATTTCATCAAAGGCACAATTAGTGTCGTTGACCTCGTACACGGCATGTAAAACTGACAAGAAAGTGATCCTGGATTTTTAGTGCGAGATAATGGTAAGTGTTTTCTGTTAAATAATTCGATGTCAGTACTGCACGCACCGATTAGGTATTGAAAAGAAGAAAATATTAGAGTTAAAACTTTTTTCCGAGTAGATGCTAAACTAATTAGCTTGGACATTCCAAAGATACAACATCGGGTACAGGTCTCTGATTGTCCCATTCGGTCAAATTAAATTGTATAAATGTGAACTGGTCATTAGTGCAAAGTGATGTGCGTGGATGGGTGTTTTGGAGGCAAGAAGGTTGGTCGCGAAAGAGGTGTCGAGTTTGTACGGGGGGCGTCAGCAGCTTGTGTTTCAGTTGTTCCTTTGTCGTAGTTCTTTGTGACAGTATATACTGACTCAATATAGCTGTGAGATTTTAATATTATCATGCTTTTCTGCGAATAATTAACGTGCTGTGCATTGAGCCCAGAAGGAGTGGAGCTGAATCCGGACGCTCTTTTTCAATGAATTAAAAAAATTTGTGGATGCTTTAGTTTTCGATCAGTTTTGTTTGTATTTTAATGACAAATTAGTTTAGATGCTGGCTATCATTGTTACATCTGTAATGTGGCAAACAATATAGTGTTAGTATGGAACAGAGGTGCACGCACGCACGCACACACAGAGATAATAATTTCTAAATACAGCATCCTATTATGCGGACATAGCAAACACACATGCAAATAAGGGGGATTCTCACTTCTCACTTCTCTTAGTTCTCTATATCACAAACGTATTTTTAAAGTTCATATGTCTCATGTCAAATGCTTATACTACTTTATTTAGAAAATTCTCTAGATTTTTTCACGCAGAACACTTGATATCAAAGTACGTCTTGAGAAACATTCACTCCATAATATTTTTTGTTTCAGTCGTTTACTCGGGAGTTGTGAGAGTCGTGACTGAGTCCGAGGTGTGAAGGTTAGTCAGCTGATTATGTATCCTAACTTATTTCTGACTTAATGCTGGCTGACATGCAACACGTTTTTATCTGTTTATAGATCGATTCGCTATCATTTAGTGGTGCAGTTGTTCCACCTTGTATACGGCCGCGTACTTATACGCTTTAACAGGTGCCCTCAAGATGCAGTTTAGTGAAATTAGTCTGTCTGTCTGTCTGTCTGTCTGTCTGTCTGTCTGTCTGTCTGTCTGTCTGTCTGTCTATTCTTCCTGGAAGGCAACATATCTTGTTTATGCCATAATTTGGTGTTGCTGTATGTGGACTATACGCTTCTTTTTACATTTCGATGTACCTGAACAATGAAGTTCTGTTCTGTATTTCCGTCTTTCCATCTTTCTCTTAAACATCACACGCTTATCCTACTATGATAGCAAGCATTTACATTTTGTTCAGTGTCCACGACGTACGAGTCCAAGAGGGACGAGCAGCTGGAAGCAATGGGCTGTGACAGTCTGTGGCGCTGTGTCCTGGTATTGTGGACACTCCTAGGATCGGCTGAAGCTGGCTGGATAAGCGGAGTCTGTAAGAATGAAACGGCGTCACCAAATCGTAAGCGATTCTTCCGTTTTTTGTCTTACTGTCTAGCACCCTCCGCCCCGGTAACCGCTTTGACCTCCCGGAAGTGTGCACTTCGCATGCGCAAAATATTTTACGTACATCGGAATTTTGAAGAGGTTTCGTGATGAATGGTTTGGTATTTCTACAGAGCCACCCCCACCAGACCTGCCTGAGCAGTTTGAAGCGTTTGTGCAGTGCAACATGCTGGACAGGAACCAGACGTTTCTGGTGCACGAGTATTACGACTATGCTGCCAACATGGGGCGACTGACACAGATGGACAGTGGCGAAAAAGGCGACCTCTACTACGACTACAGCAACAACGAGTTGCTCAGCTTTGACAGAATGAATGGTAAGAGACTTTTCCTCGCCCCCTACACTGTTAATATCACTTTGGCTGTCCTTCTGTTGCTGTTATCTACCTCATTATTGCAGTTTCTCCAGTTTCTTGCTTAAAGAATCGTCAAAGGCGTAAGAGTACAAAGTTTTCAAGTTCGTGTATCTTGTATCTAATCGACCTTATGAATGGAACACTCATCCAGTTCACTGAACAGTTGCCTTGAAGGAAAGGGTATTTGATTTATCATGGAAGGTAATGTTGGCAGAAAGAGAGGGTTAGGCTACGTACCTTGACTTAGGGTAACTCATTTTCATTGTCCCTACAACATCTACCATATATACTTTACCCCTTCACCTTTTTAAATGAGAAAACAAACATCTAACATGCTATGCTTTGAGTCCGGGCCTTTACCTTTAATTCTGATACCCTAGTACGCACAAATTTGAAGAGTTAAAGTACAAAAACAATATCTAATAATATCTTTGCGCAACATCAATATTTTGTTTACTCAAATTCCAACTCCAGGTGGCTGCACAGTAACGAACATCACCACCGACCAGAACAGATTTATTTTGGGGGTGAAGTCGAAAGGCAGCGAGAACCACATCTTCTCCGCGGCGGGCGCGCTGCACTTTGACCAGGGCACGGAGAGGTACCTGGGTACCGACGTCGTACGCGGAATCCGGGTGGAGAAGTGGCACTCGTGCCAGTACATGCCAGTCATGGACGCAACGGTGAACGTCACGTGGTATTTTTCGGGTTTGTAGACGAGTACAAAGATATAATACCTCCACAAAATACATTGTCTTTGAACGATAAGGCAACAGATCGCTGAGAGTAGATGGTAGTGCAACTTCACAAAGTTAACTGAGCACTTGGATCTCACGAAACTATTTTCGTTGTGTGGCATTTCGATTAGAACAACAAAAACAAAAAACATATTAACAAAGATCTTTCAACTTATAATGTTTTTCTAATTCTCTATGCGCTTTCCACTCGACTGTACGATACATATAAATTGTTTTCTACACTTAAAATGGTTTCTTCGCCAGACAAGTCCGCATGGGACACGGACATCGGGAAAAGGTCAGTGCCCGTCCGTGCAGTGGTAGTGGGGAAGATCAATGATGGCGGCCATGTTCGCAGTTTTAACCACATTTACGATTTCTTTGCCTTCAGGGCCGCCATAGATCCGATGGACCTACAAGTGAGATCGCATTTCACGATGTAGTGAAGTACTGCAAGTGAAATTTTATAAACTGCTGAACATAAGAACTCGAGAAGTCTCCGATGTTAGACATGCAATTATAGTTGTTTCCAATGTTCTGTGTACCTAAATAGGTGTAGGTTTCGTTGTATACATTAATCATATCCTCACTGATACTACTGCTTGACACTTGTCCTTTCTTTGCCCGTTGCCATGGTAGCTGCAGAGTGGCGACTACTGTCAGAACCGAGTAAAGCAAGTTCCGTTCCCCAAACTGCCGGACGTCTTCTCCATCACCGGGGAGAAGATCAACTTTTCCGAAGAGTCAGTGTCGACGGTTGAGGTGAGCTGTGTCGTGGTGTATACTGTGTGTCGTGACTGACTGATGGTGTGCCAACAATGCGATGTCGTTTCTCCGTGACTGTGCCCTAGCAGAGCGTGAAATTCTTTCATCTCGAATGAATGAGTACGAGCAGTGAAGCTGCTGGAGCTGTGACCTCATTCCATGAAGACACTCGAGACATTGTGCACGAAACTCGACCTCATTCGGTCTTATTAACTGTTGGTGTTAGAGCCAACTTAGACTTTATTCCGTCTTTTCTGTTGACGAAGAGTCACATGTCACATAATATTTTGTTCTGGCTGACGGTGTAGGAGCACAGTATAACTTTACTCGTGTATTACTGCTGCTCGAGGACTGTATGAAATTTTCCATGTTTTACTGGTTTATGAGCGCCATGACATTATTGGTGTCTTACTGGTGTAGGAGCACTATGACCAGAAAAATAAGCTGAACGTTTACCGATACCAGTCCCCCGAGAACGTGGGCACACTACAGGGCGTATTGGACGTCACCGAAATCAACGACTTCAACTCTGGTCAGTTCCCGCCACAGTTCCTCGATTGATTAATTGATCGATGTTTCATTATCTACCAGTTGTCAGTGCTACACATTTATTAGTTAATTTCGATACCCTCTTAGTGGAACATTTTTTAACAGCCTGACAGACAAACCGACGACAGACAGGTAGACATGGAATGGTGGTTGAATTCTTGGTTGCTTTAGCAGCCGTGGACGATCCAGTTTCTTTTCACATCACGTTACTTTCTAAGGCATTGCCTACGTCATCAACGCCGCCACTGGAGTGTGTCAGATGATGAACATCACCCAAGGAATTTTCCGGTATTCCTACGTGTCAGGGTCCAGTGGTTCCGTGAGGCAGCAGACGCCCACCGAGTTCTTCTTCCTCAATGGCACTACGTCATACTCCTATGGAGGCGTTGTGAGTGGTCTTCTTCACATGCTATATAATCGGTATCCTCGGAAAGTTTTTTGACTGATTTCTGACATGCCTATAATATGCGTCACTCGCGATTGACCTTCTGACACTGTCATACGCACTGCTGTAGTCGTGCGCAATATGCGCCATTCATTTCTTCAATTACAATTGCAGAAAACTCACCGAGGGATCAATTGTGATACCTGGATCGGAGGGATCGTCAACCCAGACGACGGACGCATCGTCAGACAGGAATGGTGCTTTGCCACTGTACGTTACCAATTTTTTTTCTTTATTTCTGCGTAAGATTGGTAATTTTTCAGTAAGTATAGAAACTGTGCTTTACGAATAAAAAACACGATCGCACTTACATAAGGCACATAGGTTGGATAAATCAGAAGTAAAACAAAGCCGACAGGTGTGCAAGGCTGGATATGTATGCTGTACAACACAAGTACTAAAGCATGCATGCATTTATGTGATGTGTCCGTGCATCAGGTGCATGCTGTTGTGTATATGTATATATATACCTGACAGTCTGCGCTATATCCGTACGTCCAGTCTGGACATTGCCGCTGTCTCTGTTGGGATCATGATGATGACGTCTGCCGTTAAGCTGCCATCTTTGAAAAGGGTGGCTTCCAGGTACTTAATCTCCTCGAGTTGAACTCCGTTCGTGCTTTGCCATTGACTATGACTTTGCTCTTGTCAGTTCTGGTCCATATGCATTCGCCCCTTGTTGGGAAGGTCTTGCAATTCGCTGATGGTTCCAGCTATCAGATCGATGTCGTTTGCGAAGCATAGGTTGCATGTGGACTTCCCACCGATGAAAACAGAGACTCCAGAAAGTACAGAACTCCACTGCGCGTCTGGTGCTTAGAGCAAGGAAAAGGGACCATGTCACTCCTCTCCTTCGTTTTCTACACTGGCTACCCGTCTGTTCTCGCATTCAATACAAACTGTCTGTGCTGAGTTTTAATTTCTTTGCTGGCTCCTGTCCTATTTCTCTGAACTTCTCATCCCTTACTCTCCGGCCAGACAACTCCGCTCTTCCTCTGACAACCGTACTCTGACTGTTCCTGTCACCAGAACAACCTATGGTCACAGGACTTTTGGCTACTGTGCTGCAAAACAATGGAACTCTCTTCCTTTCCATATCCGCCATCTTCCTACAATTGAATCTTTCAAATCTGCACTGAAAACGCACCTCTTCCTTGAGCATTACTCCTAACACAGTCCACAATGCTAGTCCTTACCCCTCTTGCTACTTTACCCATCACTATTTTCTCTGTTCCTGTTACTTGATGCCTTTTGTTTTCTGTTTCGTCAGTACTGTCGTTTTCTTTCGTCCCCTGTGTTCTGTATCTACTTAGTCCACGTCCCTTCCCCATTTTAAGCGCTAAGAGCATGCTCTCTATGAGTGTGAATATACAAATCTTCATTATTATTATTATTATTATTATTATTATTATTATTATTATTATTATTATTATGGTCGTGAAGGGTTCCTCGCATGATGTTCTTCAAAAAGATGTTGATAGGTAAAGGTGACAAGGGGACACCCTTGATGGACGTCCCCTGTCGTGTGATGGAAAGCTCCCATTTGGTCACTTAGCTCTTGTACAGCTCTTCGAGGACTTAAACGAGGTTTTCTTTGATGCTGAAATTTCGCATAATATGCATCGTTCCTGATTCTGTCAAATGTCTTTTTAAAGTCGATGAAGCTGGGGGAAGAGATCCCGCTGTAGATTATTCTTCTATCAGGATGCAAGGATTGATCTAGCCTGTCTGTTCTGCTAGCAATTCTTCCACGGTAATTTTGATGTGATTCTGAACTACTTTGACATTAACATGAACGCATTAACCACAAAATCATTTGTGTGTGTGTGTGTGAATACAGACGGACTACCAAAACTGGGAGTTGCCTACAATAGGGCAGGACAGCTCATATCAAATCCCCATCCTCTACACACGTTGGGAGGACCAAGTAAGTTCATTATATTCTCTATACCAAACCGATCACCCCATCTACACGCTTTTGAATTATTGAACCAGTCATTTCTTTTTGTTTACGCCGTATTCAATGCCTACATTTCTTAGATTAATTCTCAGCGTTTCGTATAATGTAGATGCAACTGTGTGGACAGCTACATCCTGTCCTGGGGAGGGGGATGCTGGCTGCCAGGAGTAGAGGAGACAAATAGTCAGTGGGTAGGATAAGATTAATAAAGTTCGTTCTTAACCAGGCAAATATCGTCGAAGTTTGACCAAGTTGTGTGCTAAGGTCACAAGAAACCAATGTCTTGGAGGCAAACATTCGAGACATCAGAACATTGGTGAACATTGGTCCAGACTGGTTTGCCAATACATTGCCCTAAACATTTGCCAATACAGTGGGGCTATGGAGCACTTTAAATGTTCGGCACCTAATTGAAAATGGTCTTATATGGGTTGCTTTTAATCGACTATGATGGTGTGAGCAATAAAGTGCTCGCACACAATGACTTGAATTGTTCTTTCTCTTTTCTATTTGTGGTTAAACCCCCGTGAGGACTCAAACAGCTTCTAATTAGTTCTGTCTGCATTTTGTCCCTAATTGTCGTTGTGGGCTTGGTGCCGACTATGAGGATTAAGGTTTTGCCGAAGGATGAAGATCGGCGTTTTGATTACAGCACACAGAAGGCGATTAGGCACCATAGTGCTTGTATTCGGTCCCCTTAAGGTAAGATTACGCAGACCACTCACCTGTCTACTGCATTTGCCTAACACTAGGAGGACGATCAGCCCACCTATCAGTACAATGGCTTCTCCTTTGACCTGGACCGGCCGCTCATATCGAAACTTGATGTCAGCGCTTGTTTCCATGGCGTTCAGAGAATAAACGTACGTTTCGATGTTGATGGTGAGTTGCAAGCAGCTTTGTTCCTCTCTCTCTCTCCCCATCTCTTTGCATTAAATAAATATAAACGCATATAAGCTGCCCAAAATTACCACTAGTATCATCCAACTCTTCACATCCTTCCTCTATAATAGAATATAAACAGCCACTACCCCGTTTTCACAAGTGAAAAATGGCGAATCTGGGCAGAAAGCCGAGATCGTGACGCCTGCAGTTGACATGTAGGCTAAAATTCAACAAAAGTGTTTACAAAACAATCGTCTGTTAGACACGTGTATCAAACTTTGTACTTTCATTCCACGGTTTGTCAAGTCTGAAATATCATGGCAGCGCCATGTAGAAATGCCACTTTTTTTTTTTACGTCCAAACAACTAAAATAGTGTTTTGAAAGAAAACTACTGAAATTATTATACAGGCGTATCACAACCGTAGACGCCTATTCCCACCATGGATACACCAAACACGAAGACCCATATTAAACGTCTATATAGAAAAAAATCTTGAAAAGGCATTAAATTGGGTAAAGTACTTGATGATTCTGTGTACATTTCATGAAAAATAAGAAATAAACTTTAACATTCCCTCTCGGAGTATGATCCCCTATGGGTCTATTACTGCCTTCGTGTCGAGATCGACCTTTGCAGTTTGTTTGCAGGGAGGTACAAGTCAGCCGTGACCTACAACATTGAAAGCTTCAAAGCGGCGCTGCGTGATGCGGTCTCCCTCTTCCTGGGCGTGTCCAAGTTACAAATTGCTGACATCGAGGTACTTGAGTATCTACAAAAATATAATATAACGTACTGCCCCCCCCCACACACACACACACATGTACAGTAATTCATCTTTGATGTTTAAAAAAATATCTTCTTAAACTACGCTGTTGTGTACAGGTGTACACCGGTGGCCAAAACATCACAGTAACCTTTGACTTGCTGGACACGGCTCCCACAGCTCAGGACAACAACTCACCAACAGTGTTCAACTCCCTGAACAACGCTCTTTCCTTAATCACTTCTCCCTCCACAGCAACCTACTTTGAGATTTCTGTCGTCAATGGTCAGACAGTGACCGTAAGTTGTATTGTGTATGGGGAATGAAGCTTTGGCCATATTTTTATTTTACCATGATGGAATCTGTGGCTGTATCTCACACTCTTCTTGTCATTATTTGAAGACTGTTATTGCGCATTATGAAAAGGCTGAATACTTGCTCAGAATAGAGGAACTAATATCTCGTAATGAAAGACACTCAATCATTCTGAAAAATAAAAATAAGATTGATGAAAATTTTAAAGGCTCAGTGTGTGCGGTTGCCCTATTCGGATTTGTTTCAGTACAAAAGTTTCAACTTTTGCAGCATGAGTTAAACTGTTTGTATGTCTACTTCTTTTTTTTTTTTTACATCTACAACCATGTGTTTTTCTAATTGTTTATTTGTGATTGAGTGTCGCTTATCCCAATGTTCCTCCCTCTCTCCCTTCTCCTGTCTCCCTCTTTCTGAAAATTTCCCTGAGTTCTAATTTCCCAGAAACATTAATCAGGCCTAATCGATATTTCAACTAACTTTTGGAGACGACTTCTGCGATAAGAGAATAGTTTTATGTCCACAGACAGTGAGACCACTCAACAACACGGGCCGCATATATTTTTCAAATGGAACCTGCCTGGGCTGTGACTTGTTAAATGCGCCAACTACCGGATCTGCAGTTAACAACGTTGTAATTAACGACTCACAGAGCTCTGGATTTTCAGGAGGTGGATGTTCTGTTTGTCCTTAGTTTATTATATTAAGTTCAGCAGCCATTAGTATAGATTATGAAGAGGAAAGCTGTTAATTTGTGCGCAGCACACAGCTTCAGGATTTCCATGCTGGATGTCCTCTGCCTCTGGCATGGAGATAATACTGATTGATTCAAGCTGTACATTTATGCTCAAACTTTTGAAATGGGTTTAAAGTTTTATTTTTGGCAATATGCACACATGGAGCAGTGGTTTTGAACCAGAGGTGCAGTCACACTCTACAGTTTGCTTTATCCCTGTTCCAAGCTATTTGTTGCCAAGGCAGAGACCTCTAGATTATCAACCAGCCTCCTGGCTTCTCTGCAACACTTCTATTCATAATTAACCTCACCCTGCAATGATTATATTTCCAAATACTAATAATTTAAAGCTATCATTAATCTCTTCTGCTTTTACAATTTTATGTTCACTTGTTTTCGTGTGGCTGTATTAAGGTCACCTTAATTTATAAGCTCTGTGAGTAGCATTCATTTTGTTTTGTGACAGGAGCACTAGGCGGGCTAGCATTTGCTATGGTTGTGCTGGGAGGAGCTTTTGGTACAGTTGGAGGGTACTTCATGTTTGGCCGACGTGGCCCACAAAGTGGAATTGTCACTTTTCAAGAAATGATGAAACAATGATCTCTGGTAATTGTCAAGTTTCTATGCCCACACCCTTTTGAAATGCTCATGATATACTACTGAATTAGCTTTTCTAAGTAAATTAAGTTCTTTTTCTTTCTAAGTAGAAGGCACAACAGTTTGTTCTTAATCAAAATTAAATGTGTTTGTATGCAAAGTTTCATGTAAAATTCGCGTGATCAGAAATCATTGACATTTGTAAAGCTGGATCTCTGGAAAATAATATTTTCTGTTGTTTCCACATTATTATAAATATGTATAGGAGAATTAGCATCATAATCTTATTGTAAAGTTGTAAATAATCCATGTTCTGTTTCTGCTTTTGCTAAATAAGGTATCTGAAGCAGTACTCTACAACACTGGTGCCTCACCTCACCACCTCCCTTGTTTGTTATGGCAGGAAATAGATCTATTCATCAACTCTAAAAAAAATATGTTGGCAGAATCAACCAGATATAGTGTAATAGTGTGTGCAGAGATTCACAGATAAACTGTTATGAACAAAATTTAGTTATTCTCTTACACTGAATGCTGTTTATGTTGATTGTAGTGGACTGCTGATCTTGCATTTCTAGGTTCACCAAGTAAAACTTGATAGCGTTTTTTTCTATACCTCATGCAACGTTTAATCAAAAACACTTGTGTTAAAACTATCTAAACAGTGGACTAATTTTGCAGGCTCGTGTTTCTTAATTAAGAGAAAAACAATACAGGCTAAAAGCAGCCTTAAGATTTTTGTCTAAAAATACTATTATTATGAAATATTATACAGGACACAGTGCTGCAAACCCTTTAATGCACTAAAAACCGCAGACAGTAAATAAACATTACTACTGTTGCTTTATTACGGGATTGCAAAGCAACCAGTCTTGGCTTAACTTATGTGTCCCTAACCCTTATATTGTAAGTTACAGAATATTTCATCACTGTTTCAGTTTCTTATAAAGGTGTCTTTAACAGCTCACAATAAAAAGGGTTTCCTGAACATTCACAAGCATTTGTATTCTGTCTCTGACATGAATGCTTCTGATTTGGCTGTCTCCACAACGGATCTTAAAACATCACATCAGTTCTAAATGATTAAAATCTTTAGTTGAAAGCTTTGTTTGCGGTTAGAGGAGGATAGAGGGGGGAGTGTCCAGGAGGCATGGGAGATGAAGCACCTAACAGATCTCTGTCCTCGCCTGGTTGCAAAAGCAGTGGGGTATAGATGCTTTGTATCATCTGCTGATCACAGATCTAGAGTTAGAAGAACAATGCCTTCTCCGCACACTCCCACATGGACAATGTTCCTGCAATACATGACAACAAAAGTCTATATTTGTTTTTCTTCGCACAGACATATCATTTTCATAAACAAAGCAACAACTTATTTTAGTTAGGTTGATTTTTAAGGTGAATGTATCAAACTACTCAATAGAGTAGCATGATACTGCAAATCTTGTTGATTTAAAGACCATTTTGAAAAATATTTTAATGACATTAAAATATGAACACAAAAAGCACACAAGATAAGCATTATGTGTAGAAACTATTTTCAAATTACTGGGTTTAGTTCATTATAAGCTACAACTATGAGTGTCACAAACTTGAAGCATTAAAAAAACTGCTTTGTGGGATATAGCCTTAGTTCTGACTCAGCTTAACTATTACCCCAAAATACACAAGAAAATTTCTCACCCATACTGCCACACATCAATGTTGGACAGATCAGCAATATCAACAAACTGACTGTCTTTCATTGCAATCTGAAACACCATGTCCATATTGAGAAAGACAAAATGCCACAAAATCTGCACTAAATGTGCGCTGCACTCATTGCTTGATTGCTATGATTTTGTTTCAATAAAAGTTTTGTAAGAATTATGAAACAACAGACAAGCATGTACAATGCAATGTAGATGACTTGCATCTTATATTTTTGTGTTTTTTTTCACATTGAAAAAAAAGATTCTGTTAAAAGGACTGAAAGAAGATATACCATTTTTGGTAGTAAAATTTCTTTCTCTTAATGACATGACTATATGAAGATATCACCCTCTAGTTACCTCAATTCCAGTTGTCCATTCTCGAATTTTACTACCAAAAATGATATTTCTTCTTAGTACTGTACCAGATGCCATGAATATATGGAGAATAAATAACAGCTGGAGGGAGCAGTTGCCTATACAGAAGTAGAAAAAACGAAATAGACATATCTCAGTTCCACCCAGGTTAAAGGATAGGAGGACGCCCTGGACAGAGCTACTAAGAAGCTGACACTGGGTAGGCTGGACAAGTGCAGATGCATGCGACATGCTGAGCTGCTGAGACATGACTGAGTCCAGAGAATAAGAATGAATTGCAAGAACTTTCAGGTAGAATTTGATGAATGTGGTGGTGGACCGCCAGCCTACAACCTGAATGATGTCTTTAAGGGCTACATTTCTATGAAAGACTAGGCTAGGAGCTACAGCTTAAACCTCACATGATCAACCAGTGAATCTGCACATGAAAATAGGCCCAAGGATGCTGTCCTTATGACTACTTTTATCCTGAAAAAATTGTCTGCACTGTAATGTCAACCTTTCCTTTCTGCAAGGGTAAGAACAGATATGATCGACCCCTCCTGGTAGAGGCCAATTTATGAAGGTAAATGTGCCAAATGTCGCGCATGTCTTTGGCATTGAAGGCACTGGTACATGAAACTAGTCTGAGTGTGGGGATGGAGGTGTGTATTGTGGTGGGGAAAAGCAACTGGGTGTGTATGTTGCGGAAGCACTGATTGTAAGGGAACAAGAAGGAACACTGTCAACTGGTCAAGTGTTTGAAGCACATTTCTAAAAAGCAAGATGTTGCTTAGACAACCAAACCATCATCAAGTAATTAAATAGTCATCCTTGACCAATCATGAGTGGAACAGAGGTAGCTAGAGGGTGATATTTCAATTTGGTCATGTCACCTAGTATAGTATGATGAAGAAACAATTTTTCGTTTACCTTTAAAATACTTTCCTCTTCAATCAAATGCCAGAGACTGACACGCTGATCTAAAGAAGCTGTTAAGACAAGTTTCTCTGATAAAATCCAGACACCTGGGTACAAAAATGATGACAAAACAATCAGAATATTATGGACAGATGATAACGTAACAATAAATGAGAAACTGTAAGTGTTATGTGTTAAATTTTATATCCTTACATTTTATATTGGAACAAGGACAACTACTAGACCTGTCAACCCTTTTTCCCCCCTAGTGAACAACTTCACTGCTTGAACTTGTCATTTCTTGTCCAAGCAAGAAATTATCCATCGGGTTTCAGCTACTGTCTTCTGGCTTGTACTCCATGTGTTAGTCAACAAGCAACTGTAACCATCAACTGTGACTGGCAACCTTATGGGCGGAATTATACAAGCAATGACATAGTTCAGGTGTCACAAGGTCAAAGGTGAGTTAAGCAGCTTTGCAAGAAAAGTAATGTTTGGAGAAATCAGTTTTGTGGTGAGAGACAGGGTTGACAAACATGTCTTGATTGTATGTGCTTACAGATACATATGCTGTTACACAGCTAAATATACCTGTGATCTGACCAGCATGGGCATCAATCCTAGCAACCGTAGATTCCACCTGGAACAGCTGGTGTTTCATGTCAGCATTGCAGGGTGTCTCAAACTTCAGATGATGGACTGTCAGCGAATTGTCATCTCCTCCACTTGCAAGGAGAACTTGTCCATCTGAGCAGCAAGTATCATTTACATTTCAATTGTGTGCCCAGAAAAGGTGTCATTGAAGAGATGTGAAAGAAGACGACAGACTGTCAGTGATATAATGACGTGGGAAAGAAAATATTTCATCAAGCAGCATCTATGTTGCTGGGTTACGTGTAACTTTACAGTATCCCTAAACTTTACCTCCAAAAGATTTCATGTGAAGACTGTTGATTCCAGACTGGTGACTTTTGACTTCTTTATTTGGAATCCATTCACAAGTAGAATTTACAAGAAGGAACCCTTGCAGTGAGGTTTGCTGACTCTCAGTCAAGTCTTGAGCCTTGGTCTTGCTTAAATCATTTGCATTCTCTTCAGTTATCAACCCTCCACCAAACAACTCTTCCTTTTCATCCTCTTCAGGATCCTCAGAATCATATTTGGCAGTGTCTGTAGCAGGACTATCAGCAAAGTTATGACAGAAGACAGATTGCTTATTTACATTGCTTTCCTCAGAAATGTTGCTCCTTAACTTTCTTTGATCAGAGTTTGTCTGACAGCCAGTCTCTTTGTCCCTGGCTGTCTGAATTTTGTGACTGCCGCAACCATGCCATGCACAACTTTCTTTGTTCTTGCTTTTTTGGCAAATATCGTTGTCTCCATCATCATTGCTAACTTCAGAGATAGTTTCTGCCTCCTGGAAGAAATGTTGCAGAAGCCAGACACACACTGGCTGCAGGTCCCATAATGCTATCTTGCCATCTGTGGCAGCGGATAGTAAAACAGGTCTGCGGTAATTATCAACGGAGATTAAATGCATGTAAACTTTGAGAAGACAACCACTGTGGTACGAGGACTGACAGAGAAGGAAGAAAAGACAACTCCTTTCTTCAAACAGGAACAACCTGCAAAATACACATTAACAGTAAGATGTTAGTAAAACATGCATGTGCACATACTCACCCCCTTACTCATCATCATCATCATCATCATCTGTCACACGATCCAATAATTTTACTAATCCTATTTACATTTTCTTGGATGTGGTTGTATTTTGCTATTCCCCTCACCCAAATAAGATAACTTAGCATGAGATAATAGGTAAAATTGTCTGACCTAAGAACACCATCAGAGCCTGCAGCAGCCACCAGGTATGTCCCAGCAGGTAATCTGGAGTCCACACTCTGTGCTGCTACTGCAGCTAGGTCCATGATGCGAGTTTCTGGGTCTAGTTTCAAGTATCGAGTCTTCCATGGCTTTGAAGATCGTTTGTGCCGTGCTTCTCCAAGGAAACAACTTCCAAGATTTTTGTAGCTTATTTGCACAGAGCTCTGTATTGCAGAACGTCCAGCATGCAGTGCTGGAGGAACTGTGGGTTTTTGATCTTCAGTTAGTGGTGCTGAAGATCTGAAAAATTTACAGTCCCGTGCACTGCCCAGTTCTCCTTGCTTGAAGCATGCCCTTGCATTGGGTTCAAGAAGAACTCTCCAAGCTTGAATCTGAGCACGCCCACCACCAGAGAACACAATCTTTGTCTGTGAATGAGGGCATTCTTTAGAATCTTCTTGATATGCTGTACAGCTCCTGTCTCCTGACAGGGCACTTGACAATTTGTCATAAGCCTCATTCTGTGGCAAAGTCCCAGTGTCTTGTGATATGTCCAAAATATCTCCATCATGCTGTTCATTCCAAGCAGTGCATC
This sequence comes from Marisa cornuarietis, assembly GCA_004794655.1. Lineage (NCBI taxonomy): Eukaryota > Metazoa > Mollusca > Gastropoda > Architaenioglossa > Ampullariidae > Marisa > Marisa cornuarietis. Next base: position 844,340 of record SMMW01000135.1, read on the forward strand.
CTCGATGATTTCCTTGACTCATGCATTGTTTCTGTCCATGTTTCTTAGTTGTTTTGCAGATATCAGGAACTGGATATTTGGTCTCATCCACAACAACTAAAGCTCGAACACTTGACAGATGACTGTGAATGGTGTGCTGTGGCAACCAGTGTAAGCTTCCATTTTCAACTGTTCAAAGGCTAAGAAAACTTGTTGTCATTTAAATCACTCAGATTCGATGAACTTACAGTGAAATTGATTATTGCACTGGACAGTAGTGAAAATCTTTTTAAGTAGCAATCTTCACAATAGATAAAAGTACTTCTTATGACCTTGACAAAAACTCCTTCATTGAAAGTATATTTTAATAAAGGAGCAGTCAGAAGACAGTGGTTACCTTGGTTAACAGTAGGAAAATGGCAGTTAAATAAACAAGTATAACATGAGTCGAAAAGTCAAACTAAGACTGATATACCACTTGCCATATTCAGCACCTTCGTTCATGAACACAGTAACAAAGAGGCTTTGTTTGTTCACTGACGTGGCATTAAATTTCAACCAAACCCCTAGACAATTATTGCCAATCAGCCAGACATAAGGAATTATATTTTGTTATAAAACATATCTAAAAAGCTTTTAAATACTTCTAAAGTACACATTTTCAAGTTCTATAAATGTACTGAAAGGTGACAAAAATTAAATGCTCACAATGCAGTTTACCTTGACACAGAAGCATTATTTTACATTGCTGATACAACTTGATGGTCATAGCCAATTCTCACTGGCATCCTCAAAATGCTTACACTAATTTCATCTTCAGGACCCTGGATCTTAACATGTTTTGCACAAAAAAGCCATCATAAGCTGCTGTTTTAGTAACACCAATCAAATACCATTGAAAGGATACGCCAAAGTGTTCCAATGCTGACTGTTGTATCTTCACTTGCCATACATACCACATGTGTTGGTCTACCTAAGGAAAAAAATAAAACTATAAAAAAATCTTATTTTTATTTCTGTTACAAAGGAAGGAAATTGGGAAAAGACAGAATTAATGAAAAAATGTACAGTAATATTGGTAATGCTGGTAATAATATAATGAAGCTAGATACTAACTGATAAATAATGTACATGACAATAATAGCCAAAACAATGATGACTGGATCATTTGGACTACTTTTTGGTATGGCAACATACATTGCAGTTAGTGCAAAAGTACAGTGTTCAAGCAACACACCGCTAAGAGATAACGAAAACTAACACTTATTTTAAAGGAAATTTTTTTCAAACACAGCTCTAAGAAGCTTTTAATCTTTTTTTTCTATTTAGTAAACCTAAGGATAAAAGAGTAAAGTAAGAGTTTCTTTGCAGATATTTACGATTAAAAGAAATTAAAGTAAAAGTATGAAGGCCTAACCTGGAAACCTTTCGCATGTATACAAGTGCTTCATGGCCCACACTTTCTGTCCATGCAGGGGAGGCTAAGACAAGAAAAATATAAAAAAAACCTATGCCAGGAAATTCCAGACTGCAGCTGCAGGTACAAAGCTACTCAATATCCTCAAAACTGTGATAAGCATTAGATGAGACAATGTGAGCAGCTAGTAAAAGTATGATGTGAACATATAAAATAATGCTGCTACAATGAAAGTCATGTACCTTGATGATCACCTGTCATAATAGTGTTATTATAATGACAAAATGAAACAGCAATATACCTTGATGATCACCTGTCTGTTTTTCTGATTAGAGGTAACCAGGCCAACCTGCTGTGCTTTGAGGAAAAGGAAACGGCAGATGCAACCTTGATACACACAGTCCCATGCACGATGTCCACCACCACATTCTACTTCCAGCAGTTGCTCTCCCTTGGTTACACTCCACACTATGAACTTGGACTGATGATCAAACAAAATAAGTTACTAATCTCCATTATTTTAAAAATATGAATCTCTTTGAAAAGTTTACAAAAGATTTCACTGAAAGGGTTTATTAATAGATTTTCTTTTAATAAAACTTCTAAATCTTGTTTGAAAAATGTAGCAGTTAAATTTTAAACAATTCTTTTTTGAACATTCAAGACCAACCGTATGCCACTTAAACAAAAAATACCATCCTGTTCCTCTCTGTTCTACCTAAAGTTGACTTAGGTTTTTATCCTAATGTAAATCCTAGGCAGTTCACTTGTTTTAGCTGACTTTTTATGTTGCAAACTTAACCATGAGTTTCAAGCTTTCCCTCTGTATTCTGAAACTCACTGAGAAAAATCCCATGACATGAAATTCATTTTCCTGAAAGACTAGTCTGTCAATCCAGTCAAACCCCTTGAATACCTGTAAAAATACATCATAATTACCAAAATAGTGTTTAGATGCATTGAAAATGTGTCTTTTTATCTTTTCTCATATTTGCTAGCAACCTCAGTAAACTTTCAGTCTCTGTCAAAGCAAGTTTCTACACATTATTCTACATGCTTATCATTGTTATTACTACTGCTATGCTGCTTACTGATTACCGTTATAACAACTGTGCAAGATCATTTCAAAAATGTATTCTATCACATTTGCGACCTGTAAATTGAAACACATCCAAGTATGACTCCTTGGTGAGAAATTAATTATCATTTTGTGTACTTTTATGCTATACAAGCAAACGTTTTATTATTATTTTTAAATTCAATAATAGTATGACTAAGTAACTCTTAAAACAAAATATATAGACAGAGATGGAAATTTGTTTTGGTAGTGCAGACATAAATAATAATAATGAAGATTTTTATAGCGCATATTCACATATTCACATAAATTGTAGCTTAAAGATAAAAGTCTATCATAACTAATACAAATTTATTTTTAACTCTCATGAATAAATAAGCCAACAAAATTAAACTATTACCCTAGAGGTACTGAGTAGTTCAAGGTCACCATTTTTTATTGTCCATCGTCTGTATTGCCCATCTCTTCCTGCAGTAAAGATGGTGCTGTCATGGTAACAGATGCAAGTGACCCCAGCACTGCCATGAATTTTTTTGAAGATTTGTGTAGGCCTACACATGTGTGTCTCCTGGAATAATACCAAATATATCATATATGGTGCAAGCAGATGTTTATGAAATCCCACTGGTTACACGGTGATCCTCAGAAAATGTCTTTCTGTGCACTAAAAAAAAATAATAAGGAGAAGGAATATCAGCAAGATTGTATTTTCTGCTAATAATTTATTACACACACTACAAACCAGATAAAACTTATTAAACTAGATTGCAAATTAGAAAAATAACTGTTTTAACAGGTAACAATAAATTTTGAGAACTCACATCTGCTGATAATGAGAGACCATAGTTGTATATGGAGCCACATCTATCACCACAGACCAGAAAAGATGACAAAAGACAGCCTGCAGTAACCCAGCGATGCTGACTCTCTGGTAGGTCTAGCTGTGCTATGGGACTCAGACTGATAGCACTGTTTTCTTCTACATCAAGATAAACTCTTGTCATAACCTAAAATTAAGCAATCAGCCAGAGTGCTTTTTATGGGATGCCAATGACACAATAGAGGATTGCATATTCAATAAATGATGACACACTTAAAATATATTTTTTTAACTACTGGTGCAAAAATATATTTGAGCACACACACACACACACTAAATGAAATCAAAAAATACTTATCAGGCATATACACGACAATGAATGAGGGATGTTCCAATTCTGCCCCAACTTGGAGAATTTTTTTAACATTTTTTCTCTTATTCTTCAACTCTTTTCAAACCTTTTCAACATAGTCACCACCCGTCGCAACAAATTTTTTGGCCCTCTGGATCTATTTCTGAAAACAGCCCAAAAACGCCAATTTTGGAATCAATTTTAGCTGTTCCCTCACTCCAGCAATTAGTTTCTCTTGAGTTTTGAAGTTCACTCCATGCAGGGGTCTTTCAGCTTCAGGAACAACCAAAAATCACATGGGGCAAGGTCTGATGAGTAAGGAGGACACCTGATTGTGCAAGAAACTCCAATGTGACCTTGCTGTGTGGGCAGGAGTGTTCTCATGATGGAGCCACTGACTTTTGAGGGTTTTGATGCGGGGAAAACTAGGAGTGGAAAAATTATGAAAAAAATGTGGAAACACCCTGCAGAATCACTCTACCGAGTCCGCATGGTCTGCACTCGCTGAAAGTGCACGAAATACTGAAGTCCGGGCGGAAGTGGAACATCCCTCGTACATATTCACTTATTTGTGAAACTATTTTATGATGATGACGAACATGCAATTTATACAGCACAGAATCATGCCCATATAGGAGTGTGCACTCAGTGCTTGACACCAAGAATACAATATACAATACAAGAGGGAATGGAAGTATGGGCAACAATGAGGACCAAGTCCTAAAGTCATTGAAGACATAGAGACAATAGGTAGGTCACAAACAATAACAAACAATAACAATAAGCAGTTAAGTAAAAAGTAATCTACAGCGAGATATTGGCACACTATCAAGAGATCTAAAAGAAAAGAAAGAATAGGTTAGTAACATCAAGTGGACTGTTTTTAGGAGAAATACTTGAGACAGAAAATTAAAAAATGAAGAAAGCTTTAATATCAGATTTGCCAATTAATGTAAATCTACAATTTCAAGATTTTAAACATTAGAAATAACTTACACAATGACCATGGAGTCCTGTTGTGACAAAATGACACTCATCCACCCAAGTCAAACCACAAATCTTTCCCTTATGTGGCTGGATCATGCCTTGGTGTAAAATGTTCAGACCTGCAGCTACATGGTAAAAACATCCAGCCTATATAACTCTTTTCAAAACTCTCACAAAGTCTCTTATCTTGCCAATGGCTAGGAAAATTCTGTTGGGGAAAGTAGCTACTGGGACAATGAAAAAGATCTATCATGAAAAGGTATTTTTTTAAGTATCATCATCAATACCAAGCAACGTTCTAAAACTGACAAATTTCAAAAGTTTGCATGATGAATTTTTATAGATTTTGTACAAAAAGATGCCTTTTACCCCTGCAGTCTCCTATTCTGAAACCACTTGTTCCATTACCTTAATACCATGCTGTGTGACAGAAATTTAAAGCTCAAAATATCTTTTCCAGGATGTTTGATGGAAGATGTGTCATACCATGTTTTCTTAATTTCCATCGCTCCATGGTAATTTCAGACATGTTTTACTTTGCCTTTTTTTTAATCTATGTTTTATGTGTCCTTGCATGAAAACAATGAAACTCTGAGTTTTGCAAAGAAAGACACTTGCCTTCATTTCTTTTGAGAACTGCGACAAGGCCAGTTACATTACCAATGGCAAGGAAAGTCCTGGATGGAGAAAGAGCTAGAGTGACATATGATGAGAAAGCTCTATTATGCCAAAGCTTTTTCCAGGAACCATCACTAATATTATGAGCCAGCAACATCCTGAAATTGAAAATTCAGTTCAGAAAATTGCAGTGATGACTGGTGTCAAAGCATGTATATCGAAAGAACCACTCTCAGAATGAGGAACCCCTTTCCAAGCTGACTTATGATAAGTAAAAATCAGCTTCATACCACTAATTCTAACACAAGACCATTAAAGCCAATACTTATGTAAGTCTCTACAGTCAGAAAATACAAGTTAAGCATATCTATCAATTAATTAGCCTAAGTAATGACAGGCATTCCTGCAGGATAAAAATGAAGTTACAGCGTATCATCATAGTCTCTCTCTGTAGTTTATGTAGGCAGTCTAATAAATAAAGCAGAGTGTAGGTGTATATGTGTATGTGTATGGTTGCGTGGCTGGATGTGTGGAGCATTTCAGATTACCTATATGCCCTTTTTTCCATACCTAACCAAATTTGGTAGAAATATTCGTGCCAATTTGGAGAATGTATTAGGTTATGTTTGGCTGGTATATTTTGCTCCAGATGATTTGCTTTTGATGGTAATTTTTTGCATTCTATGAGGTTACTGCAGAAGAAATTGCATTCTACATCATTTTACACAGAACAAGCATGAACAATGTTGTAATTTCAGAGTGTGTCCTATGAGAGAGGGCATGAGAGAGAGAGTGGGTGAGTGGAGCAGCAGGGAGATGGTGAAGAAGAGAGTGAGTGACAAAGTAGCAGAATGAGAGAGAGCATGAGAGTAGTGAGTTGGGGAAGGGGGAGATATGACAATGACAACTTATTTTACAATACAATATTTGGGTAGGCTAATGCCCATAACAAATGTTGAGGGGGGGTTTATGATGAGAAGAAAAAAATCAAAGGTTAGTTCAAAATACATAGAGTGAAAAAGATGTCATAATGCCCCAACTTTACTGAAATTAAATATACATTGATAATACCAAAATAAATATTATTATTAACAAAGTAATCATAAGTAAAATTGTGCAAATTGTTTATGCTCTCTTATCTGTATTGCTGAATAAAGAAAAAGGTAACATTTTGGATTAATTTTGTAGAATTATTGGCAAATAAAGTGGGCAAATAAAACTGTGAAGGATTCTTACAGAACTTGTTCTGGGATGTACAACTGGCATAGATCTTTATAGCTTGGGCATATGAACACAAGATTAACTCAGTTTCTTCACAGTTGCAATGGGAGCACTTTAGTGAGATAGTAAATTCCTGCAACGCAGTTTAGATTTCTAACACCTAAATTAAATCAAATCTTAATGAATCTATGATACCAAAATGTTTCACTTCAATAACTAAGTACTTAAATGAGCTTTAAAACTGTTCTTGGCAGCCAATTAGAGTATTAATAAACAATGGGTATCAATTACATTCCCCATAAATCATTCCATTTGGAGTTCTGGCTGTCACATTCAAAAAACGTTGCATAGCAAACAAGAGGACTCTTTCAATATCATTGTTATCAGCACACAGACCCCACAGCTGTGTATGTTTATGTGTGCATATAGTGGAGTGTGTACAACAGTTATATTTCTCACCCTTGATTTGTAGCAAGCACCACAGTGTCGAAGTTCCATAATGTCAGTGTTCTAATAAAGTCCTCTGATATCTGTAGAAGCATTAAAATATTAGTCACCACAGTAAAATCAAAGCTATCACCCAAGCAAGTAAGATCACTTAAATGATACTTTAGCAGTCTACGACCATCCACCTAGTTTCCATGACTTGAAGTTCACTCTGGAAAAGCATTTGAAGCACATAATGAAAGTACTTTATTGATCTTTTTGGAAATTTAATAATAATAATATTTTAGAGCAGTTTTCCCCAACCAGCAGTAATTTCAATGTTTCTGAAAGTCAACTGGAGTTCAATTTATTTTTTCTAATAATTGGGTTAAGCTCAATGCAAGGTAATGTTTCCCAAAATCTGAATGAATACCCCAGACATCAGGAATGTACATGGATATGTTTATGTTGTCAAGGTTTCAGCCAATAGGAGACATGGGACCATATGTTGGTTAGGCCTATCTGTGTACAAGCATGAGGTCATGAATTTGACCTCCTTTGAATGGTGATAGCAATGTCAGCCAGTCATCAGTCATTTGTCTCTTGACTGGTATCTGTTGCTAGGGGGAGCACAGCGATAGAGGTGGCAGCCGACAAGGATGGCCACTCACGCCTGTTTGGGGGAAAAAAAAAAGCCGGTCCTGCAAAGGATGACTAGTCCAGTCTTTGATGTTTGTAAGCCAGTTCTTCCTCTGGTCACCATGGGATTGACCATCCTCCAAGGTACCTTGAAGGTCAGTCTTTGACAAGGTGTCATGCTGGATCACATAGCCAAACCAGACCAGCTTATGTTGCTTGTCTGTTGCAAGTGGAGCTTTTTGGTGTCCTTCAAGTATGGCAACTGAGCTTTATTGGTTTTATGTTCTCTGTACAAGATCTGGAGCAGCCTCCTCAGGCACTTGTTCTCAAATGCCTAGATTTTCCTCTCTGTATTGGCAGAGTCCCTGAATAGGCATGTATCTCCAGATGGAAGAGGGGTTTCATCCAGTTCAAACATCTCTAATATGGAGATCCAACTACTTAATGCCATGACTTCTATCTTCCAAAATGAGATTGAGAACAGTGCTCACCTTAATATCATCAGGGATAGGAAGCACCACATGTGAAAGTTCAACAGCAGCTGCATCTTTCAGGTGCCATTGGCGTAAACTTGCATCTCCTCCACCTGTTACCTGCATTAGAAAAAAATAAAACAGCATGTTAAATCTTCTGCTGTTCTTATTTTTTGTCATTGTTTTATGCTGTTGTTGTATGCAAGCCCTAATTTAGAGCAAAAAGTTAAGAAACCATTTCAGGTTGTTCATTCTCTCAAACAGCTCTCTTTCATTATTTTAAAAAAAACACATAAGCATTATGTTATTTTAGCAATATATATCCATTTTTTCAATCTTTCTTTCTCACTCACATGTCATTGTAACTTTCAGCCTTTCTTAGACACTGACAGAACGAAGGAAATCTGACTCACCACAAATGATTCATCTCCACTAGCTGCTATACTCCATATACTGCGACCCTTTATTTTAAAAAATGCTAGATATTTAAAATTAAAACTTGTCTACAGGATGGAAACATTAACTGCTTTTTCAGTCTTTGTCATAAGTAAAAGAAGCATATCACACAAATTTTACAGTAAGGGTTTGTGAACAATTGAAATCATCTGCATGATCTATTATTGTATTTTTGACATTCAAATGAGTGAACAAGAGCAACAACAAAATCTACTGAACCATTATTTCTTTCTTGAAAGTAAAATTAATTTTAAAAGTATGCTCTTGAAAAGATGTGTAAAAATTCTACAAAATCAAGCAATATGTACAGCTAGTTTAATGAACATACACAATTCTTTTGAAGAAATCAAGTGGCACACACTTCATTTTTTTTGTAAAATGGTGATCTCTCCAGCCACTAAATACATGAACAGAGAAATTACAAAACTGTTCTCACCTTGTGACCTCTGAACTGTTGTACAATTTCCCCACTATAGTTCCAAACTAAACAACATGCATCCTGCACATCATGAAAATTTATACTCTTAGTAGATGTTTATCTGTTTATCTCTATATTATTTAAAAATCAAGTGTGCTATAAAGAGAGACTGAAATTTATAAGCACTTTTTCAGTCATTAAAAGGTAATAACTGTCCCATAGCCTAGAGGCTGTAGGACCAGTGAACGTAAGTGGTTCACAGCATCTAGGACATGGCATGCAGAAAATAAGCTTAGGCCTCTCTGCTGTCTTTACAATCCTTGATAAATCTACCCATTTTCGTAGGGCAAGTTTGGGTGGGCTAGGGTTTTTTAAGTCACAAAGCAAGCCTAAGCAGATCTGGAACCATTACCTTTCAACTCCTCAGTCAAGTGCACAAACCACTAGGCTATAGTACTCCATTTTGCAAACATTGTAGTTGACCAATGCATGTTTTAAATTATATTTCTATCTTAGCTTAGAACTGTTAACTCCAAAGAAAGCATAGAAACACAACATGATGTTTACATGTTTAACACCAACCCTTCAATATTTAGTAACTCACGTTAAGTCTTTATTTAGTAAATATTTATTATGTCATCATTAGTTGTTAATGAATTGTCAATTTTCCTTCTCTTAGACAATTCAGCTTCATTTGACACAGCTGATCATGTTTTTCTTGAGACTGTATCTGGTATTCGTTCCACAGCTCTTCAGTGGTATATTCCTACTTGTTTGGTTCTAGAACAGGTTCTGTTCATCAAGTATACTTCACCATTTTCTTTTGTCGTTACACAACATGTAGTCTATCATAGCCTCTTTACTGATGACATACAACTGAACAATCTTGTAAGTCCACCAATATTCATGCCTTGACACACACACACACCTTCAGGCTTGCACTGTCAACATCAAATAGTGAATGACAGACAATATGTTACAGCTTAAAGATGCAAAAATGGAGGCATTTTCTCTTTTTAGGAGCTTCCAAACTGCTCATTTGCTTTTATTGATCTATTTCGGTCTCAGTGCCCTCCTCTTTTTTCAGATTCTTCCTAGATTTCTTTCTGTCGACAAAACAGCATATTACCAAGTTGTGCTACCTTCATATTTGGAGGATTATAGCCATTAGATAATATCTCACTGAAGAAGACACTAAAACTCTCCTAACCTTCTGTGTACTAGCCCATCTGACTACTGCAATGCACTCTTAGCTGGTTGTTCTGAGGCCACCCTCTTCCCTTCAGAAAGTTCAATATTCTGAAGCCTGCCTTATTTTCAAAACATGTCTCCACCAATTTTGCAATGATGTACTGGCTTCCTATAGCTGAGCACATCAGATACGAGGTCGCCTTATCTAAGATACCATTATCACTGGTTCTTCATTACCTATCTACTTTGGTCTCTTGCAACTCTTATCCTTCCCTCCCTTCTTTCACCATCGTCTATAGACTCTATTCTGTTCAAGCTGTCAAGCATTTCTCCCAGGGATTTCACTCCTCTTACTATAAACCTTGGCTTTGGAATTCTCTTCCCTTCAATGTTAATCCTCTTGGTTCAAGATAAAAATGAACATTACAATGACTGGCTTATAACTGAAGACGACAGTGGGTGAAGTTTGTTTTTTATTATTGCTGCTCTGAGATAAACATTAGACCAAGAAACCTAGACATTTTTGGAAAAGAGAAAACTTGAACTTTGCAATAAAAAGTAATGAAAATTGCCTTGCCCGTGCTACCTGGCAAGTGGCTTGTCGAACCAAGAGGGTTAAACACTCCTCTACTTTCTCAGCCTTTAAATCTCATTTGAAAATGTATTTACAAAGTACTACTTGTGTCTTTACCTGGTTTCATCTTGTTGGACTGTACGACTGAGTACTGCTTTTCATGCCTGGACGCTTATCTGTTCATCATGCTTTCCAATGGTGTACATGACTAGTGTTACTTGAGTTAGCTTATTACTATTATTATTTTGATTATTCTCTTTGGTAATTTAGTATTCCTTTAGTGTCACTGGGGATAAAAATTAATCTCTTCATAAATGAAGATACCAGAAGTAAAAGTGTGGATTAAAAAGTGTTTAACATAATTGAATAATCAAAATGTTCATGAAAATACCAAAACAACTGTCAGCAGGGCACTTTTTCATCATTTCTTTTTAAGAAGATGCTCACCTCACCAACACTGATAATTTTTTCTGAGAGTAGCAGAGCATCCCAGACGCGTGCTGAGTGTCCGTATAAGACCAGCATTGGTTCTATGTGGACATAATTCCAGTCCAAAGAAGACACGGGAATGCATTCAGCATTAGAAGATGCAGAATGTATCTGCCACACACGAATGCTGCGGTCATCAGATACTGAGCACAGCCTCTGTAGCTTTGGTTGGTAGTTAATAGAAAAGATCACACCCTGTCACAAAAAAACACATGTTCACAGCACTGGCAGGATTTACAGTCACAGGATGGGGATATAAATGAATATACCTTGGTTAATGACTTTTTATGCATTAACTTGAAGAAAACAACTTGAAAAACATAAAACATAAAATGAGTGTCTTGTGTGTTAGTTGTCAAAAAGAATTACTTCCCTCCTATCATCTTCTTATTATGTATGACAATGAGAACATGAAAAATACACCCACACCTATTCTTGCTTCCAACATCTCACCTCATGTCCAGTAAGGCGGCACAGTACCTCCCGAGGCTGATGACCGTTATCAGGTTCTACAAAAAAGCCACCAGACGCTGACTGATTATAGCTATCACCAACTGACCACAGCACTACATGGTTGAAGACAGTACCTACAGCCAGGAACAGCTCACTCCAGCTATTACCAATGAACCGAGCACAGTATCTTCATTGACAGAAGTTAAGACACCAATCATAAACACTTTCAGCATCACAAAACTCATGCTTGTAGATACTTTTGACACAGCCTGTTTAAAAGTTGACAATATGTTTCAACACTGGATGTTATCCAGTGCCACAAAAAAAGATTAAGAAAAAACCCTTTTCTTTAAAAAAAATATCAATTCCTGAGCCAACATTTGACACTAGGAAACTGCATCAGTTTTCATAGTAAACCAGAAAAAATAAAGGAGACAGAAAGACAAACTGTAGGAGTTTTAAGTTTCAGTTAAGTAACCCCAGGTGGCAATCTAAGAAAACGTGCTGATATCAGTCTAAGGTCATTATGATTTTCAACAAGTGAGTGTTGGCTAATGTATAAAATCTCACACATACAGCACAAACTTTCATTTAAGGAATGCTCACTTCATTCACTAAATGAATGACTAAACATTGCTTATCAAAATCAGTCCATCTTTATATTGTTAAAGGATACAGTAAACATTTTTCTGTACATGTGACTCTTTGTAAAATTTTGCTATTCCTCCAGTCCCAGTGAAGTACAATGTTATGTGCCAGAGCAAACCCTATAGTCCACCAGTCTTGTTTCTGCAAAAGTCAAAATGTCACTTTATAAAGATGTTTGATTTAACAAAGGTCCACAAGAATGTGTACTAACAGAATGGAGTGAAAATGATGAGTAAACTAATATGAGGATTATTATAAAGTAAATATGTTTTAATGAATTAAGGAGCTCTTCAGTAAATAATCCAATAATTACAACCCACAGAGATCAACTCATTCTCTCCACACACAAAACATATGAATTGTTGCAACTGATGATATACCAATGAGCCTGCATATTCAATTTCAAGATAATCATTCAAAATAAACAAAGCAGCATTTCCCCAAAAACAGCTATTCTTATAAGGTAAAATACAACTATTAGCTTCTTTTAATAAAATAAATCATGCCTATTGCACAATTTCTTCACTTCTGAAAACTAAAGTCAAAACAAAGCATTTACCTGAAGCCAAACTGCATCCCATATCCAGTCTTCAAAATCTCCTTCAGCTAAGCATCTAAAGTGAAAACTTATAGCTGTTACAAAACAAATACAGTTCCCCTGCTACTTTTAGGTTATTGTTAAGCTTCATGTAAAAAAAAATGTAAATCTTTTTGTCAATCATTTCAAAAACTTCTAATAACTATAAGGAGAACAATGCACTGTGTTCAAGTATGTCTGTAATAAGCGCACTCCATTTATAAGCATGTTACACACCGGGTCCTGTTTAAATTCAACATGATACACCACAATTAATATGCTAACACTGCATGCTTCCAGAGTATGAAGTCCTTTTTGTTTAAAAAAAAAGATCATTTATTTATACATCTGTTATGCATAAATTATATTGTGTTTGAAAAAAAGGGGAAAGGGTATCATACTCATCAGCTTCAATTGTGCGTTCTGAAGACCTGGATTTTATGGCCACAACTCTGCTCTCTTTACCACCAAACAAACACAGGTGTGTTGCACCCGCAATAAAAGGTCCTAAAATAGAATACACAGCCAACAGCTCTAAAAGTGTAGAGTTTTAACAACAATGGATTTGTGTCTTTTACAGACTTTATATGGACATGAATCATTTGTGTCATTCTCACCGTAAACTGTTCTATGAAAAAATTTCAATCATATCTTCTCTTGTCTTTCACTTCATCCTTCCCTCCCCATTTCCATTTTGCCTCTCAAAATTTTCTATCATACTCACTCTTTCTCTCTCTCTCTCTCTCTCACACACACACACTCTTTTTCTCCTTCCCCTTTTAACCATATAATCTTATCCCATCTCCACCATGATACTACACTAGACTTAACCCTCACCCAGCTAGTTCCTTGATTCCCTATAAAATAGTGCACACACACACACACACACACACACACACACACACACACACACACAATCTATCTCACTACAACCATGTCAGAAATATATTATTCAACCACAATAACTTGAAATTGGTATTATTGAATACTTAAATGTTTCAGCCAATAACACTGATTGTAGGTAGGGGCGGGTGTTAGATTTGTATTTTCTTCACTTTGTATTAAAAATAACTGAGGAATATAATTTTGACTTTTAAATTGTCTCATTATTGTTGGCTTGGGAATTCACAGACTGTATTAGCTACCAAGATTCATGATACTGTCAAAGTGATCTATTTTACCTGGTCGAATACCATGGATGTTGGAGTGTGACAGCCCCTGAAAAGATACTTCTAAAAGGCCATTTTCCAAGCTGTAAACTTGAATTAATTGTCCACATCCTGCAAAGAAAGCACCACCTGATCCTCATTATGCAAAGAGTGAGCAGATATTTAGACTATTGAATTTTCTTTCATGGAAATTACACATTGTAATGCCCCTACCCATACTTTAGGGGGAAAAAAACACCCAAAACTCAAACTTCACTTTCCCTTACTACTTTAATAATGTCAAATCCCTAGCCAGGTTTGTTTCATATAATGCTATCATGCAGTTATTACTGATATTCAACACAAAGTTACATGAAAATTTCGTTTTTTTTTAAATCACTCTTACCTGCTAGTACTTTATTTCCATATATACTTAGAGCTGTAACCGGACCAAGTCTACCACTTTGTTTTACTATTAGACCCATTGAGCTGTAGAGTAAGAAAACTGTTTTAAAAAAAATAAAATCAGAAGCTATAGATGGTACGTGTGTTTTCCAAAACAAAATGCATGAGGTGCAAAACCTTTTCAATATAATTAAATGATACTGTGGATTGCACTACACGGTTCACAATGTCATAGACACACACACCCACACTATCTAGACTGTCTTATACACACACGTACGTCCACTTCGTGTGACACAAATACTGATTACGCTATGTTCAACTGCAACACGTTCTTCGGTGTGTATAGAATCAAGCACTGTACGTCCACTCATTTCAACATTTCACAATCAACAGTCACTAAATTGGTAGTGACCGCTCAGGTGTGCGTGCGACGAAAAAAAAGGCACCTCCAATCTTCGTTTGTAAGTCTACTCATTAGACGTATTATTGACGTGCATTTCGATGTTAACTCTTTTTATAAAAAGGATAAAGTTGTATAAAAATAAGCCAGCTTAGTGGGCTACCGAACTACAGAGAATGTAAATTATGTACAAACCGCAGTCGCACTTAAACTAAGAGTGTAAAAGAAAAACAATTTTAATCACATCACAGTTATATTTTTCTATATCACAACAACATTGTATTGGTGCACTTGCATGCAATTAGTAAGAGCTCTCTTATGATGGAGGTCCGTTTTGCTATCAATGTAAACTGCATACATAAATTGAGACTAATCTCAGAATATCTGAAACTGGGAACTGTTTTTTGGAAATTGCAGTTTGGGAGAAACTCAGGTCTGATTTTTTTTTTAATTAGAAAGGTATTTCGCAGACGGTGGGATATGTACATCGAACCACTGTTCTTTATGAAGCAGCACCTTGATACACGATGATTGATGGTTCTTTCTTCAGTATTACTTACGCAGATTTACAACATAAACGCTATTCTGAAAGGGAGACTGTATATTACTGCATGCAGTTAACATATTAATTTATATTTTACAGTATACTAGAATAGTTTATCGGAACTTGTTAATGCGAATATAATCTATAGTGAGATTGCTGATAGTACTAGTAGCCCAGTAGATTTAGTAGATACTAGTTGTACAAGGTATCACACAACCCACTATTATTGGTATTTTTATAGGTATAGACTCGAGTAATTTTGAAATGGAACTGTTTCAGAATCAGAGAAACTCCAATAACGAATGATGCCAAATAAACGATTAACGCAGATCTGCATTTGAAGAAAAGAAACATCATGGATACAAACACTGCTGCAAAATTCATATCTTCTCTCACCAAATCTTTGCAGTCTTTGATCCATGGCTGCCTTGACTTTGAAAGTGACATTGAACTTGGAGGATATATCTATCTTCGAGTGGACAATGCTCAAAAAGTTGATTATGTGCTTAATGAAAAGATGCAAAAGAATGCTGTAAATTCACTAACATTTTTCAGCAACAGCTTTCATGCAGTTCCTTTAGGGGTGCCTTTGGAAAATAAATCTTACTCAGACATTACATCTGGACTTAAGGACCAGACTCAGTCACCTAGTCATGATAACTTTCTTGGTCTCCATAAACAAACTAAAGACTTGGGAGTCCCAAGGCAATCACAAAGCACATCTAGTGCCAAAATAAAACATTTCAAGTCAAGCGAAATACATGATAATCATATGAATACAGATAACAATATTCATTTATCAGGGAATTCAAAGTTAACAGACGTGTCTTCCAAAAGAGATGGGAGACAAGATTTAGTCAGCAATACTCAAGCAAACACACATACATCTTCTTCGACTGAAGCACAGTCACAACCTTTAGCTGATTTCCAAACAGCATTCCATTCTTCTGGAAATGTTGCTATGAAAATGAATCAAAATCAGGACTGCAAATCAAATCAAAGCAGAGCATCCTCTTTACATCACCAGCATGATCAAAAGGCAGGATTGTTGCCAGAATCAGGAGAAATGGAGGTGGTGTACATAAAAGCTGAAGAAGAGGATGAAGTGTTCAGCATCCCTCTGCATCCACCAGGGTCTGAAGCAGCAGGTTGGTGTGTGTAATTGTTGTGCTTTCAACAAGTATGTTTTTTGTATATGTGTTTGCGAGAGAGAGAGTTGCTCATAGAGTTAATACCACCTTATTGCAAAGTAATAAAAATAGTTTATATCAGTGAATATCAGATATACACACCGAAAATTAAAAAAATAAATGACGATGGTTATCCAGAAGAGACCGCATTAATATTTCATGTCTTTTTTAGAAGTCTGTAGCCCAAACTCAATAAAACCAGTTACCTCAGTCTTCGTGATATCAGCATTAACGTTTTAGATTTCTTCACATTGCTACAATGCAACAAAGCAATTTACTCATGTAACAACTGCACTCTTAGTAGTATTAAAAATACTGGAACATTCTTCAGCATCATATAGTAACCAGTTAAACAATTGAAGAGAGCTACATAAGCTCAAACAATTTAAAACTAGTTATTAAGCTGATACATTTGTTTTGAGCCATGTAAATCCATGTTTAAATACAGCCAAAATGTATACTTGGCGGATGACTTTTTAGGTTTCTTTAAATTTTTGGTTTTGTAGTGACATTGCCAACTTGAATTGTCAAGTTGGTAAGGCTTAAGTGATATGTTGTTACTTTATTTGGAAACGAAGGAATGAAAAATGACATTAACCTTTTGACCCCACCCCTCCTAAAGTCAAAGTTTTTGCTTTTATAAATTTTATTTCCCATAGTCACTGTTTCATTCCTTCTTTTCCAGATAACCTTACTATGAGAGGCAAGCCTCCTTGGCTATCCATGGGATTCAGACAACCTTACTTCTTTCCATACACGCGCCTGGCCCGTTCTCAGAGCTGGGACAGAGGAATGGCCCAACATCCCTTAAGACCTCCTCACTCGTCAGAAGAAAGCTCTCTTACATGTAAAATCTGTGGAAAAAGCTATCGGTCGCGACAGGGTCTCATATTTCACGAGCGCGTCAAACATCAAAATGTGTATAATGTACACTGTCCTGTGTGTGGCAAGGGGTTCCAGCAAACAACTCACATGTATGGTCACATGGCCACTCACACTAACGTAAAAAACTTTCAGTGTCCCACTTGCGGAACAAAATATGCACATAAAACATCGCTTCAGCAACATCTTCGCTCTAGTCATGCTTGTCAGCTCATGGCTACATCACATCAAGACAAAGACCTACCAGGCCAGTCTCAGACTGCAGAATGCCTCATCAGTTCAAACAACCAACCACAAACTGCTCCCCAAGCTCTATGTAAACCTCAGAGTCATGGACAGGCACAAAACATGCCAGGGAACAGTGACTCTTTGATTGGGCACAAAGTAGCTGACAAGGGTCCTGCTGAAACTGTAAGTGCGAATGACATACAGCAACCACAGGTGCAACAACAGGACAAAGAGGATGAAGGAGAAACTTCAGTGTCTCCCCAGTGTGCAGACAATTCTGAGTGAAGCAGTCATGTTGAAGCATTCGTCAGCTCTAAAGTAAGGAAATGGAGCAGTGCAGCAGCAGCATTTCTGTGCAGTGATTGTTATTTTCATTACTGTTCATGTTGGCAATATATCGATTGGAAACAAACTATGAATATGATATGTTAAAGAAGAAATTTAACTTTCGTGTAATTTTGTTACAGATTCGCAAAGTAAAGACAACAGTCTCCCATTACTCAGCTCAAGCCAGCTACCATCGTCAGTTCAACTGTCAGACCTCTTGCATCAACTGCCTATGCCCAGTAGTTCACAGCAGAACAATAATAACCAGCTTGGCTGGGTGGGAAATTCATTTCCACAGCTAAACCTCCCAGAAACATTTCACCTTCCACAGTCCTTGGCAGCAAGTGAAGCGTTTCATCAGGGCCAAGTCACTCAAAGGGGAATCAAACCTCTTGCCCCAGCCTCTGTCCTGAACAAATATAGTAGGATATCTTGCCAGTTGTGTGGCTATGTGTCATTCACTGCAAAAGCCCATGCACGCCATACCACCATGAAACATTCTAAACGTGGAAGCTTTGTTTGTAGTCAGTGCGGTAAAAGTTTTCACACCAGCCTAGGCTTGACTCAACATATGCAGAGCCATGGTGGACGTCGGTTTGAATGTGAAATTTGCGGAAAACGATTCCTTTACAAACATCACCTTCCTCGACATCAGCAGGCAGTTCATGGCAAAGTGACTTACTCCAGCCCTTCACGGCAGTATATCGCACAGTGTTGATAGTTTTTTTCTTTCTACCATGGCTGTAGGAAGTTGGTCATTCTTGTCCATACCTTAATGTGGTGTCAGTCAGTTAGGACACCTGTGTTATATTGTAGGCTGATGCCCTTACAGGGGCGGTTTTAAAAAAGCCAGAGTCTTTGTAAAACTGTGTATATACTGTTGTGTTTACTAGCCATCCCACCATCACCATAACACAGCCTGTTCTTCATTTTAGATGTACCTTGGAGAGTTTTCTTCTTGTAAATCAGGCAGAGTCTATGCAAAGTGTTACTGTAGTCTTTGTTCCATCTTACAAATAGTTTCAAACCGCCTGACGCCACAAAAGCAGCTTTCATTGTTAGCTTTTAATATCCCTCTTAAAATTAAAACTGCATTAAAAGTTGTAAATGCTTTGTTTTCAATCTCATGTTACAGGTGTTACATTCTTGAATTTTCTGCCCATTTAAGACAAATGCTACTTCGTGGTGGGGATAATGTATGATTATCATCTGTTATCTCACTGCTACAGCCATATAAAATATATTGATCTCTCAGTCTTTGAAAGGTGGATGACCCTTGTACACCCACTCTCTGGTGTACCAACCAAAAATCTTATACTGTCAGGTGGATATGTCCCTCTTTCCCACAGAGGTTTGCTCCACAAATCTTTTAATTGGAAAAACAGAGTTTGCTCACTAAGCAGAAATATTCCCAACACATTAATGAAAGTATCGACACCAATGTCCAGGGATGGATGTATAAGCAAACATAACAAATTGTTGATACTGTTGCTAAGAGTGTTCTTGCCATGTCTTCTTCTTAACTTCTCATACTCGTGTAGTATAGCCACAGCTGTTCTTAGCATTGCAATGCATTGTTGTTGATAACTAGGTTTTGCAGTGGCTTCCTGATTTTTGTTTTTAATTGGGTGGGAGGCATATTTTGAAAAATCTCTTGCCATGTCTTTGTGCATGATATAAAGGTGCATACTTGTATGGAAGAAGTACCTTGTAACATTTTTCCTTTTTTCTCATGAATATTTCTAGGCAAATGCTGTACTTATCACTTTGCCTATCCTCATTACTGCAAAGCTCTCAGAAGTTGAAAGCAACACAAATAATGTTGGAAATAATTGTTTAGGACATGTAGTTGCAACATGCTGCTTTCATCTGTCCTGACTCATGCTTTTTTTGTTGATTCCTCTGTTAATTTACTGAAAATTTCCTTAACAGAAATCCCAGTTCTAACTGCTGATGTGCAAATGATTCATGTATGGGGTTGTGTGGCTGGGCTGTTAGTAAGATAATGGTCAGTAGTCATTAGTGCATAGTTTAATTCATATAAGATAAATATCCATGCATTTATAGGTAATTATGGATGCTTACACGTGTGTGTGTGCACGTGCGTATAGAGCAGCACCGGTGCTTGCAAGCAGGGCAACTGCCCAAGGCCCCGCACCTGATAGGGGCCCCGTGCTAAGAAGTGCACTGTCGGCATGAAACAGTCCGTAATTTGCTTGAAATTCTAAATATTTGTGTCCTCTTCCTTTTCAGCAGAGTAAATTCGTTTGTGCATTACTGTATGAGCCAGTTTTGCTACTGCTTTGCCCTCTTACCAGTTAGCTGTCAAACCTGGCATCCTAATCCTATTGAAGACATGCAATGGCAAAATGGCTTTCAAGGGCAGGGTCATGCCTTCCTCGAAACCATTATTCATTATTCAGAAGACATCCAGCACTTCTTATTGCCCTGCTATATATGTTGTGCCAGCTTCCAAAGGCCCCGCATCCCCTAGTGACAGCTGTGTATACAGTTATGCACCATGTAGCAATATTTTGGTTAGAGTGCATATACAACAGTGCTCCCATAACATTTTAATGCAGCTGAAAAATTCCTATTGCCTAGTAACATCATAACCATTGTGATGTCATAGCACAACCCATTATATATTTGTGCAGATGCTGGTGTAAACAAGATCACTATGTTGCCAGTCATATAAAAGTATAGCTCAGACATAACAATTGATGATGATGATAATCTACTGTTTTTGTAAGTATTCTGTGATGTTGTACTATGTTAACATTACCTAACAATAACAGAACATATTTTCATTGTTTAGTGATGCATGAGTATATACATATAAATACGTGGTGTTTACAAAGAACATGCTTGCACACGTGTAGGTTCATGCATATGCCTTATGATTGCATGCTTGCACCCACTAATACAGTACAGAGATTGGGGGAGGGGTGTGTGTGTACACACACACACATGTGATCCAGACATGCTCAGGCTTATATGAATATGTTTATATATATTCTTAACCCCCCCTTCCCTCTTGCTACTTTACCCATCTTTCTCGCAGAATCACTATATTTCTCTGTTCTTGTTACTTGATGCCTTTTGTTTTCTGTTTCGTCGTCAGTACTGTCGTTTTCTTTCGTCACCTTTGTTTTGTATCTACTTAGTCCACGTCTCTTCCTCGTTTTAAGCGCTAAGAGCATGCTCTCTATGAGTGTGAATATGCGCTATAAAAATCTTCACTATTATTATTACACACATATACAATTGTGTTTCTGTAAGAATGCGCATGCAGTGGGTGTAAATATTCATGCATCTGTCACATTACACTTTCAGAACTTGTACCCTGATCACATTACAAATTTAGTTAATATTTATATTATGATTGACATTTATCATTTGAGCATTTAAAAACACATATATCATCATATCAATTTCGGCCTTTGGATGTAGATAAGACATTGATTTAGCTTGTAAAAATATGTCCAAACATACTGTAGTACATTGAATTAAACTGAATATTTATGGCCAGGAAACCATGGTAAGTAATAGTGTAGGTGTTGCTGACAGCTAAAGACAATCATGCATACATCTTGCTCATGAAAAGAACTATGGAAAAACATCCCTCAGTGAACAATTTCCATTAATATTGCATAGTGCCATAGGTGAATTGTAATTTCTAGAATTACCATCGTTTGGTACTGTCCTTACAAAAAAATTAATGATTAAATGTGTCAGGTCCATAGATATACATTGGTCTAATCATGCACATTCGGAAAATGCCTGATACTGTGACCTTTTCTGTATGTGCTGTTATTTATTGTTGTCAGCATCCATTTTCATTTGTGTTGCTGTGTTGGATCAGAACTTAATCAAGCGGACATTCCTGTCCATTTTTTGTGTCAACTATACCAATAGCTGTGCTCCCTTTTCCTGAACAGAATCATTGTATCAATCACAGATAAGCATTGCAGCACCACTGTGGAACTGACTAGTGGCAGATGATGTTTCATTTGATTTTCATTTTTAACCTGTTTTTAGTTCTCCACCCATTTGTATCTATGCATTTGAAGTGTGTATACAGGTGCATGCATGTCTTCCATAATAACTTCTTTAAAGCTAAAACACTTAAAAACAAGAAATAATGAAACAATTGTGCCCCATTAGCCTCAAAATCCCTCCAAAAGTTTGGCACTAAGTTTTAACACTTTCTCACTTAATAATCAAGTTCCACATGGTGCTTTTTCTTGCTGCTAATATGTGTATTGGTGTGTTTATATATTACACAGTTAGCAGCACTATTTAAGTAGATAGTTAAGTAGTTTACAAAAATATGTAAAGATACTTTGCTGTAGTATTCAGTTTATGTTGTTCAGTGAATTGTTCAAAAAAAGAAAGCCTGCATTGGTAGGAATAAATAATAATAAAGTGATTTATAGAGTGCATGATCATGCTTATGAAAGACCATGCTCTCAGTGCTTGAGACAAGAGAGAATAAAGTGATGAAGTGATAAGCAAATAATAACAGCAGCATAGCTTCACCAGCAATCTGATTCCTTTATCTGACATGCTTCAAATGAAAAAACAGAACTAAGGGAGCAATAAATCTATCATGCACAGGCATTTGGTAAGCAAAAGACTTAAATTTCAGGAAGCATTTGAAAAAGGTTCTTTTCATTTAATAGTTAAGTTCCATTAAAATTTACCTTACTCATTCAGTAGTTATCTGTTTCAAAACACATTTAAAAGTGTTGCCATTTTTGTGTACATGTAGACTGTCTGTAGGAGAGTGATACCAAAATTCTGTGGACAAAGGAGGTTCTTGTTAAGAGTCTGTCACATTAAGACAAAAACTTAAGGTTCTGTTAAATTTGAATATTGAGTGATGTACGTATTTCATGACAAATGTGGTGGTTTTGTATAAAATTTGTTTTACATGTAGTTATACTTGGCTTCACAGTACCTCCTCCTTGTAACTGCTCTTGCAGTTTTCTTCCATCTCCCACTGAAAACCTTTATTTTTTTATTTACTTCGGTTCTATATATTTTGTGACATCATGTACCCTAGAACTAAAAAGCATAGTGCGTAGAGATAATTTTGTAGTGAAATGGGCCACACCAGAAAGATCCTCACGTTGTTTTACTTGGCGTTGTTAGCCCTTTAATTGTGCCATTGAGCATCTGAAATGCACCATTTCCTTGTCATTAATTTTCTGAGAAACCTCTTTCTCCATCTTACTGCACACACACACACACACATAAAGATGGAGAAAGAGCTTTATCAGAAAATTAAATTTTTATTTCATCTTTGAATTAGAGTCAAATATTGAATTTTTCTTTATTGACAGTGTTTTACACCTTGGAAACTTAACAGTTTGGAAGGCAGGTTTAACTTGTATAAAATTAATGTGTACAATAATCTTTATTATTCATTTATTAGTTTGGCTGCAACAATTCATGTTGTAAAAATAAAACTCTTGACAACCCATTTTTTTCTTGCAGTTGCCCATTGGCTGAATTGATTACACTGTTGTCAATCTTTTATAATATTTTGGGTGTATAGTTAGCTGATTTCATACCAACAACAAAACTTAATCTAAACATGCCTTGGCCTCACAATTTAGGGATTATGCATACAATGTTTCAAAACAGAAAGCATCATAAACAATGTACGCAAAAATAGGGTGAAAAAAATGAAACAACAGCCGACCACATTTATAGCATGCAATTAATACATCAGGCAGGTACTTTTGTCCTCCACTGCCCTTTTATGCACTATCCCTTTAAGTTTAACATTGGATAGGGAGACATTTTTAAGATTGTACAAAGCACTTGTGGATCCACATTTGGAATATGCAAATGTAATTTGGTCTCCCTTCTTAAAAAGACAATCAGTACTAGAGGAAAGTGTTCAGTGGCATGCTACAAAATTGTTAGGAGAATGTACATTACACTGAAAGAATGAAGCAGAGTTAATTCTAGGATTTCAAAAGGAGGGGCCCTCTCAATGGAAAAAAAGGGGCCCTTCAAATGAAACAAAGGGTCCCTCGAAACAAACACATTTTCACTGCTTTTTCCGATAAATATTTGGTATACAACAAAATACTTTATTAATCACAAGAAATTGAAGATTAATCACATAGATCTCTTTTTCTTTTATATCGATAAATTATCTTTCATCATCATTAGTGTGATCATAGCATCCTAAATTTGCAAACCAGTTAGCCTTTGTGTCCATCTCATTGGGTTGTGAGCTAATGTTTAGACACTTTTCATATGTCTCATTAGTGCAGTGGTTTAAATGTTTCTCCTTGAGGCCACTTATACGAGAAGAATTTATTAGGTTTTGATGGCTGAAACCCTCTCTCACCGCCAGCAGTGTGGTATAGCACATGGAGGCACAACTTTCCAAGAACCAGCAAATAGGGAAATGAATCCCTGTAAAAATCAAATAGCAGTTTAAACAGCTTGTGGAATCTCTCTGATATGCATTCTGCAATACTGTTTCTTTGACCACAATCCATTCCTCTAAACATGCTGCTTTGTCAAGCAAGATTTTACTGAATTTGCTGCCCACTTATGCTGGTTTTCCAAAGATATTTAATTCTTTGTCTCCATAGGGTGTTCTGTCTTCTACAGACAGGAAAAAGATGGGGCGCATGGAAAGAACTCAAAATCCAGAGGCAACATCACCTGCATCTTTTGGGAACCTGTCATTAATGTTCTTGCACAGATTGTCCCAAAGCAACTCTGATAGCTTCTATGTCCTGATGTTGTATCAAGTTCGCAACACGTTATTTTTAAGTGTTATATAATACCGCGGGAATGGTCATGAGGACAGAAATAAATTAGACTTGAAAATAGTTTACCTGGCTGAAATCTTTCTGAAGAATTTCAGCCTCCAAAGAGTGCCTGTGGTCGGAAGTCTGAATGTCTCTGCAGCATATCCTCGTTCGGTACTTAACACACTCGGGGCTTGTAAACGTGTTATTCCGATTGTTTTAGGCACACTTTACATCTCATGCCTTCCTCCTCGTTCATTAGCCAAGGCCATTTCTTCAGCCATTCACACTTGACAGGTTCTCTGGATGCGTTGTTTTTTAAGTGCGGTCACTGTCTCAATTTATTTCGTTGTCTACATTTTGACGAGTTTCTTTCTTCCTGTCCTTGTCGATTTCTACTTTCCGGGGCATCTTGTGCTGTTCTGGTCGTGAACGAAAAGTCAAACAGAGTTGACAGTCGCGTTCACTTCGTTTTCAACTCGCTTGCTTCCAATACCCTTTGATCTCTCCCGTCCCAACAATTTACTTCCTGGCGCGAAATTTGGAGCAGGTTGCGTCAGATGGATAACAATTAACTGGTCAGTTTGAAAACTGTCCAGTCATTAGCATCCATTCTAGTGGGTCGGTTTTAAACCAGCGCGAAGAATGACAACAATTATTTTTGAAGTGCCGCATCGCGTGTTCAAAAGCGCGCCAGACACGGTATTTTTGCGGGCGCATGGTCGCGCTGTCTTTCAGACTATATGCGCCTCTCAGCGAAATTTTGCGGGAATCCCGCAAGGCCCTAGCCTAGATTAGAATTACCTCTGCTGAAGTATTAAGACTCCACCCTCTGAAGGGAAGCAGGATCAAGGTGGGACCTTATTCAAGTGTTTAAAATATTTCATGGTATGTTGACACGGTGGTGATGTGAATACGTACATTCACATCAAAATCAACATAACCGTGAAATATTTTAAACACATTGATATCAATGTATTCTCCTCCTCGCCACAAACTAACATCATTATAAATTCTGAAGGAAAAGTCTTCATTAAAAGTTGTAATGTAATGTAAACTACGCTCTTCGTCTGACGACCGTATCCTAGCTAGGGTTCCTGTCACCAGAACAACAACATATGGTCACAGGACTTTTGGCTACTGTGCTGCAAAACAATGGAACTCTCTCCCTTTCCATATCCGCCACTTTCCTACAATTGAATCTTTCAAATCTGCACTGAAAACGCACCTCTTCCTTGAGCATTAGTCCTAACACAGTCCACACAATGCTCGTCCTTCTTAACCCCCCCCCCCCCCACTTCCCTCTTGCTACTTTACCCATCTTTCTCGGCAGAATCACGATATTTCTCTGTTCCTCTTACTTGATGCCTTTTGTTTTCTGTTTCGTCGTCAGTACTGTACGTCGTTTTCTTTCGTCCCCTTTGTTCTAGTGTGAATATGCGCTATAAAAATCTTCACTATTATTATTATTAATGCTAATACACGTCAATTCTTTTTTTTTCAAAGAGTTGCAATTAGAACTCACTTCCAACTAACACTAACACCGAATTTAAACAGGTTTAAGAATTCTCTAGGAGATATTACAAAATTCATAGATCTGTTTTACAGCTTTGATGAATAATAAAATATGGCTCAAATATACACCAATGAGATGACATTAAAAGGTCATGAGGGCGTGACGATTCCCTTCTATTGCTACATGGATAGGGGGCCGATCATTTCGTCACAAAACTATTTCGTCCCACACCAGAAGTCAATTCGTCACACGTATGTCAATTTCATCACACGTATGGTCCATTTCGTCACAAGACAGAAAAGTCAAATCGTCACAAGCCCAATCAGCATAGTCTCTGCATATAACAATAATAAGCAAAAAAAAAGTCAAAATACAAATGACAGATCTATAATGTAAAAGATTGTTTAAAAGAGAAAAATCACGCGTATTTGCCATTGTAAGATTTGGCACTTTTAATGATATTGGTGCTCGATTCGCCTTTTGGGCTTGTGACGATTTGACTTTTTTCTGTCCTGTGACGACATGACGACATGGACCATACGACACGTGTGACGAAATGGACATATACTTGTGACTTTTGGTGTGGGACGAAATGGAAGTGACGAAATGGTCTTGTGACGAGTTGACCTATGACCCATGGATACACGCTCCCACAGAAACGTAAAAATCGGTGGCACGTGATCAGTTAAGCCAATGGTATGGTGCTACATGTAAACATGTATATTCGACTTTAGGACATTTCCGCCAAGCTGAACAGACGTTATAACAAGTTTAGAATAGTTTAATTAGAAGTGTAACTTAGACTGGCAATTAAACCGTGTTGTTTATTGGTTCGCATCATAAGCATATTCAAAGACCTTCTCGTGATGTCCTTGACCTCTGCAGCAGTTACTTTCTTGGGAGCATTCTGGGATACTTTGACAATAAACTGTGTTAACGTACGAGCTTTGTGCTGCATTTTTGCATTATTCTAAATATCGTTTGGTACGTAGTCAACCTATCCGTGCATCTGCGTAAATTCAAGGGTAAGAACAAATTAAAGTAATCGATTTCGGCTGATCTTAAGTTCAGTGACCTAGGATGTTTTAAAAACCAGGCATGCGTTTGATGGCAGCCATTTTGAAACGATATGTGTAAAAAAGATTGAGATTTAAGATTATGAGATGCATATTTATTTCTGATGCAGATATCATCGGAAAGAGTCTGAATTGATGTAATATATTTGTAACATCTTCATATCAATATTCATCAGATATGTCCAACAGTAGGATTAGAACCCATCAATAAGTCGATGTACTTTCATGGTTTGGCCATTTTAGGTTAAAAAAGATGCTTTGCTGTCGCATCTAAGGTTTCGGGGATGGGGGTTGGGGGGGGAGTAAAAGGTTTGCAAATGTATTTAACCTTGAATTCTCACATCGTAATTTTGCGGGTAAGGAAAAGTAAACGAACGCTAGTGCATATTGATGGGTGACTCATTCTTTATTCTATAGCGTGCTGCATTCAGTATTCAACACACTTAACTATAAATGTTCGAAAACTGTATTATTCAAACGAACAGAAAACAGTCATGGCTGACAAATCGAACACGAAACAATAAATGCCTCCGGATTTCTTTCCAAAACGCTAAACGCGTGATAACTCGCTAATCACAATACATTTAGGGCCTAAATATTTCCACACTTTCCGCAAGCATAATTTGACAAGAAAAAAAAAATCACTTTTCAGGTTACCAAGCGCAATATTGCACACCATGAATATTAGGCATTTCTCTCTACGGTAACAGCCTCATGTTAAGTTTGTTAAGTGCACTTTCATGGCCGAAACAAAATATGAAGGAAGGCTTTATTATTAACATGCATTGTTAATGAAATATGTGCCTTTACAGGTGGCAGTGGGGAAAATTATTTTAGTACGATTATTTGAAAATAATGAAATATTTTTGTATGATGAAAATTCGACGTTTATAGACTTTTAGATGCATCAGTGCTTTGCAAAAACCAAGTAATTGTGAACCTGGATTGTTTTTTTTAGCTCAGCAGTATTCAGCAAAATGAAAATCGATTATGTTTTACTGAGTGTATATTTTGAAGATCAGTTGAGACACTATGCCAGAAAGCAGAACAGACTGAACATACATTTCACAGTAACTCTATAGAGCGATGCCAACAACATTCCATAAGATTTTTTTTTTAAGCTAAAACTGTTACCTATTGCTGTACACATGGGTTTATTGTGTTATTATATTTATGTTTCTCAAATGGTAATCTACCACTGCGATTTATAAATACTGTATGTAGGTTAAATATTTGTTTGGTTTTTTTCAGTACATGCGCACATTTGAAATGGATGTAGACTCTTCTTCCAAATTTATTGCTTCTTTGACAAAGTTTCTTCAGTCACTGTGCAATGGTTATGTAGACTTTGAGAATGGAGTGGAGCTAGTTGGTCATATCTATTTAAGTGTGGACACTGGCAAGAAAATAGACTATATACTTCATGAAAAAGTCTGTAAAAATGATGAAAATTCAGTGACGTTTATCAGCAACAGTTTCCATGCTCAGCCATTTGATAAGACTAAGTCACAGACCAAACAGCAGGTAGATACATGTAAAGGGAAAACACGATCAGATAAAGTACGAGAGGTAGACAAGGAAGAGACGGTTGGAAAGAAAGATGATGAGGAGGATGTTGTTATTGTTAATGCTACAAAAGGTTCATTAGAGAACAGTGATGGTGCTAGCATGGGCACTAGGGGCCGCAAGCGACATGCGTCACCCACGTCTGAGCAGCAGTTTCAAAGACCATTTAGAAGAAATGCAGAGGCTTCAATCTCATCACCGTCATCATCTTCAGCACAACAAACAGGTCAAAGTGGCAGTGGTGTTTTAGGTTCTAATGGTTTGCGTAGAAAAGCTCCACCAAGTGCTACAATAACTAGTCAAGAAGATCAGACAGACAGCTTTAGCTCGTCGGACTTAAAATTAGAGCATATGACCACAGATGAGCTGTTGTCATTGGCTTCTCAAGTGAGTGACTCTTCGTGCTCAACAAGCATTATACCTCCAGTCACAGGATCAGGCAGCAGAAGTGCAGGTGGAGATCCATCTAATCAACAAGTCTGGGTAAAACAGGAAGCGCCTGATGATGATGATAGCTGTTTGGCAAGTGGAAGCGGGGACTCTGCGCATGGTATGCATACAGCTCTGTAATTTTGGCTGGTCATGTAGTAGATTGCAGTTAGGTTGCAAAAATCACAGGTTCAAACTCCTGTAGACATTTGTGCTCAGCAAACATGGCTCAATTTTTTTTTCTAATAGGGACATTTCATGTACGCGTATAAAAGATTTAAAAAAATTTATATGCAAAGTGCCATGTGAGCGATGATAGCCTACTTATACAGTTCTGTAAACTACGTGATGCTAACTCATGTTGATAATAGTAACAGTATATAATGCCTAATGCAGATTGGTTGGTGTCAGCAGTCTGTCATGGCCCTCCCTTTTTTATATTTTTTAGCATGTTAAGGTTTGTGCTATCTGCAGGTCAGAGTTGGCCGCTTGGCAGGGATCCTCAAAATGACACAAATACTGGATCTGGTGGTCTCTATCCTGTTATGCTACATCAGAACACAGCTGCTTTCCCAGGGCCTGGTGGTCCATTTCCAGCTGGCTTTCCACCTCTGTCAGGTGGTCCATCATCATCACAACATCCAGCATTTACACAGCAGTCATCCTCACAAGCTGCTGCAAACTTGTTTGCCAGTCCTGTTCCTGGTACATCACAAGGTGGAGGGGCTGTTGATTCAGCAGGTTGGTGACTGCTTTTTCGTTTGGTCATCTTGTTCTTTCCTGTTTTATTCTGTACTCCAGTAAAGTGTCTCAGGGAAATAACACTAGTTAGTTAGTTAATTGTTGTTTTATGCCAAGTCAGCAACTAAGGCTATCTCATGGCAAAAACAATGTACATGACTATTCAAAGGTTGAAGGGAAATAACATTGCTGTAGAAGTTCCTGACAGATGTGAATTCACCCTGACCGCAGCGAAAGGATTAACTGTTCCCCAACCTCCACCATGGACAAAAACAATACACCACTATATGGTCACTTATAGCACAACATGATTTATTTTTTTTAAACAAACTGTAAAAAAAAATCGTGAGAAAATGCATCATAGACCTCTTTATTTTATCTGTTAATAAAAATTAAGTGCATAGGCACCTTTCACAGTTCTTTCATAGAATTATCATTTGTTTAGTTCTCTGTTCCTAGTGGTTTGGCTCTGCTAAGCCATTCATAGCACACATACTCATTCCAGGCTGACATTTTGGGCTGTAAGTGTCCTTTTTTTTAACTCTGCTCTTTTTAGATAGTGATACTATGACAGTTTGCTTTACCCATAATGAAGAAAGTCATTAGAGTTCAGCAGCAGCTTAAGATGCTTTGTCCCATGTGCTTTTTGATTCTAGGATATGTTTGGTTGTTTAGGTAGTGCAAAATTTTGTTATGCTGTTTTTATGATCTCAGTGTGTTACTTTTTGTAAAGTGCTGTGACCCATGAGAGAATGACACTCTATAATCTTTGTTACTAGTGTTGACTGCAACCATGCTGACAAAATATTTTAGCCTTCTAATAGTCTGCAGGTGCTGGCACCTGCAGAATGGGCATCATATTTATTGCAAATAAAACTTTTTGTAAACTCTTATAAAGAATATTTGTTAAGACATTATCATGGCAGGTGGTAAATGCCCACCAAGAAAATTTCCTTGAGACATTTTACGTTCTTTCTTTTCATTTATTTGTATTTTGAAGTGCATTACTTTATACTTGAAGCAGTGGCAATGCACCAGGTACGTTAGATAAAAGAACAGCAGCTCATGTGAGCATGAGATCCTTAAAGATAAAAGAACAGCAGCTCTTGTGAGCATCAGATCCTTGAGAACAGTATGTGTAGGTGGCAGTATCAGTGCTTATCAGTGACTTTATTTGAACAGGAATACCTCTCACAGAAGCGTAAATTAGTCTTTACATAATTTGTATTGTTATAAGAGTAACTCATTAGAATATTAAAAATTTCAGCATCTCTGTTAGTCTTTATCATGGCTTTTTAAGCTGCTTGGTTCTTACTCTTTTTGTAATGATTTTTGATGCACTAGTTATAAAAGACAAGGATCCATAATAGGCACTAGCAGACAACTTATTTAGTTCTCTGCTAAGTCATCAACATTTATTTTTATGCTTGCATACCTTTATCTTACATAACATTCTGCAGATTTGACCTAGAGGTGTAATTTTTCGTTTAATTTTATGTGCAAAACAATATCTTTATCAAAATGCAATGGCACTTTCAAAAATTAATGGTAGGCTTCGAATGCTTTGATGGTGGAACCACATGGGCCCATTGAGTGGGGCTGCCCAAAACCAGGTCCGCTGGAGACGTGTTGTTGTGGCCCTGTGCTCCTCAAGGAGTAGCAAGGACTAAACTAAAAATGTGTTGGAAATAATCTGGAAAATCCCTTCGCTTAAAAAGGAGGGTTTTTTTTAAAGTTGACTTTAGATAATGTTCTGAGGCACTTTGCAACTGTGATGCGCTTGATTGGCCTAGATACTGTAGAAGTTGATGACAGCTGGGAAGTGAAAATTCTGATTATAATGAAAAATGTACATGTACACTGGTGTTTTTTGACTATTTCTAACATGACAGCTGGGGCAGACTGCAATAAATAAACTTTAGATTGGTGAAAATAACCAGAGTGAAGCAGAAGACATTTGAGTGAAATATTCAGCAACTTTCAGCCTCTTATCACAAGAAGTGCTAAATCTGAATACAGAAAAGACAAAACTGAGTGTTTTGCACAGCTGTACCTATAAAAATTGCTTGTGATTGAAATATCTTGAAAACATTGGAAACAAATTTATGCAGAAATTAAGCAGATAACAAAAAATAGTACAGGAATTTGTTAGTGAGCGTGTTCCTAGTTGCTTTGACCTGCGTAAGAAGAGAAGAAAAAATATGGGCCACAAGTAACAAAAGTGCTTCTGAAATTATGCCAGGAGAATGCTTTATCCAAGTAATAAATTATTCCTTAAGATCAGCTGTAACCATCATAAGCTCAGACCTCTGAACATCCCCAAGAAGTAATTATTTTTCTTATTTTTTAATTGTACATTTAGATGCATATTTCACTATGTAGTTGGATTCACTCTATCCCCTTTGTAGCAGTGCGTGAGAAGTAGAGTGCAAATATGGTATGTTTTTATGCTGTGTATGCATACTGTTTTTTTCCCAGTATGTAAACACTTATTAATAGGGGGTAAACATTCATAGTGGTAAACATACTGGTATCTGTCACAGGTAGTGAAACCCACCAAGTGGACTAAATAGCTTTAAATTTTGACAGACTCATGGGGTATTATTTCTTCCAAATCTACCTTAGTCTTCAAGTGGTGGGGTAGTGTGAAACTTTACCAAGACTTATATGCATTGTGTCGGACCCTGAGTCGGAGGTGTAAAATGGGAGCAGAGGAGGAGAAGGCCATGCTAACATTAAACACGTACAAAGCTACACTATGAGACACTGGTATAAGGACTGAACGTGGCCTACGGCAGGAAGGAATGGTTCAACCCCAGGGAGGGAGATTGGGGGTTCTTGTCAGGCCAGATGGAAGCCAGATTCCTATCACTTTTAAGAACCTTTATGAAAACGAAGTCGCATATTTCTGTTTCAGAATGATTCAATTTAAGGGGGAAAAAAACTACAGTTTTTAAGGTTTAAGAAAGGTAACCAAAAGAAATTCTGAGGCATAAAAACAAGTCACCCTGCTGATGTCAGATGTTGGGCTTGCTATGATAGTGCCAACTATAAAATGATTTCAAATAGAACCTGTGTACCCCTGGCAAAATTGGCAGTACTCAGATGTAAAATAGTTTCTAAAGTAAATTATCCATTTTCCTATAGAGTTGATTCCCTTTACTATTTTGTTATTGTTGAAATGTGTGTACTCTGAATAAAAATAATAGAATATTTGACTGATGATCATTTTATTCCTGTTGTGTGAATGTTCACATACGTGATCTCCTTTCCATTGGTTAGAACCGGTCTTTATGTAAAATCTTTTGGGCTGAAGGACCATTTAACACAGCTTTCGGGGTTTTATTGTTAAATTAGCAAACAAGAGTCGACTGATAATTAGTGTTACACTGCTAGTCTAGAACCTGGAATTGTACAGTCACAAATTTGCATTTTGTCATAAATCAATTAAACCTAAAAATCTACATTTTATTGATCATTGTTGTGTTCCAGATATACTTTATAGTTTCTGTATACTGCAGAATTTTTGTGTTCTGTTAATTTTTATCTTCAACCTGTGGTCCACATTAAATTTGAAAAAGTCTGCCATGTTTGAGCCTTCATTTTATATCTATATTGTCTTTCCATACTTTTTTTAATTAAAAATTGTGATGTGTAAATTCCTTATTATTTTTGCGCATGACAGAAAATCCACGGACCTTGAGATTTTTGGTGCTCATTGCACATGTTGAGCTTTAAGTAAGTATGCTGAAATTGATTTTTGTTAGTGTTGAAATGTTAATAATGTGCTGGTGAGTTTACCAACATAGTTTCCAAGAGCATTTTTAGATGACAAAAGAGTTATAATGGAGAGTTCAGCAGTAACTTTTTTTTTTAGCAACATAAACTATAAAATAGTCATTTGGGGGAACAGAATTTTCAGGAGTTAGAATGGGAAAATAGGAATTAGCATAGGTTGTTTACCAATCTACTTAATAAAAATATAGCAGCTTGCTGCATTCCTTGACAGCACTATTGTGACATCCGCAAATATATTTTTGATCTTCACAATTTGCAAAATGAAAATTACAGTAGGAAAGTTTATAGAAGGAACAAAATTAATGATGATAGCGCTCAGGCATAAGTGCTTTCATTCTTTAGGCATTTAGTTTTAAAAATTAGCATGATGTTTATCAGTCAAATTCAGAATGCCATCAACATGGGCACGTTACCGTGAGCACCTCAAGAATCACCCTGAGAAGTATGAGGTAATGCTGCAAAAGGCGAGGGAAAGGAATAAACGTAACAAGGATGCCAGGAAGAGAAAGTGGGAATCTGAACCTAAGACACATGCATTACTTCAGGAGATTAAAAACTTTAAGGAGCAGGCTTTGTGTTTTTACGAATCTGCATAATTTATCCTTTTTTTTACAAATACTTCTAAGCCGCCTAATTTTTCTATAGTTACTTTGGTTCTGAAGGATAAGTACATAAGGGCTGTACTTACCTTTGTTTTAATACTTAATAAATTGCTATTCATAATTCACATTTAATAGTTTGGTAAGTTAGGCTTGAATAATAAACATAAAAGAATAAAATAAAATTATTTATAAACAAAACGTTTTTCTAAAACAGGAGATATTTCCCACCCACCCATCACTACCATCAAAATTTTTTTTAAATGTGCAGTGCTCAAATGCAGTGCAGTATATGAAAAATATATATTAATAGTTTTTCGGCATTGAAACGCACCCACCATGTCTTGGTCTTGTAGCTGGCCCAAAATATTGCTGTTTGATAAAACTGACTATCTTAAAGTGCATTTCAGGATACTTTAGCGTCGATACTACAAGAAAAAGAAACGGAAGATTACAAGAAATACCTTGAACAGCAGCATAGAAATTGACGGAAAATGGGTTTTGTTGAGAAATTCATAATGGAATATTTGAGAAAGGGAGAAAATACTACTCATAAAGTGCTCAGGTTTTAGTGCTGACTTTTCATATGTTAAATTGTTTAAAGGTGTGATTTTGTGTATATGGAGTATTTTTAGTTTATCTTTGTAATTTTTTTTAATTGTCATGCTTTGTTCAAATGAGATTGACACTAATAAATAGATAAACAATATCAAGAGTTTGTGAAATCCCATTGAAAACATGATGAAAGAGAATTATGTGGGAGAAAAAGGACTTGCATATCAGCTACAGGAAGAAAGTTCTTTAGACTGATGAAGTTGCTGTCAGTTTCCAATTGCCTATACTGTCATTTAAAAACAATAAAAGATTATTCCTTTTGATTATTTTCTTGTTAGTATGTAATTGCAGTGTTAAAAAGTGAAATAAAATAGATCAAAGGGTATAAGGTTGTAAAATAGTATATATTTTACTGGTTTTTAAAATTGAATAGGGTATAGTAGTTAATAGCTTTTAGTGTTCATAATATTTTTTTTCTCAGGTTTCATCATAGAGTGTAAACAAAAGACCCGAAAGCTGTGTCTCATTGTGATCCTGTAGATTTACTTTGAATGTAGACAAAATGAGGGTAATCCTACTAGTTAATGTTTGCCAACATTCACAGAAACAGTAACAAAAGTAAAGTTTTTGTCTTTTTTATTCAGAAAACACGCACATTTTGGTACAACATGTAGTGCATTTTTGTTTTATTAATATAGTCTTTGTGCATGAATAGAATCAACACAGCAAGCCAGGACTTTGCCATTGTGAAAACAGCTTGGAAATACAGAACGTTATCAAGCACAAGTTAAACAGCTTCGAAGCTTTCAGGAGAGTTCTCTGGCTATCCTGGCTGAAAATTTTGAATACTAAAGGGTGTATAAACACTTTTGGAGCCAACAAATTACAGAAGTGCTAACTGCTCAGCAAAAGCTAAGATTTTGTTACAGATAAGAGTTTTATGGTGCAGAGTTAACATTAACCACTGGGTTGATAGAACAGAATGTCTAGTACTCAGTTTGTCCCTTCCAAATTTTATGTAAGCTTGAAGCAACTTGCATACCATTGTAACATATATTTATCTTTTGACATTCCATGTGTGTTTTTATTTGATTCTTCACCTTCACGTGAGCTGCTGTTCTTAATTACTTTCAGGTATGCTTGGTTAGTAGTTAATGATGTTTTTTTATCTGGTGTAACAAAATACCCTTTTTTTTAAATACTACATACTGAGTTCAAATGAAACAACTTTGTTTAGCATGACTGGTGCATATGGGGATTGTAAATTCCCCTTTATCCAAAATGTATTTTAAAAATGAAAATTGAAGTGTGCTCTTTTACCATAATGCATGAGAGAAAAGTAGGTGTTTTGTTACACCAGAATTTTCTCATGTAGTGAGAAAATCTGACATATTCAGAGGCCAATTTCTGAAGCTACAACAGGTAAGTGGGTATTTAAAGATATAGGGAAGATATCACTTTACTTACAAAAACCATATGTATATATAAATAGACATAAAAAGTACTGAGGAAGAAGATGGGCTTTGCGAGATGGGATGATAATGTATATTGAAAATCAGCTGTGTGGCATGTTATAATAGTTTCAAAAATTATGACCAAGGCACTGCATTTTCATGCATGCAAGCATTTTTTTCATACCACCCACCTATTCACCAGTATATGTATTAAAACCAGTTCTTTATTTGTAACACTAATCCACAAATTTCATTTAGATCCTTAATAGGCATAAGAATGTTGCTTGATGGTAGAGGTTTTCATAATAAATCCATGTATTGATGAAAGTGAATGAGACAAGTCTGAAGGTGTTTCTAAATTTGGCCAACTTTACACAAGTGCATGGTATAAAACAGTTATTTTTACAAAAAATGATTTAGGAGGGGTAAGATTTTACCTATTTTAGGAACCACATAACATAGGAGACTTTTCGATGGCTGTATTTATTTTGCGCAATTATTTAAGACATAAAAGATGTCTTTGACATGATATTCCTTGAAAGAAAAGCACCACATTGGACTTTGTGCCCACATAACAGAGACACTGGAGACCTTGTGAAAAAATAAGCCGTTTTGTAGAGGTGAACTGATGTCAGACTATTATATAAAGGAAATTTCATTGTTCACTATTCAAAGTTGACAGCAAGCAGGTCGAATATTCCTAGTTCTTGCGTCTTGATTCTGTGTAGTAGACATCATTGTCGATGCTTTCTGCCAGCAGTTGCAGGTGCATTATCCCATTTGCATAGTTTTGATTACTCCATAATGATTTATTGCGTTTGATGCCATAATGCATAACATAGCTGTTTGTGTATGTAATGTACAGTGTAAGCCTTGTTAAAAGTAAGTTTATATTTTCATCAAGTTCTGTAGTGTGCACTGATTTTACATGGATTGTACGCAGCTGCTTTACTATGGAAACTTATTTTGGAGGGGGGAGTATTTGACAATATATATATATATATAATAGCATTAAAGCTGGTTCACAGCTGTATCTGAGAAATAATACTTTGAGAAAAAATGCAAAACAGTACACTATGATTTTCCTACAATGTACTTGGGGGCCCAGCAGATTCCTGCACACATAGGCATTACCAGCTGCACGTTGGTTTCTTTTTTTGCCTTTCCACTTTTTTTCTCCACCAATTTGTTTTTCTATAAATCTAATCATGAGCACATTTCACCTTTGCTCAGAGAACCTTATTGATTTCAAGTGAAAATTCATATACAGTACAGAATTGCAACTCTTTTCGCCATTTTGAGGGCACACGTCCAGCCTATCTTTCTACAAAACTATACACATATTTTCCTTCTATGCTACTCTGTTCCGGTACAGAAAAGCTGCTGGCCGACCCTAGGATTATTTTAGCCTTTTGGTGGATGTAAGTTTGCCTCTGTTGCACCAGTTTCCCTTTCAGCTGAGACATGCAGGATCGTCAGTATTTTAGCAGCGCCTGAAGACGCACTTGTTCTGTTGTGCATTTGACTGATAGTATGTTGTTTGGGTAATGAAAATCTTGTTCTGTTTTTCTGATCATAGTGGGCGCTTTTGTTTTTAAAAGCGCTGAAGGCCATTAGGGAATGGTGCTCTATGAGTAATCCTCATTATTATTCATACAGATTGCTTGTAACTTTTAAAAAATTTATATTTGGATTAATAGGCCTAGTTTGATTCTGTTGGGCTGATAAGTGTTCAGATGGATTTTAAAAAACAATGACATAGCCATTGTTTGATCTTTAAAGTTGTCAATCTCAGTTTGCTGCATTCTCACCTTCTCTGTTGTGTAAATATGCTTAGGTGTGTGATTATAATCCATTATTTAGTACTTAGATTTATATATGAAGTGTTTTTGCACTTCAAGTAATAGTAAGATTTTCTTGCACAGTATATTTAAGAAGCCCTTCAGGTTAACCAGTCAGATGGATTACTTTTGGCATGGTTTGCCTGATGTTTGTTTTTAACGGATATTGTGTATGGGCCTTTTAATTTGTAAAAAGAGGAGTAACTCATTAGAGAGTCCTGTTTGAAGATTGCAACAGAGGACTTGGCTTTTGCAGGTGGACTGCAAAGGTTGGACCAACCAGAACACCAACATGTCTGTACCCGTATCCCTGCAACAAAGAACAAGTTACGGCCAACACGCATTTGCTTAGTTTGCAGCATTCGTGGGCCTGACAAAAACTTGGTTCGAAAATATGTAAAACGGAAAGAGACAAGGTACGAATGTGTACCTTGTGGAAGGGCAATGTGCCCCAACCCATGTTTTTATATATATCATCACAAGGGAAATAGTCTTAGAAAATAAAGCTGTTTTGCTTTGTTTTTGGTAAATAAACAACATATTTCTTTGTTTTATTGTGGTGGAGATCTTGAAGAAAGTTGCTGTCCAGTACTATGACAAAAGTGTAATCAGGAAGGATATTTAAATTGATGTAGTGCTCTTTATACATTTTTTATTGGATCCAGCCATTTTAGAACTTACAATTATCCGATTGAGCCTTGTGGATCCTGAGTAAAGTCAGGTATCTTAAAAATCTTGAAAACAGCACTCTTGATTTTTACAACTAGAGACTGACAATTTTCACAAAAAGTAAGAAAGGTGAAAGTAAACGTGAATCTTCAGTCTCTGCAGCTATTTACAAGAACATCCTTAAAATTGGTGTGTAGGTTCTTGATTACATCTTGCTTCTCTGCAGTCCTGTGATCTGAGAGCATGAATGGCTGTGACAGGATCAGATCTGGCATGATCATTAGTAGCTGTAGACATCAGTTGTGGAAGCATGATGTGGTGAAAGCGAGTTCACCAGATTGGTTTCCTTCTGTACTTGATAGATGCAAAGCTGGTCCTTCAGTCTCACAGGCAGCCTCACCCTGGTGCTTTCTTCTATCATAAGGGTAATGAAATTTGGCTCAAAGACAACCTTCATTTTTTTTCAACTGTAAGAACTCATTTGAAGGATGCACTTCAAGTATTTGGGAGCGGGGGTGTTGTTTTTTTGTGTTTTTTTTTTTTAAAGAGAATTGATGTAATGTGAAAAAAAGCATGTGGGTTTGATAATAATCAGGTAACTTTGTTATCATAGTTTGTCATGAAAATAAGATTTTAAAGTATTTTTTGGAAAAGCAGACATAGTGATCAAAAACTTGGTATAAAATATGTGCCATAGCATGTGTCACAGTTGGAAAGTACTATGGCATTGTCTTGACAGCTGGCATATATCTGATGTAAAAGCTTGTTTTGATCCCTGTCCAAGTCAAAGGTGACTGTTTCCAAGCTTGTGAACAAAGC
The DNA here is from genome assembly GCA_004794655.1 of Marisa cornuarietis. Lineage (NCBI taxonomy): Eukaryota > Metazoa > Mollusca > Gastropoda > Architaenioglossa > Ampullariidae > Marisa > Marisa cornuarietis. Next base: position 884,128 of record SMMW01000135.1, read on the forward strand.
AATTCTTTAATTTTGAGACTTGGAAACTGAATCCAGTCACTCTGGTGGCCTTAGGTAGAGGCTTGTTATCGCTGGATTCATATTACCTGGACAATTTGTGGAGCTATATATGTACATTTTTGGTTGGCATGGATTCATCAAGAACTCAGGGAAATTTTCAAGCATGCCTGTTTGTCACTTTTCCAGTCAATCTACAGAAAAATCATCTTGGTTCCTTTAAATCACAGATGCACTGTTCTTTCTAATGAATAGCTGCAAATGACCTTCACAGAATAACAGCTTTCTTCCAGCTGTTAGGCTTTCAGTTGCCAAGGTTTTGAATACTCTTGCCTTTTTACTAGGGGTTATTTTTAAGCTGATTGAATTAAGTGTAGCTGAAAAACGTGTGCAGGCTCACAAATAGTTATCTTGAGACTAGTGAGAGATGCACATTTTTCTGTATGAAAGGTGACTTCCTGGGAGAAGACTAGTTTTGAGATGGGTGTTCTGAGTGTTGGCATATTTGCCCTCGTAATCAATATTTGGACTAATAAATGCAAAATAATAAGCCCAGTATTAAAGTGGAGAGTAGTTGACAACGCTGTTTGCGAAAAAGAGATGTTTGAGGGCCAAGGAGATGTACACGTTCCTGTTGCTGTAACAGTCTCAGCTCACAGTCCTATTTAATTGTGGTTTGATGTGCAGTTTCTCATTGCTGTTCATAACCAAAGCACTCGCACGGTGGGAATATATGTGATTCATCTTTATCACACAGAACTTGCAGAACACTTTCAAATCGAAATCTTATCAGGTTTAAAAGCTGGATCTTTTGTTTCCTCTGGCAGGGAAGCCTCAAAGCAACCAGAAGGGTCAGTTGTTACCCAAAAAGCGGAAGAGAACTCGAGCAACATACAGTAATGCTTTCAGAATGAAGGCACTGGCCCTATCCATGCAAAGAGGCAACAGGGCTGCAGCCAATGAACTTGGGATCAATGAATCTGTGATACGACACTGGAAGCAGCAGGATCGAATTTTGGGGCTTTGGACCAAACGATAACAGTTCCTTGATTGTGCTTGTAGTGCTTCTGTGGACAGCAAAATTCTGATGCCTGTTTGTTATGCCATGTGTTAATATGATCAGTTGATAAACTGATCATTGCTTATGTTCAGCAAATACCTCTGAAGTTTTAGACTGGTATTTGAGTAGTACTTATAATGGTATATGGTAAACAGAAGAGTGATTTAAGTTATTGCAATTGTGTTGACCACTTCTCCATTCATGAGGTGATCAAAGAAAGCGATATTGTGAATATATATATATTACATTTCAACTGGTGGATTGCTTGTTGAAAATCTTACGGAGTGAGGCCAGTATAGTTCTAGGGTTGAGTGTTTAAGCCATGTTGACAAATGTTACTGATAGACCAGTTTATAGACAAATCTAAATTTGACTTTTGAATGGTCTTTTAGAAAGCTTGATGCAAACACATCTATTTATGCTTGGCTGGCACCATTTCAGTGTGCGGATGGGAGTAGAAAATGTATGCAAAAAATACTGCAGCCATGTTCTTTGAGGAGTTATTTCACTTTACCTGAAATCGTGGTAGAAATTTGAGAATTTTTGCTACTGTAGTTTCTTGTCAAACCAGATGGAGATCCCTAGCTGTTGCCTCACGCGCCAAACGGCACCATGAGGACTGATGATGATGATGAGTTTCTTGTCATCAAGGCATGGACTTTCAAATCTAATTTTATGATGTCAGAGGCTGTTTTCTTGCATTGTGGATTCTTTTATTCAATTGTGGTTTATGATGGCATCCATGGTCTTGTGCAAAACAGGTTAAAGATAATGGGAAAAGTGAGGTGTAACTTTATAAAACCATCCTTGATACTTATATATTTAATATGAGTGTTAATTCTCAGATTTTATCCTGGCACACCAATTTATAGGAAACCACAACAATTTAAACATATACAGATTTATAATTGGTATATTGTTTACATCATTGTTAGTTGTAAATGTTCTTGTAGGTGATAGATCTTCAGCTATAACAATGCTTAATAATCATCAAAACCCATGCACAAAAAGACATTTAAGCACTCATCTGGTTTCCTTTTTCTGTTGCATATCTGTCTTTCTTGCTATGGTAGGCAGCAGTAGTCTTTTAAATTTGTTTTTCCCCTGTCAGTTCTGTTTTGACATTGATGGCCTGAAGTCAGTGTCTGCTGTTGGCAATGACAGACTGAGTGAGATACCTCTCTATCTTTTTAAGAACTAAAAATAAACTTCTATTTGAAATCCTAAGATAAGATCTTTAGGTAAACTATACCATTGGCCCTTATTTTGTCAACTAAATCTGAGTTGCTTGACCTCAGGACATATACCAGTGCAATGTTTACTAGACTCATAAAATAAAATATATAACTAGTAATATAACTAAAAATTTACTTTTAAAGAAAATCAGCACAGAAAGACTGTTCTTATTGTAAATCCATAAGTTATTTTACCTTTAGTTTCAGCCAGTGAGAAAAATGCTTTTGCGCTGTTGTGGGAGAGGGTGGGATGATAAATTAAGATACAAGCGTACAGCCCATCATAACTGAGCTCGTCATTTGCAGTAAGAGTTTTGATGTGATATTGCTTTTTGATGAAATGATCGCTGTTATTCTGCTCAAATGATGTTATTTATGTAATCATTTTCCTCATCAAATTGTAGCCTGCTGAAGCATTTGAGTTTCATCTCAACTGGGAACTAGAACAAGACATGCTTGCTCGTTCTATTTCTCCAGTATTTACTTCATTGGAAGTAGAACTCAAGAGATTTAACTCTATAAAGTCCTTCAGGGGTAAATCAAAAAGAAAAATATCAATTTTAGTAAGCACAGTTACAGATCTTAAGCTTGTCTGCCCTTCTGAAATTGGCATGCCCAAAATTGTTGTGCTAAATGCCTTATTGCACATTACAGCGCTTAATGCTGTGGTTGTGGATCTTTCATTAATGTTATGTTTTTGTGTGTAATGGTCACAGTGGTTTGGTTAAGCACTTTCAAGTAAACCTGCAGTTGCTTTTGTGGACTAAGAGAGGTGTGTGTGTGAGAGAAAGAGATAGCACATATACTGAGTGAGAATACTGACAGAGGGCTACTCCAGAAATTTCCCTTCATTTTTGGAGTATTTATAACTGAAGTGACTGCCAGAGTAAAGCTAATTTGTAGCTGTTCATGACATAGGTTTTACTGATCAAGTCGTGTGCTTTTGAAAATTCTCCACCAATATCATCTGGTACAGATAAAATCCTTCACTTATATTATGTCTTTGTCTTTCTTCAAATCTGATATTAGTGCAGCCATCCCAAATTTCACTTTTGTATTAGACAAAATGGATCTTAAAGACCTAAAACAAAAATTTATTTAAAATATTATAAAAGGATGACCTTCTGATGACGTTTTGATAAAGTGACAGGAGTCAGAACTATTTCAGGATTTATTCCTGCAGCAAAGTGTTAAGTGGTGATACACTTATATTTTTGGTCTGGATCAGAAAGGTAATGCTCCTGGCACCTCAGAGTTTTTGTAGAAATTATAACTTTTTTTTACTGGCTCTTTTGAAGAGTAAAGTAGCAGTTGCTTCATTTTCATTGTAGCAGATAAAAGTGAGTTCTGAGGTAGGCATAGTTTTTCATGCTTTTACTAAAGAGTAAAACAAATAACCTAGTTGTGGCAGTGCTGTTGTACTGCTGGTGAAGTACTGTTGGTGAACTTTTTTTTTTTTTTCGCAGGGTGTTGCAAAATTGTACCATGCGTGCTCAGGTGTACTATAGGCGTTTATGATATTATTGTTATTAAGTTTCCTATGTGTGAGAGGATCAGGGTGCATTACATTTATTGCACAATGAAACATGAGAAGAATTTTTATATTTTGTTCAAAGTATGGTAGTCTGAAAACATTAAGCATTGGAAAAGGAACAGGTTGTGAAAAATAAAGTTGCCTTTCTTTACAATTGGGGGTTTTCTTAACATTTGATCCTCAACCGGCAAATAGAAATCTTGGTCTTAGTATCTGATTGATATTGATGAAAACTGTTTTCAAGTTATTTCAAAGATACATTCTTACATCAAAAAAGTTTTTTAATTTTGGTGACTTTACTAACACACACACACACGCACGCACAATGCCCTTAAACATATACATTCATCCAATGGTCATAGAATATAAAAGTAAAAAGTAAAACCATAAGCTGCACATAAGAAACCACAAATCTTGTATTGTCCCTTTATTGTTTGCATGAGTAGTCATATGTGTAGTCATACTTAATATTTGTTTTGCAACTTCTGTCACTGGCGCCCTTTCCTTTCTTGGAGTTAAATGGTAGCTTAAAAATAAGACTATAGAAATCCTATAGTTCATGGATCCGCTGTCAGTTGCTGTTGCAGTTTGTGTTTTCCTGAAGAGGGAGACAAGGTAACTGCCTTTCTTATTATGTTAGTTGTGCAACTGCATTTGACCTGTAGTATTGTTGGTTGATGCTGAGAGTACTATTCAGCAGTTTTATTGACAATTTTAAACACCCGCCATTGCTTACTTTTCTTCGACTTCTCTTCACAGTGTAGCACAGTTTGATATTATACTATCTCCAATAATTTTTTTGGTCTTTGTCAGGCTGGCAAGACCAAGGTTCCTCCCTTAGTGAATGTGGCTCACAGCATGAAGCAGGTGAACGGGTGATGTCAAAGATGGCTCATCTGACAGCAGATTCACGAGTTTACCATTCACCAAACCTGACTAAACCTGCACACAAATTGCCCTCGTCCCTATATGGCCGGCAGAGGCCAGTTAAAAAACACAACCCATGGATAATCTTGGAAGCTGCCAGTCGAGTGAAAGCCAGAGAACTTACTTTGCGGAAGGCATCAGAACTGTATAACATACCACGCAGCACAATTTCAGACTATGTCACAGGCAAAATAAAGAAGATGGCCTTCTGTGCATTGTAGTGTGACTTCTAGGTTCATTTTCATAATGGAAATAGTGTTAAAGAGCATTGTCGGGGTTTTCAAAATTCTGAGCTATTACCTTTCTTCTGTTGTTTGTTTTCGCCCCTTTGTGTATTTTGTGTATGGTAATTAACTGTATTTTGCTGATCATCTACTACTTTCTTCACTTTACTTCCTTCTCACCTAAAGAAAAAGATGTCAAAAGATTACAGAGGTTACATAATTGTGCATAAATAGTAAACATCTTTATCTTTCCCCACCCACCCCATAAGTGGCAGGTGAATGAATGTATTTCTTCCCTCTTTCAGCCACTGTCTTCTTTAGAAACATGCACGTAAGGATGAGGATGGCAGCCCCATTTGACTCATTCAAGGGTTTCAACTACTCAAGTATGTCTTCACGTTTCTCCAGTGTTCTGGGAATGGAAGAGTTGAGGAAACTGAGACACAGGGAGGCACAGAGACGCTACATGGCACGCAAAAAGATTGCGGCCAAAAAGCTGCAACTGGCCAGGCAGTTGTATGAAAGGCAGGGACAGTCGTAGGTGAACCTTGGTCATTGCTGAGTGTTGGATATATTCCTTGTGAAAGCCTTCACTTGTGAAGTTCAGGGCACTCTTTATTTGTATGGAGAAGTCTTTGTGGTGTTACATGCTGTTCAGACTTGAATTCACACACATTTCATACCTTCGTGCTCTGCTTAATTTCATGTTTATGTTACATGAGCTACATACTGATGAGTATGTAGAAATCGTCCATAACTGAGATTGTACACTTAATGGGAATGCATGCACCCAGTTACAAGTTTTGAGGTTAGAATCAGATATTAAGACTTCATGGCAGAAAGATGTGCTACCCATGTGTTGATGTATTAAATGTAAAGGATTAAGTGTTATAGGTTCAGCTGTTGAAGTATAAATATAATTAAGATTTAACAGAAGTCCATAGATTTCTAACCTAGGTTCGTTTGGAGAGACTTCCATATCTTTGCAGATCTGAGGCATTGTCTGTTGTAGGATGAGTGTAGGTCTGAGCTTGTACTTCGAGAGTGAAATATGTTTTCTGATGCTTAAGTGTGGAAAAATTTTTGATAAAGTACAAATTAAGCATTTTAAAAAAAGAAAATACTGTTGCTTTTAAAGTCTCAAAATAAACTCAAAGAATGCAAACTTGGAAAACTGCTGTTAGAAATTACTTTGGTGTGTTGATGTGACATGTTGAATGTCTAGAAAGAGTGCATGGTTGACCATGCAGTTTGTATCTTTGCATCTTATGTGCATAAAGAGTCTGTGATGTGGTTATTGTTTAAACTCAATCTAATGCATGTTGAATGGATAGTCATCCCATAAAATAATGTTGCAACCAAAGGCTGTGTTGGTGGGTGTGTTTTTTTTTGTTGTTTTTTTTTTTTTGTTTTGCTCTTTTTCACATATGAATAACGAGCAAACTTATTAAAAGGAAGTGCTTATTAGCATGAATCAGTTGATTTCCACCCACCCACCCACCCCACAACTAGATTCTCTCCCGTTGGCTACTTACCGCTTTGTATTGTTAAGGTTTAGATTTGGAAGCTGAGAGCAGCTTTATAATTGCTTCATTTATCAATCACACTTTGGATTTTTGGAGTTACTTAAAATTTTTAATATTAGCTTAGGAAAATACAGCATCAGAATAAGCCCCTTTTAAACTTAATGCTTACATATCTTAAGTATATATTTATTGTGCATTGATCAATTGTTTCTTTCTGCGATATAACCTTTTTGGCCAGAGATACTGCCAGCATGTACTATTATTAGTCATTTTGCTTGAACTTTAATAATAAAGCACTTTATCTGCAGTTATTTTTTAAAGTTCTTGCTAAATCTCATTAAATCAGGTCTTTCTCAGTTATGAGGTTGGCTTTTAAAATTCATATAAAATTGGCAGAAACAGTGGAATATTGATATTTGCACAGTCAACACAATCTGACATTAAGGATTTAAAACATTTTCAAATTGTCATTAATTTTGCAAGATTTAAGTTGACAGTACCCATCACCAACCTGCTCTTCTAGTGAACAGTAGTCAAAATATTGTTAGGCTGAAACCTTTATATTGTTTACCATTTGGCCATGATAAGAATGTGGCTTATTAATTCCTGTCTTTTTCACTTTTAAATATAGTGAACACCTCATGCTTTCACAATTCATTTTCACAGTTCAGGAATACTTAATCACACATGGACTTTCACTACATATTCTAGATACCTGTTCATGTTACTCTAGGTCACAATTGCTGAGAATGACATGCAACAGAATTTCAAAGACTTGTGTGAACATAGACATGCACTAAGTAGTGTAGAGATAGGTATCTTCATGCACACAATCAATCCCTGCACTTCTCTGAAACCTTTTCTTTAGTTGCAATCGAGAAACAGATGGGTATTTCAGTGGCAGATGTCTCTGGTATGTTTGTTCCTTAGGGTTCAGGGGCAGAGAAGCCTTGCAACACAGGTTCACACTTTCTGAGACTGAGAGGAGAAATGAATACCAGCGGCGCTACAGGGAACGTCTGAAGCAGAATCCAGAACTTTGGCGATGGTACATCAAGAGACAAGTTGAATATAACCGAAGGCACTTGAACAAGAAGAAAGAGGATTCTCTTGGACGATCTCAATATCCTCAGTAAATAGAAAAGGAAAAATTGGGTCAGTCCGTGCGACCTAGATGACACTACAAAGTGTGCTTTATTTATCAAAAGCTGTAAAAGTGTCCCAAAGTTTTCATGTCCCAGGTGGAGGAGCTTCCAGGTCATTACATTTTTGAGGCAGAGAGAAAGAAAACAAAAGAGGACTTGAACAGTTTTTTTTTCCTCTTCTATTTCAGTAATCAACACCCAGTCGTTATGGCATTGGAGACCTCGCTTAAGAGATACTTCTGGCCAACCAAGAAGAGAAAGCAGCACAGAGCGGGGCCGTCGATATTTAGCACGAATAAAAAGTGATCCCAACCTTTATGCAAAGTACTGTGCGCGGAAAAGAAGAGATGCCCACCGCTGTCGAGAAAAGAAGAAGATGGCCCCAGAGCCACCAGCAAACAATTCCCAGTACTGTTCAGCACCACACAAAGAGTTTGCTTGGACAGAAAAAAAGACTTTTTGAGTTTGGGACATAAAAAAACTGTTCTTCCATCATGGGATAGATGTCTCTTTGAAGTGAAGAAGTTATCTAGTAATTTTTTTTTCAAATGTTGCCGTACTCATTAGTCCGTGTACAGTTATTAACGATTACCATGTGAAGAGTTACTGTAATCAGTGAAAATGGATGAATCAATGTATTTAAGACTTTTGTGTTACGTGGACCCATTTCTTTGAGGATATTCTTGCCAATCAAATAATTTACACAAATAACCTGATTAAAAATACAGTATTATTATGTCATCAGAGCCTTTTCTGTTAATCACAAAATTTTAGATAAAATAAAAAAATTGTAGCTTGAAGGTCCAGCTAAACGATTTTGAAGCTTGACATGATAGAAAGGTCTTTTAAATGTCAGCTATTCTTATGAGGGGTTTTTGCTTGAAGAATGAGCAAATAGGAAGGTTGAGAATTGTTCTCACCTTCATAGTTTGATCTCATTCCATGTTTCTTTCATTTCAGTACGTGCTTCCAACTTCCAAACATGTTGGTATGAAAGACGTTCTTCAAACAATCCCCCTTCCTTGTCAGAAAGAGAGAAGACACACGAGCGAAATCGTCAGTACTATAAGCGTGTACGAGGAAATCCTGTGCTGTATGAAATGTATTTGGCTCGAAAAAGGAGAAATCAGCGAAAATATGACGAAAAGAAGAGGCTAGGTTTGACATGAATTATAAGGTGATAAAATATGCATGTGACCCATAGCCTCGTGTTTGTGGAAACTAATCGTGCAAACAGATCCCTCATGAAAACTTGAGTCTTTTGGCTTGTGAGGGAAAGAAACTTCAGAGGTCTGGTCTAACCAAATTTTATTTTTGTAGCAGTCGGTGAAAGTATTGAATAGTTGCATTGTGCCATTGTTTCCCTGCAAATAAGATTGTTGAACTACAGACATATTTTGCAGTGTGGCCAGTGTACTGCTTTGTGTGTTTATGTAACTGTTGGCAGAGCATTAGATTAAGCATGAAGCACCTGCAGAGTTGTGAAATGGGTTTTAGGGCTCTCCCTTCTCACCCTTATTCCCCACAAAAGGTAAGACGAAAAATTGTAAAACGTTTGAAAGTATGACTTCTTAAAAATAAAATTTACTCTGGAGTTACACATTTTTTTACTGACCAGCAGAATTTAAATGTATTAGAAAGGATTCTTCACATTGCCTTAACAGATTGTTATATTATTAAAAGAAACTCAGTGAGTGATGATATGCCTTCACATCTTCATGTTTCCTCCTAAATAAAGTCCACAAGATTGGTAAACATAATCTTGTGAACCAGTCTTTTTGGATAGGATGTTAATACTATTGTGTAAAGTATCTTAACTGCTATGTTAAAACAGTTATAAGAAGCAGATAAATTTTCTATTATAATAAGATATTTGTCATAAGAAGTAGGTGATGAAGTCTTTCTTTGGTTATGGGTTATTTTGTACACCTTGAAATCAAAAGCAGTGTCTGCTTTCATGTAAACATTGTGCAAGACATTTTTATAAGCATGGTAATACTTTTGTTTAAGTTTCACTTGACAGTAAAATTATTGTTTTGCTGTGCTGTGCTGTTCTGTTGTGGATTCTTTTTTTGCGAATTGGTATAGTTACTGGAGTTTGAATTATTGTTGCACAAGGCCTTCCAAAGTTTTTGTTGAAAAAACACCAAATGTGGTGTTTTATGTGTTTGCTAGTAATGGCATTCTCATTGACCCATTCAGTAGTGGGTTCTCAGAAGGTTTCTCTTTAAGAGGTATTGAGCCATGTGATACCATCGCTCATTTCAAAATAGTGGAAGGATAAAACTTTTAGGTGTTTTGTCAAAGACGTGCATGCACCAGCACAAATGCATGGAGCAAAAATGATTTCATTCCATATTTCTTTTATTTCAGTATTTGCTTCACAATCATTTTGGCATGAAAAGCACCCGTCGAGGCATATACACTCAATGTTGGACAAGGAGAAAAGAATGCAACAGAATCGCCAATATCAAAAACGTTACATTGAGCGAGTTCGAGGGGATCCTGTGCTTTATGAACGGTACTTGGCCAGGAGAAGGAGAAATGACCGCAGATACCGAGAAAGGAGGAGAGAATATGTGGACTAAATTCTGCCATGTTTGGAGAGTGACAAGCGGTGATAAGAGAGCTATAATAAGGCTTTTCTTGCCTGCTGGTGTTCGTATCTGCAGTGATGCACAATTCTCGCCCTTTAGAGTGTGTGCAGCCCACGTCGGAAATGGTGCTGTTGCTTTGGAACAACGCTAGTTTAAAGGTTAACTTCAATATACTAGTTCTCAGACAGGTGGATATCAGAGAGGCTTTTTATTAGTGTTTTAATGTGAAATGGGTACACAAGAGAAGTGCTTTTTGGTTCGTGCTTGGTCAGATCGGAGAGTTGGATTGAAGTGATTGTGAGAGTTGAGTGGCGTCATCGAAGGGTTGTGGTTCCACAAATATTGAAAGCATTTGACGCAGACATTTCAGAGCGTACTTGATGCTGAAGTAGTGAAATGTATTACAAGTTAAAACTAATTTGCTAAGAATACTTCTAATGCAATAAGTTATTGAGGCAACCAGCATGCTACCTCTGCCTTGTAGTACAGTTCATCTGATCTCGCCTCATGATTTGCTGGGTCTGGTCATTATGAACATGCACATTGTGGATAGGCTGTGATCTTTGGAACGATTAAAAGGCAATATATTCTGACTTCTGACACTTGCTTTTCTTAATAGGTAGGTAGGCCTTTTTGGAATAATGCTCTGCTGTTCAGTTCCTAAACCACATAGGTTATATGGGAAGAGGTGGTTGTTTTCTCTCCAACACCCAGAGGAGGTGAAATATATTTGCGCTTGTTTCTTTCATTTCAGTCTTTGCTTCCCAAACATTTCGGTATGAAAGACGCCCGTCAAATGTTGCATCTTCATTGTCACAAAGGGAGAAGAGCTGGCAGCGACAGCGTCGATATGTTGAACGAGTTCGAGGGGATCCAGTGCTGTATGAGATGTATTTGGCAAGAAAGCGGAGAAACAATCGCAAATACCAATTAAAGAAAAAGGGAATATCTTGACCCATCTGCTAAATGTTATACAGGGTTTGTACGGTTCGTATAGGTGCTTATAGGTTTGTAGATTTGGGGATGGGCAAACTATGGCCTTAAAAATGCTTATTTTTAGCGATTAGGTCCTTATAAATTGTGGTCAGGCCCTTTTAAAATGCTTGTTAGTGATTTTGTGTGCTATTTCAGCAGTTTCAAAACGTATCAAAACAGTCTTGCCTAAATGTAGGACAGAAAACTATCGCTGTTTTTAAATATATATATATATAAATAAGGCCTTACTTCCACAACAAACTTCATGCTATTTTTCCAAAACTATCAGACTGTAAAACACAAGAACTTCTGAACCAACGAGAAAAAGTGGTTATAAATAGACTAAAAGCTGGACACTCATTTATCACTCACCGATTTTTGCTTGCAGGAGAAAACCCCCCACTTTGTCCTTGGTGTAAAGACCCCCTAACCATAGAACATTTGCTCATCTCCTGTTCAAAACTAGCTACAATCCGTCAAAACTATTTTACGGCACAGACTCTCGCTGACCTTTTGGCCAAACACTCTTCCAAATCAATCCTGGCATATATAAAGTCCATTAAGATGTTTCACCTGATATGATAGAACTTGTGTGTTAAAAAAACTGTTATTTTATAAAACTAAGAAAAGAGAAATCTCTAGACTTGTACAATTTCTTTATATCAACCTTTGAATAGTCATGTACTTTGTTTTTGCCATGAGATAGCCTTAGTTGCTGACTTGGCATAAAACAACAACTAACTAACTAACTTCCACCTGACCCACATAAAAGAATGGGTTTGACTCGTGAGAAGGAAGGTGGGGCCAGATTGAAGCATCACCACTAAGTTAACCATCACTTCCTTGTTTACCTCCCCACCAAGCCACCACGTTGAATGGAAAATAGAATTATGAATTATTTGAGGAGGAGGAGTGGGGGAGGCATTGAAAAACACGAGAAAATGAACTTGGTAAGAATGAGGGGACACTACAGAAAGTTTCTTTCTTTAATCAGTATTAAGTATAAGTGCCAGATGACCTGTAAATGGTCAGCAGTCGTAAAAGCGTTTTCTTATAAAAGGTTTCCAGCTTCTTAGTGTGGTGAGACCTGGGCTAACCTTGTTTAAGGAATGATCTTGTAAACAAAGTGAAATGTCTTTCTGTGTCGGGGAATGATCACAGACAGGATGTAGTAGTGCTTTAAGGCTGGGTCAAGACCATTGCAGTCCGTGTGCTGCAATGTATCTTTTACATGAAGAAGGTAAAGAAAAGAAAAGTTTGGATGTATTTTGTGGTGTGTGAGTTTGAGTGAACGTTGAGTGTCTTTGAACCAAAAAGCGGCATGGTGATGTATCGTAACTTCGTTCTCAGTTAATAATAAAAGAAATATTTATTATTTCGAAAATACAAAAGACCATTTCTTTTACTGCAGACCCAAAAATTTGTGTTGCAATTGTTATTAACGTCCAAAAGAGACAAGTTGAATTCCAGCATTAGTTTAAACAATCTAGTGTTTCAGTGTTCTGGCGTTACCTATTGCAGTCGAGTAGAGGGACAGTTTGTGCACTTGTTATTTTACAGGTCTTAAAGCAAATTGCGTGCTGTGGTCTTGTTGTCTATCATATTGTTTTCTCACTTTTCTCATACACCCTTAATTTTGGAACAATTAATGAAACAACCAAAATAAACCTTGAAATTAGGACCGGTATTAAATGTTAATTTCTAGAAGGCATGTTCTGTGAGAGCTAGCTTGTTTCTGCTTGAACAACGCGTCTTCATGTAGCTGCTACATGGTAGAGTTTTCTGTTCTCGTAACTATAACACCACAGGGCAGAATAATACAGAAGATCGGGAGTTTGTTTTCTTTTTTGCAATTTCTTGCTCAGTTCCATGAAACGTGACTTTAACATATGACTGCCCAAGTGGAAATAATAATAAAAAGAAGAAAACAGACTAGAAAAGGACACCATTCTTTTTGTCTTTTCAGTGTCTTCGTGGGGGCTGCCCATCTCCCGGTCAAACCCTAACACGTCTCTGCTCTCGAAGTCCGAGAATGCGCAGAGACTTCGTCGCTACAGACAGTTGTTGAAGCAGAATCCAGAACTTTACGAAACGTACTTGGAGAAGCAACGCCAGCATAACAGAAAGTACCGAGCGAAAACCAAACAAAGAAAGTTCTCCACGAGAAGCCACTTCATCACATACTGACAACGTTAGGCAACTAGTCGAGTCTGTTACTCACGCACGCACGCGCGCGCGCTTACGCAGAGTTTGGTGCAAGCACTGTCTTCCCAAGTTTAACACTCATAGCAGAGTAGCAGCTACCTCCTTGTTACACCTTAGTGACAGATGCTAGTCGTTCTTGTCCATCAGCTTTTCCTTTGTTACAGAACCTCATATTTGCAGTCATTCTTTTTATTCCGAAGATGACAGGGGATTCAAAAGCGTTTCTTTTTCTGTCTCTATTTCAGTTACAATGTCGATGCCCCTGTGCTATGGCAACCCATATGCGGCCAGATCTAAGCCTGCCCGATCGCTGAGTACGGAGCGGTGTCGGCGCTACAGGGAGCGCCTTAGACACAATCCGTACCAGTACTTCGTGTTCCTTCAGAGGCAGAGGCTGGCCTGCAAGAGATACAGAGAAAAAAAAAAGCAGCTGAAGGACAGGGCTGATCAGGCGTGAGCAAAGCTTAAAACTGAGATGCTCCGTTTGGAAACGAGCTGGAAACATTTCGTGAAGACAAAGGAGTAAAAGGTTGGGTGGGGGGAAGGGAATTTGGTTTTGGCCTGTATGGGAATATCTTTCACATTGTGAAGAAATCACAGCAGAAAACATTTCAAAAGTTGGCGGTAGATTTTGAAGTGAGCTTGCAAGATATCAGTGTGTAGTTCTTGAACATAGTGCGTAAGCAGAAATCTAAAGCTCAGTTTCGTTGATACATCCGTACTGAATCAGTTAAAAATGGCGTCCTTCCCCCCCCCCCTCTCGGCTTAGTTAAGAAATAGAGATGAAATGAAGACAGAAGAGTCTATAGAATATATGTGTGTTGGACTAAAGTATGTGAAGCAGTTACTACGCACATTCACGATTTATTAGCTTGAGAGGAGAAGAAGTCGGACTTTGGTTCTTCCCCCATTGAAATATCTCTCATTCAGACACGCATACACACGCACTTGCATGTAAGTCAGTCCAGCAGTCACAATACTGCAGCAGGTAGGCTGATTTTGTCTAGTGAGAGGAGCAGTGCGTCCATAGATACATGAAAGAGAAAAGGGGTTGGGGGTAGTGCATTATTGTGTTGAATCGTTGGCATTAATTAATTTTATTCCGTAATAGTTTCGTCACGATAGTCGGTTTGTTTTACTGCTGCGTCAAGGCCTGGACTACTAACACATCCATCTAATGCCAAACCTGTATGGGGTACCCTCGTGTGATGATGGCACGGGGTTCCCGATACTTTGCCTTGTACTGTCTCCATTTGGTGTTTATGCGTTTAACACACACACACACACACACAAACAGCAGCACGTGGTGAAGCTGTCGGTTTCTAAATCTTGGAATACACGACAGCACAGGGGAGCGGGAAACAGGAACTTACATACGAATGATAGTAATTGTGGTCTACAGTTTACTGTTTAGTGTTACTTTTCTTGATAATGTGATCTTAGGAGAATTACAGCGCGTTCTTGTAATACAGTATTTTTACCAGCGTCATTTCCCAAACCCTTTCTGTTGGCATGTTTCAGAAGTGTTAGCCGAGCACTAACACAGCCATCTTGTTTCGCTGACATGTTCGTGCAGCCCTTGTATGCGCAGTTACGGGTGAAAATGATAAGTTCGTGCGTCGTACGTGAAGTTTGTCAAGCTGTACAGCTCTTCAGATTTTGCTGGAAAGCTTGACGTGCTAACCTATTATGTCGTGAACGAATTTCTCTGGATTGTGTGAGAATCTTTCGCTCATGGTGGGGAATGTCATCGGGTCGTATGACACGGCATCTGTGAATGAATGGGGCGAAAACTGCAAGGTATTCATAGCGCAGAATGAAAACTATAAAGTGAATAACGTTTGGTAAAACCTTACTTGTGTGAATACAGAATAGTTTTGTGATATTTATTTAGCCCGGATCGATGCACGAACCATTCGGAAACTTCCGTTCAGGGAAGTAAACGCATCCTTCTTGTTTTCTTTCCAGCAATGGCGGCAGCACCATTCTTATGGCACCAGCGGAGAGGCATTGTGGGCAGAAGTAAAACGCCCATGTCGAGAAACGCGGAAAGTTGTCGTCGGTACAGAGAGCGCCTTAGACTTGACCCGGAAAAATGGAGAATAGCCAAACTGAAAGATCGCTTGCGAAAAAGCAGATGCAGGGCTAAAGGGCTCAGTGGCTACTCTCAAGCCGAGACCTCCTTTCAGTGACTCTTGGATTGGAGGAGGGTGGGGGTTGGGGAGAAGAAGGCGCCTAGGAGGAAGAAAGGAAATCTAAAAGGATTGTTGCATGAAGAATGATGGAGTTGTTTAAGTCACAGCCTAGCGCGCCTTGTAAAGATAAGGAAAGTGTGATAACTCTATCGCAAAAGAATATCAAAAAGAAGTATTGGAACTAACAATAAGTAGTTGCCGGTTGACGAAGAGAGAAATAAACCGGAAGTACAGTATTTTTTATTTTCAAGGGAATCGAAATGTTGGCTGGCGTTGAGTAACAAATCGATAAACTGCCTTGTACCAGATGTCCATGACGACTTTATTGTTTCATGAATCGATTGGAGAAAAGAGATAAGTTGAGAGCATTCTGGTGACAGGTGCACAGTTCACAAATGGCTATTTGCTAACGCTAAGCTTATAAAATGAGTTTAGCGACTGTTGAGTGTTAGCCATGCAGCTAGAAGTGTACTATGCATCTGGTTACTGTGACTCCCTCAACTTTGTAGCCTCGCGAAGCAGAAACTCTTGGATGTAGCAGACAGGAAGGGAACGATGCGCTATAGGTTCGTAAGGTTTGTTTGGTGTTGGGGTCCTTTGGCAACATGAAATATGTTTTGTACCATTCCTAAGCCTGGTAACGAGGATTTTAAAGTGATATGTGGTGATCGACACCCGTCATCCTGGTATGGTTATCTAAGGCTGCCAGAAGGGTGTGTGAACCAAACTCACCGAAGTTTTGTGGCTGGTGTTTCACATATTTAACTAGAATCAATACCCTCTCTTACGCACGTGCACAGCGAGCAAGCGTTGGATGCTGAGCACTGGCAGAAGTGGGGGTGTGTGTACGTGTGAGTCCACGTGGGCGTGTTTCGAATGTTTAAATTCAGGGTCGTGCTGCGTTGGAGTTAATATACTGTGGAATCTCGGTATCGAAATGTACCTCATTCCAGAAAATCGTTTGGATAACGAGATCCGTATTTCTTTATTCTTATGAGAATAATTATCTCCTCTTTTTGCATAACTGAATCCTGCATATCCGGTTTCCATAAAAAAACCGTTTAAAATTCCATTACCTGCGTACCTGTCAAAACAGGTCAGCATAATATAAGGTAAAGTGCAGTTTATAATTAACCATTGATTAAATAAAAGTTCAGGCTATTCCAGAAAATACAATGCTTTTTGTAAGTCAAGTGATGCAGTCTTCCAACGCGAACACTGCCTTTCTAGGGGTTTAAGATATACTCACGCATCCTTTTTATTTCAGTATTCTATTTTTTTTCCAGTCCAAGTTTTGATATCCTTATTTATTACAGCGGGAACTAGTGGTATAAAAAAAAAATCCTCGATTTTTTCAAGCGGGAATATGTGTAGATAACACCGAGATTCGACTGTAATTGTCTTTGTTTGCTGATATTTCAAGTTACGTTTCTTTTAAATGCTACTAAAGGCTCAGATTACAAGAGCATGAATACATTTTGTAAATACAAAGACAATTGTTTGGTTCTAAGTTTAACAGAAGCAGCACGGTCATTTTTGTTGCTCCTTCAACCACTTTTCTTTCCAACTTCATCTCACGATCTTTCGCAACATTTTCCCTACCCCCAACTTAATAATATCAGAAACATGAGAAGTGTTAATAAACTTATCAGAAACCTCGTGGATCTTTCATTTTATAATAAGACGAGCAATAGATTGCGTGAGTTTGAACGTGAGATGTAATGAGAAAACGTGTCATAATAACTTGCTGTTTGTATCGAGTCTTATTAGGCTTTGTACATGACCAACACTTAAGCAGACTCTCACATACACGTCTTTATTATTATTATTATTTTAAAAAAATCCACGAATATAAAACTTCCGAATAAGCGTGGAAATCAGTCTTCACGAATTTATACGTAGGTGAAGTCTAAAAAACACGATTTAGTTTGGATAGAGACAAATATTTCTATCGGCTTACACTGAAACTCGGATCACCTTGTTTCATTTCAGTGTCAATGATGGGAGCACTGATTAACCCCATGGCATTCGGTAGGCTGGCATCTGCCGGCGGGGGAAGGCCTTTTCTCTTGCCGGAAGCAGGCAAAAGGGCTCTGACCAAGTCAGAGGCCAACCGCCGGTACTACCAGCGCCTGAAACAGAACCCAGAAAAATACCGCCAGTTCAGACAGCGAATCGAGCAGAGAAGAGAGAAACTGAGAGCTATGCAGATGCAGGAGGCTCAAACTCCGCCTTAATTTCTACGGGACTAGTTCTTTCAGCGTCTTCAAGTTTCAAGTCTTCATTGGTGGGGGGGGGGGAGGAACTGCCTGTGGATGGGTGCGAGCAGGTTTGGAGAGAGAAGCTTAAAAACGCGGCAGTCATTTTCCACCAGCAATGTTTGGAGGGGGTTAGATCATGACACGTTCATATTCTTGCGAGGGTTCACTGTTCTCACATCCTAATGAGTCTTGTCAATACACGTACCCGTGTCTCTGACCAACTTTTGGAACTAATTCAAAGCTGCATGGCTGGGCACTGCAATTGGGAGTATTTGTCTACGTGGACATTTTGGCACAAGAAGCAGGCGCGTGTCGGTGTATGTGTTGTAAGCCCGCGTCATTGAGGGAGGACGTGAACTTTACACATGTCTTTATGCAGTTCCCAACGTGTCATCCAATGTTTCGAGAGACGACACAACGCTAGGCGCATTGTATCTTCCAGTCGTTTTTCTCGGCTCTCTCATTCCTTCTGCAAAACACATATGTCGCCCACCCTCCATCATATTTATAAGTACCACGAAACATGCTGTTGGGCAGTTGTTGCTGGAGAGGCGCAAGTTGTTAATGACAGTGATAATCTGGCGTGTCAAAAAGCGCCTCATTATTTTTTTATTTGAAAATGATCACCTTGCCTGTCGTTTTGTTTATAACGGGGGCTGGGAATTTTGCTTGTGTTGTTTACTATTGAAGGTGTGCTATAGAAAGTTTGTGAAAGACAGTTTAGTAAACAACAGTCGGAGCAGTTAAGTTTGCAAACAATAATTTACAAATAAAGAAAAATGATTAAGTTACCGATTAAATGTTATCGTTTATCGTTTTTAAGTGTGGACACGAACACAAAGAATTAGAAAAAAAACTATAAAGAAGCCGCAATAATAAATGAATATATTTATTTAGGATAGGATTTAGTCCGCTACACCGACATCTTACAGTAATACCTTTCATAGAAAGCACGATATAAAACGGGGGTTGTTTTTTTCAAGATATGGTTTGGGAGCAACCTGAATACACTTGAAATACAACATTCTTCTTCACGTTGATGGATAGCTTTGCTAACCGCAAGTGTGTTTTTTTTTCTCTTAAGTTTCTAGAAATTTGGTATGCATAACAACCAGTCGAGAACAAAGTTAGATCGTAAATGAAGTATGTGGTTATGTATTTCTGTGCGTGCGTGTGATTGTGTTTGGGCGCGCGTGGGTTGGTTGACGCTGTGCTAATAGCTGTTGGGTAATCATCGTGTTTACAGTTCCCTCACTGTTGGGTAATCATCGTGTTTACAGTTCCCTCACTTGTGACCTTTTTTGCCAGAATAGCGTGAATGGGTCAAGGGGGTGGGTAGAGTGTGACCTGATGTTTTAAGATACCGTATAAGGCTGAAGTACACGTATAGTTAAACCACATTTTGCAACCAGTGCCTCACTCGTGCATGCCCTCAGCTGCAACACGTGCTTTGCATCACCGCAGGAACCGAGGGATCGGTAGACCGCAGCCAGTCGTCGACGTACGGGTCCAAGCTGGTGTGCGCCTTCAGGGACCATAAGCTGCTGCAGATCAGCGGGCGCAAGCGTTCCTGCCGCCAGTGTATTAGACTGGGCCACAAGACACGCACCGGACTGTACGTGCAGACCTCCTGCTTCTGCTCCGTCTGCCACGTGGCGCTGTGTAACTCCAAGTGCTTCTTTGATTACCACAAGGAGATCGGCGAGGCGGAATGGCAGTAAGCGGACCGTCGGCATCTGCCAGTGAGGACACGTGGCACGAGCTCCCGGGGACCCAGGAACTTGCCGTGCCCTTGCACAACAGCTGATTACTGTTGCCACTAAGTATTGCAGGCTTACCTGCTGAACAGGTGATCGAGGATTTGCGTGGCGGCAGACCCTTTTTTCGGAGACAGGACTTGAATCTTTGGACTTCAGGTCTTGGGAGAAAGTGGAGGAACTTTTTTTTGTCAAACATAACTTGATGAGCATGAAATGGGGCCTTTGATAATTTTGTGTGCTGTGCCTGCAGTTGCAAATACAGGTCTTGGGACAGTCTAAATGATGTAGTCCAGCCGTCATGTGCACTATTATAAGTCGTCTTTTGATATAAGCGCCAGTATTTTTAAGCCTATATATTTCCCAGCAGTATGTCGGCAACTACTGCCTTGAGCTGTTTTCAAATAGATGCTTAACGGGTTTTTACGTTTCACCGACATGAAACAGGTAAATTACATCAGACAAAGGGGAAAAATGACACAGCGAGGAATAAATGACTTGGATTGTAAAGAGAAAGTGTGTTAGTCTAGTAAGCGCATTGGTGGACACATAGTTTTTAAAGGTTGGAGTGCAAGATACGCTGGCCTTCACTGAAAAGTAAACTAAAGCTGCGACATATTAACTGTAGACATTGACATAGGAAGGACCTCAAGAACAGAGGCCTGTCACTCGAGACAGTCTCCAGAACGGCAGCAGACAGAACCAGATGGAGGTCCTTTGCTGTCGCCTCACGTGCAAGACGGCACAAGGAGGACTGATAGATTGAATTGACCAGTGTGTTTTTGCGAGCAGTTAAATATGGGTAAAACGTGTTCGGGTCTGTGCAGTAGAATTAAAGTTTATTTTAAAACTTCGTATGTTCTTTGTTTTTTAAAAGAAAAAAAGCTTTTGCGTATTTCCTTGTGCATTTTTCTTGTTCTTTTCCTCCTTATATCACTCATAACGAGAAAGGGATGGAGAGAATTTACCAAGTGGTGTTCGTGCCACAGGCGAATTTGGCTCTCTGTTAATATTTTCTACAGTTGCGCAACATCTGTGCTTCTCTCTCCTTTCCCAACATTCATCTCCTCCATCCCTTTTCCTTTCTAACCCACTCTTACACATCTCCCCCCCCCCCCCGCCATTCACATGCATATAGGTCTAGTGTGCGGCTTGAACTTTAAAGGCAATCCCTGTTACATTTTACGTATGGTCTGCTATTAAGGATCGCGACAATTTCTTTATTATCACTGCAGAAACTTCGATATGGTGCTCGACATATAACTCTTCCCCTCATAAGGCAAAAGACATATATACAGCTCACAATCTGGTCTCACAATCCTTTGTATTACCGACTCGAGTTGCAGCCCCTTGAACGCCTACTCAGAAGCCTAATAGACCTGGCTACTACAAAAGTGTTTTGTAATCTTACAGAGCTAATGATAAACATAATTTCTGTTTTATGATGCCGTGTCCTTTTATTGTTAATAAACTTTAGAGAATGATCATAGAATACGCGAGCACTTGACACTTGCCATACCATGCCAAAACCAGTCGTACGGACATCGTTCCATATATTGAAGGCAACAGTCCTATAAGCATCGTTTTATTTAACAAACTAAACCAACCATCTTTATAGAGCTAGTGCCATACACTATTATCTGCATTCCTTTAGACATTGTATACATTACCTTTTGTCAGCAGACGCCGTGTCAAAGTCAGAATCTAGCAAGAGACGTCTTTGCTTCTGTGTGCATTGCTTATGTAACGAGTAATTTGTAAGAAACAGAAAACTTTATAGAAAGAGTGAAACAGCATTTTAGATACGCCATCCTTTGTCTATTTCAGCTGCTATGATGGCACCCGGTGTCCGACTGCCAGCGTTCTATGATAGCCGCGCCCGCGAGACATTTGATAAGGAGTTAAGTAAAGGGAGGCAATACCGAGAACACCTCAAGCGAAACAATCCCGAGCAATACATTCTGCTCAAACAGAGGCAGCGGGAAGCCACCAGGAGATATCGCGAGAGAAGACGTGAAGTCCTGGCGAGGCTACGAGGGAACTTCCCTAGATCTCGCCAGTCGCACGATGAGAACAGGGAGGGTTACTCCCCGGAGGAGCTGCCGCTTTGCGCAGGATCAAGAGCGGCGGGCCTTTACCAGGGGGCCAGGAAAAGTTCAGATTTGGACGACATATTTCACGTGGACAGCGAGCGTGCCAGCGGGTTACCGTGCAAGGGGGTCAGCGACGTGCCGGATTGTGAGAAATCGGGCTGAACTGGAATGTTGTTCCAACCTATTGTGAAGACAGTTGTGTGTTATCACCGCCCATTAGCCTTTCGCACTCATTTTTTATCTTACAACCTTCTCCCCCCCCCCCACCGCTCCTAACTAAAAGGAGATAACGCTAAACTTGACATCTCTTTTGCCCAATACACGTGTGTATCTACATACCAAAAGGTGATATATATGTATACGCACACATACGCACACCGTCTGCTGCTGCTGCGTTAACTGTCAGAAAAGTACTAAAATATGTCTAACAAAACCTTTTCGTTCTTTTGTGTCGTCTTTTCCTCTTTTAAATTCGTAATTCAACTTTTGCTATGACGCATGTAACTTCTGAAAAAGTAATCGGTGTAGACATTGTCCATGTGATGTGGACGCCAAGACGTGGTGGTTTGTTTTCAGTTTTTTTACGGTGAAAAAAATTGTGTATAAAATAAGGTATGTTTTCTTGAGGGTGTAAGAAAATTTGAATAATGATCGAGTACATAGGTCCATGTGTAGCTACAACTTGCTGATGTTGCCATTTTGTAATAAACGGAGTGTGAAAACTCGCTGGTCTTCCCTCGTTGGACGTTTTAGTGATCATGTTTCTGTGAGGTCATTCTCCGCGTGCGAACACGAGAGCCTCAGTAGCAGAGTGTACAGCGTCCTTTGTCTGTTTTCCTTTTTCAGCCGGAATGTTGGAGCAGGCGTACGCAAGTTCCAGTCTCTTGAGCGATAGCATGCGCTTAAGCCCCAACCTGCTGGCCCGGGAACAAAGACGGCTATACAGGGAACGGAGGAAGATGCAGGACCCAGAGCTGTTCAGGCTGAAGCATCGCGATGCGATGAGAAGGTACCGCGCGAAGAAGAGGCTGCAGAGGAGGCTAGCCAAGCAACCATAGACATGGTGCAAAACGCCGTACTCGAGAGGCTGCCTGAATTCGTCGCAGAGCAAACAGGTGGCTTTGCTAGTGTCGTCGTCAAAGGACGGTGGCGCACCCTGTGAATATGTGTTCGAGCAGGATCTGTAGCATAGCTCGGAAGCAGAAGCCGATTGACATGCAGTGAAGACGTTTGGAAGTCCTTCAGAAGAGGGAGAAGTGGCAAGATGTGAAGAAATTCTGGGGTTGCTTGATTTATCACCATTTGGCGGTCCTGTGTTGGTGTGGCTGACAGGGTGCTCTGAAGTTTCGTGCACTCAGACATACCCTCTGGCGCAAAAGGGATCGAATAGCTTTGCAACGACAAGGACTTGAGTAGCTCACACCTTGTTGTTAGTGGGAAAAGAAGTCGTTCCTTAGCCCTTGAAAACCAGCGAATAGTCCCTTAAAGTAAAGCCCTCCCCCCTTCATGTCCTATTTTCCTCTCCCTTATTTCTCACTGGCACTCAAGCACTGGTCTGAGAGAGTCTGCATTTTTAATTTTCTCTGACTTTCCACTATTTTGAATGTTATGGTCCTTGTAGTGTCTGCTGCTGCATGTGGTAGCCATTGTGTAGTCATTTAGTCATTACGTATTACAATATCTTTTACAAACTGTTATTTCACTGATTGAATAGTTGCGGGCTGAGTGGAGGAATCTCGCATAAATCTGTATTGGTGCTAACATTTATTCCCCCGTTTTTTGATGTGTTTTGTTTTGTAGCAGCACTGTAGTAGTCTGTGAACAAGTCGGCAACACAGTTCGATATTGCAGGATGGACATAATTGCACTTAACAAATGTTAGCGACTGCAGTTAAAACCTTTTGTTTCTTTAAGTTTGTACACAGTTCTCGGCGGAGTAAACAGGACAAGCCTCTTAAAAGCCAAGACCAAGAGCTAAATGATCACTGTGAATTCTGCAGTGATGACTTCGTCATGGGCACATAAATTTTTATTCGAAACATATATTCGAACGTCTGTCAGTGACGCGAAGTTAGAAGATTAACTTGTCACGTTTGAACTCTGACATTGTCTTGAACAAAGAAAAAAAAATTGTAAAGGCGCCCTCGTCACACAGGGACCACTTGAACTCTCGCCTGACAGTCACGCTGGGACCCATCCTTTATGTTGCAGCCGCCAGACTGAATCTCTTCCTCCTGCGCGGGCCCATGTACCCGCTTCTTAAGCCGTCGTGGTTACCTGCCCGCCGGAGCCCGTCTGCAGCGCCGCACAGCAAGGCCGAGCAGATGCGGCGCTACCGGGAGCGCATTCGCTTGACCAACCCTGAGCTGTACTTGCATCACAAGCTCAAGCAGCGCGAGGCCATGCGCAAGCTACGGGCACGGAAGAAGCTGGAGAACGCCCGACTGCTGGAGAGCCTGTTGCCCGCCTGGGAGCCTCCGGCCGCGGCTTCAAACGTAACAGGCACGTCTGGAAGACCAGGTGCAAAAGACACACCTGGAGGTAGGATCACTCGCGAGCCGTCGCCGCGACAGACGGACGACCAGCCAGCCATCGAGGATTTCGTCGCTGGCAGTAGTACTGGCTGGGGCGAAGGAGGTGGACCTTGAGAAGTCGTTTTGTGAATGTGGCTACATCGCTTGCTCGTATAGCTTCTAAGGTTTCTAGTTTGCACACCTCCAAGTACCATGCACCTTGTGGAGAATATTTCAGCGAGGCACTTCCGAGTCATTGCGTTGATGTGGGTCACATGGTCACCTCATGGAAGTTGATAGCGATTAGTTTAGCTGGCTGTAAAATCGGATCGTAACCATCAGTGACACCTCCTGTAGCTTTGAACTATCCAGCAGGCAATGCAGTGGAAGAAACTTTTTTTAATATTTGGAGAAAATGATCGTGAGGCCTTTGTGCGGTATGTCGCAAATAATGTGACTAGGATACTGCAGTTATATTGCTTTCATTTCTGTTTTTCTTAAATGTACGCTTGCTCTTGTAAGCATTCAAATATATATTTTTTATTTCGATTATTGTCAATTATTATTATCAATACTGAACATCTGCTTAACGAATGTACAGTAAGGGTTACCTTTAAAAAGTTATTCATTGAACAAAAAGGTTGTAACATTATTACATTTGTGAAGTAAGACAACAAATCTATGGAACTGTCTGTGGAAAAGACACATTTTAAGAGTTCTTTGTCAGAGATGAGTCATTTTAGAACTATGAAAGTTCTTGTAGTGTGAAATAAATGTTTGAATTTAGAAAATATGTGTTACTGTATGTGAGTGCGCATTGATGTAGTAGGGAAAAGAGTGTACAGTCATTAAGATATGTGTATATCCAGAAACCATAGAGATGGACAGCCGTCTCCACGCGTGCGCTGTGAAGTAGTAGTGGCAGGTCTCTCGTCTGCTGTGTGGAAACTTTGAGTGTTGCACAAGCAGCTTCCGCTTTCTTTCTTGTGCAGTGTGGAAGCATAAAAATCTTTGACATCAAAGAAATTAACTCATTTCTTTCTCCTCTTTTTTATTTTAATAGCGACAAATCAATAAAGGTTCAAATTAACCTCTACATGCATTAAAATTGTAGTCTCATAATATTTATTTGTATTTTCATGTTACAGAGATGGCCTTTTAAGTAAGCTAACCTGAAGGTTTGAAGTGTTTACGACAGCTTGTAGTGATTTCACTAGCCTCTTTGCTTAGTTCAGATAAAGGCCTCTGAAAATATATCTAAACTTCATCAGTTTCTCAACGTGTACCGAATTTGTGACGACAGTTTGAAGACAGTTGTGTAATTAAAGGAAAGGGCACTATTAGGATATTTAAGGCAATCTTTAGCGTTTACATTTAACTGTCAATTTTATGTCTCCTGTACTTTGTTTTCCACAACCTAGGCAAATATTTTTACGAGCAGCGTACTGCGTGCCCTGGCGCCAAAAAGTCACTGCTAAAACACACTCGTGTCTGTCTTTTTCGTCAGTTGAGAAAGAAAAAAAACAGAAGAGATAAAGTGACAGAACCTCTCACTATTTTGTAATGGTATTCTGCATTTCTGTTTTCGTAATGTCTTCCTGGCAGCTTTGACTGTAAGGAAGTTCGGGATGCAAATGTTTTTAAGAGAAACATTTAAACGAATAAACTTGCTGGACGTTTACATGCAGTCTTCTTGCTTTGCAGTTCATTTAGTGAAGATTATAGGCGATTCGATCTTGATCAGATTGTTTTATAAGCAAAGCTTTTCTAACGGAGTTTATGACTGGAAAAGAAGTAATTAAAACATACCCTAATTTACACGGAAATGTTTTTATCTGTGTCGACCTTTATGCGCAAAAAAGCTCGAGTTTTCCCCCTGGTCAAAAAAACAACTGTAGCTGTAAAACGCACTGTTTTAAAGGAAAACCGGAAAAGGCGAGGGCACAACTCAATCCAGCGCCTGTTCGTCGTAAGCTATGTGTTCCCGCGCACGAGACGGCAGTCCTCTCTCTATCGTCTCTGGTATATCCTTCTTGATTTTGTTATTTCAAACGAAAACTGTTATGGGTGGTTACTGCAGTGCGAATAACGTCAGGTGGAGGTGAATGTCGGAGTAATCAGTCACTTGTGTTTGGATATTCTATGTCATCGTCAGTCCTGGCTTGAAAATAAACTGTTTTTTTATAAGTCATAAACAGTTTTGTTCTTCACAGTGCTGGCGCCAGCTTACCACAGTCTCAAGCTAACAAGAAAAAGGTTACTGGCGATTACACTCTCTAGTCTAGACACACACACACACACACACACTGCATTCACTGTTTAGAAACATGCGTGTGTTTGTGAGGTGGAGTATCACAGAGAACAAATTGCTCCAGAGGTTTTTTGTTTGGGTTTGGTTTGTTTTGTTTGTTTTTGTTTTGTTTTTTCTTTTGTTTTGTTGTGTTTTTTTTTTAACTGCAACTTAAATCGGCGCACGGCTTTTCCATCGATGCATCTTCAGCCAGATACAGAAATCTCACTGTTACCTTCAGTCAGGCACATAAGGCAATTTTACTGCTACCTTCAACCAGGCACATACAGCAATCTCCCTGTTACCTTCAGTCACACATCACCCTTCCTCTCTTTCTGTCTCTGCTTTGCATTCATTTCTGTGTCTGAAAGTAAAGCAGAAGGAAAGACTTATTAAGCGGTGCGCGGAAAACACCTGTACAATGATTAGAGCCTGATTATAAAGGAATCAGTTGTTGTTGTGTGGGCCTATCACATTGCCTCAGACGTGTTCAGTTCTTCATTTCTTGTTCTCTAAGTCTTGTAGACCTAACTCCGTAAAAGATCATCGTAGATTGGTGCATTCTTGTTTCAATCCATTCCAGTCGTTGTTGTGTGTATTCCTCAGATGTCTTTCCGAAGTCGGAATTTAACAATCAAGTGCAGACACCACCTGCAACTGTTTCGTCTTACCGCCTTCAGGTAAATATGCATCCAGCATTAATTGCAATACTTTCTGAGCTGATGAAGGGTCCTCATGTTTAGTCACTGTCTGGCAGACTGCAAACCCTTTCATACTTAGCGCCGAGAGGTAGTTGTGTGAAGTCAGAACCGATCGGGTAAATTTCTTACGCAGAAGTAGTAATGTTCTCATTTAAAACTCTCGGTGCATTAAGATAAATATCGTCGCTTACTTGCATATCGAGTCACGAGACGCAGATGTAGAAAACTTAGGGGTGTGACCACTACTGTGGCGAAGGCTTAGTGATGAGGGATGACCGACACGTTGCAATCAAAACAGCAGTCCATCGTTCTCTTTCCCCATCTTTCGCTGTTTCTCTCATACATGTATATACATATATAATGGAAGCAGGTCTGACTGCGTAGTGGTAAAACTGTATATTGTCATCACGTGAGTGAATGCTGGCTTATTGATGTCGGTATGTCATCTCTGCACACACAACAAGGGCGATTACAGGGCACTGTAAACTTTGAGGACAGGATACTGTCAGTGTTAACGTGCGTTGTGTTCAGTGCTTGCGCGCGCAAATCACCGAGATTGTGTGAATGTGAGAGAGGTGAACGTTTGTGGAGTTTGTTTGTTTTATGCTTTACCGCGATCAGAATTTTTATATTTCAGCCTACATTCTCTTGTGGGCGATCTTGTTTAACGAGCTAAACATTCAGTGGATTCTTTGATGTCTTTCTTTCCGGGGAAGGGTGGTGTGGGGGGGAAATTAGAAGCTTCGGGGTTTCAGTCATGCAGCATTTGGAAACAGAAATATGGTATCCACATCAGCGCCGAAAATGAATAAAAAAACTAACTAAGCAGAAACTAAACTGATTAAACTTGAGCACTACTCCTAACACAGTGCATACAATGCTCGTCCTTCTTACCCTCCCCCCTCCCGCTCCTGCGACTTTTCTACCCATCTTTCTCTGCAGAATCACTACTTTCTTCGTTCCTGTTACTTGGTGCCTTTTGTGTTTTCTATCTTTGTTTTCTGTTTGTCGTCAGTACTGTCGTTTATTCTTCCGTCCCTCGTGTTCTATCCATTTAGTCCATGTCTCTTCCCCGTTTTAAGCGCTAAGAGCATGCTCTCTATGAGTGTGAATATGCGATATAAAAAATCTTCATTATTGTTATTATTATAAGTGATTTTTTTTGTTACCTTAAATTTATGTATTAACAAAGAAAATTGATGTTTATTGCACGTCGCGTGACTCGAGATGCAGTAAGAAGGGTTTCCGCGATTATGAATATTGCATGGTGACAGAAGCATAGCTACTCTTGACTTTAAACTGCGTTTGTTTGCCGACAACAGGCTGTATACTTCTCCGTTGTATACTTCCATGGACTGTTTGTTTTCCAACAGCCATCGACGGCAGCAGCATCACAGTCGGGCACTGTACGTGCAAACTCTCAGAGCAATCCTCTTCTCCTCGGCGAACAGGTTAACGTCCATACCGCCCTAGGCGCACAGTCCCGGCGACCTGCTGCTAGTTCCGGCACGGACTTGAACTCCTGGGGAAGCGTGACCCACTGTGACGACACTCTTCCGGTCCGCAGTTACCGCTGCGCCACCTGCAGGACCGTCTTCGCCACCAAGTACGACCTCTTTCGCCATGGCAAAAATTGCCGCAACCGCCGGCCCGTGGTGTGCCGTGAGTGCGGCGAAGCATTCTCCAGCATCAGCAGCCTCAAGGACCACGTGCAGGCCAAGCACAGCGGCCAGGTGTACGCCTGCCTCTGTGGACGGGTCTTCAATTGGCGCCCTTCTTACTACCGCCACAGGAGGACATGCAGCAAACACCTGCTGTGAGAGCCGGCATGTGCATGTGTCACGCGTGGCAAAAAAAAAAAAACCTTCACGCACTTTCGAGTGCTTTCTCACTTGTCTCCGGCAACCGGGGGGATAGCGGCTCTAACCCCGTATTTAGGGACTCGGGGTAGGCATACGTATATCGTTTTACCAGCCGGTATTTAGCGGAGCTGTCCCTCTTCCGGTAACTTTCTCCTACCTACGGTAAATATGGCAGGGAGCGCGACTGATCCAAACCGTGCACTAAATTTTTCTAGATCTTAAAGCAGAAACTGGACAGTTATAATGATACATAACTGTTTATTAAATACTGTTTTTATTGAATTGATAATCAGAAAATAGCAGGCGCCAAAGTAAAAACGAAACTGAAATTTATACTCGACATTGTGCCCTTCAGCTTATTTCCTTCCGAATGAAAATTAACTTTTTTTGTATCTGATACTTTGTCGAGGAACATCATTTGGTCATAATGATTAAATTCGACTTTCTTGCTTTTTCTAGCCTGAAATATTTCTCGTTTTAGTCGTAAGTTTCAGTCTTCACCCTCTGACGCCATTGCCTGTCGACGAAGTTAGCTGGTTCCCTATCCAAGTTATGGTAGTTTTACCATTGAGTAACTTGCCTATGTTCATGAATATGAGCTCTAGTGTCTGAGAATTTCGTTCACATACAGTAAAATATCGCTGTCATGCACTGTCATGTTCTGTACAACTTGCTGTTTGCACGAAGAAGAAAACTTCCCATCTATGACTTCCCTCCAGTTAACTTCACCGTAGAGCCTGAAGCCTGTTTCCTGTGGGTTTGTTCCAGTGTACATGTAGAGTACAGACCCGCGCGACACAGGGGTACACTAGCAGGACAGGAGATGCGTTGCTGAAGCCGGATTCTCGAGTGCTCTGGGTGTGTTTTCATCCAGTTTAGCTGCTCTCACTGTATTAATCAGTCATTCATTCCTTTGACTACAACCAAAGTTTTTTGGTCGCTTTTTTAACATTATTAATCCCACATGAATCGTGATATATTCTTACGCGCGTGCGGGTGTGTGTGTGTGTGTGTGTGTGTGTGTGATTTTGCGTTTGTGTGGCGCGTGCACGCCTTGTTGTCTACTGATCTAAAGAACCTTTATTGTGGTGGGAGGGGGTTGATGTGCGTGTGTTTTGCAATTTTTGTGGGAGGGGTGGGGGTGTGGTTTACGCGAAGTTCATGTTTTCGATTAGTGCGACTCTTGATTCTGACGCAGGAGGCGTCGGCTTGAAACCAATTTTGAAAGCGGTTTTGAAAAATAAAACTCATTGAAAACAAAAGTGCTGGTTGCTTGGTTTATCAAAGAAGATAAAAGGCAGCGAAACGCAGGCTTGGACTCCGCCTTCCATGTGATGTGCTCTAAACACGTTTACACACCGCCACTAAATTATGGAGTCATTACATTTACCTTAGTGATTTTACCAGCAACTCCAGATAGATGTGAGAAAGGGCTTGCTGTCTTGGGATGGCTATGGGTACGGCGTAGATAGAATGAAAAGCAGCCTATAAAGTGGACATTTTATTGACCATATTATGGTAGAGAGTTTGTGAGTACTGCCAGCAGTCGGAAACTATGAAATAGAAACAACCGGAATAATTATTGGGCAGAATAAGCGCCACATTTTGTGGGTAGCAACTGAAATCATACCCTTCCTTTCACTGTCATGGTGGACCTAGAAATGTGAGCTATAATAGCCAACTAGAAGCTGGTACATGTGTTGATCTCTGTCAGGTCAGCTAAAATTTTTGTAAAATCAAGTACACTGTTTCTACCAACTAATGTGCAAATTCCTAAAAAAAAAAAAAAGTTGTGTTTGATGGGTTGTCTTGTTCACTTGTTAGCATGAGTCTGCGTCATCTCACGTCTCAGTATCGCTCTGATACAAAATATTTTCGGGGGCGAGTGTCAGCTATATCTTATGCAACATATCATCCACATAATCATTAAAGATGGTAAAACTGGCGCTTAAATGGCCCTTACGTTAGCCACATCATGCATGATAGTTGTCAGTTTGCTGATAGACATGTTTAAAGCCTACCCAGTGTTGACGTAAATGTCTGTATTCTGACTGCCATTTTGGCAGTCCTCCAGTCAGTACACCGTTGAGGCTTTATACCTCGCCAGCTGGCTGTGTCACGGAGGACCAATCATCGTTTTATTGTTCTTTCAGTTTCCGATTTGGTCTGCTCTGCCACAGCAGCCGTTGCCGCCGCTAGTGACGATGAGGGTGACAGCAAAGGCGAGGCGGCTTTGTCAGGCGTGGGGTGGAATCGCATCCCCAGGCAACGCTCCTCCGAGCGGCGGCTGAACACGGTGGACAACCGGCGGGTGCTGCAGTGCCCCGAGTGTTACTACGTCACCAAGAAGCGCTATCACATGACCCGACACATGCGCGTGCACACCTCAGATTTCTTCCAGTGCCAACTGTGCAAATGCAGATTTTACGAGCATTGTAAACTGGCAGCGCATTACCGAACACATCACACCTAAGCCGCATCAACTTCGACTATGGGAGAAGAAAACAAGCTAAAAAGAACAATTTCTTAGGGGAGGGGTGGTTATGTATTTAAGGCTCGCTTCAAGCGGTCACAAAAGATCTTTCCTTACACGTACACCACCTCTTTTCAATGTAACAGTGACATCGCAACGCTATGCTAATGGGCTAGCAAGTACTGTATGACAGGAAGAGGAGGTAGACAAACTAAGAAAGATGCAGATAACATCCATAGTAGCCTGTTATCTCATTGGGTGCTCCCAGAAAAAGGGCAGAGTGCCGAGAAAAAGAGAGTCGGTAAATGCCCCGATGCCCGATCAGAGCTATGGGACTGATGATGAGGAGGATGTATACTCGGCCAACGATTTCATTTCCTCTTTTGACAAAACAGAATTCTCTCTGCGCCTCGCATGATTTGCCCCACCCCAACCCATTTTCTGGGACTGCTTGGTTCCGTGGCAAACTTGTGGACACCTTGGAGTCATTTTCGATCTCCTCTTTCCCCTCTTCCCTCCCCCCTCCTATTATAGTTTATGACGGCTGCCCGCATAAACCCACGAATTTCTTCACATCTTTTTCGGTCGTCTTCGTTGTGTCTGTTTGCAGTTCTCTAATTCGCCCTCTGTGGTCTCCAGACTTGCTGATTTGAGCCTTAAATTGAAATAAATATGCTGTAGAAAATCACTTCAGTGTTTCTGTGAGCTAAGAAAAGAAGAAACTGTGAAAAATATTTATGACAGCGAGAAACGCCTTTTGATGTGCTTTCAACTCGTTTTAAATCCTAAGTCTGGACGAGTAGAGTAGGTGCAGGGGAAACAGGTAACAGTGAGCAGATTCATTGCTTTATCGTTTGTTTACTTCCTAGTGCAGAGACGGGGAGTCGGTCTCCCGAACAGCTGTCAACTCACTGCAGCTGCTTTGTAACATTAACTCCAAACCCCATATACTTTTTCTTTCTTTCTTTCTTTCTTTCTTTCACACACACACACACACACACACACACACACACACACGGAATCAGTTTATGAGACTGCATTCCGCCGGGTAATTATTGAAGCTCTAAATGAAAAATGCATATTAGTTTGAACAGTTTAGATTTCTCGTCTTGCATCGGTATCTGTATTGGTCACAATATGGGAAGAACACATTAACAAGAAGTGAGTTCGGAAGCTGCAAATTAATAACAAAAAATTTTAAGTTTAGGGAAGAAAACATTTTTTTTGTTTTGTTTTGTACTGTGTTTTGAGTGTTTCACTCCGTCGCGTGACATGCCGCCAGTCAGGTCTGTCTATCGCTCGGGTACATATATATCGGGCACCTAAATATCAGTTTTATACATTGCAAGATTTTATTTTCAGCGACCTAACTTTTCTTTTTAAGTGAGGAATCGGTGGTTAACTACTTCACCCCCAAACACCTTTGCTTTAGCCGTCACTGGCGTGATAAAGGTTCTGAATGTGAGACTAGATTTTTCTAAACCTATTTGATATATGTACACACATTTCATGTCGATATCTGTATTTTACTGGCAGTTGAGCAGGTCGCCAGTAAGTACACCGTTGAGGCTTTATACCTCGCCAGCTGGCTGTGTCACGGAGGACCAATCATCGTTTTATTGTTCTTTCAGTTTCCGCTTTGGTCTGCTCTGCCACAGCAGCCGTTGCCGCCGCTAGTGACGATGAGGGTGACAGCAAAGGCGAGGCGGCTTTGTCAGGCGTGGGGTGGAATCGCATCCCCAGGCAACGCTCCTCCGAGCGGCGGCTGAACACGGTGGACAACCGGCGGGTGCTGCAGTGCCCCGAGTGTTACTACGTCACCAAGAAGCGCTATCACATGACCCGACACATGCGCGTGCACACCTCAGAGTTCTTCCAGTGCCACCTGTGCAAATGCAGATTTTACGAGCAGTGCAGGTTGACTGCTCATTATCGATCCCATCATCATGAAGATGCTCTATAAAGGATGCAACTACGCCCTTCATAGAAAACGAAACCAAAAAAAAAAAAAAAAAAATCCCCACCAGTCTATTTAAAGCCTTCCTCGTTTTAAGTTTGTATTGTTAGCGTTGAGCCTGCAATCACTAATGATACTTTGTTTATCCCCGCCCACATTCTTTCATTTCTGGGCTATAAGATGCTGCTAATCCCGTCTTTCTTCCTTCTTCTTGACTATGCGAGAATATCATAGTATCATCATATTTACTGATTCTTTTGCGCTTATCTCGTCATGTCACCCGACTCTCTCTTTCTCTTTCTGTTCTCTGTTGCCAACTTGAATTAGCTTGCAGGGTGAACTCATTGGCATGGCACAATGACGGATGACGTGGTCCCCAGCTTGTCCCCCCCCCCCCGTTCAAAATTTCAGTTTTACTATGGAGTGGTGAAGGAGAGTGTAATTTCGATGGCTTTTCGTCACGTACTCCTTAAGGCAGATGTTTTTCATGTACTGAACTGCAGACGCCAAGATCTGGCCTATGTGTTTCCTCTTCTGACACGAAGAGCACTTTCAGTATGCCAGTGAACGTTCTGTGTTTCTACGTTCTTAAAGCCACGTTAGGGCAAAAGGATAAAATTTCTTTATATGAAAACTAGCGCTTTCTTGTTTAGTCATACTGTATAAGCCGGACGTTGCATAATATTTTGTCGGACTTATTTAGATGTCTTTTATTTTAAATCTGAAGATTTGTGACTCATCTATTTATTGTTTTTATGCACACTGATGCCAACGAAGTGTGGTATATTGTATTTGAAACTTATTAAATGGTATAGCAAAGTCGTACTTTGATTTCTTAGTTTTTAATTAGTGCTAAGTACACATTTGAAGTAACTGAAACTGTG
The DNA here is from genome assembly GCA_004794655.1 of Marisa cornuarietis. Classification (NCBI taxonomy): domain Eukaryota; kingdom Metazoa; phylum Mollusca; class Gastropoda; order Architaenioglossa; family Ampullariidae; genus Marisa; species Marisa cornuarietis. The sequence continues at coordinate 918,539 of SMMW01000135.1, forward strand.
ATGCAGTTAAAAGTCTTCTTTACACGTAACTTGCGAGTGCTTGAATTCTAAAAAAAAAAAAGAAAAAAAAAAGAGAGAGAAAATAGAATGCTGTCCTTATTCGGGTCATGTTGTGGGCGGAGTAGATGCCGTCGAAGGGGTTAACGTGTTCTTATGATCTGGTTGTAATAGTCGTATTCGTTTTGAGGCAAGGGTTGCATATCGGTTGTTTCTGGTCATATATGGGGTCAAACTGCTGTTTTAGTGGGATGGCCGTAAAGAACATTTGTTTAACTGCAGTCAGTGACTAAACATTATTACGGAAGTATCGATACTTTTATATACATCTGAAGTATCAGTTTAAACATGCCTAAGCTATCAGTCCTTGATAGATCCCGAGATATCAATATTTAAACATGTGGTCTATACTCCGCTGCTTTGTTTACAAAACACTGGCCCATCTGCAACACATGGTTGGCTGGTTGTGTTTTACGCCGTGCCAGTAACTAAGACTATATCACTACGAAATTGCAACACAAGATTTTCTTGCTGAGACATATTCACAGAAAGATGCACTAACATATAGCGAAATAAGTTATGGTTCTGCAGTAAAATTGAAACGTTTTTGTTTGAAAACATTAGATCGTGAAATGATATTATCGGGCTACCATAAACTTTTACTGTTAGATGCTCCTTATATGAAGCACGTTCTTTCATCAAAATACTGCGACGTGTTGAACCATAAGCTCATTGGTCGTGTATTGTTTCGATTAATTTTTATTGATCTCCACTTTGAATTCATCAGATGAAACAAATCAATATAGCGTTTTAGGCAGAGAGAGTTATAAAGTGAAACTGAGCTCGATTGGCTGTCTTGCACTCCCTACATTTGCAAACGATTGGCGAAGAGAGGAAATGTCGAAAACAAGAGTGGCACCAAACCATATGCACGCTAAAGATGCCCCGATTTGCAAAACCAACCAGCCAACAAAATAAACAAAACTCGTGGATATTGATCCAGAATTTGTTGTAAAAATTGCATTTAAGAAAACTTTAGGCAGTACACGAGAATAAATCCAAAACCACCATCACCACCACCACCATCATCATGGCTCCAGCTCGAAACCGCTACCCGCGCACAGCACAGACACACCACGAGCAAGGGAGTCGATCTGTTAAATATTTTAGGCAGATTTGCTTTATAGTATTTTTCTGAAAGTTCTGTATGTCTGTGTATGCAGTAGATGCACAGGCAGGCTACTCCAAACTGTGGGTTCAAATATTGCCCCCCCCCGCCCAAAACAAAAAAAGTCGAAAACTGTGTTGTGCTTTAAGAACAGCGTCAAAAAAAAAAGTATACCTCCAAAAATTGGAAGAATAAGGAACATTAAGCAGAAGTCAGCTTACCCACCTGTCAGTGTTTCATCTGTCTGTGTGTCCCAGAATCCACCATGCCTTTGGAGCTTGCCGTCCAAGCAGTCATGACGCAAGGCGTGAGTTTCAGGAAGGCAGCGAAGCTGTTTGGCGTGGGTATCTCGCAGCTCTTCAGCTCAGTGAGCAAGCGGCGCGGCAAAGTCAGTGCTCCGCGAACAGGTCTGCTACGGAAAGACGACGAGGAGCTGCTGGTGCGCCGCGGCCTTCAGGTGGCCCACATGGGGGTGAAGGCCACGCGGGAGGCCGTGACGACGCTGGCGGCCAGGCTGGCCGAGAAGAACCGTCAACCTTTTAAGAACTACATGCCGTGCTACGTGTGGTGGCACAAGTTCAGGCGCACTCACGCCGCGCTGGACGAGGCCCTGGCGAGGGCGTCTGCCGCGGGTCCAGAGGACGATAGGTCTGAGCCAGACAGGACGTACGAGTGATAGGTTTCAGCCAGACTGGACGTAGAAGAGTGTACCTCACGAGAAGGGACAAGAACAATATAAGAAACGGGGAGGACTTCTTATAATTTTGTGCATTGAAAAAACTGTTGTTTCACTACTTCAGCATTTACGTACACAAGTCTATAATCTAAGCGCGAGAGTAGTACAGGTCTAATCTTAAATTCGAAAGCTCAGCAGCCGTTTTCCTTCTTTGGTCATTCAAGTCCGTAAGCTGAAGGGATTCAACATGCTTCTGGGACCGCAGCAACGATTTACGCGTCTGATGATGAGGTCCTCCCTACTCCTCGCCGTTTCCTTATTCTCGCTGCTGTATGCGAAAATTGCCAAATGCGGTCCAAAAACTAAAGCGGATTTTCAATTAAATAAAAATTAATGTAATTTTGAAATGCTTTCTGTGTATCTGTGGTTTGTAGCGCAATGAAAAGTGATAAATAACGGGGGTAAACTACATCAATTATATATCATTAATTCAGAGGCGCCTTCGCGCGCGCACACACGCACACACACAAGCCCAGAACGCACTCAGTGTGTTAAGCAGCATTGTTGTTAGTATTACCTTTTTTTCTTTCATTTTGTATCTATATTTTTACTCTCTTTCTTTCGGTCTTTCTTTCTCTTTGCGTTTTTTGTGATATTGGTTATTCGCGTGCGCGCTAATGTGCTAAATAGTATTTTGTTCTTGTTATTGCACCACACGCTTCGCATTTTATTTTACTTTGTATCTCTCTCATTTCTTTCTCTCTTTCTTTATCTCTCTCGTGCCTTCTTCGTGATATTGATTATTTAACACACGCCAGGACGCTGAATAATGTGTTAACTGGGATATTTCTTCGGTTAGTTAAACAGCACATTTACCTCTCTCTCTCTCTCGCCTTTTCCTTTTATGTCGCACACATTCGCGAACAAAGTACAGGTTCTCGACTTAGTCACAGATGCTAGATAGCACATAGCCTCGATTTTTCTGGGAAAGAATACACTCGCGGAACATTCAAACACATTGTCATTATTTTGTTGTTCTCGTCACTGTTTTAGATGACACAAACCGAGCAGACACACTGAGTGGCAAGCGGGTAGCGCACGTGCTGCTGACGAGGGCAAGAAGCCACCTCGAAGCTGAGCCGTCGGAAGGGTGTGTCACTACCTTCACGGCCTCGCCTGTCAAAAGCGAGCCGCTGGAGATTAGTCCGGAAGCCGACGAGGATCAGCATCTGTCGGAGGAGACCCCCGGCATCACCAAGCGCCGCAGGATGGGGCGAACCACGCAAAGGCGGGAGACGCTGCACCACAACTTCGATCTCAGTCCCCCTCCTCGCCGCAAGAGGCGGGGCTCACGACCCAAGAAAGAGTACCTGTCGGAGAGCGACGAGGCGTCTCTGGTGAAATTTGTGCGCAAGAAGATGAAGGTGAGCATCGGCTGCACGCGGCAGGAGCTCTTCGACATGGCGGTGAAGCTGGCGGAGAGGCGGGGCACGCCTTTCCCGGACGGCCGCCCCACCGTGTACTGGCTTCACTCGTTCCGCAAGAAGAATCCTGGCATCGCTCTGCGCCACAGCAAGGAGACCAAGTGGTACTCCGACCGCACAGCCCGGTCCACCGAACCCTTCCTGACCCGCTTCACCAAGCTGCTGACCGCCACTGGGCTGCTCAGCCAGCCGGCCAAGGTGTGGACCATGGACGACCGCGGCCTGCAGCTCAGCGTCGGCGCGCAGAAGATCACCACCATCGTCTGCGGCAACGCCCACGGCGCCATCCTGCCACCTTTCATCATCTTTCCTTTGCTGTCCGACTCGGACAGCGCCCTCAGTAACTACGACACCGAGCGTGCCCCCGAGGGCACGCAAATTTCCATGTCGGACAGCAGTTGGACCGGGAACGACATCATCCGCGCTTGGTTCGAGACCAGCTTCCTGCCTAAGATCGGGTCCGAGCGCCCGCAGATCCTCATTTACGGGGGCTACGAGGACGGATCGCATTCGGCCATCCCGCAGATGGCTCAGGAGCACGGGCTGCATAGCGTGGCCTTGCCGGCTCAGACCTCCAACTGGACGCAGCCCTTGGTGCGGTCCGTCTTCCGCACCTTCACCAGCGCACTGTTTGCCGAGTGCGACCGCCTGACCGCCACGCGCGGCCAGGAGCTGACCAACGGCGAGTTCTTCCGGGTGTTCTCGGCCGCGTGGCGCCAGATGACCCCGGGCGACCTCCGTAGGGGTTTCTCGGACTGCGGCATCGAATTGTGATGTGGGATGATGTGTAAAGAAGAAGGGGTTTGTTTTAATATTCCAAGTTTGTGAAGAATATAGTTGTGAAAACATTGAATGCAAATATGTATATTTTAAAATTGTCATCTAGACAAAACCTCCTTCAGAAATGACCCCTACTGAAGGCAGAGAAAGATGTGACACGGCTAGCAGGCCGTCCACCGAAAAGAAAACTCTATGGGGACAAAAGGGACACGCAAGACACTGGTCTTTTGCCCAGATGGCTGGCCTGAAAGTATAGTTTAGCGAAAAAAACGAAGAATAAAATCTATTTCAGGGGACTTTAAAGCGCTTGTTTAAGACTGCATTATAAGGACTATTATGATTCATCAGATAACTTGACACAGACGTTTGCTCACAACAAAGGTTTATCCATAAATTTATCGTGATACATAAGAACTTACTAGCGCAAGTTTCGGGAATCGTCAGGGTCCGTCTGTCTGTCTGCCTTCCTCTCTGGGCGTGGTCGAGATTTTTGGTCAGTGGAGAAGTCACTAAAGCCTCTCACTCTCTGTTACTACACTCGCATTCACGCATAATTTTTTAATTATATTGTCTCCCAGACTATTTAAGAAAACTATGCTCACAGGGAAATCTATAACAAGGAATATTCATTATTAAAAATACTTAATACAACTCATATACATTTATTAACTATAGCTGCACGTGATACAGTGAAAGGGAACTTCGTGTAGGTTTGCATTTTTCACATTTTTTTTAAGGTGGAGGGTTTCAATGTGTAAACAAAAACTTGATTTATCTGCTGACCATCTTGTTCTGATTTTTCCGATGTGCGTTTTTGCAATGCTTCTTCGTTTATGCTTACACCTTTTATGCATCAGGTTTGTTCGACGATTGTGATTTAATAAACTGTACCTGGAACTGTTTCACCGTTTCTTGTGAGTTTTGACCACTTCCGCCACCACCCCCCAAGTGATCACTGGCAATTGGTTGCTTGTGAGTCTTGTCATTATTTTCACGTTGTGAACTTCTTACTAGGCGATGAATCGAGTCTGTAGCTCAGCCTTCTGAACCCCCAAGCATACTCGGGTCTTTGCCCTCATGCACACAGCTACATCTTGGCGCTGCCCTGTGTTGTACTGTCCTGCGCCCCGGCTCCTCTTATTCCTGCGGATCTCCATGGCAACCTTCGGGGAAGTTCATCGATTTCTGGCACAGTTGGAGCCCCGCTGTTGCAATGGATTTTCGGGTTTCTCGACGTGCAGTAAAACTGTTGACGGTCAAGATGAAGGTAGCAGAACCGTACATAACGCCTTAGCCAGGGATTAGCAGGAATGGGTCTGGTGGCTGGAGAAACAACTGGTGAACAATTCCACATAAGAACGATAGCAAGACAGTGTGAGTAAAGCAAAGTGGCTTGAAAGTCGTCTACTGTACAGCATCACCGCCTAATTAAAGTCACACAAACGTACATTGGGAACCAGAGCAGCCTGGACCGGGGACTCTGGGGCCCGCTGCGTGACGTCGCGAAGGGCTAGCAGGACAGGCTGTTAAACTGATATAAACTGATCTTTGATATAAAATACTATAAACCTGAACTGTCAAGTGCTGGGCATAAACCACTTAGCTTACGAGACACGACGTGTTTGTTCACATGGGTTCTGGACACAGGTTTTTAACAGGGGTGGTCGGAGTAAACTCAATTCTTCACACACACACACACACACACACACACGAGTTTTGGCGATCCTATCGCGCAATGGCTGGTTACCAAGACAGCGATGATCGTGCCTTCTGGATTCATTCCTCACAGGCTGCTCAGACACACACTTAATATAGTACCTGTTTACAAGGTTGTACTTGCGTTGATCAGCAACAGACAACCAACACACATATGCGTATCCTTCCCACCCACCACTCACCCTGTTTTTAATCTGGCACATTTTGAACAGTCTTCACCCTCCCAGTTGTCGTGTCCCATTTGCAAAATATGTGTCTCTCGTAGCTTGACATACAGTTTTCGGGCATGGATTGAGTCAATTCTCTGAAGTCCAGTCATCGTCAGCTTTTGTCGGAACATGTCCCCTTAAAATGCTATTCAAGGAGACTCAAGTCCTACTAAATTTTCTCTTGAACGCATCTCCCAACTTGACCTTGTGTTTGAAGCGGTCCGCAGACTCACAGTAAAAATTGACAGGGAACCTTGTTGTAAGAGCAAATAATCTTCATTGTTATTTTGGGTGAAAATATCTCGGTAGTGAATGAATGGGCAATGTTAATTATTATTTAGAACACCAACCGTCAAAGGCGGAGAATGGGAAGAGGCAATGTAATTATTAGCCTACAGTACTCATGCGAACTTTACAGAATATTTCTTACCCGAAGGACACAAAAATAGCATAACAGTATTGTGTTTTTTTTAATAACCTGGTCCTAGCTGTTTGACTCCTAGGTACTTTCGCTTGTAGCAAATAACGCTTGCTTCTGCGTGAAGCGCTGTCTTGTTCGTTGGAGCTCGCATTAAGAATTCACTCGATTAGTTTGTCTTATTTATTTCATTTTCATTTACTTAAGACAAAAATATGAGTCCTTTCTTTCAGATACAATTGTATAATTCTAATCCTACGTAATTTTACGTACCTAACATATATATATATATATATATTATCGTCAGTGTAGTTGATTTTTAAACAGCATCCATTGCATAAGTTAATTTTCTACCTGCATTTACATTTGACAATATCATGGCGCTATACTTCTCAACAAAAAGGAGAAGAATTTTAGCTAGAGTTAATGAGCATTTAGATTATGCTAGGACTTCTAGTAGAAGTAGCGACGAATAACACAAAATCGACTAACAACAATGCAGTGTTTGATCCGCTAAGGGCCAGTACCATTGTTAATCAGACCTGACTGGCAAATTGTGCTACTGTACTGTAACAAGCACAATTGAACGGGAGTGTACCTCCAATCTCCATTTTTGCTCTTCAGAAGCAGTAGATAGTGATACTATGAGCAGCGAAGATTTGGTTTCTACTGAAATTTCCGTTCTTATTGCCGAACTTGACGGCAAGAAGAAAACAGCGATGTGAAGTTTGATTCTGATTCTGATGGTGAGAATCAGAAAATCTGCATATAGGTCTGAGTTTGTGGATGTTAAAAACAACATTCATATGACCGATTGCAGTAGGAGAGCTTTAGTGCTTACTACGTAAGTTGCATCCTTATCTTTCCAAGGACCCTAGAACGCTAATGAAAACACCACAGAACTACAAACTAAAAGCTGTTGGATCTGGTTCTTACTACCATTTTGGTATTTTAAACTCACTGTTGGCTAGAATTTAAGTTCAGGAAGCTGCCATGTAATGCTCCAAGTTAATGTTGATGGCTTTCCACTTTTTTTTAAGTCATCTGGAACTCAGCGCTTGCCAGTCCTTGGTCAAGTCTCTGATCCTTTCGTGACTGACCCTTTTGTCATTGGTCTTCACTGTGGCAAAGACAAATCAAGCAATGTTCAAGACTGCATCATTTTGTTACAGAAATGTGTGGCCTGCAAGAAGGTTTTCATTGTCTTTCAGGAGTCGCTGAGAAAGTGACATTATCTTTATCATGTTTTATTTGTGACACACCCGCACCTTTGTTAAACAAGTTTGTTAAAGAGTCCCACACGTTATTCTCTTAAAATGCTGAATGCCATTTTTCATTTGATTTTACTTGATTTACCAAAAAAACTAATTATAATATTCTTTAATTGCAGGTCCCACTGACTTTGACCCTGGCTCAGTTAATTTTACCAGTAAGTTTATTTTCTGTCTCTCTGTATGATTTCGTGAACACTATACACGCACACGTTTGTGTTTTTAATGGTCTACATGCTTATCCTTATATCCATCTAAACATTCTGTTAATTTCAAAACATGTTGTCAATAGACTTACATGCCTAGTTTATATTTATCATTACTTTAAGGGCTAATAATAGTATTTTGATTTCAGATACATTATTGAACAGACTTAGCAGAAAAATTGAAGAGCAGAGTGGAGTGCTACAGAGTGTGTTCCACAAAGTGAATCAGATCACGCTGCTTTTTCAAGATGTGGACGTGTTGGCTACAGCAGCGTTGCCCGATGGCTTATCCCTGCCCCTAAATAGTCAACAAGAAGCAGACAGGCTGGAGGAGGACTTGATGGACAAGGGATTTAGAACAAAATTGGTTTGTCATTAAATACAACGTGTTTGTAATAGACACCCTTTTTAAATTTCACCTTTAGCATTAACTGATATATCAATCACGTTATGCTATACAGTCTTGATAAACTATTTACCAAACTGACAGGATATTTTTTTTAAACAGGTTAAGCACCTCTCTTGTATTGGAGGAGACTCCGTCACTGCTCTTGTACGGAGAATTTTAAACCGGCTTTTTTCGAAGGATCTGTCTGTAAAATATAATTTTACTGGCGCCAAAGGAAAAAAGAGCTTTCAGTCACTTCAGCTGAGAAGTGTTTTAATTGGTACGTAGTTTTTGCTTGTTTTTGTTTTTGACTTCTTTGAGGTGTACGTCAGTCTGTACTTATACAAAGGACAAAGTTTCCAAACTAATTTTTCAAAATAGTGAATCTAAGTACTATTTTCTCTACATTTCGAAGTTTTTTTATTACGTAAAATAGTATTTAAGTCTACCATTACAATTTCCTTCTGTGCACAGCCGCAGTCCGTAAAACGTTTGCTTCTACATCGGAAACAGAAGTAGATGTCATTGCTCGAAAATGGTTTGGGAATGCAAGAGACAGGGATGGAGGGAGGACTCGAAGAGCGATGTCATCTAATGGTGAGTGGAATTAAAAATAAAATTAGTTTGTTCGGTTTAAATTATGAATGTGAGCATCGTTTTATTCTTTGTTGATTTTAATCAATAAGCCTATTTACCTTACCTTTTGTACTAAGGATAAATTGGCTACCTTCAGATAGCATCTGTTCAAGCCTACTCAAATGGTCATCAAATCATTACAATTTAACATCTTTTCATTCGACTTTTGTTCACCTTTTTATAGTCTCACTACTAATTAGTAGATTTTTTGAAGCTATAAGATTTCATCTAAATTTGAAAGGTTTGTTCTACGTATATTTGAAAAACCAAGATATGTAAATGTATTGTTATTGATTTTTGTTTTTTCTTTTCTTCCACAGGAACTCCACCACTCCTGGATTGATTTTTTATTTCTTATTTTTTAAATTCTCTTTTATCTTGTAAGTGAATAATTTGTTTGGTTTTCATTTTTTAGACAATTTGTTCAAAAAATAACTTGCCTGTCGTAAAAAAAATTAATTTTTAATTTTTTTTATTACAGTAGAAACAATAACACGTAATAGTAGCAACAATAATAAAAAAAATCGTTATTACAAGAATGTGTACAGTACAGCAATTCCAAAGGTGTGAAAAGATTTCTATAAGGCTCCCATTGTTGATCAAAGATTGACAATTCCATATTGCTAAGATCCGATCAGCTTTCCACTTTCATTTGTCTATGTAATTCTTGGATAAAAACCTGTATACATAAAGTTCTGATGCTAAATCTGGATTTATATGTGTAAAACTTTGCCATTATTATTGTACGGTCCATTGTTTTATCAGTTAGGATACTTCACTATATCCAAATAAGATGTGTAGTAGTAAATTTAAAATCATTTACATGTTTACATTTATTATTTATCCTCTTTTCTAATACTTTCCAAAATTCTTGAACATAATTACATTTCACAAATATGTGTTTAATCATTTCTTTTTCTTCGTTACAAAAGATACATACGTTATTACTTAAAATCATATCTGTAGTTTATACTCTGTGTGCAAGTCTAACCTGGAGCAATTTATACTTACTTTAATGAATTTTACTTATTTTAAGAAATATCCTTTTAAAGCTTAATTCGCTTTGCAGTTTTTTTCATCCACTTTTGACAACAATTTTCACACTCGTTATCATGTAGTATATTGTAATAAACCTTTGAACCTTTTCTTTGTGAAAATATAAGTATTAAGGAAAACTGCAAATCAATGCCTATGTTTTCGTCGATAGATACTTCTTTTGTTGCTTCAAATACGTTTTTCACTGCTTCTACACACCTCATAAATTCTAAAAGGTTTGTATTTAGCTGATTTGTTTAAGATATTCGTATGTAAAGAATCTTCCCTTTTTTTCAAGTACATATCTAATGCTAAACATATTTTTGTCAGCCTATCTTTGTAAATAAAGGACTTACCATCAATCTTAGTATCAGCGTTATAAAAGAGGGGTACGTTCTGCTAAGAGCATATTGGCCTTGTCGATTTTAATTTTTAAAACACCTATATGTAGAGCATCCTCCCTCCCCCGCCAAAAAATTAACTCTTTCATAAGATAGCTCGTAACCCAGCTGTTCTAATTCATTTCTGGTACTGTAGCTTGAATTATGTTCGTCCATCTATGCTCATTGTATTTCAGTTTTATAATCCACGATAGTTTTAAACCCGAAATAAAGGATGACACGTTTAGTACTGGTCTTTTTACTTATTTTATCTGGTTTTTGATTCCATACAAAAGCATAAATTAAAGATTGTAATTTATTAATAAAATAATCTGGTGGATTTGGCAGCAGTAACCAAACGTACAATGATTTTAATATAAAAAAACACCCAGTAAATATTATTGACACTAATTTTTACGTAAATAATTTGTTCAAAAACAACTTTTGAAAAGCTGTTGAATGTTTTCTTGCATGGTGCGCCAGCCTGTGTAATAGTGGCTGTAAAGGAGTGTAAGATTGGCTGAGGGATGCAAGCGGAAGGTTTGGATGCGGCCTACAGACGGGGCTTTAACGGGAAATGACGGCTGAAAGGGAGTACAACCGCCTGGATCCCTTGACGATACTGCTTCCAAATCCCGCCGGGTTCCGACTCTGGTTTCCCGCAAGGGACCCATGATTTCTTGCAGGCTGGGTTACTACAAATATACAGCAAGCAGTATTTTAAGGGATCGTTTTTCTTCACATATATATACTTTAAATAAATATTTACAGCATTTTCTTTCACACTATTCTTAAACAGTTTTGAATTACTTTACTTTAAAAACCCACAAATAATGTGGCTTCAACATTTTTCAATTTTGTTTCATTTTCAGAAAAGGACACAGAACTATCTCTTAGAGAAGAATTAAGGTGAACATTGATAAACAAATTAATCACACTCCCTTTCAGATCACAAGCGCTTAGTGGACAATAGAGGTCACTGCTCATTAGCTCCCCCAAAAGAAGTCGACAACTGAGATTTTAATTTGTTTCCAGGAAGTAACTGGTCAATATTCTTGATATAGGCACACTCTAACATCTTAACTGTCTCACTCAGTATTTTCCATTAAACTGTTTGTTTATAAGAAACGTTTCTGATTCTGTGAGAGACCCTGCAATAAATGTTTGACATTGATCACAAATCTTTCCCAAAACATTTTTGTGGTGTTTCCATGCATGAAATGGCTAGAGGGTCACTATAGTTATCATTATCAAAGTTATTGGAACTGACATTATTATTTACTCTATCACTAATGGCCTTGTCATTTAAACATAGTCATAGTCATTCTCATCAATAAAATCATGTCCTGTTGTTTGTCATTAGTCACAGATATCAGAGTCAATAAAACAAAAACTGTGATTGTCACCTGGCGATTTCTTCCAATGACGAAAGCCTTGAATGATGATACTATAAACAAATTTCAGTAGGTTCACCATTGCATAAGTAAGAATCGATCTCACACTTTCACAGTATAGTAATTCTATTCATTTTAATATTCATAGTGACGAGCAACTGCCTTGTAGCAGACGGCTCTCAACTACAGTACACTTATCGTAAATTGCGAATAAATACATAGCTTACCTCTCTTCATCCTTTGTGAAAGTGTGGAAATTTTTACCTTTCAAGCTTCTTACCTTTAAATCTGGCGTTATTATTGCAACAAAAAAATTGTCCACTTTGCCTCACACGATCGCCTTCGCTGGCTTGTGCCCTGTTCTGTTTTTAAGATCAAGTTACGAAAGATGATTCTAACCGATGGGTTTCCTCCTCGGTTACGAGTGCACCCTCTCATTATCTATCTTCATTGGTATCGCATATCCCTTCGAGCGTCTGCTTCACTGTTAAGCGCAAAGTACATCTACGTCCATTTCCTCGCCCCATGTACTTACCAGTAGTCTTTGACTTTCTATGATACTATGGAAAGCAAACAACCTCAGTGATCACCAGCTCGTAGTATGCCCCAGACAGCTAAAAAAGGGTAAAAAAGAATTGAGTGTGATAAACATATTATAAGGAGATTAAACGGGAACACGTGCGAGTGTCGGTAAGTAAATAGAACATTTTGCATGCAGCTAAATGACGAAGAAATAGGTTTTTCCATCGATAAACATGCTTCAAACTATCGTTATATTTTTAATTGTAAAAAAAATCTTATCAGCAGTTAGTTGTAACTATAAATTAAAACGCAATGCTTGAAACTATCAAATAAAAAAAAAATTACAGGAGTTTCTCTTAGACAAACACTTATGAAACGTGTTTACATTTTATTAACAATAATACACACGGGAAAATTAACTCAAATGCGCCCACTTAGTAACAGACAATCAGTAATAATACAACGTAGACTGCAATGGCCATGATTGTTGCCCATTAAATTTTGATCTGATTGACTTACCAGTCTGCTGAATGGATTCAGTTTGGACCATTTAATTACTTTTGTTAACTTCATTCGAAGCTTCTAAATAAAGTTCCAATCTGTAGGGCTGTATTCCAAATTCAGCTGTTTCATTTTTGGGGCAAAAAATATCGCTTCTTGAACACGACAACCTCAGTGATATTTCTTCGTTTGACTTGAAGACTGTTACAAATACTCAGAGCGCGTAAGAGAACTCTTCAGTACAGGAGAGTAATTTTTCCCGCTTTCCTAGTGGCAGGTAGAATGCCGATGTTTGAAGGCTTATATCTTTAAAATTAAGCATGATTATTTATTTATATTTTGGAATTATTATTTTAAAACGAACTTAACCCGATCATAAAGAAAAATGTTGCGCTCGGATTGTACTTTAAGAGCATGCTCTATATGAGTGTGAGTACGCGCTATATAAATCTTTAATATTATTATTATTATTATTTCCCAAGTGGATCAAGGATATGTCTTGGTTTGGCAAATGTATGCATCCTTTTATCTCTCTCTCTCTCTCTCTCTCACACACACACACAGGTACCTACAGATAGACGGGCTAGAACAGTCGGTGCTGAGTCACGCGCTGAATGGACAGGACTGCCTTGGGTAACACACTGGAGCGGAACCTCCATGTCCTCGTCGTCAGTGCCCTGTAACATTTACCTGAGGGCAAAAGCTGGAAGTGATGGGTTCGTGGGTGTCTGAGTGCGAATGGTCCTAAATAATATTATGTTTTCTGGTCGATGAATATTGAAAACAGAAACAACAGACTGAAAATCACTACCAACATTTCTGGAGGCTGACTAAACAATATGTTCAAGCGGATTCTGCTATAACGGGGTGCACTAGCCCACAAGGCGTGGAACGATTGCACTGTTACAGACCATGGGGGAGAAACAAAGCATGCTTTCAATCACAAAATGATAGAATCGCTCCTTATGGCTAAAAAGTCAGATCACAGATCGTTTCAATCCCTGACTTAAAGAACCTTTGGAGCCGTTCGTTGTTTCATTGTCACACTTCGATCCATTTGGCTAGTGTGATGTATAAACGCTACAGGTAAGATATTATTTCCCAAGGGAAACAAGGATATGCCTTGGTGTGACAGATGGATGCATCCTTTTACCGCATAAAATAACTACGCACATGCGCGCGCGCACTCACACACATACCTACAGACAGGAAAGGCGGGAAGAGAATTGGTGTTTTACACCCCGCTAGCAGCTAAGGTTACATACATCAGAGTAAAGTAGCCAACCTTGTAAGCAGATGCCACAAGCAGAGAAAGAACAGCGTGCCCGAGACGAGATCTGAACTCAGGACAGCCAGCCTTCACTGTATTGGTGACAGGCGCTAACCACTGCGCCAACGGACGCGGAATTATTTTTCCCACCTTAAATGCGGACAGGAAGGTTTCAAGCAATCAGAACCCCCCAAAAATGTTTTTCGTCATCTAAGGTATACCACCAGACCGCAATGGGAGACAAAATTATTGTTACCTCCCTGAATAAGAGTAGAACTTTAGCTAATCAAAGTGCAATAACGTGTTGCATCGTGCTTGGCTTAGCCAACAAGAAAGTAAACAAGGCTTAATGAATTTGTTGTTTTATGTAACTATATGTAAGCAATTTTTCTGTAAACAAAACTCTAACCACAGATCTAACCAGCACCCTAACCTAACCCAAACCTATCCCTAACCCTAATCCAAACCTAAACCCGCTAGTTCAAATCCTAAACCTGACGAATCTTAACGAACCCTCAAGTAATGGCTACAGCTAAAACCGATCTCGACAAATAACAAGCACACAATATAATGTGAATTTATAACGCGCAGCATCGCGCCCAAGATAGATCGTACTCTGCGCAGACCAATAATGATAAATGAAAGATAACAGTGGACGGTGTGATACGTATATAATAATAATAATAATAATAATAATAATAATAATAATAATAATAATAATAAAGCAGATTTATATAGCGCAATTTTCAACTCCAGAGTCGACTCAATGCGCTGTACAGTGTATGGGGTTAGTTTTAAAATCACTGAAAAATAGCAGAATTCTTGTAGTAAGATCATCAGATTAGTTTTACAATCACTGAGAAATATCCAGATTCTGTTCAAGAATTTCCGGACTGAACTACTGGAGGCAATCAGCAGTATGCTAGGATAGTCATAGACTGTGGAGTTGTGGAAGCCAGTGAGACACACCTGTCCGCTAGCTGATATAAAGCATGGGTAGTCTTCACACCCCTGTGTATGACCAGCAGGTCACGGCAAGAACCATAGCCCACGACAAGCATGACTGTCCACAGTTCATGGCGATGGACGAAGCTACAGTAATGTGGGAGAAGTCTCATATTGTAACTGCTTGGTTAATACTTCTTTCTATACATAAGAGAACTCGTGATCTAAGTTTTCTAGATCAATCCGCTTAACAGCCACCTACAGTCTCTGTTGTCGAGTGCGGAGCTACATGCAGTGTGGTTGTATCTGTGAGACCTTTGGCTATTCCTGTATATTGCTGATAGACATAGGCCACACTGTCAACCTGCACGATGACCACTTCTGATGACGATGACTCATTGATGTTGATAGTGACCTTCACCTTGTTTTCTGCCAGTGGTGGGGAGGTGATGTCGTCAGGTTACTTGCTGGTGGAGAATCAGACAACTGAGATGCGGAATAAGCACACTGATTTGTTACTGATTTGTCTGACATACCCTTTGTCTGTCTTTAGCCTCTTGTCACTCTTGAATCTATGAACTTTACCAGCTACTTGTTTTAGCAAGTCGTCTGCTCCGGGACCCGTGCTGGCTCTCAACGGCC
The DNA here is from genome assembly GCA_004794655.1 of Marisa cornuarietis. Taxonomy (NCBI): domain Eukaryota; kingdom Metazoa; phylum Mollusca; class Gastropoda; order Architaenioglossa; family Ampullariidae; genus Marisa; species Marisa cornuarietis. The sequence continues at coordinate 934,177 of SMMW01000135.1, forward strand.
GTGAGTTCAGAGAAAAGCCTTCGTGTCGCTGTGTGATCTAAAGATCTTCAGAAAAAAGCGTTATGGCGTCAGGCAGAAAGCGACGCAGCGAAGAAAGTACTGACTTACACAATGGGCACTAAAAACACAACAAACTAAGAAAAATACAAAAATTGTGGAGAGCCGCCTCCCTCAAGCCTGTTAGGCGAGGGGACGCCACTCCAACGATAATTGGACTTATATTGGACTTATATTTCTATTATTTATTTAATTGGACTTATTGGACTTAAGTACTTAAAAGAAGCAGTCACTCCATATTGACGCCACTTCCATATAGGCACACTGAACAACATAAAGATGAGGTACAATTAAGAGTAGAACGGATAGCATTGCTTTATGAAGGTATGAAGGGATATAGGTACTGTAAACAGTGTGAGATGGAGTCATTACATGATGGTTATGCTAACCTGTCATGCTGACAGACAGTATTGCAAGGGAGTTCAGAATAGTAATTCAGGGAAAAGATATGTTTTCTGAGAGCGTTTGAATGTATAGCCTTCGAGTCAGAGTGGCGAATGTGATGTGGAAGAGAGTTCCACACATGCAGACGTCACCACACACACTCAAATCAAGGTGTCATTAAATTTCGTATTCTATCCATGACTCCTACTGAGAGTATGCTCCCTAGTGAACATATGTGCTATCAGCTATATAAATCATTCGCTTTATTTTTTGTACACCTACAAAAAAGGTAACTAAAAAGTCTTTGCACTACATAAGATATCAATATAGATATAAAGACTTTTCCCAGTGAACGCCTTTCATAATAATATCCATATTTTGTTTCTCTCTGATGCCAATATATGATGTTCTGATTTTCATTTCGCTAGATGACACACACGGTTGTATCATCGCGCGTACGAATGACTTTTAGGCGAAGAGTGTTGTGAAACTCTCTAACAAAACTAACAAAACTATTGTTTCCTTATTGAATACAGTAAGATATTACGTTGATGATTTACTAAAGAAATTTGTTTCTTTTTCATTAAGTATTACACTTATTTACTTATTTTCGTACTGAATGATGCTACTTTATGACTTTTAAAAATTAAGTTTGGTATCTAGTATTTTGGTTGGCCATATTTGTTAAATTAGAGCTGCGCGCGCACGTTATCCGGGAGCGTCTCATGCCGCCATATTGAAATTTTTGTTCCTTTGTGTTTGGATGATATAAGGTAAGGTCACTTTTACCATTTCAGGTCATGCCATTAACATGTCTCACTATGTGCGAGACACAGTAAAGAACACAGCTTCGTTTTGTATGTTATAGCAGCTGTTAAAACTTAGCAGCAAATAATTAAAATAACTCGTATGCAATAACAAACTTATTTTACTTACAGTACTTGGCGAACATCCACCAAGCCAAAGACATTTTCAGTCAGTAGTAGCAGAAGTGTTTATATTTTTAAAGATATATCTGCTGCTAGTATTAGAGTAGAAAAACAGTTTAGAAGTCGATCAAGAGTTTGTGAAATGAATAAAAGACGCATTGCAAACAACGCTTTGTTTAGCCATCGTGAAAATTGTCTCATTTTGTTGAGAATACAACTGGTTCCTTGGATTCATTCAGCAGTTTGAGGTAGCACCAGTAGGCATGAAATCAGCGACGTGCTGGTCACGAAGATTTTTGGAGTTTGATTAGTAAATACCAACTGTGGAGTTTTCTCAATTTTTCGGATTGAATCCGCAAACTCTTATCGGTTGATTTCATATGGCGTGGAAGTGCAGCCTTCTATCTGATCCAAATAGATGTTAGGATTACCAGTAGTAGTGAATACTAGATCAAGCAGTAGTCTGTTCATAAATTGGTTATAGCGACGGTAGATTTATTATTTTGGTAAAAGACACGATAATATTTTTTAAGAGCATTTGACCTAACATTTGCATACCTTTATTTTTGAAGGTGTGGTGTTCCAAACATTCAGAACTTTTTTTTCAAAAGTTGATTTTGATTGCCCGAATCCTTTACAGTGACATTTATTGGCTAACACAAGTAGGTATTTTAATGATGTTTATTTATCAGTCATCAAATATTTATCATTTGGAAGGTACACCTTATTGCAAGGCCAAAGAGGTCATGCTCCTATTGCTTGATGAAATTTGGAAACTGTACCTGTGTATGTGATTATTCTTTTTAAATTTCAGATGCAGTCATATTGAGCAATAATGGATCCAGAATCTTCATCAAAGTTCATTGGTTCCTTGACCAAGTTTTTGCAGTCTCTTTGCAATGGCTATGTTGACTTTGAAGATGGTGTTGAACTTATTGGGCACATTTATCTGAGTGTTGATACAGGAAGAAAGATAGATTATATTTTGAATGAAAAAGTGTGTAAAAGTGATAATTCAGTGACTTTTATTAGCAATAGCTTTCATGCTCAGCCAGCTGATAAGGTAAAAACTGCAGTAGGTAAAAAGTCATCTGAAGACAAAGCGGATGGAGGCATAAGGAAAGATGAAGATATTTTATCGGAGTCAGCTGATTCCTTGCCCCGTACTTCAAACGTTGGCCCCAGTCCTGGAAGAAGTGTCAGTTCCCTGAGACCAGGTATTACATCACAAAATCGAGGCTTAAAACGTCCAGGTTCCCCGCTGATTTCGAGAAAAGCAGCCAGCCCACCGCAGCGTCGACCTCTGACTCCTCCTTCACAAAGACGCTCACAGTTGCAATCTGCTAAAGTTTCCCTTGGAAGTCCAGCATCATCTAAAAATATTCCTTCCTCACCATCATCATCAAGCCAAGATAATATTCCATCCCCGTCATCAAAGTTGAAAACTCGCAATGATAACATAACTTCTATCCAGACTGTCCAGATTCCAACAGATGGTGGGGATGCAGATAAGGATAATCAGGTCCAGCCAACTCTTTTACCTGTTGTTCAAGTACCTGACCTTTCCAGCTTTCTTGGGTCTGCATCTAGTGAAGGACAAGATGTTTCTCAGGAGCATGGGCTGGCCACATCTGATGATACAAAGCCTGACACAGATATAACATTCATTAAAGAAGAATTTATCCCAGGTGCCTCAAGCTGTGCTCAGGGAGGCACTGGTGGCCAACCATCAGGTTTGAACCTTATGGTATTCATTAGATAGATTTGAAAATGCATCTTTTAAGGAAGAATATGCAATATATGCAACATTTTTCAATACTAGGTGGCATTGCTGTTAATTCTATGCTGCCATTAACCTAATTATACTTATTTAGCTTATGTAAACAGAACTAATCTACACCTTATATTAATATTGAAATTAGACATGCCCCTCATGCCTCTGGAATTTACATAGAGAAGTTTCAGTTTGTATAGTGTTTACCTGCCAGGATTAAGTATGCTATACCTAAAACAGCAGATGGTGTCGCCTTGGTAGTTACTGCTGAGTTGTACAGGTATTTGCCATCCTGATACTCTTAATGATTTATGATGGCTTTAGGTAGTAGAGATTCAGCATGCTTCTTAACACCTGTGAACATATTTCGATAGAAATTTCACTACATACTTCGAAGAGCTGGACAGTCAGGATGGTGTTTCGTGACTTTTTAAATATTTCATATGAATTTTCCTTTATATTGAATAAAACATTGGCCAAGCTCCTGCATTATAGATTATTGCTCTTCCTTGGGCACATTTAAGCCTCCAGATGCAGATCAGAAATAAAGTCATATCTTTTACAGTGTTGCTGAGTATTTGTATTATATTCAGTTGGAGAGGGGGAGACTCTGTTTATAATTTGAAGTATGTGAGGTGATCCTCCATTTGACCAGGAAGATGATAGTGGGCTGAATTCAATGACATCATAGAAAATATAGACTGGGGCATGGTTGAACTAAAGCAGGTTATCTGATATTTATGATGTCAGAACAAAATAATTTATATTTTTGCTGGCATATCCTTAGGTCGTTCTATGGAGGAGCAGTTACAAGACTCAGGAAGTCCATCTGGTTTGTATCCTGTTATGCTGCATCAGAACACTGCAGCCTTTTCAAATACTGGTAGTGGTTTTCCAACTGGCTTCCCACAACTTGGCAATGCAACAGCTACATCATCTCGTGCTGGCTATAACCAGCCAGTTCCCAGTACCTCAGCTTCACAAGCTTCTGCTGACATGTTCTCCAATCCCATTCCGGGTACGTCCAGTCAAGACAGCAGCAGTGGAGATCCTGCAGGTGGGTGTCTTTAAAAAGTTTATCTTGGCACTTAGACAAATCCATGTGCTTGCAGAAAATGTTTTATAAATTGCGTGAAAAATGACGATTTTGGCTTTGGTTTTTCTGCGAAATATGGGAAGATGTTTAACACAATGTAGACACAAGGCTAAGCGACGGTTTGACCCCCTTGGACGCATGTATTTACCCCTTTTTCAAAAAATCATAAAAAATTAACTAAAAGAGATAAAAGAACAATTCAAATTGATAATGATAGATCAAAATGTGTAGAAAACGATCATTCTTACCTTAATCTTGCTTGAGAACTCACATTTATGGTATTCCAAACAGAATTGGGTATATGAAGATGAGTTTTGAAAAAAAGTTTTTTTCACACGTGCTCGCTTCAGCCATGTGCTGGTCTTCTAATCGTCTTTCGTCAACTAGGCCTAATTCATCGTCACCTCCCTCTAAAATTATATTTTTGTCTACGTCAGTACATTCTTGTTCGTCACTGTTATAGTCTCGCATTTCTAATTACATTTCATCGTCCCAATCGCCAAGAAACAAATCGCACACCTCTTGAACTGTGTAGCGCCTTGCCATTTTTTCCAGTGGAAAAGAAAGGGCACCATGGGTAAACGCAGAAACTTCCGATCAAAACGTCGTGACGTGCAAGGGAGATAATTGTGTTCAGAAATGCCTATTCTAGCGTAGCTACGCATTTTTTCTACTAAATTATGCACTTTATAAGTCTAAAAAAAATTGTAAAAGTGCGTGGGACACAGATGTGCGACGCGCGCACTAGCACAGCCCGTAGCGTAGGCCATTGGTGGTTGCGATGCCTGTGAAGTGTTAAAAAAAAGGTGAATTTGTTTTTTGCTTCCAATCTGTAGGTATCTTATGGTGGCAGTATAGTGTAAAATAAAAAGGTAATGCTTAATAATGAAAAAGAATGTTATAGCTCATTATAAAATAACTATTTCGAACTCCTTCATTGTTATAGCTGTGGCATTGTATCTGCCTTAATGTTTAGAGATGTGGTTTTATGAAACTGCTGATAATACCAAACTCTAACATGCCTAGATGCGATAAAGTTTAATTGCTAAAATATGCACAGTAAAACATTGCTGATATGAAGTAGTAATAAAGTGTATTGTGTGCTGCATTGCACATTTAAAGTGTGCTCTCTTTCATACCAGTGTGGAAGCACAAGTACTAGAATAAAAGAATGATGATTAAAATATTGGGCAATTACAGGCTGCTGAATTTTTCACCATGTTATGTCCTGTTCTCACTGATGCATGTTTCGAAACTTTGAACCTTTTCTTTATTTTTGCAAATTTTTTTTTTCTTCTAATGAAATCACATTTGTTTCTTTTCTTAAGAATAAATCTAAGAACATTTTAGGAATTATGATATCTGCAAACTTGGGATTTTGTACATGATTACTAGAAGATAAAGTTATATTACACTCTTATATCAGCAGTTCTTACACTTTGGGATCTTTTACGGAATCGTGGGGCACTGCATTGTCAGATAATGAGTGGCATACATCTTGTGCAGTGCTTTCTACCTCATTATGCCTTTGACATGTAGGAAAAGACTGGGATAAGGATAATTGTGTCAGCAAGGCAAGAGATGCTGTTAAATGACAGGATTGGTAGGGCCTGAGAAGGCTGTGAGACAGGCCTATTTAAATTCGCCTCATGGTGTTGTTGACTTAAAAACACAGCTGTAAAGCAAAACCCTTATCAGGATGCTTTGGGAGTTAGCTTATTTAATACGGATGAAATTGAAATGATTAAACATTTCAAGCAGTAGTGCTGGCACGAAGTACAATGTGCTTTAATATATATACCTATTAGCCTACAGTAAAGACAACCATCAGTGACAGAGGATTTTTTAAAACTATGAAAGTGATGTGATTTATAAGAATTATAGTTTTTGTTTTCTTGTACTAAATTCAAATGAAAGATTGTAACTTTATGGAATGGAGAGCTCATGTCACGAAAGTAAGTCACGAGGCAGAAATTAAAAAAAAATTACACAATTATATACAAACATAAAATGCCAAACAATGAAATATTTTATTAGAATACATTGAACTTCAAATATTACTTACTATTGTCATTTTTGATTATTGGAGTACAAATACATATCAAATTGGGAAAGCAGCAACCATCTCCTGATTAACCGACTGCCTTCTTTCAAATATATCTAAACACCCAATTGGTTGACTAATTTGGCTTCCTAAGGGGTGTAATTCATACGAGAACAATTCTTAAAGGTGCCAACAGTTTCTTATTTATTTACACACAGCACGCTGTGTTTTGTGACACTTGTTCAAAATATGTGGGAATCTGTTGAGAAGAAGTTTGTAACTGAGGATGCGAAGTTTAGGAAAGAGTTTAGAGGGAACACATTAAATGATTTTGATAGCTTAAACTTGGTTCAGCGGGGACATGTAAAAAAAACTTCAAGTTTTAAATATTGTTTGTCTTTAAAATAACAAAGAAAATAATTTTTTTAATCTGCCGTACATGGATTTGTTCGAGTGCTACTCTTACATGTATCAGCATTTTCAAAACCAATGACTTGTTGCTGTTGAGCAGTTCTTTCTCTGCTGACTTTAAAGGTGAGAGAGATTTCAGTTGTATAATTGATCAACAGCATTCCAAATGCTAGAAATCCAGTAATTTAGATTCTTCTTCTCAGTTAATACCTTGACAGAACACACCATGATCTATGTTTGCTGCCTATTGTGCAGCTTAAAATAGTTGAGCAGTAAATTACTGATCGTGGATTTTGGTTTTTCGTGACCAAGATCTTTGGAAAGAGGCAGGATGAATAGAAAGTTGCCTTTATAAATGCTGATAAATGTAAGTTATTCTTTTATGAACACAGGCTTTTTTCAAAATTTTACAATCAGGATCAAATGTTTGCAAAATGCCTGTTTTCAGAATTTGTACTTGTATGAGATGTTCTTTGCTGTTTCATCTGTGTATTTTTTTAAATACAAATATTCAGTGATAAAAAAAGTTTGGGTGCTTTGCTTGATTGATATGCAAACAGCAGGGTTCATCAGCATGAGGAGATCACTCTGCATCCAGTCATCTTTTACGTAGTTTTTCAAAATTATAACTTCAAATTTATAACCCATTCAGAGGATCCAGGAAGTTGTTGAATTTTGGCTGTTGTATTTTTTTCTACCATTCTAACAGCTGAACATTTTTGTAAACCATATCATAAGAGTGCAGAATGATTCCTCATTTTACTTTCAACATTAGCATTCACCGCAATTTCCAAATGTTGTTGGAGAGGGCCTGGGCTGACAGGTAATAGCCTGGAAAGTTCGTTTACAAAATTAAAAAAAAAAACTTAATGATTTATATTTTGTCACATTAACAGCAATCAGGGAAGCAGTTCTGCATTTAAAAAAATTGTTTCAAGTGGGTGGTTGATAATTTTGAGGGCAAGAAAAGAACTTTCAAGGTTGTTCCTGGTAAAATGAATAGGAGTTGATAAAGCATGCAGGGTTGAACGTTGATCTCCTTCCACCCACTACCCACCAACCCCAATAAAGGGTACATTCAACTAAAGGCTGTATCCTTTTTTCTTGTTAGGCATGCTTGATAATCAACTTTCATCCCTGTGAAGTGCCAGGTCATCTTGCTTTTTAAACAATACTTATTAGGGAAAGGGGGAACTACAGATATATAATATTTTCTTAGTTGAATAGTTAGGGGTAAAAAATAGAGTACTTCCACCCCATGTCCTGTACTTTGCTCAAAGAAAAAAATTACAGTTCTGTAGCACACAGGGTCAACATTATTGTAAGACTGGTGCACATAGATCCCATTATGCCCAGACCCTTAGTTTCTCAACAACAGACACATGCACCACACAAGGTCTTGAAAGGAGAGGTTGTTTGATAGTGTGAGAAGGAAGAGCACTTGCAGCTGAGATTTCAAAGAATGACATCCAGCGGTCTCTACAAAAAGGTTTGTGTGTGGATGGTATGACTTCAGACACCTGCATAATAGGAAGAGTGCCTGCCTGGAATTGCAGAATCCAGTGCTGGCTGGATTTTGCTTTTGTTGAGCACATTTGTTGTTTGCTCTTTTTTTCACTGAATAATTTATAAAAGGAACGTTTAAACAGTGCAACAGGCTTTCTTTTTGCCCCCTCCCTCCTTTTCAAAGCATAAACATTGAACTGGAAAATGTCATTTGGATTATAGACTACAGTTCTTGTTGTGAATTTTGGTAGTGGTGGTGGTGATCGAAAGGAAATAGTTCTCACAGAGTGTTCTCTTTGTGGCTCACTTTTGCTGCTTTCTTTTCTGAGGTGGCTGATAGAATATCTTCAGAGGATTATATACGTTATGTGATGGGGACTATATCTTCAATATATAACCTAACAGCTGATGCATTTTTATGGCTTTGCGTAGCTGTGTCAAGATTTGCATGCCAAAACATTCTGGTACTGACAACAATTGGCTGTATGATATATATAGTTTGCTGCTAAGTGGGCTGAGAAGAAGAAAAAAATGTGAACATCTTAAATAGCTTTGGCATAATGTTTATTGGTGTAATGAAGAGGTTGTCAGAAATACTTCTTTATTTGACAGTCTTGACCTGCAATTCCTAATGTTCTCAAAGCACGACACTTTCCTCCTGTGACATGAAAAGATCTTGCAATCTGTATTAAACATACTTCATGTGAGCAGCCCAGGATACTGCTTTGGATAGCCATATATGGTCCATTTGCAAAATATAAGATGTTGCTCTGCATCATTTCTAGCCTTCTAAGCCTCTCTTGAAATAATTCCCTTTTTTATTGAATGTAAAATTAAAAGCATGGAAAACTGCAGTTTTTACTGTGAAGTTCCATCTGGCATTGCGCTCTTAAAACATACACTCTCTTCTTTGAATCCTATTTTAATGTTCCTTTAAAAAATGTCCATGAGAGTTTGATAACCATTAGATTGCCTTCCAGCATTGATCATGTGATTTCCAAGGCTCACTTTTAATCACTGATTCAAGCAAACTTCAAAAGAGTATGCATAATTAGTAATTTTTATCACGATTTATGCAACATCTTTCACAGCAAATTTTGAGATAATCTTGAATGTTTCTGTCATTGAGCATAGTTCGGCGGCTGATTTTGTGATATCACTTGTCTATTAGTCCTTAAACTGACAAATACAATTTTGCTGATCAGTTGAATAAACCTTGCACTGTACATTTGCCATGATATTTATGTGGATATGTTCATTTCACAGCTCTTGGACTTAATGATTTATTTGTTGGGTGCAAAATTTATAGCTCTGGAAACCATACCTCTGCCTTATATTTGCAAATGAAGAAATTTATTAAGGTACTTCAAAAAAAAAACTACACATTGAATTTAACTTTAAACATGAGCAGATGGCTTTGTAGCACTGTTTGCCAACAACTCTTCAACCGTAATGCAAAGTATACTGCTAGAACTTGGCTTGACTGTGATATAGCCTTAGTTGCTGGCACAGCATAAAACTCAGTGAACTGGTAAAATGTGGTTAATAATTTTGCACCAGTGGAGTAAGTGCACATATATTTTCTTTTTTTCCTCAATGAAAGTCAGGCTGTTTGCTGCTGGAAAGCATTAAGCTAACACTGCTGCAGTAGACAATGTGGACAAAATTCAGTTTGACATTGCAAATGTATTCAAAGATAGAATGGCATCCAGTGAGATCCTTGTATTTTCTGTTGCTAAGGCATGACCTCTTATAAATGTCTTGGACACTCCAAGTTTTAGGCATGTTTCTGTTGTCGGCATAATTGCATTACATGCATTAAACATTTATTTACAATATTCTATACACACAAGAATTTTTTTAAAATAAGCTTTCCCTTTCCCAGCTGTGAATTGCCCTTTCCTTGATTCCAAGTTACACACTTGCCGCAAATGCCTAACATAAGTGTACTTTTTAGGATTTTTTTGGTCTTTGATTGGTTTATCTAGAAGAAGTGGATCTTTAGGAATGGTTGGGTGATAAATGGATCTTCAGTAAGAAAAGCTAAGATTGGAACAACAATAAAATAAAATTGAAGAAGGCCAACATTAAATTGAGAAGTAGAAATATTTTTTTGTTATTTTACTGAATCAGGTATTGTTTTGTAATTTCGATGGGATTCTTTTGGTACGGTATGTGGTGGAATGTACTAGCAGTTTATGGGAGATTATTCTGTGGAGAACAGTTCTGACGCTATTGGCTTTTAACATATTTCTGGTGGAGATTTGAAGGTATGCATGCTGACCTAAGAGTAAATCCACCCTTACATTCTGTGTTCTTGAATTTTATGGGAGCACCTTTACTTCAAGTATAGCAGTCTTTTTTTCTCTTCTGCAGTTTACAGAGAAAGTGTTCGCTATGGACAGGGGCATATTCCATGGTTCACTAAGAAGGACACTGTTGTTGGCGACATGTATGAATGCAATTTTTGTGGGAAACAATACGCATGCAGACATACTTGCATGGGTCATGTCAATAAACATCACCTTGGACGTCAGCCTTACACGTGTAGTTCTTGCCAAAGACCTTTTCATTACTACAGCAGTATGGTACGGCATAAAAAAGTCTGTGCTTTGGCTCAGAAGCATTAAGTGTTTTCTTCCAGCTGTGACAGCATCCGAAACTGCTTTTCGTAAATCGGATTGTGAGTGAGAAAACTGGGCAATAAACAAAGGAACAATTTAAAAATTAACCTTCACTCATTGGTCTTGCAAATATGACATTTCAAATTTGGTAGCTCCGATTTAAATTTGTTGAATTTTTTTTAACATGCACACATTTTGTTTGTTGGTTTCCAGCATTCATTGATATTAAATATTAAAATATTTCTCTGATTACAAGTGCCAGAAAAAAGGTGAGACGCGTGAGGTGAATAAACAGCATTTGGAATATCTTGTTTGCCTGTTGGATCCCATTGACTATTGGGAACGTTAGGAGAGCTTGTGGTCATCATGTAAGCTGTTCAGTCTGTCAGATGACGTTTAGTATGTTTCTGCTGTAAGTTAGTGTCCGCCAGCAAGACAGTAAATCTGAAAATCTTGGTGAGGTCATCAAAGTTCTTGTCATAAATAGATCTGTTTCAACTTTCTGTCTACAGTTGGTGGCTATCAACGATTAAACTCTCCTGAGAGTTATGGAAATGAGCTGCTTTCAGTCTTCATACATCAGGACACTGACGTTGGTTCTTCACTGTTAGTGCGAAAGAGATTTGTTTGTGGAGTGTGTGGCAAATCTTTTCAGTTTCGCAATGATTATGTTGGTCACATGAACTCAAAACATTTAAACCGTCGTCCATACAAATGCAGTTTCTGTAATACATCCTTCCCTTACTCACAGAGCCTCCGACGTCATTTACTTACACTTCATAATGTAAAGAAGTAGCAACTTTGTATATATGTATGCTGAACTACATTTCTGGGGATAATAAAAGAGCTAGGTCAAACCAGCATATCATGAGCATAAGATTTGTCATCTAAAAATGCAAGAAATAATGCCTGTCTGCCGATCAAAACACTTATCTTTCACTATTCTCTTTAGAATATATTCCTGCCTTCAAAAAGACATTTCCATGCTTTATACATTTCAATGTGAAGAGACCTGTACGTTGTACAAACTTAATCTTAAATCATTGAATATTCTCTTGATCATGCGCATTATCTAAGAATATTTATAATTTTTCTGTAAATTCTAGTGGGCCATTAGAAGTGTGCTTTTCTAGACAACTGCAGTGGTTGTTCAATATGTTCTAGAATGACCAAAAAAAATGTTATGAAGTTGGCTTCTTTAAAAAGAGGAAAAGAAAAGAAAACACACTTTTTGTGATAATCTTCGTTTATATACAGAGTCTGGAGAGAAATGGCTGATTTCAGACTTTTATGTCCTGCACACATAAGAGAATATTTTTTAAAATTAAGTACCACAGAATATTTATAGTCCACAAAAGAAAAGGTAATCCAGGGTTAGCATTCAAAGCTTAAAAATTATTAGTTCAGAATAATAATAATAATAATAATAATGTGAGCTTTTATAGCGCAGTTCCCCAGCAAAAACCAGGCTCACCGCGCTTTACAAAGAAAAATCTGTCAAGAAAAGAGAGAAAAGTGCCCTTGAAGCAACCAGCAAAAAATTAAAATTCATAAGGGTAATTTCAACACACACGTGGACAAATAGACACACGGACACGTCAACATGAATAGAAACATACATAGGTTTCTCTACATCTGATAAACAAATACTGATAAACAAAACTGCAGGTTCATGCCAGAGGGAAGAACTTGCATGCGTGTACTTGAGATAACTAGTGAAGGAATCTGTTTCTCTTATTCTCTTGCACATTGCGGGTAAAAGTGCTTGTTTTTTTACCTTAGTAGCACTAAAACTACTAGTAATAGTTTATAGATAGTGTGAATTTTCCTTTTTTTAAAAAAATGCTAAAAGAATTGTTATGCTCAGGTGCTGGTTGCACAAGATGTTTCTAAACCTTAAAACTGTTCTAAAGAAGCAAAAGCTCTTCTCTGCCATTTAGATGCACTGCACAAGAACATACACAAAATGGTACTGACAAGTCAGAAAGTCAGACTTAAACAACTTTATCTTACTTAAAGCAGTTTTAGTTTTCAAAATTCTAAAATTGTGGTGTGTACTTAAAACTGATTATCAAAATAGATGTAAGCCCTAAAAGTATTTAAAATTAGAGACGTACAACTGGCCCCTCACTTTGGGCAGAGTAATGTTTCATTACATAAGCTGAAGAAAGAGAATGTAAGAATTTTTTCAATTGGTTATGAATTTAATATTTCAAAATTATGTCCTGGTTGTGGAGTCATTGTCAATATGCTGTTTCTCAAGTGTCTTTTGGATGTTCACTAACCCTGTAAAATAGAAAAAAATCGTTTCCTAGTGTTGGTCAGAAATACTCCCATTTTATCCAGTCCTTCTTGATTTAGAGTGCATTTTTGTGTATTTCTAAGACAACATTCCGACAGCATGATAATTTAAAATGGGTATTAAAAGATGTGGTTTGAAAATAAGAGTTCATGAACTTGAGATAAACATGCTCTTTCTCCGCCTTGTCTCCCCCTCACCTCCTATAACTTGGGCAAACACTATTTACTGTTTGCTTAGTGTCTTGGCTGAATCCATGTTGCTGATATTTCTTTTTCCAGTAACCCTCTAAATATACAAGTTGCAAAACCAATAGTTTCAAAAACAGAAATCAGCGGTTTTGTGCTGTCATGTTACCAAGTAAACTAAAGGTTTCTTTTAAGTAGACAGTCTGGTTTTGCAATGTTTGCACTTGCTTGTAGATTGCAAGTGAGTTTTGGATATTGCTTCACAGTAAAAACCTGGCTTGTGAGTGAATTCATGGCACATCAGTCCACAAAACTTCATTTTGCTGTGTTGCCAGTCCCTCTTCATTGTACATACTGGCCAGCTTGGAGCCACTGTTGTTCTTCATCACAGTTTTAGTTATGGCTGTGTTTCTTCCTTTCCAGACAATGGTGTTGCTGATCAATGTTGACTTTTCGTGTGCAGTTTGTGGTGTCAGGCATCTCATGGGCTTGGATGGACTGGAAGGATTGGTTTCAGTGCCAGTGTTTTCTGGAGAGGATGTTAACGATGGACTAGACTGTGCAAAGAAGTATTTTTCTTGTACTTACTGCAGAAAGAACTATTGGAATAAAGCAGATTGCTTAGGTCATATCAATAGTCAACACCTGAAGAGAAAACCTTATAGGTGTAAAGTGTGTTCAGTGCCGTTCAGCTATAAACAGTCCCTCAAGAGACATGAACAAAGCTGTTTGGCCAAGAAATACACATAATATGGTTTGCTGAGTTTTTTTTAAAAGCATATATTTATACATTTTTACATCCATTCATCATAATTTTTTATATTTAAAGTACATCACTGTAATAGCTGCTGTAGTAGAAACATTTCTGTAACGTACATACACCTTGGAAATACTTTTGAAGGTGTTTAGTGGATCATTCTCATTGCAGTTGTGCCATCTCTTGGGAAGGATGCTCATAATGGAGGCACCTCCAGACATGCTGCATCCAAATTTCAGTGCCCATACTGTGGGCGCTGCTTCAACCATCACCATTTGTATGATGGTCACTTAAATCACCACCATCTGAAAATCAAGCCCCACAAGTGCAAGCATTGCCCCAAAGCCTTTGCTCATGTGTCTTGCTTGTACAGACATCAGGCTGTTTGTGAAGGAAGGCGTTTTTTTCAATGTCCTCTTTGTGACTACAGCTGCAATAGGAAATATCTCCTAAAAGAACATATTCTTACAAGGCATAAACAGAACATTTAGATGTCTGCATTTTTGGTTTGGTATAGTTTGTACATGAGGGATTTTTATTTTGCTGCCTCAGCACGTGTTAGCAGAGAATATGTAAATGAAGTATCTTAAGAACTGGGAAATGTTAATACGCTGTATTAAAGCATACATTGGTATTAGGAGTTATGTTTAATAAATTGTGACAAATGTTAGCATTTAAGTTGTTATTGAAAAACTATAAAATTTACTGGTAATTCAAAGATTATGCTGTAACAGCATGACCAAAATAATACTGTGCAAACGTTTACAGTGAATAAAAATTGTCATTTTATTGAAATAATTATAAAATTATCTGAAAAGGCATTGTTAAAAAGATATTTTTTATTGAGTTCATTTATCTGCAGGAACAGTTCCTGACAAAGTTAATTTATTTGAACTGCTCACAGCCACTGACTTAAAATGTGTTATGATTTTCTGTGACATTAAAATTGTAGAAATTGAAAAATGCACGCTTTATTTTGTGAAAGAAAATTTTGAAAAATGTGGTGAGAGTGTGAAGCATGGTTCAGTTGCATGCATAACACTTTCAAGTAGTTTAAACAAAATTTTTAAGTTCACATTCACAGTGTTGATAGACTAATGAAAGACTTTTATTAGGTTGTCATTAAAGACTTTTTTTTATCCTAATGTAAATGAGTTGCTAGCATTTTAGCAGAGCAGTTGGCAGGACAACTCGAAGATTATTATGTTGTCTTGGAGTGCTACCGCTGGTATCTCAACATAGATATTCAGTGGGTGGCAATCAGATTGGTTAATGAATTTTAACTAACGTTTGCCTGCTATTCCCAAGTTTTTGGATAGGCATGTGAATAGGAAAAATACAACTGTGTTTATTATTTAAAGATAAAATAGTGGATCTTATGCCAGACAAAAGCAGTTGCTCAAATTTAGTATACCATCTGTATATCTTTTGGTCACTTATTACATTTATACAAAATTAACAGCATCAACATTTTGAATCTACCTAGCAGTGGTGGGTAGTTAAGTGGCTCAATGGTTAGCGCATACCACCAATATAGTAAGGATCAGCTGCCCTGGATTAAGAGCTCGTCTCTGGCATGCTGATGTTTCTCTGCATGTGGCATGTTTACTGGGCTGGCTTCTTTTCCGTGAAATAGCTTTAGTTGCGTGTAAAATACCTACTGCCTGTTCTTCTTGGCCGTGGTAGCTTCAGTGATCTAGGAGTTTACCAGAGACTTATGGCCTAGTTTTGAATTTTGTTGAATTTCAGTCCTAATACTTGTCTGAGACAATCTTGTTAAGGTGAATGGGATGTGTGAAGCAGTTCACACATGATTATGAGATGGGGGAATTGATTTAGTGAAAGAGTGGTGTAAGGAGGCAATTATAATACATTGTGTAGTTTGATGCTTGATAAAGCTACTTTTCAGGTATAGAGATCTTTGGTTGGTAGGTATTTCTAAGGACAGCACTGGCTTTTGTAGAAGTATGTAGGATATGCAAAGATGGTGCAAAAGTTCTTGATGGGTATTTTCACCATTTTTTAGAATAAAACAGTGCAGCTACTTTCAGTATCTTATGTGTGGTGATCTTAGACTAGCAAGTAAACTCCACAGGCTCCATTCATAACATCTCCAGTGTATGGCAGTGATGGTCATTCCATGGTATATGCAGAGAGTGTTCATCCAGGCATTTTCTAGCATCTACTTTTTTATGTTGGGCAAGTGATTCTTTTTGCTCACATGACATGAAACATGGAATCATGGAAATGATGTTAGCCAGGACCTTAGATTTGATCTAGACCATGTGTGTTTCATAAGTGTTTGTGGGGTTGTGTAAAATGCTTTTTAAACCAGAATACAGACATGATACTCAAGGCAGACAGCACACTTTTATTATCTGCCATTGGACATACCAGTATGTTGCTCTGGTGAACAATTGGACTTGAAGGAAACGGAAATCTGTGTCGCATAGAGAATACAAGGTGTCTTGCATCAAAGTTTATGCAGTCCTTTTAGAGTAGGGGTTGTGGAGCAGTTAAGGATCTGACAGTATCTTTGTTGGAACACATGAGCCAGAAGTGAGGCATGCTGGAATCACTTCTGTTATGGGGTTTAAATCTTTATGGCACTATATTGTCATTTATTCTAGGAATAATGCTGCATTCAGTATATCTTGAGCTGCTTAATCCATAATGATGGTGAAGAAGTCTCAGTGGTTATTCCAACTTAGGTTTTATGTTAAAAAAAAATGACTGCATGATGTTGGCCATTTCTACTGAGTGCATAGTCTGGCTTTTCAGGTTTTTATCCATCTTTTACTTTCTTGCAGCCATTGATGTGGCTACATAATTAAACAGGCTTTCTGCAACTTGCATACACCTGACAAAAGTCATGGTTTACTTCTGTATTGGGAAAAGTGCTTATTTGAGATTGTTCTTCAAAAAGAGAACTAAAAACTTTGCAATGTGTCTTAATCAGCTGAAAGTTTTCACCCACCATTTAAAATAAATGTTATAGATCATAAATTTTTCTCTCTCTCCAGTGACACAGACACCATATCATCAAATGAATCCATTGGATCCAGCATCAACCACTGTGCATGATACATCATTGTTTGCTGTAAGCTCATATAACAGGGCAGTAGACGTGCAGGAACAGCAAGGATATACATGTTCTTATTGTGGAAAGGAGTTTCTTATTAAACACCAGTTCATAGGTCATATGAATATGCATATGAACTTGAGACCATTCACATGTAAACTATGCCTCAAAAGTTTTGCATATGGAACCAGCCTGTCTCGTCACAAAAGGCTTTGTCATAAAGTGGTGGGACAAAATGAGTATATTCCATAAAGTGATAAATTTAGCCATGCGTTCAATGTATGCCTCCGATTCTGTGATAATTAGTGACCACCAGTGTTCATCTTTTAAAGTTGAACTTGGTTTGAGATGAAAATAACAATATCGCATCACAGCATTCCAACATGGTGGTCACACAGATACCATTATGTTTAGCATGCATTTGATATTTTATTTAAACCAATGCAGTTTATGTCTGTGTAAATGATTTTTGTTGCGTTCTGCGTCTTTTAAAAAAACATTTGTAGAGCAGATCACAAATTTAAAAGCTAGAAAAAAGTGTTTAGAATGCAAATAAAAATGTTTCATAAAGGCATGTTTAAGGTGAAATAAAATCGTATTTGGTGCATTGTATAGTGCAATGGCTTTAAACCATACTCCATGCACAGGACACAATTCAAGTTTGCAGAATGTTTGATATGTAGGCTGGAATATATTAAAAAAAATTAAACCTCCTAAAACAGTTTTAACTTTAGAAAATAAAGAAACAGCATGGTTGATAAAATCCTCACTGTAATCAGCTCGTTAGCCTTTTTAGCCCGAGCGCAAACCAGATAAGGTTCCATCATTTCTTGCCCTATGTTATCCTCTTGGAATCCAGCTTTAAATTTGTTTAGTGTGGTTTCTGGGGTGTTGTTTTCATTTGTAATTGTGGTGAAGAAAATGGCAAAACAGTTGCCACGAGGATTAAAATAATAAAGCTACGATAAAGATTTATCAAAAATTAAAACTTGTTGGTTGTGGCAGACTTTATAAAGTGGACTTCTTATTAAAAATCTGCTAAGGTTTCTGGAAAATTGTCTTGGAAAGTCTTTCAGCTATAATTTTCAGGCCTGAAAGTACATTTTTGTTGCGGTTAGAGGACTTCTTTTCTATAGCTTTTGCATTAGAAACAGGGTATTTATACACTTGTCTTACACAGTACAGAGAGCACCTTTGTTGCAAATTCTATTACATTTTCACACATTTTGTGGGCTTGGCTTTATTCATCACTTTTACATAAATAGGGGTAAAATTTAATTAATTGTACTGTGGAAATTATCAGCGTGGTTTCTCAAAGCTTTGGCCCCTTCAACATAATAGTTGCTTAAAGGAAAATCTCAATCTGTGCTCTTTTGCATTATATCTGCAGCTGAGTTCTCTGATCGAGACCAAGTCATCCAGCATGTGGACTCCATCTCCGAAAGTTCTCTTGCAGTTCAGCAGTTACCAATCTCTTGTATTGGATATCTGTATGATGAAGATACTTTGACTCACAGAAAGAAGTATTATTGTAAAGTTTGTAGTAAAAAGTTTTGGAACTCAGGTTCATGTTTAGGTCATATAAACAGTCAGCATCTTTTCATTAAGCCCTATGTTTGCAAGATGTGCAGTCTGAGATTTTCTTATAAACAGAGCCTGACAAGGCATCTTCATGACTGTAGAAAAAAGAATTTTGTGTGTGGAACTTAAGTAGGCCAGGTGATGTTGCAGATTTTGTTTCCTTTACTTGTATTGTTGTTGATGGCCATAATGTTGACAGCAAATCTAAGTGAATTAAAGTCATTATTTAAAGCCCAGAGCCCTGCTTTGAAAATTTGTATGCTGCTAGATTTCCATTGATGTTTTTGTTTGCTACAATCAGTACTTGTTGCCCACAACCAGCACAACCTCCTGCCCCATTCAGGCAGCCATGTATGTAAAAAAAAAAAAGAAAGAAAGAAAGAAAGCACTCCATAATGGCCAGGTCTTGAACTGACTGGGTCTTATTTTATCTACAGAAAGGTGTTCATACCAGCTTAACTTGTGCGATGTGGATCCAGCCATTGAAGTTACCAGTGCATTTTATGTAAACCACCACCCTGAAGGATCAGCAGTCACTCCATATAATTGCAATGAAAATGAAGGGATGAAGAAAGTATCATGCATGTTTTGCCACAGAAAGTTCTGGAATAAAACTGACTGTCAAGGGCACATGAATAGCAGGCACTTGAACATCAAACCATTTTCATGTGGAAAATGTTCCATGAAGTTTTCTTACAAACAGAACTGGAGAAAACATGAAATTTGCTGTGGATCTGACAGTTCTAATACCACCTTTGGGACACATTCCAGCTGATCTTGTTTATCCTCCATCTGTAAACAAGGAAATTCACCTGTCTGCTGTGCTAGCCAAGAAAAGATCTGCTGCACATTTTCAATTTGCTTTCAGGATTTGTGGCTTGTTTAGTTTACATTTGAGAAATTGTATGGTTTAAGCTTTACTCAAAAGTTTGAATAGGCCTGTTAAAAGGATTTGCATATCAAGAGAAACACCCAAACTTAACCCAAAGAATATAACATTTTAGGGTTCATGATAAATTATACATTCATGACAGATTTCAGACATAATGAAACAGTGGCCACAAGAGTTCTGTGTTAATAACATTCCAACAGATCTGTGGTGTTGCTTTGTTAATCTGAGAACAGTCCTACGCGTGATGTACTGAAATGGAGAATGTTCTATGTTATTGCAGTAATGCAACTGAGTGTTTGTGGCTCTGAGGGACTGGATTACTTTATTCATCATCCAGATCAAAGGAGAGTCAGCAAGAGAGTGAACGCAACTTGTGATGATGGAAAACCCAAGAATTTCTTTTGCAAATACTGTGGCAAAGCATTCTCCTGTTCCCGTGATTGTGTTGGTCATATTAATGCGCACCATCTGTTACTGAAACCATTCAAGTGCCCAAAGTGCCATAGAGGATTTTCATATAAAACAAGTTTGAGCAAGCACAAACCCCTGTGCTTTCAATGAATCTTCACTCTGTGTACTGTTTGATAATAAGCCATTTGGATAATTTCTAGAACAAATTGTATGAAAGAGCACTTAATGATACATTAACTGGTGAGAACAGTCATAAAGCTTGTTTCAGAACACATTTTCTTTTGACCAAATGATTTATTTGAAGTTTTTAGGTTGTTAATCTTGACTGCCCAGCCATTACCAGAAGTTTTCTTGTCACATAACATTCATTTGTTAAACTAGGAATAGGAGCAGTGGAGGAGGAAAAGAGAATATATGAAACATTCAGTGCAGGTAGTTCAAGAAGTGTCCTATTTCTGTTTCCTTTATTAGTCGGTCATGTTCTCCATGTAGAAACATATACACACACATACCAGATACAAAAGAAAATTATGCGAACATTGTATGGGTTGATGAGCAAGAAAGGTTGATTGGAAAAAGGGCAATAGGCAAACTGTTGTGAAAATTGTCTTGGTTTTTGGACTACCGACGTGCTGAACAGTATTTGGGCAAAGTAATTGGATGAAAGATGACATGCTATTCTGTTAATTATAATTTAAAACATAAAGTATAAATATGTATACAAATACCCATATGCACATTAAAATCTGAAAAAAGTGTGATCTGGACAATCACCTGATAATACTTAATACCCAAATACCAGTCAGAGAAGGCCGTTTTTTTACTGATGGTTCAAGACAAATACCAGTCACAGAAGGCCTTTTTTACTGATGATTCAAGAGCAGCGTATCATCTTTATGGTCTTGACTGAGAGTAATGTGGGTCACTATATCATTGCATGTTGACATCTACATTTAGAATTGGAAGTCAAAAATTTACTTTGCGTGTATGCATGAGTGTTGTAATTTTTCACGTCAGTTGATATGGTGAAAGTAGTTTGTTTCTTATATCGTTGCTTTAAAGAGATATAGCAGATTGGCGCATAGTGTTCATTGGTATGTATACAGGCACTACTGCTGTTTGATGTAAATTCTTTGAGTAGATAATGGCTTTTGTGAGCAATCCTCCCATTAAAAAAATAAAAGTAGCCTATACAAGGTTTGTAACACATGTAGAAGCTGTAAGTTCTGATTAACCATGACATTGAAAAAGATATATGATAAGGGAGCTGGAAAATGGGATGGTTTGTAGGGTAAGAACAGAAAAAAGAATAGCACACTATTAGGTACTTAATTTCTGTTGATGTGCCAACAGGACTATGTCAACAATGGGAAACCATCCAGAGTATCTGCCAGTCACATTGTCAGAGTATTGCTCACC
Source organism: Marisa cornuarietis (assembly GCA_004794655.1). Taxonomy (NCBI): domain Eukaryota; kingdom Metazoa; phylum Mollusca; class Gastropoda; order Architaenioglossa; family Ampullariidae; genus Marisa; species Marisa cornuarietis. The sequence goes on from SMMW01000135.1 coordinate 955,631, forward strand.
TGCCACAGTCATCCAAAAAGCAGTTGGAGTACCTGACTTCAAGGAATAACAGACAAGATGTTGGTGCAGTTGGATGGAACTGCTGTCAAGTTGGGGCTTATGTTAGTAGCTTTGTTGAAAAGAGGAAACGATGTCTAATCTGTACACGGAAAAGAGACAGGAAAACATCCATCAGATGCTCCTTGTGCTTTCGGCCAGTGTGTCACGAACACATATCGCATGACCGTGTGTGCTTTAGATGTTCAGCTGTAGCAAGGGAATCTCCTATGGATGTTAGCAAGTGAGCAGAAGTTTCTGAAGAAATGCATGTTTTGATATTGAAAGCTGGTATGAAACCAGATGGGCGAAACTGTGTCAGTGGAACTTTTTTTTGTCTGAAAAAAATCTTTCCAAAAGCAAAAGTAGTTTCGTCACTACTTAAGAATATAGATAATGTGATCCTGTGTGCTACATTATTGAAAAATTCTTTTTTCAAAAGAACAAGGTGGAAGCATAATGAACTTGGTAGAACTGCACTGGGGAACGGGAGAGAAATTGTTTCCTCTGTATGTCCAGTGGCCTGAAAATAAACAGTAATGACCAGATGAATATCGTCTTTCAGTTCTTTCAAATTTGGTGGACTGTTATGTAAGAATCTAAGGAAGAAGAAACCCCAAAGTCAGGTCGTTCATGCATGACCTGAACAAGTAGGAATAAAGCCTGGAATAAATTGGAATACATATTTATGAGGATGAGGTCCAGATACTCGTGGGTCATGATGTACAAGCATTAATATAAAAAAGTTTTAATAAAATAAGGTGAGGATAGGAAAACCAGTCAGAAATAGGTTTTTGTTTTTAGAAGTACCTGAGTACAGTTTTCCCCCATGTGGAGAAAGGTTAAAAGATCATAAACATGCAAGTCAACCATGGGATACATGTAAACAAAAAAATTGACAAGGTTTTGAACATCATCTGTGAGAATCAGTATTGTTCAGGCCAGAACTTTGCAATATCTTTTCCAATGCTTCCCTCAAGACCTTATTAATGACATTTTTACTGTCCTTCCAGTTAACCCTTTGCTGCTTGTGCAAAAGATGCTGGCCCCATATGGAAGTATCTCTGAGAACTTGTCATCTGACGAAGCAGGCAAGGAAACCTCATGGACAAGGCGAAAGAAAAATTTCTCGTGCAGTTTCTGTGGCAAAGCATTTACTGTGAGCAGGGACTGTATTGGGCATGTCAATGCAGTTCATTTAAATCTCAAGCCATATGTCTGTGAAAAATGCAGCTCTTCTTTTGCCAATTCAAAGACTTTACATGGGCATAAGAAATTGTGTTCAGGTACAAATAACAAATACATCTAGTGCTGGCTCATTCACATACACAGAGTGGAGTGAGTTGGAAAAACAGTCTGGATGGGCTTTTGACCAAGAGAAAACCATGGTTGTCATCAGTCAGAGCTTTTGGAAGGCATTGCGAAAATATTCCCAGGAGTGAAAATGTGCTGAAAAACAATGGACGTGGTTATTGTGCAAGTAGAACTTTTACAGTTGGAAATTAATAAGCAAGATTCAAGCCTTAGTGGTTTGCAGATCTTGTGAACAATAACAATTTGTTTATATTCTTTCAGTGTTCCCACTTCTGTACTCTGAGGAGCTACTGCTTTCAAGCACACAGTGTTCCGGGGCAACAGAATATTTGAATCATCCTAATATGACTCTTACTTCTTGGAAGAGAAGAAGCAAGAAGTTTGCTTGCCGTTTCTGTGGAAAGGCTTTTGTTCTTAAACAGGATCATGATGGACATATAAATGCACTGCATTTGAAAGCAAAACCTTATGTTTGCCCTGTGTGTCAGCTTGGTTTTGCTAATAAGCGATACCTTCTTTCACATCGCAAATCTTGCAGGCAAGATGGGTTAGGTAGTTGAATCATAAACTTACCTTCCTTTAGTGGTTGACAAGAAAGATTCTGAATGGTTCTTGCTTGAACCTGCAGTCTCATCTGCCGTAGCTGTAATCATTGAAAAAAAAAAAAGAAAGACGATTGTGGATGGTTCTTGCTGGAATGTGCATTTCAGCGTTTGCTTGAAGTGATGTAGAATTGGGCAATTCTTGTGTTAAATTGTGGAATGGAAATGGGGTGCAAGACTGGAAGATAACTACAGTCATTCATTTTTAGTGACAGAAGTTGTGTATGCTATGTAGTTTCCCTTGGAATATAATGTGGTGTCAGGAATCTTCGTTACTGTGTGAGGGTTCAAAGTTTTCTTTGTAAAGCTTGGCAGGTCATGAAAGGATTGGTGACCTGCATTTCTTTGCATACATTTAAGAAAGTAGGTGCATTGAGACAGCTGCAGTAATATTTTGCCAACCACCCACTAAACAATGTTAATCTGGCTATGTAATCTATTTGAAAAGCAAAACTTTTTCTGCAGTCTTAAAACTAGGTAGAAATAGTAGTGGACAGTTTGTTTATTGGCCCCTTCACACAGTGCATTTAGGTGTTTCTCATTATAAAAAGTATAATCTATTGTGCATCTCTTTAGCTTGAAAAATCGGATATGGACTGGGGTGAAGACTTTAGTGAAGAGAGCAGGAATAGCCATGGTGTTTATAATTACCTATGGTTCTTATTTACAGCATTTTTTATGGCTCATCTGCATCGCGCCTCCATCCTGTCAGCTGATCAAGGGGAGCCAGCAACCAGTACAAAGACTAAGGAAGCTACACGTTACGCAGTTAATGTTTTTCAAGAATACCTCCAAAGTAGGGGTAAACCCACTGACTTTGAAACCTTGCCAGTTGGTGAACTAAACCTGTGTCTGGCGGATTTCTATTTAAATGTTCGAAGCAGGAATGGAGAGTTGTATTCTAAAAACTCTTTGGTAGCCATCCGCCAGGGGATAAGGCGGTATCTTCAGGACAAGGCTTTACATGCTGATATTGATTTTTCTGGTGATCCAAGATTTGCAGAAGCTAGCTTAGCTTTCAAGGCTGCAGTACACTTGTGGGTATCCACAAAGGAGGCTCAGCAAGCACAACAAAATGCTTCTGAAGAGCAAAACCAAGCTTCTGGATTTCACATACATTTTTAAAAACATTTTTTCTGTCCTTAAAATGGATGATTCAGTCAAGTAATGAATTGGTCTGCTGCATCTTCATCTTTGACCATGCTTAGATTAGTGCACATATAACAGATGTTGAGAGGTTGTTTAATTTGGATTTGGATGTGTTTTGTAATTCCCAATTACTGAGATGAGCTTTGACAAGGGGAGGAAAATGACCTGTTTTACATAAGGAAATAGTTATTGCTTATTAAGAGATTTCAAGTTCATTCTCAGCAATAAACAAAATCCATACAGGGCTCATCAAAGTTTTCTGGGTTTTGCTGATTATTTTCTCTTTGCCCATTAAAAAAGGTTTAGATAGCTAATATGAAGTTAATATTTAGATTCTTACTTTTTTATAGAGAAGATATTTCTTTTGGTAATATTTTCTTACTACTTTTTATTTGAGCAGGACATGAAGGAAATATCTACATTTCCACTTTTTGTTGTTAGATAAGGTATTTAAGTAGAGCAGAACATTTCAACCAAAACAATTGGAAACTGTACTTCACTGCAGGTTTAAGCTGTTGCTGTTGATAAGTTTGCTTGCGAATTAGGACATTTTTGTAGGAATTTAAAATTATTTTTGAAAAAAAATGAACAAAACAATGGAAATTTTGCAGAATAAAAGTGGCTGATGCACCAATGGCATTTTAACAAACTTGCCCTTTTTTTAACTTGCATTTGAAATTAGTTGGGGCTGTGGGAGGCTGAGGTTTGTTGTCTTGGAATAGCACTTTCCTTGAAATAGGAAAATAAAGTGAAATAGATGTTTCTAAAAAAAAAAAAAAAACGGTTTTGGCATCAGTTTTGATAATTTGGGACTAAACATTGGCTGCGCTTGGTTTCATTCAAAATTTGAACCATCCCTTTGTTTTGTTCACAGTGTTCGGCAGTGGAAAGCCGTCATATCTGTTTCCTCAAGGAAGCTGGAGAGAAAAGAACAGGTTACCTTTGTCATATTCAGATTTAAGTCCACACAGTCTTTTTGGGGCAGCATCCTCTGCTGATTCCAGTTCTGTAAAACATGTCGGTAATAGACAGCTGGACTTGAAATGCACAAGTGGTTTTGAGAGCATCTTCATTAACAAACAAAGACCACCAAAGATATTTGAATGTCCTCGCTGTGGACAAAAGTTTGGTCATCCAAGGAGCATTCATAGACATCTAAAGGCGTGTGAGGGAAAGTTTGACTTCAAGTGCGGTGATTGTGACAGATGCTTTCATAGGCTAGACTCTCTTAAACATCATGCCCTCACCAAGCATAGGATAAACTTGGGATAGGCTCAGTGGTTGGGCTTCTCTTGCTTGTATCTGATTGATTTTTTTGTTGTTGAATGATTGAGAACTGGGTGTGAATGGAAGAAAATGACCACTGATTGTGCATTGAATTGCACTTGTTAAACGATTATGAACAGTATATCTTTGAGAGGAATGAGTGTTCACTGAATGTGTACAATCCCCACACCTCTTATTTGTTACGCTGGAATTGATTTAGTGGATTGTTTAAAATTTCATGGGCCACAAAAAATGTACCATCACTGGCAAAGTAAGTTCATAAACCAGATAATAATTATTCACCACTTATTGATGGCTGCTTCACATCGATTTTTTTGTATGAAAAATTATCTTGTGTGCAGTATCGTTTCATGACAAATGAACAGTGAAAATAGGCTGTATGTGCAGGTGTATGATTTAACATTGATGTTTGAAAAAATGGTACTTGCAGTAGTTGCTTCAATGAATGTAAAAAGTGCATTTTCTTATAGAATAAGAAGAGAAAGAAATAAGTACGTTACATCAGTCTGTTGTGAAAATAAAGATATACGAGAGTTTGATCACTTGCCATGGGTGTATGTCTTGCGTTTTTTTTGTATTTGTGATTTTCTTGTTCTAAGCTTTTGATTAAGAGATATACCTCATGGTTATTTAGCGTGCATGGGCGATTAAGTACTCAGAAAATGGAACATCATGAACACCCCGTGGTTCCACCACTGTTTTTTTCTATAAAAACGAGGTTTGTGCAAAAGCAAAAAAACACTCGGTCCGAAATTTCGAGGGCTCTAGCATCAAGATATAACATCCCTGGTAGTCATCAGAAGCTGTTGACAGGTTTATAGTCTGTAATGAAAGCAAACATACGAGACAGAGAAGGCCCAAAATATATCAACTTTCTGCTGGTTACAATCTTTCATAAGGATTTTGGTGGCGATGTTTATGGTTTTATTTTAACCATTCTTCATACACGATCAAATGCGGATAGATGAGAGAACGATTGACCTTTTTCAGACTAATCGGGTTGCCCAACAATACCTGGCTGTTCATGAAACAAAATAGTACCCTAATTGCTACCTGCGTACTAAAGGGAGTACATTACTTGAAGAGAGACTTAAGTTTAATACATAAAAAAACATTCGAGGAGCGTAGTTTGTCAGGATAAAAAGCGGGGCGACAGACTGCGAGTGAGGACAACGCGTGTGCATACAGTAGTGCTAAGGGTGGTGCTGGTGGTGGTAGACTCCGGCGTTTAAACGGGTAACTAAACGAGCCCGTTGACCTGTACAGTCAGTCCTACAATATGTGCACACATCGAGAAACAGTCCGGGTATGACGCTTATTGCCGTATTTTAAACCCACCCATCCCCTCTCCCCAGAGCATGATGACGCTTTTTGTGTTTGTGTGTGTAAGCGTGGATTTGAGGAGGGACGTGTGTATTTTTGTGCAGATGCGATTTGTGGAATAAAGCAGCTGGGTGACTCGAGGCTAAACTGGAGAAGGGAGCCGCTCATGGCAGATACAAATGACATCTTTGCTGTGGTACGCAAAAGAAACGAGCACTATTCCTCTGCCTCCGCGTCGTTTGACACATCTGTGAAAGTGTCGCCTTTCACCGGAGGCTCCTCGGAGCTCGTGCTACGAGCGCCTGGTTCAAAAGCTAACGAGAATCACTTGTTTCACTGCGACATTTGTGGTGCTGGATTTACCCAGAGTGGCAACATGCGTAGGCACCGTACGATCCACGACGGGACGTCGCAGGGACTGGCTTGCCCCGTGTGCGGTGTGAAGCTGTCCCGCCAGGACAGTCTGATGCGCCACATGCGCAAGAACCACAATATGAACTTCGCAGATTAAAATGCAAACACGTAAAAATGCATGTCTAGTCAACTTTCTTCTCCTGTCCTTGCATCCCCCCCTCTTCTTTTTCCCACCCGTCCCTCGTAGGCTAAAAGGTTGGCCTCTAGCGCAAGCACTGTGTCTGCTTTAATTGTGATAGAAACTTTTTTTTCTCTGTTGTCAGGCTGCCATGTCAACTGGCCCCGTGTTCATGTCGGTCCCCAGACTGTGATCGATTCGCGTAGTAAACGTAAACTGTGCGGCGCGAATCTATACGCGGCACAGAAAACTGAGGAAAGAGCCCCGACGATAGGACTTGCAGGCCCCCCGCTGCAGTCAGTCACGGCGCCGGATGTAGAAATAAAAGCAGAACCCACGCCAAGAGGCGACTGCTGCAGCGTCCCGAGTGTTGGCGTGCCGTCTGTGTCGGGTTGTACGGGGAACTACGCCAGCTGCAGGTGCGGTTGTCAGTGTGCTGCCGACGGCGGAAGTGGACAGGACGCCGCGGACGGCATGCCGCAGATGCACGTTGATATCGACGAACTGCTGCAGCAGGAGCAGAGCTGCACATGCACCCATTGCGGAAAGTCCTTTCACAACGCCTCGAACCTGCGAAGGCACAAACGCATGCACTTCAACGACTACTCGCACAGGTGCGACGTCTGCGGTCGTCTCTTCTATAGGAGCGATGTCTTGAAGCTGCATCTGAAAAACGTGCACAAATTGTGAAAGTATGTCGATGACCTGCATTATTTTGTTGTTGTTTTCTGAAGTTGCTTAGTAGTTGTCTGCGTGGTTTTATGGTGTACTTTGGCGAACTCCTAGGCATTGGGGTGGGGCGGGGGAAGTCCTGCCGGGATGATGTACACGTCTCGTAGGTGTGTGATGATCTGCTTTTGTGCATTCACACAACCAGTTCTCGTAATGTTACAGTGTGCTGTTACATCTTCACGAGCAAGGGCGGTTTCTCAATAGAAACATTTATTAGAAAACCCATTTCTGTTATCATCTTTCATGAGGTCAGCAGATGGGCAATCAACCCTATAACATATGAGAGGACTATCAGTCTTTTACTGACTTACTATAACTTGATTTTCTTATCGACATTTAAAGTAATCGTGTAGTATGAAAGTGATTGTATGTTTGCATTGTTTATATTGGTATGATTAATAGAAAATGTTCTAAAGCGGTGTGTGAGGTGTATATGTTGGCATCTTAGAGCCGCAAGGTTTTGCGTAATTGTGGCTAGAAAGACCTGGGAGGCTTGTCAGATAATGCATTCGTGCAATCTAAGGGATTGAGGGACATTTATTTTTGTTCACGTCTTTCTATTCAGATTCAGATTAATATATTCAGATTAAAAGCAGATTCATTTGTTGGCGCGTTTTTGTTCTCCGATGCCTACGCATCCGACATTGTATTAAAAAATGTTTTTTGAGTAATAAAGCTGCTTGTTAAAAATGTACTTTGAAGTAAATGCTAATAGAGTGTTCAAAATTTGGTTATTTACAAGTTTATGATCAGCCCTATATAGGAGTGTATTAAGTTTAGAACAAAATTATGCTGCGCTGGATGAAATCCGAAGATGTAAGCTGGGCTTTTTTTCATGCAAGTATAAGAAGCATTCTTTTTGTACACTTCAGGCTTATTATGTAAGCCCGAACTTATTGCACGAAAACGAATAGTCTGAGTCGTTGAACGTTGCGTCGACTGCTTCTCGAGAGCGCGTTTGCTTATACGTGCATCATGATGTATGCTGATATGCTTGTCCGTTACCAGCAATGACAGTTACATAGGAAAGCACATCATCAGTATCATTCCTTCGGTGTCAAGTTATCGGATCAAAATACCAGTTTTTCAGTTTTTAACCAGTTTATACAGAAAGGAAAAGTCGCGAGCATACTTCTCGTGCAGAATGGGCACAGACTGCATGATTTATTGCGCAGACAGAAGAGTCTATACAAGTGTATCGTAGGGCTCAAGGTCGCGTGTTGTTGCAGTTTAGTTCGAGTGACAGTGTGTTGGTAGGTGGTCACCTGAAATCTTTCTAACGGCACTTGAGGAGTTCTTTGGAGACCTGCTCCAAGTGATCTGTCTCAGTGGTTCCTGGGTTTCGTCGCGGTTGGACAGTTCTCAGGCTGTTGCTTTTGTGGTCGTCAGGCGGCTTTTGGTGTGCCGTGTAAAACTTTGTCTGCACATGCAGTACTAGATCGGTCCTCTTTACTGTTATTGCCTGTAATTAGACAAATGTTTTGATGTGCGTGATCCCTCTGAACATGCAGATGCATAACGCTCAAATTCCATATCACAGGAATCGATAAGTCTCAACATATAAAAGACAGGAGATCGATTTATAGGAGAGATTCTGAACTAAAAGAATGTTTCTAAAAGTGGTCAGAATATCCGGTTGAGTAAAGATGGAAAAATCACCTGCTTTTGATGGCTAACAAAACATTGAGACCTGTTCCTCTTTTCTTATGCGCAGGTGTTGGGGGTAGTGTTTATGGACTGTCCAGCGTAGAAATTCCGGCCTCCCATGCATTCTTGGGAACAGATGGCAAGCTTCTTGGGCGGCCTCATGCGTTTCCGAGGAAACTGGGCGACCAAAACATAGAGTGTGGGTCCCAAAACTCCAATAAGACACTGTCTCAGGCTGAGAGTGACTCGAACGTTCTCTTCTCCGCGTATAATGATACAAGTGTGTCAGAATTGTCTGCCCTTGAAACCAGTGGTCAGGCAATGTCCGGGGCCCTGCTTTCCTCTTCTGCCGAGGCGAGCAGCTCGCAGCTCGAGGGTCGCTGGCAGACGCGGGCGCACTGGCGAAACTCGAATGTGTTGAGCACTGCTGATAGAAACCTAGTCTGTGACGTCTGCTGCCAGGTCTTCAGCGACATCAGCGTGTGTAGACGTCACAGGCGCATGCACCTCGACTACTCGCAGTTCAGCCACGAGTGTCATCTCTGTCCGAAGAAATTCTACCGTAAAGACGCACTCTCCAGTCATCTTCGCTACGGGCATAAACTCGGCAAGCAAGGGGGGAAATGAAGCGGCTTTTAAAGTGTCTAAGCACGTGGTCTGCAGGAGAAATGCGGAACCAAGACAGCTGGCGCTGTGGCTGTCGTTAAGAGTTGGTTTTCTCGAGTACTAAACAGCGGTGACTTCAATGAGACAAGAACACTGGTTGGCCGTCTTTTACTGGCTAGAGGTCGTGGGCAGCGTTGTAGATAAATAACTATGCATTTAGTTTCATTAAAAAAAAGGACGTGAGATATTTGTGTGCGTGTTTGATTCTTCCCAACCTTCCACTTGCACACCTTAATAGTCTGTCTGTGTTAAAACTGCAGTCCCTACCTTCCTACTACAACAGCACACACACACACACACACAGAGTTTTTTAAACGCACGTAATACATTACTTGACATCCGGCGTCGGGTGAGTCTAGGTACATTTCGTGAAGGTCCTTGTGCACTTCTGCATCCGTGTGTCCATCACAATGAGGGAGTTCTACTGTGCGTTGTAATTATTGTGATGTGATTTAGAGCCCATAATGTCTGCTGCGTGTCAGTGGTCAGTGACTGAGCTACATATTTTTCTCGTAGGTCAGGACAGCAAAACTGCTCTGTGTTCCGGCAGAGGGTGGCAGAGCGAGGAAGTGGGAGCCAAGCGGAGTGCCTTCTCGTGCGCTTACTGTGAAGCGACGTTTACTTCCATAGACGATCTAGCGCAACACAAGGTGGCTCGCCACTTAAATCTGCGCTCTCTCCCCGCAGCGTCGAGTAGAGATGGACGCTTAAAATCCGAGAAGGAAAGAAGAAGCCTTGTTGCTGGTGCTGCTTCTCTCGGAGAAGCAGGGTTGGGGACTACAAGCCACGACGATGCATCTGTGTTGGGGTTGAAGGACGGGTTTCTTTTGCAAGATGCCGAAGGCACCTGTGGTATGGCAAAGATGACCCCATGCATTTGCCCGGTGTGTAACAAATTCTTCAGGTACTCCTACAACCTGCGGCGACATCTCAATACACATTCCACGTATTTCGCTTATCGCTGCTATGTGTGTGGGAAAGGATTTCACAGGAGTGACTTTATGCAAAGACATATTCGTACTGTGCATAAAAATCTGATAGACATTAAACCGCAGATCTGAGAAAACTGTCTCTAGGCGAAATTCTTGCTTTTGTGACCTTTTCGTTGGTGAAAGATTAATCGAAGGAAGTGCAAGAGAAATGTATAATTTCCCAGTATTTAAGCTTCTGAAAATGGCGCGGCTGTACAAATAAAAATGGCGGGCTCGTCTTAGGTATACCTTGAAATAGAAAAATATTAAACACGACATCTTTGTATTGTATTATAAACCAGTTTGGCATTGTGTCTATAATAGACCACGGAAGACATGGGCTTCCTATTCATGGACATTGACAATTTCCTCATGGGTAAAATGGTCCAAGCTTTTGGTAGAGAACCAGCTGGTTGAGTTTCGTGAGTCACTAAGGAGATGGTTACCTAACTGACTGGCATAGCGTAAATTTCCAATAGAGCGTATTCGCCTGCATTTTTTCTTTTTTGGGGGGAAGGGGGGGGGTCAGAGGGTGAGGCATGAAACTTACAACTAAAATGAGAAACATTTGGAAACGGGAAACTAAATTTACTCATTATAACTAAATGATGTTCTTTAAGGAGGTATTAGTTAACACAAATATTAATTTATTTTCATTCGGGAACAAATGACTAGCGAAATAAACATTGCAAGTATTAGGGTTTTCTTTGTTAATGGCGTCTGCTGCTCTGATTTTGAGTACACCGCAAAGTGTATTTATCGAGCAGTTCTGTGTCATCATATCTGTTCGTTTTTTTCTTTAGTTCTAGAAAAATTCATTGTTCGTGACGTTTGAACTTCATTATGCATGATCCTCGCCATATTTATCCTAGGTGGGAGAAAATTATCTGAAGGGGACCTTGCAAAACGGTGTGGGTAGCCCTACCCTGAGTTCATAAGTACGGGTTTTAACCTCTATCTCCGGTTAGCCGCTCTGCCCAGCTCAGGGTTGCAGGCTGGGTAATGTATGTTTAATGAATATGGACCCAGCTATGTTAGTGTCCCCATCTTCATACTTTCCGTATCCTTGTCTATCTTTCTTTCAACAGACATTTTTACAACATAGTAATCCTGTGTAAATTTAGCTTCTTGACAGTAGGTAAAGTCAACGAACATACTATCGATGCTTTGAGCTGTGGTAAATGTTGAGGGTGTTTTTTTTTTTTTTTAAAGAGTTAGGGCTATGGATATACAGGTACATTTAGATAATTGCCTAAACGGAAAATATAACCACAATGGGAGAGACTTTTTTTTCTAAAGTAAATCCTGCTGCAGAGTTCACAGGAGGCTGCTGTTGCAGAAAATGTGGCTTCTGTCTAAACTAAAGATAACGTCGTCGACACCCATAGCGTTGAACAGACAAGGGGAGCTAAAGTGGAGAAGAGCACAGAATTTTCGACCTGTCGACCAAGATCCGCATGACTTATTTGAGAAGACTAGATACGAGAGATGAAACATCCCCCACATCGTCCTTCTGCAGAGTGAACAAATGTCAACCCCAAACAAAAACAAAATCGTTGAAATCTTGTTACAGTTAAAATGACAGATGTGGTCTTCATATCGGAAACGTGATTGTTTTGTCTCGTCACCTTCATCTCAAAATTGCCGTTTATGGAGATTTCTCTGGATTAAATTGACAGTCTTTTGAAATGACCAGCCATGTTTGATGCAACGATTAAAAAAAAAGTTATCGTAAAAAAAGATCGGTTGTTAAGTACGCCGTCAAAAGGGTTCATGGCGCCAGTCACCTCCCCTACGTAGGTTTCTTTGTTTTACGTTAAGAGGCAGCCTTTGACCATCACATATATCATGCTTTGCATTTTCCCCCATGTGCATCTTGACAGCATAGTAATTTACCACGCAAGCACGCACGCATACACGTAGGCGAAGCCATATGCGCACGTGCGATCAGTGCGTGCTAGATTCAGATGTGGTCAGCAGGAACATTTCGTAATAGTCTTGTTTTTGTTCTGCAGCCAGTGTGAAGATGGTTCCAGCAGAAAGCGGGACGGCAAGAGGGCAAATTTACCACGGAGTCGATGGAAGGTTTTATGCGTCTGACTCCTGTGAAACCCCGTCGCCTCAGCCCCATCTGTATCTCAGTGCTCTCTGTACAGACGCGATAGACGCGAACAAAGGGAGATGGAAGTGCAACGAGTGCGGGGAAACGTTTTCGCAGCTGAAAAACTTCAGGCGACACTACCGCCAGTTTCACGAGTTCTTTCTCATGCCGTGCTCGCAGTGCGGCAGAACTTTCTCCCGCTCGGATAAGCTTCGCAATCACTTGAAGAAGATCCACGGAATAGGCTTCCTTTCCCCAGATGGTGTCGAAAGCGACAGGTCGCCGTGCACTGGATCTATGCCTTGAGTTGCGTTGTATGGTTCTGGTTTTTTTGTCCGTCGGGTAGGAAACATGGAAATTATAGCTGCTTTTTGTTTGGAAGGTCTCCCCATAAAATGGCTGCTACCCTCAGGTCTCCAATGTCAGTACAATGACTGGAATGAGTCTACCAGTTGGCTTGAAACCCGTATTCCTTTGTGGCATACAAAGTGCATGGTGACTGTGTTATGGGCGACTTCTTTAATTATTTTTTCTTTCTGCAAGAATGGATGAATGAAGTGACACGCTGTATCTGTAATGATTTCTAGAGCCGATAAAGGAAGCCACTGAAATCTCATTCATTCATTCTTTCTTTTTTTCTGCCAGAACTGTGTTCATTACGTGAGAAAAATCCATTCCGCCATCTTAAGTCAGAAGAACCTGCGCAAACATTTGTAGTCGCATCATCGTCCATGAACATTCTTGACATTGTCAAATGCATATCATGCCTGCTATTCCAAAAGGTCTATAGTATCTGTCTTAGCTATGATCAGTGTTGATACAGATTCGCAGAGAAAGGCTGAAAGAACTTTTAGATAAGTAACCAGGTCTCAACGATTCATTTAAAATACATTGGCATCTGCAAGATTTGGTTTGCCTGCGAGACCACGTCCTATTTTGGAGGGTGGGTGCGTGCAAAAGGTTTGGGTGGAAGGTGAGAAGAGAGAAAAGTCCAGTTGCTAGTAAGTGCAATATCTTAGCGCTGATGTAAATTCCCTTAAGGCACGCACACACACACACACAACCCCATCCTCCAACCCCCTTTCACGGCATCACTGTGATTAACGAACATCGCAGTATACACGTACCTTTGGGTTAATGAACGTTTTGCTGATGGTATAGCAGTGTAATAATAATGTCATGTGACGCTATATTGGTGATTTTGCTGCAAGAGTTACCTTCGCGATTTACAGACTTTGATAAATAGACGATAACTTATTTGGGGATTGTGAGATACGGCCAAATTATGATGAAACAAGACTACGGACTTTACTGAGTTGAATGTTCATCTGAGTACTTTCCATTATACAAAGAACCCCGACCAAACAGAAATATTAGTTTGACGATTAGTGTGTGGTAGCCATGGCTTCTTCCTATGTAAATTTTAAAATACTCTGATCAAGGACGGTTCGGTGCTTTTATATTTCAGAGTATTACGGTGATAGCATTTGTTAAAACAGCTAATATTCTGAATAAAGAAGAAACTCTTTTGGTTTACCAGTCGGATGAGCTGCGGTTGACAAACGCCCCCCCCCCACACACACACACACACTTCCGCCAACTTATTGTGGATATGGGTTAGCGAGCGTGTTATTTTTTGTGTTTGTTTTAAAACTTGTAATTTTCCGACATTTCATTGACATCGCGTTTGTGGTGTAAAATATCTAACATGACTGAAATCGTCATCCACGCAAGGATTGAAACTTACTTAACCATGCTGTGGTTTGCCAGGAATTGCTGCTGCTCAGCATCAGATCGGCTTAGATGCATACGGCGGTGGATCTGTTGTTACCGCACGCAAGGGTTGAGTCTGTCCTATAGTATCTCGTGAATGGTATGGTGGGGACCCTTTCTCACTTTTTGATCGGATTTTTAAGTTCAGCTCAGCCACTCTCACCTGGTTAGTAGTTGGAGTCGGTACACGTGGCTAATCGTCTTGGTTCTTGGTGTGCAGCTACTGGGTGGCTGAAGCTGTCAAGAGACACAACCCCTGTCGCCCAGGCGGGATACTTGGAAATATCGGACATGACGAAAGGCTCGGACAGGCAGTCTGAGTGTGTGTTTGATACCCTAGGACTCACGCACGCACGGGTGCGGAACGAGGTAACCGTGCGCGAGATCGCTGGAGGAAGAAGAGGAAGACCTTACGATGCAGCACGGGGACAGCTGGCTGCAGCCAGAACGGTAGCGGCGCTCTGCTCCGAGTGCGGCATACGGTTCAAGCACACGCACAGCCTGCGGCGCCACTTCAGGGTGTGTCACAAGGCTTGCGTCTTTCCCTGCGACTTCTGTCAGTCCTCCTTCAACCGCCGAGACAACCTTCTCAAGCACCTGCGAGATAAGCACGGCGTCGAAAGAACGTCACGATTCCGCTTCTCAGATGCCTGAGCACACGTAAGTGTGAGCCCGGGGCGGGGTGGAGGGGAGAAGAGCGGTATGCACACCCCTTCCAAGACGTTGAGGGAGTACGCATGTGCCAGTTCCTGTTCACATCAGACTTAAACAGTGGTGTACACACAGTAACTGTGATTGTTAACCAGATGTGCTGCTTGTGTTCTGAAGTGACGGTACCTGTTTCATTCTTGCGACGAACTCTGTGTGTGTGGGTGCGTGTGTGCGCCAGTAATTAAATATAATATGTTTTACAAAATGACCTGACTTACAGTAGTAAGTTGATAGAGTGCTTAAGGAGGCTATTCAGGGCATTTTATGAAATGCGCAAAAGTAGAGGGAGAGGGGCACTTTAAATAAAGGTTAAAAGAACTTGCTATTATAGTTTCACGCAGTTGGGCAGTACTGTTGGAGGCAAGACCCAAATTGTTTCGGGGAGTGTGATAGCCTTGTTTAATACATCAGATGCCTTATCCCTGATGGTAACTTTAAAAATGTCATAAAACAACACAGTTTGTCGCATCTTTGAGCTACAAAACGTTTTGTCAGTATTTTAACATGGACAGCACATCTCTCTTACCTGCCGTCAGTGTTAGCCTACTCTTTCTCCCACACACCACCCCTACCCGCGCGCCTTTATGGTCTTTATTGGGTTAACGAAGTCAGCCCAGGTTTTCATTAGTGTATTATGGCCATGTGATGAAACAGGTCTTCTTGCTGTGCAGCTGCAATACATATAAGAGAAAGGAAGGCACCGCAGACCAACTACGCAGACCTGTCCGACTCAGTTATGCAAACTTTTTCTTCCGAGAAAACTGCTGCCTTACCACATTTTCAAGCTGGACGTCAGACGAATGCGACTGAAGGTTTTATCGACTACTCAGATGGTGGCCCGAAGGAGTTCAGGACAGAAAGGGAGCAGCACCCGGCCTCAAACCCCAGACTAGCGTGGTGCCCCCAGTGCAGCAAGAAATTCAAGCACGCGCACAACTTGACGCGGCACCTACGGGTGTGCCACCAGGTGTGCTTCTACCCGTGCGACTATTGCAATACGTGCTTCAACCGCAGCGACAATCTCCTGAAGCACCTGCGTGAGAAGCACGGGGTGGACCGCTCTTCACACACGCGCTTTTCTGATCCCTAGACATGCCCGCACATGCTCGGAGTCCCTGGAGTGTTTTGCAGCTTTATTGTGTTGAAACTGAATGTTTTGGACTGTCTCCTCAGGCTAAGTGAAGAGCATCAAGAACGGCCATTGTTGTTGACTAACCGGGGCAATATTGTTGCCATAAAACATAATGAACACAGAGGTTACTCAACCAGTTACAGTTTGTTGGGATGTGAAGCTTTGTTTTGAGTGGATCTGTTTGTCGTCGTCGTTATGTTGATAGTGCAGCTGGCACTCAGCGCTACGTTTTTGAAGTTTGGTTCATCATTATTTTATATTATTATAATGTTTGTTCTGAATGTGGAGGTGTTAAAGATAAAATATTTAAAGCAGGTCGTTAAGCATAATTAGGCACAGTCTTTAGCCCCTCCATCCACCCCATCCGTGTGTGAAACATCTTCCTATTCTTGTAGGGTGTTTTGGGTAGACACTGACCTTTTTATCGTACTCGTGTGTGGCGATAGATCTTTTCCATTTAAGGCCACTTTCCAACCTACAAAGTCTTCACCAAGGGCTTCGCCGTACAAAGACTTCGCTGGCAGGGTGACATAGTTTTTAGCTGTGCCCGCGAGGTGTTTGAACAGCACAAGCTTTGGGGAAGCTTTGAGCGATGAAGAGACGATTTTGGAGGATGTGTTTAGTCTCACGATCGTGATTCTTCTGCAGTTGACCTGCTGGCGAAGGCTGGCATCCATGGCGAAAGCGCGCAGAGACTGAAGACTGAGAAGAACGCTAGCTGTGACGGACAGGAGCAGGGCTATTCTCACGCGGAAGACAATCACGGGAGGCTAGCGACAGAGAAGGCAGCAGAAATGAGAGTCAGCGTCTCGAACGATGCCGACGACAGTCTGGCAGGGGAGACGCTTGAGGGCAGAGGGAGGCCCGGCAACGACGACAGACAGTGCTCGCAGTGCGGAATGGTCTTCTGCTCCGCCGGCAACTTGCGGCGACACGTTAAAGCTCGACATCAGGCCTTCATTTTTCCCTGCGACTTCTGTGGCGCAGCGTTTAACCGAAGCGACAACTTGCTGAAGCACAATCGCGAAAAGCATGGACTAGGGGCGAAGTCATGGACTTGTTTCCGATGTCTGCAGGCTTTTCCCTCGAGGGCGCTGCTAGCGAATCACATCTCAAACTGTGGTAGCTGAGGTCTTGAATTACTCAGCTTCCCCCTTCCCCCGCCCTCGCTACTTATTACAGTGTTTGCTACACGTCTTGTGCACACGAACAGTTTGCCAGTTCTTGGTGGATGGTATGTGCACATAGACATCTTGCTAGTACTCTCAACACGCAGCATGTGCCTGTAAACGGTTTTTGTCAGGCTTAGGCAAATCCTAAGTTCTCTCACCCCTGCCCTGCATCATTCACCTTGTTTGTTGTATCCCTTTCAGTCATTTGAGCTGAACTATTGATTTGGAGTCTTAAGTTCTTTCTCCATTCCTAACCCAGGCAGGAACAAAATTACATACACGCAATATGTTTGTTTGGATTATTTATATGAGGTATATTTTGAAAGTGTCTTCTTGATTTCAGTGGTCTGAGTGTATTAGGGCTTGCTGAGCTATGTACGCCGTTAATGTGTGTCTGTAAACAATTTATTGTCGTTATCTGCTTACTCAGAGACTCTGATAAGTCGCTGAAAACAGCGAATCACAAATTTAGCTTTATTACTATTATTATGATGTATAACAGATGACTTTAATAAAAGCACCTGCTGTTTCATTGACTTTTTACCAGTTTGTTTTGACTTGTTTTTTTTTTTGTTTTTTTTTTGCACAAAGAAAAGAGAAGGTTAGCCCCATAAGCAAGCAGCCATTTTCTTTTTTTATGCATCTTTAACTCTGTTTTTTTCTTATCATTCCTGTACTTTCAGTTTACTTTCTTCTCTTCTTCTCCTTCATTCTCCTTTTTCTTTCTTTCACGTATTTAACATTTAAATCAGCGCCGTGTACATGGGTTTTTTTTTTCTTTATCGAGTTTCAGCAACTTTTTTTTTTTAAAGGGTGGACACTATTCACATAAAACGTTCATCACACAAGTACACTACAACTATTGAACCAGTCGCGAGTCACTGTACGCTGCGGGTGATATTATATCTCCACTGGAAGCTGCGCTTGTTTCAGTATGGGTTTTCTTTTAACATTTTATTCAAGGCCTTTTTATGGTGAAGGCGTCGTGAAGTCGATCTTGATAAAGTAAGAGCGCTGAAGAGTAACATGTACAGGCAGTGCTCGTCAGTTCTTCGCGCTTGCCTAGAAAATTAAAAATGTGTAAGGAACGCTGCTTCTTAGTAATGTCGGTGTGGACTTGAAAAGTTTGGGATCTCGGAGTGGGCATAAAGAGTAAAGAAGTTGTGGATGGTTTCTGAGAATGTTCTAAACTGTAGGAGGGATGGTATTCAGGAAAGTATTGATAACACACAAACACAGCTCTGAACATATATTTCTAGAATTTTTAAGTAGACGTTTTTCGCCGAGGAATAATTGTGGAGATGGGGCTTGAAGAAAAAAAATTACTAGTTCAAAATACAGAAGGGGCGGGAGAATAGGCCAAACATGGAAACAAACGGTGACAACTTCTCCAACCTTTGCCTCTGCTGTTTTGTTTCCAGTCTTTGGTGGAAGAGGGACCTTTCGCCCGGTCTCCGGCTACAAGGCGGCTCCCCATCCCCTGGGACTGGCCACGGAAGGGGTAGGCCTTGCTAAGAAGCAGACTTGTCCCCCCGCGAATAGTTTGGCGCGTGTGCGTCATCGCTCAGCTCAGGAGGGCGAGCAGGAAGGATCGGTGGACAGTCACTTCCAGGCGGTCTTGCAGGAGGTCGGGTTGCAGGAGATGCTCCCATACGTGTTCGGCGACCTGGTGCAGACCTCGCCCGCGGCGGCGGGCAAGTGCCGGTCCTTTGACTTGCTGGACAACGTGGGCCCCTCCTCGCCGCCGCCGCCGCAAGCGCTAATGTGCAAGGTGTGCGGCGCGTTTAGCAGAACGTCTTTCGAGCTGCACAGCCACGAGTGGAACGCCCATGGACGGGCTGTAGACATTGGGTGCCGGGACTGCGACGCCAGGCTGGCCACGTTCGAGAAATACGTGCAGCACTACCACTTGCTGCACGCACTGCCCGCGACGCCCTCCTTGCAGCGAGCGGAGACCCTCGACCCGCCGCGCTTGTCCAGCAACAGCTGCCGCAAATGCGGGGCCAGCTTCTCACGGTCATGGTGCCTAAAGCGGCACATGTGGAAGTGCGAGGGGACGTTCCATCTGGCCTGTCAGGTGTGCGGGCAGGTATTCTGGCGCAAAGACACCTACAGGAGTCACCTTTTAACCCACACGGCTGGCAACCCTACCAGCAACCCGGGGGGCGGTGCCGAACAGACGAAAACTTAATCGGTGCTCTAGGTGCACTCCACGGGACATTTCATAGCAAGGTCAGCGACCTCTTCCAGACTGCTCATTAACACACGCAGGTTGTTTTCACATGTTTAGCTGATTACTTTTCACGTTGCACGATCGGCCAGTTATGTGTTTGTTCTTTCCATCCCGATCATTTGTTCCAAAGACGTTAACCACTGTGCTGTCGATATTCGCTACTGCCATAAAAACTCCTACTCTTTTATTGTTGTTGCGAAGTTTTTTTTTTTTTTTAAAGAGCATAACGTAATTAGGTAGGTGGTTGTTTGTTCCTGCATGTCTTTCTGTTGTCCACGCTTTTGTTTCCTTTTGTGTCACGTTAGTTGGAACTCGACCTGAGCCCGGGCAAATTTGTGTCTACTTGCAGCACTGAGCCGCTTCCCTGTTTGTCGTCCTGCCCCGTCCAACAAGCCAGGCGAATCTGCAGTCTGGCAGTATCACAGCCAGTTCCGAGACCCCCCAAACCAAGCGCCCTTCGTCAGCCCGTCATCCGAGGTCGTGTCTGGCGGCGGGGGCCATCCTGCGCGCAGGCACCCTCCCGGAGTCGCGCCCTTGTACGAGTTCGTATGCTGCAAGTGCAATGCCGGCTACGTCAAGCCCGGCCACTTCCGGCGCCATGAGGCAAACTGCGACGGGACGAACCGTCTGATGTGTCAGATTTGCAGGCGGGGATTTAGTCAGACGTGCGCCCTGAAGGAGCATATGCGGGGCTTTCACGGCATGGGGGACCAGATCGTCTGCAAGTACTGCGGGAAGAAGTTTAAGTACAAGACAGCCGTCTACATCCACAGGTGTCCAGAGAAGGAGCGGTTCCTAACAGCGAAAGAGTGAGAAGCCGTGAGGGGAGCACCAGGACTTACCTCTTCCCATACACCCCACCTGTTGAGTGTTGGAAAGTTTTTGTTCCATGCTGGATACTGGAACCAGTTGTCAATATGCCCAGGGTTGAGATTCCCAAAGCTTAGACTGGTTTTGCTTCGTTCGCTTCTTATTCTATGATGTATATTATTGAATATGTATTGACAGTAGCCCGGAATCCCTTGGTTTTATGAGCAGACATGAGGTGTCAGCAGCCCAAGGTTTGCGATGACATTAGACGTCCAAACTATGTTTTAAAGACTTCTAGAGTCGCTTTCAATACCCATGATTATGATGCGTCGAATGTAATGTTTTTTTTTTTTGGGGGGGGGGGTCATAATACTGCTCATTTAGATGGAACAAAGTGTGTAAGTTTCTGTGTGAAATGAACTTTTGAATTGCATGAAAAATAAAGTTTCCGTACACAGCAAAATGAGGAAAATGTTAAAGTATGTGTTTGAGCTTTCGGTTTCGGTTTGCTTGTTGATATTTAAGAAACGATAATGGCAAAATATTCCTTAGAAATTTTAGTGGAACGTTTCTGTCTGTTACTTTATCACAAAAGTACACGGTAGTAGTTTTGCTCATTCCTTCTTTCTGTTTACTCGCTCTTTCTGGCTCTTAGTGAAGTTTGTGTGCGTTGGGACTTTCCACCGCTGTGAGAATATAACCCCAAAATGGTACGTGTGTGGTGTTGCGTTTTTTTGTTTGTTTGTTTGTTTGTTTTGTTTTTTGTTTGTTTGTTTTGTTTTGTTTTTTGTTCTAACTCGGCAGTTCTTGCTGACTCCAATTCTTTGCGCACCTAACATTTTATGTTGGAGAACACAAACGTTTTGTTGTGCGCCTTCTGCATATTCTCCCATCTCGCCGACCCTCCACCTTCCCGCCCCCTCTCTCTCTCTTTTTCACGTGCGCGCGAGCACAGAGAACTTTCTCGAACAAGTTTCAGCATCAATACACAGGAACGAATTTTCACAAAAAGTGTACTCGGAAAGCTTGCAGTGATCTTGGGTCATCCTGAATCCAGACCGTGGCTCTGCACAATTTAGTTTATTTCGGTGTTCGGAAGGTGTACAAGGTGAAATCTTACAGTCTCGTCGATGATTCTTTATCTACAGAAGTGATGAAACATCGTTATAGTGCTTAAACGTGCACTTCGTTGTGATAGCTACTGCTACTTGCATAACTCACACTTAAAGCTTCTTCGTGTCGGGTCAGGTAGATAGATATACGTCAATGGACTTACATCCGTCTTCAGACGACTGATTTGCTTGTGCGTCCTTCCTTCTCCCCACCTCACCCTCCTTTGGCATCAGATTGAGCTCTCCAGGAGGGCAAGGACTGCTTTGTACACGTAAAGACATTTGAAATGAACTTTTATTTGAGGAAGGGGTTGGAGATAAACAGAGTAGTTACGATTTGGGGGCAGTTTAAATTCTCGATATTTCTATTTCGCAAGAAAATACTTCTGTAGAGAGTTTTAATGGAAGTTGTTAAAGTAAAGCTTTATGTCATCTTGGAATTTACATCGGGAATCGATACATATTAAGGAGAAATATCATTCTTAAATTCTCAATAAAGAAAATACGATTTTTTCCGAAAGACAGACGGATCGCTCCTTAGCTGCTACAAGACTGGATTAAATTACCTATCTGGCGTTTCTTTGCAGACTACTTTTAGCATAATTAATATATATTCTCTCTGGTCAAAACCGCGCATGGACTGTACACTGACCCTGTGTGTGAAACATATTGTTCAGCATGTCTTCACTAGTATCGAGGGGGTGGATGAGCAGCGTCCTTTGCAGATGAATTTTTTGAATGATGGCGATGAAAGGTGTTGGCAGGGCCGCGTCACACGTCTGTCGTGTCATCTTCTGTCTGCAGACTTGACTATGTCGGGCATGCGGGGCGGTCCGTCGTCCCTCCAGCGAGCCTTCCAGTTGAGCGCCAGCCAGGCTGCAGAGCACCTGGCCGTTGCGACCTTGCTGCAGTCTGATGCCGCTGTCCGGGTGGCCAGGGCGTGCGCGTACCCTCTGATGTGCCCTTCGTGCCGGCGCACGTTCCGGCACGTGCAGAGCCTCAATCGTCACAAGTGGAAGTGCTTGGGGCTGCGCAAGATACAATGCGACCTGTGCGGCCGCATCACCTACCGCCTGGACTACCATAAGGCCCACATGATCAGGGTCCACGGAATAGTGGACTTTCAAGTGAACGAGGAGGACTCGTCGAACGCAGCGTAGTGCCCGTTACAGTTCTGAAGGAAGAAGTGTGGGAGCGGGGGTGGTGGAGTTGTCTTGCTAATGAATGCACCTCGTTCGTAACTGTCAGCCTGATATTCCGAAACTGGAAAACGATCTGGCATAAAAGAAGCATTTTATCTCCCCCTTCCTCCTCCTCCTCATGTCCCGTGCCAGTCTAAATCGTTGGCTACTCACACATTTAGACATGTTACATGGACTTTGCAGTTGTGATACGGTTTACGCAGTTTTGAGCTTTTCTTTCTTTTTTTTTTTTTTTTTGAAAGTTATCATAGTTTCGGCTTCTTCGTTGACAGGGTTTATGCAGTTTTGTATGCAGTCATAGTTTCTTTATTTTTCTAGTTCTTTCTTTTATTGTTGGTGTGCAGCATGACCTCCCATGAGAGAAATAATCCGTCTCAGATTTTCAAATGAACATTAGCAGAAGATTCTCATGACAGGAGAACCATTTATTCCGAACTTTCGAGTACAAAGCTTTATTTAGACGCCACGAGATAGCGCGTTTCATTTGACATTACTGCATGGTGGGAATTATTTGTCATTTTCTTATCTTTAAACAGAAATATCAAGATTTTATTTTAGCCGTTGATGACGTTATTCTTCTATGCTTACTTGCTTTCGCGCGCGTGTGTGTGAGTAAGTGAGAGGGAGAGAGAGAAAGTGAGAGGAGAATCTTGTTTCCAAGGGAACTCTTCAGGAGGGAAACTGGTGGGAGTTTCCATTGTATATTTTACCGTGTTGCTGTTCAAAGCATCTGCTTTTCATTTCTTCTAATTTTTTCCTCTAGCTTCCTCCCACTCCCCTTCCCCTAGAAAATCGTTAAACATACTTTTTGCGAAGATGAAAAAAGAAGAAATTTATGTCTACGTATTTTTGTTTATTCTATTTTCATTAAACATAATTCAGAGGGAATAAGTATTACAGCGTTATAGAAGTGCGAGTGGCTTTAGTATTCTTCTCCGTTTTTATATGCTTTAATGTGGACAGCTACTTGCACGTGTCCCACTGCCCTATAAAGAGACCCCGTGAGCCAGCAACTTAGTATGGTATCTGTCCACAGAGGTACCTGGACCTGACATCAAAATCGAGCCACCCGTAATCTCGGACTGGTCTTTGCTGCAGACACCCGCCTCCGCCGCCAGTCGAGTGTTGCCACGGCTGGACGCGCTGGCAAGAGCGGCCCCTCAGAGCGGGACTGGGCGCCGCTTGTACCCGTGTCCCACGTGCGGGCGGTTGTTTCAGTACCCTCAGAGCCGCAATCGGCACCGGTGGAAGTGCATGGGCCTGCGGATGCTGGGCTGCACGGTGTGCAGCTACGCTTCACATCGCGTGGACTCGCTGAAGCACCACATGAGGACAGTGCACAGCATAGAGGGTGCAGCGCTGGAAAATTACCAAGAACGATATCTCGAGGCGCAGTCAGAGACAGACGATCAGTTGTAGTCGCGCGTAGGTGACGGAGCGAGCGCCAGAGAGAGGGAGAGAAACGGATAGAGGATCGACAGAGAAGTGACGGTTTTTCTTGATCGTTTTGAATAGCAACATTGTGTGTCCTTGATAATGCAAGAACCAACAGCAACAAGAACTACCCAAAATAATAAAAGAAAGAAAAACTAGAACCAGAGATACATATTGTACAAACGTCTCCCCGCACGCACTTCTAATAGAAAATTGGTTTTCTGGGGGGGGGGGAATGAATGAAATGACTTGTGAATCCACTGCCTCTAGAATAGATTTAAAATTGACCGACTTTCCATTTCTAAAAGACTGTCGAGCATAGTGGCTACGATTAATAGAATCGCTGAGGTCTGTAAGCGTGTTCAGATTTTAACTTCAGAGCTAACATGGGACCTATTTCAGCCTACATAATGACAAGTTTTTCCTTGGTGCTGTGGTTTATCGGGGTATATAATATAGTAACATCAGTGTTGGGGTTCGCCTCACCTTTTTCCGCACCTTGTACCGCCTAAAGCAGACGCTCAGCTGGCATACACTTGGTATGGTATCTGTCCACAGAACACATCTTTGTCCCGCCAGTCAGCTATCTTCCCTTAGCATCAGACCCGCTGACCTGGGGTCCAGGTGACAGACCAGACCCGCTGACCTGGGGTCCAGGTGATAGACCAGACCCGCTGACTTTACGTGAAGGTGACAGGAGAGGTGGACGTCGCGCGTACCCGTGTGCCATGTGTGGGCAGGTGTTCCAGCACCCGCAGAGTCGCAGTCGGCACATGTGGAAATGCCAGGGTTTGCGTCCAAGGACCTGCTCGGAGTGCAGTTACGCGTCCTACCGCTTGGACAAACTGAAGCAGCACATGAAGGCCAAACACGGGTGGGCAGGTGCTTCTTCCAAACACCACAGCTAGCATGGCAAGGATAACCTAAGACAGGTTGCTGGGAGGAAATATGAGCTGATAAATCTGTCGGAGGATGCATTACAGATGTGCACGATCGGTTTTTGTCATAATACATCAGGGGTAATGAAGAAGGGGACTTGCTGCTTTTGCTCATTGTTCTGGTCCCGCGAATAAACAAAACCCCATTTTTCCAAATACTGTTTTTTTGGTTTTGTTTTGTTTGTTTTTTGTTTGTTTTGGTAATGTCAGTGTATGGGAATTCATGTAACCTGCAAATAAAAAGTTCGAATGTGCTTCAGGCTGGCTTATTCCAGCGGTGATTTGATGTTTCTTGTGGTGTGAATCTCTTTGGTGTGGAAATAAACTGATGCAGAGGAGCAGCATATTTCCAGGTGCCCTGCCTCCGCCAGGAATCCAAGATAGATTTCTGATCTTCCAAGTAGATGTGGTGGTACACTGACTAGTATGCGGCAGCGAGAGTGCATTGTGCCTTTGGCGACATGATTTGCCTTGAAACAGTTCTGTGTCGGGTTTGACTCTCATTATTAGGAATCATCCACCAAATATAACCATGCATTCTCTCTTTCTCTGGGTTGCAGACCGTCAGTTGAGTTTGGTAAATTCGACACTGCAGTGTTTCTAGATGCATCAGCTAGTGTTAGCGATAGGTGTGGAGAGAAGGCACTTGCACGTGGTCTTAATAATAACACTTGATTAGGTACAATACTGATAATATTTCTTTTAGCCCATGCGTTGAAGTCTTCAAATTTAAGATCGATGCCAGATAAACTTTGTTTTCTCTCTTAGGCACACACACGCGCATACATACAGATACTGAGGAAGACGCTTAACATCAGAAGTTTAAAATTATATTGAAACAGGGTCCGTCTTTGTCCAAAAAGTTTACACAAACAACGATCTTGGAGATAAGAACTATTCGGATTTTTATTTTGAATGGTCTGGGCTATCATTAAGAAAAAATTAATGTCTCTGTTACGGAATCTAGATGGCGGCTGCATGTTCTGTCCTGCACTGAACACTCTTTACTCCACCCTTCCCTCGTCATCCCGAGATGCTTGAGCAGTCGACGTATGGTGTCTGTCCACAGAGCTGAAGTGGCTGAGTCGCGACAGCGCAGACAGACCTCTCTTAGGCCTGGATCTGGACTCGCAGCAAGCAGGTCTTCCTCCTGTCCGTGGGCCCGTGTCCAGGGGCCCCCTGCCTTGGGCGAGTCGGGCGGATGTGAGCGCTGTGGCGGGACGCCGGGTGTACCCGTGCTCCACGTGCGGGCGCGTCTTCCAGCACTCGCAGAGCCACAATCGGCACAAGTGGAAGTGCCAGGGTCTCCGGAGAGTCACGTGCTCGGTCTGCAGTTACGCGTCGCATCGCGTGGACAAGGTGAAGGAACACATGAGGGCCATTCACAACATGGCGGGTCCTCTGCAGGAGCTGCCCCAGTAGACTGCGAATCCCCTACCCCCTCCAACTTTTTTTTAATTAATAGAAGAAAGGTTTGGGGTGGTGGGAGAAGTCGGCGGATGAGCTCACGTTTCCGAAGGCCACCAGACATTGCATGCTAACGGATACAACACTTTTCGTGGCAAAACCTCAAAGACAGCTGAATCCCACATTGCGTGCTATTCCCTAAAGGACTTTCTTACATATTTATGAATTATCTAATGTGTTGCTCTGGAAAATGTTGACATTTACCGGAATATGTTACCAAAGATAATGTTCAATTCACCCCTGTCGTGCCTGTGTGCGTGCTTGCGTGCATCCATACGCGGTCTTGTCGCAAACCGGCTGCAGCTGCTCTCTTTCTCAAACGTTGTAAAACAGTAGGGTTGATCCAGTGATGACGAAGACGTTCCACGAGTGTTTGAATTTTCTGTGTCTAGGGAGCTAGGAACGAGCTTATTACCTTCTTGTCTGTTTTGTTCTCCAGAAGCCTGTCAGTATCTGTTCGGCCCCATCTTGGAACTAGAGCAGGGTCAGGCCGAGCTGGTCGCTGTGCAGCAGGTGTCCCAGGCTGTCCCGTCCGGCCACTATTGCCGCTACTGCATGTATTTCCAACCAGACATCGTTGCGCTGGAGCAGCACATGTTGCGGTGCAAGGCCGCGCAGCGCAGGCACGCAGAAGGCGGCTTCGAGGACCATCCCGCAGAGGAGGATGATCCCCTGACGACAGGCGATACAGGTGGAAAGGATACCCGAGACAACAAGCCCTTCAGATGCACCAGGTGCGGTCGGTCGTACCCTTTGGCTCAGTCACTGCAGCGCCACCGCTGGAAGTGCGACCAGTCTCGCCCCATGCCATGCCCGCTGTGTGGCGCCATCTTCTTCCGCGCCGACAACCTCAGCGGCCACATGCGCTCCGTGCACAGGAAGGACAGCAAAAGTCAGCTGGAGAGCACGAAGGGGCGGGTTGCCTGAAAGTAGATGCGTGGTGGTGGGAGGAACTACTGCCGAGACGACATCGCTCCTCAACGCCGTGTAGCTGTGGCTAGGACATAGCATTGCCGAATGTACTTTACTGGGCCTTGTATAGGTCTGAGATCATTGTTGGGCTTACACACTTGCCCCGATCATGCAGGACATGGTCACTGGTGAATAGAGCTTGTTCACGTTTAAAGCTTCGTTTGATTCGTCTCTTGGTGACATGTTTTCTTTGTGAGTAAAAGTCAAGTGTTTGGTCCGATCAGATTGCGGATAATCAAAGCTTAAGCGGGTAAAGATGATTCTTCCCTTCCTGGTATCGAGCACATCGAGCGAAAATTTGTTTGCTGGCTGTTTTAAAAAGGAAAATTAAGTAATGAAGGGCAGTGGAACACACCAGAAGACAGCAGTGCCGCGATATTCGCACTCATTGCACGTTGCCGTGCTAGTCCAGACATTATTTGGTTTTAAATTTGTTTTGTGTGGATGTGTGTGATGATGACGCACGAAACTGAATCATATTTCTGTCTGTGCAATTAAAGTACATCTAAATTGTCATAACCATAACACTTGCAAGGTTGCGGGAAAGGGAAGGGTGGAGAGACAGGAAGGAAGCGAGTGGAAGAAGCTTATTATTTGGGGTTTTCTTGTGATGAAAATGTAAGAGTATTTATTTGACAGGGTCTATTTTTACATTTGTGTTCAGTCGAATTGATGTTCATATACTTTAATAGTGGGATGCAATAAACATACACACTAATTCATACAAGCACTGCGACGACAATTTTTGTTTTTTCAAATGCAGAAGATTTTTAAGAGTGCCTCAAGACGGCAAAATGAATAAGTTTTGTTCAAACAAAAACTTCACTAAACAGAACATATTCACTAACTCCTTTCCCTTCCCAGTCATATGCAACCCTTATCTCCCGCATTCTTCTTTTATTCCAATGCTTCATTTTTCTTTCTTGCTTTTCCCCTTATTTGTCACCAACCTCTCTCTCTCTCACTCTCACCCTTCTCGCGAACAATTATGAGTGTGTGCAGATAAACATGGATAGTTCTCACAGTTGCATATCATTGTACCCACGTGTATATCACACACATACGTGACAACCTACGCGGTCTCTTTGAGAAAGAAGTGTAGGCTGTCTCGGACAAATAAGTTTACAACGGGAAGCGTCTCCACAAGCGCTGATGTTGACTACGCGCTCTTTTCTCCTCCGCAGTGACAGCGCAAAAACAGTCGATTGCAAGCATCACAGCTGACCAACCTACCGCTGCCGCCCCTTCTAGCTGGAGCGGCGACTACCTGGGTCTTCCCCCATGCAGCGCGGTAAGGTCGGCGGACCGTGCCGTTTCGGCCTACCGGTCGGACTGCGCCCAGCACCTGTCCACCTCCTGCAAGCACTTCCCTCCCGCCGGCTCACCCCTCTTCTCCGACGCGCAGGGCAGCGGGATGAGCAGCTGTGCAGCGTCCTTCATTGGCGGCGCCCCGTCGTTGGGCTCGTCAGGCGACGCAGAGCAAAGAACAGTGCGCTGCACCGCAGGCGGGGAGTCGGAAGGTGCAGGGGATCGGCCACGGAACAAACCCTACGAGTGCAGCAAATGCGGCAGACGCTACGTGCAGGTGTCCAGCTTGTGTCGCCACCGCAAAGAGTGCGAGGGCAGAGCAGGCCTGGCCTGCCTTTTCTGCAAGCACGTGTTTCACCGAAAGGACTTGTACCGGATTCATCTGCTGTGCAAACACCAGTACGTGGACAAGGTCCTAGGGCCCCCTGGCTACACACTGTCCTCCAAGCGGTAGCCGTGCGCCTGGCAGCCGACGGTGTGTGCTGACTGGCTGTCGTGAGCCATTCTTCTGCAGAGCAAAGTCATGATTTTAAGCGTGCTATCGGGACGTTTGAAGGGGGAGTGGGGGATAGTACTCTAATCAACATATTCACGTAAGCTGGGCTTATCATCATGCATCTTGGTACCATTCCAAGATGAGGGCAGCAAATTAGAAACAAAAGGAAAAACTGGATTTGTTTTGGCCTCTTCGCAAATATTATTTCTAGAACATAATACAAAGAAGTGGTCACGAGTGAAGTTTTTTTTTTTTGGTAACATTTGTACTGACCAGTGAGAAGACTGCTTTAGCCTACCACCTACAGCATGTTGGCATGTCGAGGGAAAGCAGGGAGGATGGGAAGAAGATGTCTGTGCGTGCTTCTCATCCACCTCAAACGTTCGCTGTTCTGCGGCAGTCTTTTACGCCCCGATGCTGTCCATTGACTGTTAACGAGGTTTTGACGCACGCGAACAAACACAAGCAGACACACGCACCTTTTGTCTGGAACCCCTTTTAGTTGGCCAGGGCGCAAGTATGAGGTGGTTAGAACTCGTTCTGTTAACACACACAACATATATTCCAGGGCCTTTCCCCATGCGCTGGAAGCCTCCCTAATACCAACCCATTCTAAGTTTTATGTGCGGGTGGGGCATCTCGTCCAGTTTAGGTGATGGGGGTTGGGCCGGGTAAGGAGACGGGCAAAATTAGGCTGTGACATGTGGCTAGATTAGGCGATGATGCTGGGCAGCGATGGAGATGCTTTATAGCCCAGGCACGCGTGTTTCAAGCACAACTCAAAACAGATTTTCTGCTGTGCTCTATCCTTTTCCTAAGAATGTAAACTTAAAGGCAGGACTGGTTCTCAGACTTTCTCTTGGTGTTGGCTTCCAGTTTTTCAGACGGACTGGAAGTGGGGCGAGGAGTACGAGGTCACTCTCGTTCCCAATACGCGCGGCAATTTCGACCTTCATCTTGACGGCTATCAGCTTCGCAAAGAGAAGATGCTCACGTCGCAGCGAACCGCCTGGAAGTGCAAGCGGTACCACTCTGGTTGCCGCTTTCGTTGTGTCCTCGACCAGCAGAACCGCGTGTTCAAAGTGAGTACAGCATGGTCACTCTGTAACCTCGGCCACATTCCACCCATCCTTGACCAATGATGCCGGCGCTAACGTCTTGTTCTTCGATTTTTTTTTTTAATTTCTCCTTCTCTTTCGCCGAAATCGTTTGCAGACTTCACATGACTGCCCAGATAGAAGATCATAGGATTGCGATGCACTGTTATTTGGGATTTATCGACAGCTTCACTCTAGCACATTAGACGCGTTGAAACCGAGTTTTCTGCAGATGTGTTTCTGTCTGTAGGTGTCCCACACACACAACCACCCTGTGGATGCCAGCGCCAAGCTGGTGGAAGCGTTTACCCGGCACTTGACTTCGGCTGTAGTACGAGAGACTCAGCGACCCATCAGAGAACTTTATGATGAGGCTCTTCTCCAGGCCAGTGCAGATCCTGCCTGGTGTCCTGTGACAATGCCGTCATTCCAGAACGTGTTTGACCATCTTCAGAAACTTCGAACATCTTCGAAATTTTGTCTAGTGTGAATCTTCAAGGTCTTTATCGAAAAAGTGATGAGACCAACGGTGTCAAGATAATCCTATTTTTGTGAATGAGAGTGTAGTTCATTGAGCAGTGATTTATTTATTGTTTTCCTCGATCGACGTGAAAAGCACATATAAAGAAACATTCACAATAAAAGCGTCCTTCAGACTTCATTTGTTCTACTTTTGCAGGACAAAAGGACTTTCTCAGCCTTGCAATAACGTGCAGACGGCTTATATCAGGGAAATAAATGATCGTTTATGGCAAATCCGTGTGTGAATGATGTAGATGCAAAATTGTTATTTAAATAAGACGTTTTCAAGGCCACGTCGGGAAACGTTGATTTATACTGAAGCTCTTTTGTTCAAGTACTAGAAGAAGAAACAAATCAAAACATTTAGGAAGGAGGAAGTAGGGATGGCGGCAATAACGAGAAATCGTCTTGTTGTGTAAGAAAGTCAAGAGTGTATGTCCTGTGTCACCGAATGGAACAATACGGAAATGTAATACAGACACACAAACACGGAGCCTTCTGCATGGTGCCAGCTGTGTGAAGCTCGCTTCACGTCTCTCTCCTGCCTACTTTTTGCACCAGTACAGTAGTTTGATGTTGATGTAATGGCCAGAAACAGTTTTAGTAGCGTCATGTTGATGTGTCGGTCACAAACATTACCTTGTTGCGATCTTGAGGTGTCGCCTAGAAACAAAGGAAGGTCATTATCTAGCGTCAAATGGGTTGCTACAAAGTGGAAGAGAATTTAGTTTCGAAATTGTAGCCTATAGTTAAGAACAATCAGATTGTGCCAAAGAAATTTGACAGGTGGTGCTTGAAGGGATGTATGAAGGTGGAGAGTATAAGTATATTAAGGTAAGCATATAACTTACAAGACGGTATTTTTTTCCCGTTTTTTTTGTAATTGACTATTAAAGCATTAAATATTACCATATTCTTTCAGAAGTTTTGACTGAAAAAGCACGGACTATCCCTCTATAGAAATTTAAACTAGGTGTCTGCAGAACATTTTTATTTTGTTGGGGTAGGGGAAATGTAGTTCATATTTTAGTAGGGTACGAAATAACACGACATAAATTACGCCACGTAAATGGTCGTCAACCCCATCTGCACAGTAATAATATATCCCTACCATATTTTGTGCACATGTTCTGTAATGAAGTGAACCATTCTCAAACTAATACATTAGGAAAAAAGTTGAAAAATTGAAATACATAAAACCAAATTTCTTAGCTATGAAAAACCAGTTTCTTCGGCATTTAAAGGTCTGACCGAGGTTCGGCTAAATAAAAATGCAATATAAATCATAAATCTACTTAATTTTATAAATCAGATAAAAAGTTAAGTAAGTATTTTGACAACTGTGATGTCAACAATGTGTACACCCCAACTCACTAAAATGTGAAAAAGGACTGTTCTGTAGCTACCTAGTTAAAAATTTTATAACGAGGGATTGCCCGTTCTTTTTCAGTCGAAAATTTTAAAGGGATATGATAATATTTAGTGGTTTTATCGTAATTAAAAAAAAGGAACATACCCACTTACAAGTTATAGGCTACCTTATGAATACCATACAACAATAATTTGTGGTTTCGGATCGTCGTAAGGACTTTTTTTAGACGGTGCATCCCTCCTTCTCTGTCTCTCTTACCCCTACCCCATCCACCACTACTCCCTTTCACAACGAATGGGATGATATTTGTAAACGATGTGTGTACATACTGACGTATTACGAGTTTTCAGAGCTGATGATGTATGTCTTCTCCTTTGAGACCGGACGAATGGGAACTTAACCTAGCACCGGAACGTAAAACATTGTTATGTATATGTCTGTCAAGTGGACAGTGTGCAAAAAAAAGCATTCAGGGCCATTCATTTCAAACGTTAAGCTTATGCTTTGGAACATGACAATGCTTGAACTGTTCAAGATCGCTGTGGTTGTTGTTTGTGCTTCTAGGGACGCTGGTGGGGTTGCACTCCCCTTTCCCTATTCCTCCAACGCCAGGCAGACAGCAGCCGTACCGCAACTGTAAGGTCTGCTTCGTCAGGGCACGGCAGGTGGGCGTCTCTCCCAAAGAACTGCGCAACACAAGAAAGCAGACGCGCTACTGGTGTCCCGAGTGTCAGGTCCCGTTGTGTCTCTTCCCGTGTTTCCAGGAGTTTCACGCGGAGAAGGGCTGCTGTTCCTAGCAGGCTGTCGTCAGCTCTTCTCCCCCCCCCCACCTCGCCCAAGCCCCTCCCCACCTGCTTTTCTCCTACATCGCCCACCCCATCCCTGCACTTCATTAAAACAGTTGTAAATCTGCATCGTGGTTTGTGTCGTAAAATCTGCTCGAGGTGTAGAGAAGTCTTCCAGTGGGGCAGGTCGCCGTGGACTGTCAGAGGTGTTTTCAGAAAATGCAACGGTCTACTAGACCACTCCCCTAGCTTCACTTCAGAGAGAGGAGTGACTCGCTTCTAAATAAACCAGATAAACATGGTAGTCTTCCGACCAACGGCCATACCATTTCCAGCACCAAGCAGCAACAAATCAGCCCACTTTAGACATGTACATCAGTAGACAAATGAGGATGGTTATGCAAGGTTTATGGTCATTCGATGATGACAGGAAATATTTTAAAGTGTGCTTTTTTATTTTTACTTGAAAGGGAATGGCAAAGTGAAAATGATGTATGCAGTTGAGCATAACAGTATATGTACATAAAGGTTTTTACAATTTAAATAATTAGATAATTAATTCTATTTTGTTTTAAGTCTTTGTCAATTTATTAAAAAAAACCAAGAGGGTTATGACTGTGTGATTCTTTTAGCTGCAAGTGAAACCTTATCTTACCGGGATTAAAACTTTAAAATGACAGCAATCTGAATGAAACTGGAGCAATTTTTGTGGAGTATGCTAAATAGCCTGTAATGTGTGCTCTTCTTTATATCTTCTGAAGCCATTTCTGTGCAGTGTGCTCAATAGCCTGTAATGTGTGCTCTTCTTTATATCTTCTGAAGCCATTTCTGTGCAGTGTGCTCAATAGCCTGTAATGTGTGCTCTTCTTTATATCTTCTGAAGTAAAGTCAGGCGTGGAAAGCGTATAAAAGATGTTTATGGCGACTTTTTTCCCTTCTGCTGTGTATGACGTTTCTATGTTCCGACCACTTTAAACAAGTAGAACTTGCTGCTTAGTTTGTCGGTTGTTTTATCATCTTTTATTTATAAGTGAACAGGTAAAGAAACTGGTTTATTTCTGTGATTTTCTTTCTCATGGTATATGTGGCTAGCGGGCGCTACAGTCTGGATGGCCCGAGACTTAAATACGTAGATAACTATTCTAGTCGTTGCGGTCATTGGTGTCATCATCAGATATGCTTGGTTCGTTTTACCGTCTCAGCCACTCTAAGTCCCTTGGTACCTATTTTATGACGAATATAGTGCTTGTTTCCTGAAGTGCTTGTGGAGATACATTAACTAAGATCATCCGTACTAAATAGTTATACCATTTTCGCGGAGCGTCATTGCAGAGGGAAGAAGGAGGCATTTATTGACATTTTATTTTATAAAACAGTCCCTACCATCCCTTCCTTCCTTCCTTCCTTTCTCCTACAACTGCCGCTTCAAAGAAGTGCTTTGTATGCTTATAGATAAGTTAAAGCGAACTTTCATTGAAAACAACAAAGTCAGATTTATGCCAATGTGTGGAATAAAGAGAGGAGCGAATCATGAAACGTCCACTTGCAGAAAAAGAGGCCATATTCTTCATGTTATTGTGTACATCGGCAAGTGTCAAGCCAGTAGAAAAACGTTAAAGGCTAACCCAAATGCAAAATTATTTTCAAACAAATAAGTCTAGTTTATAAAAATAGTAATAATACTAGTAGACTTGTATAGGCTGCTAATCCCGGGAAACTGGGCGCTGTTGAAGCGAGCTGCTTACAAATATTAAAAGTCTTTTGAAGAGCTGCCTTTCTGGGGCCAGTTGCACAACACGTTTCTAAACCTTAAAACTGTTCTAAAGAAGCAAAATCTCCTCTTAGCCATTTTGATGCATTGCAGAAAAACATACAAAAAATTGTACTGACAGGAGGGAAAGTCAGACTTAAACAACTTTATCTTACTTAAAGCACTTCCAGTTTTAAAAATTCTAAAATTATGGGATGCACTTTAAACTAATTATCTAAGAAGAGTTAAAGCCTAAAAGTGTTTAAAATTAGAAATGTGTTGTGCAACTGGCCCCTGACCTGTTATTAAAATCGTTCACAGAGGCAGCCTGGCGGAGGGTAAGGACAGAGTGTCACAAGCACGTGGACCAGCGCAGGTGAAGGCGCACTGACCAGTAGAGTAGAGTTTGATGCCGGGGTTGGAGGGGATATGGAGCAGAAAGGTATTAGATGCTGAACCAAGTATGACGGATTAAGTATGAATGATGAGGCAAGGAGAAAGGTAATCAGGAACACAATAATTGAGACATCTGTAGCAAAGGCAGCCCAGTTTGTAAGTAATACGTCGGTGATTGGCAGCCAGTGAAGTAAGGGAAGCTGGAGGAGTTGTGATGCGATCGGTCTTATTTTCGGGAGCACCAGGCAGACAGCGGTATTCTGGAAGGTGTAGAGTGCGACCGGAAGGCCAGCAAAAGGGAGTTGACGCAGTCCAGGCAGGAGAAGATAAGGGAACCTAAAAGAAAATGTGACTAATTATCAAGAACTCAACCGAGAATTATGTTTCTTTTACGAGATACAAGCCTTGGAACAACTGCAGGTCTCCCTGGGTTTTGACAAGAGGCGAAGACCTTAGTCCTTACTGACTGGGGACTGCTTTATCAACTCTCTCTCATTGACGGTAGCATTCATTTTCCTCGTAAGTATGAATTTCGGTGAATCTCCGTGTGGTCTCTTTAAAAAAATTAAAAAATATTAATGTGTTTTTTGTTTTATAAGCTAAATACGACTTTTTGTTCTGTTGACTTGTTAGCAACTCTGAGCTTAATTTCCCGTTTTACTCGAGGTTAGACCTGTTTCAAATGTCACTCCTCTCGTTCTGTGCACAAGGGGAGAATCACATCGCTTGTGTGCTTGCATTTTCAGACAGCAGGACAGTCATTCAATTTTCTTTAATTACTTAATGTCGATAGTGATGATGAGTTCTGCTCTTTACTTCAGAGTGACATTTTTCACTTTCCTGGGTCTTTAAAACAGTTGTGAATGAGACGTAAATGTTTTACGATATGTTTAAAGTCTGCAAACGCCAAAGGGGCAACACTACAAAAATATTACTGTATTCCCAGTTTTTACTATCTTTTAGTTTGCATTTCGATCGCAGTCTGCTGCTTTGCTTGCACCCTCTATCTTTATGATCATTTTAAACGTTTGTGGAGAGGCCGTGGGCCTATACGGTTCAATGCTACGTGTGTCCTCTCCGGCAACATAATAGACAAAACTGTAAAGTCGGGGTTTCTGCTATTTGTATCTTTTAGGCGGGTTTCCCGCTAGTAGATATATTTATCTATGTTACCGTTTTATACGAATGCACAATTCCGACCTCTGTTCGCTTCCAGTGTGGATGAAACATTCGAAGGTGAACAGTGAGTACCAGTACAGCGTAACCTTTGTAACCAATGCTCGAGGCAATCTGGACCTCTTCCTCGACGGCTATCAGCTGAACAAAGAAAAGTTGCTTACTTCTCATAGAACATCTTGGAAGTGCAGGCGCTATAAGGCCGGCTGTCGCTTCCGCTGTGTTCTGGACGAACAGAACAGAGTGTACAAAGTAAGTACAGCGTGGGAAGGGAGGATGGCGTCCTCCAGAAACTAGCTCCTTGTGCTTTGCTTCTCCACCCAATACCCAACGTTTCCCTTATAGATAATTGATTTGCCTTAGTTTTGTATGAGCACGTTTTTTGGAAACCCTCATTTTTAAAATGTGTACTTTTTGTAAATTTAAATTTCTTAGTATAATTTTGGAGAGGATTTTTTCTAAATATTTAAAGTGTGCCATATTGACAACTTTAAAAGAATATTTCTTACAACTCGCTCTTTTTAGTATCCATAGGTACGCTGGTAATGCCCAAATATTGTGTGAAACAAACTCGTGACACCAAGAACGGACAATAGTGATGCCTGGCAGGGTTGGTTAGTTTGTTAGTTAATTGTTGTTTTATGCCAAGTCAGCAACTAAGGCTATCTCATGGCAATGGCAGGGTTGGATCCTTCTGTGTTTTAGGTGTCGTATACACACAACCATCCTATGGACACTCGTGCGTTCCTTACGCAGAGGGCCTTAATGCGCTTGCATGAAGATGACCCAAGGCGAGGCGTTTCTGAAGGCTGACTGAGCTACCCAGAGGTAAATCACAGGGAGATAACCGTAGTCAGTTATTGGGTGTATGACCATTTTGAAGACCATAGGACGATAGTGTAGTCAGTCAGTCAGTCGGTCTGCCATGAGCAAATGTCTTAGAAAAGGAATCCGAACGGCATTTTGACCTGCTTGACCCGTCACATGTCGAAGGGGAGAAAGTGATGGTGCATTTGGAGGATTGACACCCGCCTGAAACCCAGTTATTACCCAAGAGGCTAACGAGGTATTCAGGAATCAGAGAAATGCATCTCTTAACCTCTCGTTTTGAGTAGGTAATTGGCTTAACACCACATACATACACACAGGTACTCAGTGCCAGACCCCGTGCACAAATGAGGTTTGGTTTTTAAATGTAAGTTGTAGGAAGACTTCGTAAGGGCATTGAGTCATTTCCTATCTGCTATTCACAAACGTGTATGGCGGCGTCTAGCAGTGTACGCTAAAGGATGCGATGTTAATTTAGGAATTGACAGCTTGCCTCATTTTATATATATATATATATATCGGTATCTTATCTAGATATTATCGGTCTTGTGTGTGTGGGATTTTTTTTTTTAGGCAGTCGTGTACTGTATTCGATGTTGATCTAGCACGTGTTCAGCAGAAGTAAACGTGTAATTTTATTTTTGTTTAACAAACAGGAAGTGTTATTTCAGTTCTAGATGAGTCTGTTTTTACTTGGGTTTGTCTTGTTCCTTGTATGTGCACACACACACACACACACACACACACACACACACACACACACACACACACAAACTTCTTTGTTTACTCCCTATGTGCTTGGCGAAATGAGGACTTTTGATTAACAAGGAGAAAGGTTGTGTAAACATTCTTAAAGATATTAGTAGCAATTAAAATATTTTTGTGACAGTAGAATTCATGACTTGGGTACGGTTGATTTTGATCAAAGAAGGTGGAAGCAAAAGCTTATCTGATTGTGTACCGAGCCGATAAAACTAGGTTTTTATTTTCTTGGAAGTTCTTTTGTTCAGTTCCAGTTGAGTGGCATTATTTTTCTGTAAAGGCATTAGCCCAAGGTGTTGGACACGTTAAAAATTCCAAGTGTAAGTCCGCTGTGGTTGTTTGTGCTTCTAGGGACGCTGATGGGTGCGCATTCCCCGTTCCTTCTTCCTCCAACAGAGGCCAAGCTGCGACCGTACCGCAACTGCAAAGTCTGCTTCTTCAAGGCGCGACAAGAAGGCGTCTCGTCCAGAGAACTGAAGAACAGGCGAAAGCAGACGCGCTTCTGGTGTCCCGACTGCCAGATCCCCTTGTGCCTGTCTCCGTGTTTCGAAGAGTTTCACGGAGATAAGGGCTTTCATAGAAGTGCCGCAACGAGGACGCAGATGTCTCCTTTATGACGTTCTCGGTGTGTCGTAACCCTTTTACCTGTACGGAAGACTAAACATCCCAGAAATGTGAGAAGCTAGAGGACCAAAGGACACGAAAGTTCGACGGGGCGATGGCGATGGTGTCACACAATGCTGTCGGGTGTCAGGGTTTGTGGGGAGGAAATTTGACTTTTGGAGGGAGTAAAAGCAACGCGGAATAAAACTGGTCAGCAGTTCGGATGGTGAGAAAGGATGGTGTGTGGGGGGGAGGGGGCGTGTGTGTGTGAGAGAGA
Source organism: Marisa cornuarietis (assembly GCA_004794655.1). Classification (NCBI taxonomy): domain Eukaryota; kingdom Metazoa; phylum Mollusca; class Gastropoda; order Architaenioglossa; family Ampullariidae; genus Marisa; species Marisa cornuarietis. The sequence goes on from SMMW01000135.1 coordinate 994,319, forward strand.
GAAAATCTGATGGGTTGTGAATGCAGTTTTGTGCTTTTCAAATGTTTTGTGAGTCGCTAGTTTATCTAGTTCTGTGAAAAACCGTAACTGGAATTTACTTAGTAACACGTGACCATGTGAACTTTATCGCAGTAAGAATATTTGACAACGTTTTGTGCAGTACCAGGATTTTTTCTGTTCATTTGTCTGCATGAGCGACCAGTGTCTGATGCTTACAGTATAAACATTTTTTTAAATGTCTCGCACTTCATCATCTGCAGGGTTCAATCTGCATGCTGCAGTTCATGTCAAACCGTCGATAAAACTTTGGACGTCTGTTACCAACACTATTTGCATGGTTGTTTTTAAGATCCTGTTTTCTTAAATTTAATTGATCCGTCTAGGTGTCTTTCCGTCCGTCTTTCTCTCTTGTGTGCTTTCTTTTTTGATGTCACGAATATCTGGATGCTGTCAAGATGGCGTAGTTCTTATCACACTTTTTGTGTTGACTGATTTGTAGTTATTTTACACTTTAAAGGAGAGTTCAGCGTGGAAACATTTTTATAGCGGCATTTCACGTATACGACGGTCAGAAGCTGTAACTTGACCGTTGAGATACAATTTTTCTCTATTTTTCTCATTTCTCCCTTCATCTCAGCTATGCGTACTACGCTGATCACTTTCATATTTAGGCACAATTTTCAAATGGTTTATTTTGTGTCTAAGGTGTTCCTTCACTGAGATGTAGCATAATTCCAGGTCTGGGTATTGTGTAGTATGAAGGATAATGTGAAACTGAATAAAACTTTTTAATCGAACGGTTAAACTTAAAGCCCCTGGTACTTTGTTAGAGATAAATATCAATCCGAGAACCACAGAGCCTACGATAGTCAAAAAATAAGGAAAAAAATTCACCACGATTGTCGCATGCACATGACGTTTCAGTTGCGGTAAGCCAGGGCGGACTCGGGAGCGTCTATTGGCAGGACATTGGTGTTAAGTGCTTGCTGACTAAAACTTCAGCAGCCCCTTGTCCAGTTGTTTGAGGAGGACAGCACGGCCTTCTTCCCCTCCCCATCATTGTAATCGTTATGTTTTCTGACTCTTGTCCTGCTGACGGCTGGCGAGAATCTCACTGTCTGCCCCTGTCTTATTATTTCAGACCTCCAACGTCGCAACAGCCGTCACCTCGGGGGTAGCTGGCCAGGAGAAGGGCCAGGGCGTGACCCCGCAGGTCCGGCTGGAGGTCGAGCCGCCCAGCCAGGTGCCAGACAGACGTTTGCGTGCACGAGCTGCGGCAAGCTCTTCCTCCACCAGTGCAACCTCTTCCGTCACCGGAAAAAGTGTGTAGGTGACTACCACCTCACCTGTCACTTGTGTGAAATGAAGTTCTATCGGCGGGACGTGTACAAAGACCACCTGGCGTCCAAGCACAATATTCGAGATCCGTACAACCGCCGCTTTTACAGGCGCAACTGAAGCTGGTTTATGGGGGAGGGGAGGGGAAGAAAGAATATTTTAGTAGAGACTGATTTCGTGTGATAATGTTTTTCTTTGAAGTTTAGCGTGACAACGAAAACATTCTCTAGCAGCACACGAGAAGGAACTATTGCTGACGAGTCCCACGATATGGGAAGAAAATCACTTAGATGTAGGAAACCTCAGATTTAACAACAACCACAAGCCGTGATTTAACGCCACTCTCAAGACTAAACTGAAGACGAAAAACGAGGCGTGCAGCTCTCTTTGTCATAAGTGACCACGAGGTGCGCAGCCTTTTCCGGCAACAAATCTGCATGAAAGCAGCAGGCCCTTACGGTGTGTCTACTTCCACACTGAAGCTGCTCTGTCCTGTCTTCACTGACATCTTCAACACATCCCTCCAGCTGTCTGTCTTCCCCCGCTGTTTCAAAGCATCAGTCATCGTTCTTGTCCCGCAGAAGACCAGGGTGATGTCACTAAACGACTATAGACCGGTGGCCTTGACATCTGTCGTGATGAAAGTTCTGGAAAAACGGGTCCTTGGACATCTTCGATGCTCCACCAGAGACAAACTGGACCCTCTTCCCCGGGCTCACCGTAGTTCTGTTTTAGTTTTCTTTGTCAACAAACACGCTGAATCCTGCGGTAGAGAGTTTTGCCGCCTCCTCGAGATAGCACAAACGAAAATGTTTTGTCGGGTGAATTTGATTACACAATATCCCACATTCCCTCATTCCCGTCGGAAACTCGTTCACTGTTCACAGTGTGTGTGGGCGGTGGAGGCCGTTTGACGGACACGATGGGATGAGTGCTGTGTCACGTGACATGGCACATGCCTTATAACGTTTCATTCTGTTTAAAGCTTTTTTTGTTTGTTTGTTTGTTTGTTTAGTTGTTAAAGACAAAACTTGTAAATCAAAAACTGTTGGGTGTTTCATGATTTTGAGAAGTTGCCTCTTTGTTGTTTGGACGTTTACAGTTTACAATATTCGATTATGGTATATTACCTCATTTTCAGCAAAATCGTTGATAACAGTTTTTTTAACATTCAAAAATACTTTATTTATTTTTTTGTGACTACGGACTGGCATTAAGAGTGCATTTCGTTAAATAAATGCAATGCTGTTTGTTGTTTTTTTTCTGTCGTGGCTTCGTATGAACGACTGGTTTCTGACTGACTAGTTACTGCAAGGCTGTCGCATCGTCAGCCACAGGGTAAAATATTCGGCAGAACAGAAATTGCTGTGAAGCACCTTATGGAGATAAAAACCCACTTCTATTATTCCTTAAGTAAAGATAGGAAGCGGATAGCCAAGTGATGAGAGGAACCGCCTGCCAAGGCTGGAGACGCGCACAAGCGGGTTGCATCAGGTAGGAGATTTAGGGATGAAGACCAGGGTTGTTCTAAAACCTTTCCCCTAAACTAACATTTGGGAGAAAGATGAAATAGGTCGCTGTTTATCTTGCAGTAAAAGCATTCTATTTCTGGGTGAAAGATGTTTTTTTTTTTGTCTCTCAGACTGAATGTGAATGGCCACGCTTCTCATGCTATATTGATTTTAAAACAAAGAGTTACTGAAATAATCAAGATTAAATTAGTTTTATATATTTTCGATTGAAGAAATATTAAATATTTCTTCTGACATACATCTGGCATTGGGCAGTGCATGGTTTATTTGGGAGTGCAGGGTTTGTTTCTTGTCTTATTTTCGTATGGTCTGTACTGTATGAACCACTGTAATCGATCCTTTCTTTCTGACTTCTTTTGTCCCTTTCTTCAGGTTGACAACTACGTTTGCTAATTGTCTTTTGTAATGTTAGGGATTATTAAAAGAACATTAAAATTCCTTTTTTATTAAACAATACATTGTATAATATCGTCAAGAAAAGGTTGGCAGTAGAAGGTTGCTTCATTCTACATATGTATATTTATTAAGTGAGATCAACACTAATCCATCTTGTCAATACAATGTACACGCGAGCTGTCGAAAAAGAAATATCGTTCACTGGTAATGAACAACTGTTGAAGATAAATTACGCAGCTAACACACCTGCTTTTTTTCTACTTTTTTGAGGCCATAGATCGAGGGAGGGTGGGAGAGGAGTGTTGTGTAGTAAAGCAGTCCATGTGACAGCTGACTAATGCGGCAGCTTAGCAAACCGTTGTTTTCTTTTCTGCAGTCTCATGCTTACCCTTCGATAGAGTATGGAGCAGTGGCAAGTCTGCAGTCCAGACCAGAGGGCCCTTGGCAGCTGGAGTAGAAATGCGTCCGCCCCGTGTGGACCAGTTCGAAGAATGGACCGGTGGCGACCAGCCGCCAGGTGGCGAAACAGAGACACAGCAGCATCGCATGCGACGACCTGGGGCGGGCAACCAGTGCCGCAACTGCGGCAAGACTTACCGCCAGTCGCACAGCATGCTGCGGCACCGGCGCCAGTGCGAGGGGACCTTTCACCTGCAGTGCGAGGTGTGTGGCGAGAAGTTCGCCCGTCGGGACCGCTACTCTCACCACCTGCTGCAGGTGCACAACAGAACCGACGTTAGCGGCTACGGCAGAATGGCCTTCACGGTCTGGCACGATGCCCACAGTGGTGACTAACTGGTCGTTACCCCCGAGCCACGACAACAAAATCAACTAAAGATGGAAGGAGTTTCTCCTGTCTGGATTGGCGAGAATTTAAAGAAAATTCACTGAATATGACGAAGTAAGAAAATCTACCTGTATTCCTGGACCAAAATTGTCAAGAACGGCATGCGTGGACGATGTCGTGGTGAAATTGCCAGAGCAAAACTGCAGGGCGAATACTTATTCTAGCAGGTCGTTGATACTCAGGGGAATGTCCGCACTGGACTAACATTTCGCTCACATGGCATTCGGACGACTTTTGTTCTGTTCATTTCTCACACTGCTTTTCCAGCGTGTGAGAATCTTAGACACCTGATTTGCACGCGCAGACATTTTTTTATATTTTGTTATTTATGATAATAAATTTCCTGTAGTCATTTTCAAGAAACCACTATATTTGAATTTCAGTGCGGCTTGTCGTTCCATCTGTAACCGCAACCTCCAACACCACACCATTTTTACTTGATGCTACCGGCGTTTCCAGAGTCAAATTTAAAAAATCTCGCTGGTTGTTCTACTGTCTGAATGAAAGGTGGTGTGGCTGGACTTGTTTCTGCTACCGTAATTTGCTCGCTTTGCTCTTGGGAATACAGGGCTTTTACTGAACCTACAGTAATTAAAAAAAATAGTTAATGCAGAAGTATGTGCCTAGGTGCTGTTGTTGTTTATTTAGTTGGAAAGTGCTTCCACCTTGCGGTGATTTCGCACTATGGGGGGAAAGGGAGGGGGGAGGAAACCGGAGTACCCGAGGAAAACCCCCGCCGCCCAGCCCTGCGAACAGGTGTCACATACAGAGAGTGTCCCGAGACGAGATCTGCTGTCTAGCGTGGTCAAGTATAAGAGCTGTGAAAAACCACGTGTATAGCGTCGGACTTTTCAGCTAAGGTGGTACTACGGTAACTTCAGCTGTCAGATTTTCTGCAGTCTGTGTGTTCGCGAAGGAAGTGTCTATAAATCCTACACAGAAGCCGAACATTTTGAATTACTTCTCAATCTTAACTGTTTTTGAAACCGAACAAAGTCATGGACTTTTTTTTTTTTTTTTAGTTTTATCTTCGCCTCCACACCCAATCTTTTTAAACGCCAACCCGATTGCTGAGCAAAAATCGCTGGAAACGGAGCAAAAAGTATCACAAAAACATATTCCAATGTATTTTATGACAGAGAGGCATGAGATATTTTATATTAATATTTTTCTCTTAAGCACAACTGGATTTGTCGAGAAAACAGGAAGTGACGAAACGGAAGTATTTCTAAAAATAGCATCGTCTGCACGAGCTGAAGGCGAAAAGAAAAGATGCAATCCTCGGAACTGACCAGGACACATTGTGCTATTGCTGAATGTTCTCTTCGACACTCAGATGGTGTTTGTACTCATGAAGGAAATCCCAAAGATAATGGCAGCAAACGCTGGTAGATCAAGCATCAGATAGGCCACATCGACGGTTTCTACACCGTCTGGTCTACAAGTAACATCGTGTGACAGTCACAAACACATCATCATCAGTCGTATCTTTATCCAGCATAATGCTCAAAACAACTGACAGTGTGAGGGCACCATTGATGTGCGTGATCAAAACAGCTAAAAAAGGGAGAAAACAAGAATTGAGGATGATAAACATTACAAGGAGCTTAAACGAGAACACGTGCGAATATCAGTAAGTAAATAGAAAATTTTGCATATAGCTAAATGAGGAAGAAATAAGTTTTTACATCGATAAATATGTTTCAAACTATCATTACATTTTTAATTGTAAAAAAAATCCTTATCAGCAGTCAGTTGTAACTATAGAATAAAAATGCAATGCTTGAAAACATCAAATAAAAATAAAATTACGGGAGTTTATTTTAGACAAACACTTTTGAAATCTGTTTATATTTTATTAACAATAATACACATGGGAAAATTAACTCAAATTCACCCACTTAGTAACAGACAATCAGTAATAATACAACATAAACTGCAATGACCATGATTGTTGCCCATTAAATTATGATCTGATTGACTTACCAGTCTGTTGAATGAATTCAGTTTGGACCATTAAATTTTTTACTTTATTCGAAGCTTCTAAATAAAGTTCCAATCCGTGGGGCTGTATTCGAAAATCAGCCGTTTCATTTTCTGGGAAAAAAAAATCGCTTCTTGAAGACAACCTGAGTGATGTTTCTTCATTTGACTTGAAGACATGCACACTCACTGTTTCAAATACTCAGTGCGCGTAAAAGACCACTTTAGTACAGGAGAGTAATTTTTTCCCGCTTTCCTAGTGGCAGGTGAGAATGCCGATGTTTGAAGGCTGATATCTTTAAAATCAATCATATTTATGTACTCATATTTCGGGAATTATTATTTCAAAATGAACTTAACCCAATCATAAAGAAAAAAAATGTTGCGCTCGGTTTGTCCTTTAAAATCTCACAACGTAGTTTGGAGCAGTGGATGGTAGTCCCACTATAACGCAACGTACAGAATTGTGTAATGCCATATTAGTCATATAAATCAAGCCCGCGGGAGCCACTTAATCATAAATGTTTTGTTTTGTTCAGACCTGCCCCCACGCTCGGTATTTGAGGGAGGACGGTGGTCGACAGACCAGCACGGCTCGCGGGAGGCCGGGGGCAAGTTCGCATGTCCGGTGTGCGGCAAACTCTTCGTGCACCGCTCAGGCATGGGGCGGCACCGCCGCAAGTGTCAGGGCTTCTTTTACTTGAAGTGCGAGAGATGTGGCAAGATGTTCTACCGCAGGGACGCCTATTTGGACCACGTGACACGACGTCACCCAGAGGGACTGGCACAAAGCGCGTAGGCAAGCGCTCTTCGTGGATTCAAACCTCTGTCAAAGCCGATCGCGATGTGTACGGCACACCTACCAGTCCCCAACTTTTTTTTATTTTTTACAGGACCGAAAAAAGTCAAATTGTTGTAGGAGGCCTTGTAGAAAACATCCTTGTGAAAAGTGTTTTTTCGTATATATCTCAAACGTTACTCAACATAAAATACTGTTTAATGCGATCAAGACCCAAGATCGCGGCGATGCTATTTTCATTTGTCGCCTTGTAATAAAGGGAGTGAATTTTTTTTTTCAAAATATTTGGATGATAGAGGATTAAATAAAGCTTTATTTTTCTCGTTTGTATTTTTTTTGTGTGTCTGTGTACCAGACGTTTCGTGCGAACCTTATTTATTTACAAGGCTGGTTGTGTTTTATAGTTCTGGGGCCAGTTGCACAACACGTTTCTAATTTTAAACACTTTTAGGCCTTAATTCTATTTAGATAATTAGTTTAAAGTGCAAACCACAATTTTAGAATTTTTAAAACTAAAACTGCTTTTTTAAGTAAGATAAAGTTGTTTAAGTCTGACTTTCCGTCCTGTCAGTACAATTTTTTGTATGTTTTTCTGCAATGTATCAAAATGGCTAAGAAGAGATTTTGCTTCTTTAGAACAGTTTTAAGGTTTAGAAACGTGTTGTGCAACTGGCCCCTGTACTGTTTGACGGCAGGGTGTCTTTTAAAAAAACATCTTTACGTTGTCGTCGGTCAGTCATCCCCTCAACTTGCTTCTTTCGTGACAACTCAGCCGAGCGCCCACATTCGTCTGACCATTGTTTTGTCTGAAACACACTCACTGTCCAACATACATATCTTCTTGTCTCTTCTACCCAATCCCCTGCCAGTTTCTCCTGTCGCCCTCCCTCTGTCAGTCTCTCTCTCTCTGCAGCTGACTTCAAGTAGCAGTCTGCATCGTCTAGCATTTAAAAACGTTTCGCCTGTCCTTGGTGCAAACTGGGATTGGACAAATGGCAGAGAAGTAAACTGTGTAGGACTCGTGTAATGTGAAATGTTGTGATGGGGAATGAGTTTTTCTCGAAAATCGTGTTCGTATCAACTGCTGAATCGTATTCACACCTGTCATGTGCTTCGTCACACATAATAGGCGGGAGTCTGCTTGGGCAGTGTCAACTTGTGTCAGTCAGTGAGCTTTTATCGAACATTATTGTGGTGGTTTAATTTTTTTCCGAATTGACAATAAATGTAAAAACAAAAAAGAGAAACAGAGCATTGAATCCCCCTCCCCTTCCCATTCATTATCTCTTCTGCGCGCGTTTCAGCATGTCAATACTCGCACGTTTCGCACACACGGACAATGAAAGAAGAAAAGGGTAGGAACTACAGAGACATACTTATTCATCCGTCATCTATATTATCATTAATAATAATAATAATAATAATACACTCTTTGGCTGCTGTAGCAGGTGGCGGAGACTCGTACTGTTACTAGTTGCAGCAACGATATTACGAAACCGTCACTACTGCAGCTTGCTCGAACACCCCTCGTACGTGCATGCGTAGTTTGTACTGGGCAAATGATATTACATCAACTCGACTGACGTCATTTCTTATATATTGCCCTCGACATATGTAATTCTTTCCCCTCTGCAACTATTTTTGTGCTGTGGACTAGTGATTTGAACGTCCACACAGGGATTTTGATGACGAGGCAGGCGCTTAACTTATCTGTTCTTTCATTCGTTTTTCTTTCACTCCTCTCTCTTTCATTCTCTGCTCTATTTCGTTCTTTCGGTTTGCATTCGAGAAGCGAGAACCTCCAGGCTGCACAGCGTAGGCTATCTGACGACAGAACGTCTCATTTTCCGTCACCTTGGTGACCATGTGTCACATGAGATCCTGATGTGCTTCCGGAGATTCCTTCTTTGGAAGTTTTTTGCTAAGTAGATACACCCGACCACTTTAAGCTCACACTCGGTTTCTTGCTGATAAGACACCTTGCTATGGCGACGATCCATAGCTTGCATGTATATCTCTCAGGCACAAAATTTGAAAAGGCCGACCTGAATATCTAGTTGTCTTCATATAAGTGAAGTTTAAACGATATCCATTTCCTAAATGTGAGCAAATAAAAAAAAAGTTCTATTCTCGAGATAAAGCGTTCGATCATTGCAGTTCTCACTTGCGTCAAGACATTTTCGGTGAAATGGCAGCGCCTCTATCAATTGCTCGAAGCTTTTGTCTGTAGCCTTCGGGAAAGTTATAAGAACGAATTTAGGTCAATCCTTGTGGGCTTTTCATTTTTCAACTGAAAATCTCAACACATTTGGTTAACGAACTAAGAGCAGCTGTATGCTGTGTTCTCTTGCTAGCGTCTTTGAGCTTAGTTTTATATTTGACTCGGGCTAGCTCCCTCCCCAACCCACCGCACAAAAAAAAAAATGAATAAACAAATCTAAAGCGACGCAAGAGTACACGGGTAAAGTGGGGGGGGAGTTAGGGGAATAGAAGAAGCGGAGGCAGCTGAAAACGCTTGTTTTCTTTTTCCGCAGTCCTTTACAAGCCAGACACCGCGACTCTATGGACCAATCAGATGTCAGGATTGCTGGAGGGGGCATGGAAATCGCCTTCAGCGAACGACTCTTTGGGGCAGTGGTTCGCACCCGTGAGCGCAACCGCTGATCCCCTGCAGCTCAGCCCCATTCCGTTTCGGAGACCACGTCGGTGCGGCGCGGGCAACCAGTGTCGCAACTGCGGCAAGACGTACCGACAGTCGCAGCACATGCTGCGTCACCGGCGCCAGTGCGAGGGGACCTTCCAACTGCAGTGCGACACGTGCGGCAAGAGGTTTTCCCGCCGCGACCGCTACAACCAACATCTTCGTATCCATCGTCGATGACTAAGGCACACATTAAGACGTAGATCGCAAGAAAGAAGTGATAGGGTTAGAAAGTATTCCATGAAAACTAGTCTTGGACATCAAAGTAACTCTGAGGGTTTCGCCTCATTCAAAACTCGCAGAGATGTATGCATGCGAAGTAACTTGACTTTACACAGGCTCTGAGCTGACCTAAAGTAACTTCTATACCAGTATTTTTTTGTTTTAGAAGCAGATGTTAGGCAGTTTTTTCATTTAACGGTTGCACACACATTATTACATATAATCTTTTATGCGTGTTCAGTTTCACATTTTAGTATATATGAACTTTGCTGAAAGTTACTAAGAACTTTTGTTTTTTAATAATGGCTGTTCCGCCACAAGCTAACACCTGGCGGTGATTGCTCTGGCTTCCTTTCATAGTGCGTAACTTGGTATTCTGTAACAATTTGTAACTCCCATGACGATGCTTTAAACGTGTCAGCAAGGCTTTCGGATCAGTTCGTGTTCCTTCCTCGGGATTCTTGCCTTCAGGTTCAGCTTCACTTCCTTTCGCCTTCACTTTCCCGACATTCTGTTACATTTTCTGCTGAATAATCTTCGTGGTATATAGAAAAAGCAATTCGTAGTGGTTGAAATATGTATTCTTTCCCACTATACAGTGGCACAGACTGTCAAGCTCTAAGCTGAAGACCTGCCAAGGGACACAGTTCATGTGTGTGATGTATAATCTTCCGCTGTAAATAACACTAACTTGTCATGGCGCACTTGCTCAAGCCTCGACAGCAAGGTGATAATGAACATCGCTTTTTTTTCTACAGACCCTTACGTGTCCGTCCTTGGAACATGCGGCTATAGGAGGTCAAGAGCGACGTCAGGCCACCAGTTGCGCCAGCGGGTGGTCGATAGTTGTGGACAGTGGTCCCTTGACACTGGCCTGGGCGGGGAGCAGACGGTTTTGAGGATTCCGGAGCAGCGTCTCGCGGCGGTTGCAGGAGACGCAGCGGTGTCCAGACATAACGCCGGCACCCAGTGCCGCAACTGCGGCAAGACGTACCGCCAGTCGTACAACATGTTGCGGCACCGGCGCCAGTGCGAGGGGCTGCTTCACCTGCAGTGCGACGTGTGCGGTAAGAGGTTCTCTCGCCGCGACCGCTACAAGGAACACCTGTTGGCACACACCTCCACACGCAGACTGGACGTGACGACCACTGGAAGCTACTCTCGTAAGACAAGCTAGAAAGGAGCGATCATTTCGTAAAACTAACTAGAAGATGGCGAAAATAAGTCCTTTGCTGCGATCGGTGAAGGCGAGGAGAACAAAACCAAAGGACGTGATAGACTTTTGTGATGTGACTTTGAAAAAAATAATCTCTGCTGAAGATACAGAACTTAATGGCGAATTCCGCTATTTTTGTGCTGAAAACGAGCACAAACGTCTTTTTGCGACACGATGGTTCGTCTACCTATGTAATGATCTCTAATCACTGTTTGAATGAACAGATTTTATTTAGTTTTAGTTTTTAGTAATCAGTGAAGGCATGCAGCTACGTAAAAATCATGTATATTATGCATTTTGAAAACACGGATTGCAGCACGAAGCGAATATAGATTAATTTTACTTTCACACAACCTATCGAAAGTGTGGTTATTCATACAAAGTTTAATGTTTGAAAAACACTCTCTTTATTGACTTATTAAGACTTGCAACTACATGTATAAAAAATCGTATAGAAACATGTGATCAGTTATCGCAGTATGGCGTGAACTTTGGGTGAATTTGCGTTTTAGAATGTGTAGAAAAGACACACACACACACACACACACACAGAGAGGCTTTATGCTAAAACCAAGTTATATTTTTACGTCTAGAACCGAACCCTGACTTATGTCCACCACCACACATGAGCAAGCTACTAGACACGATCCGGATTCTTCTGACCAAGTTGCCAATAGTAGTCCAATAGTCCCTTAGAATAATACTTGTAGTAGTCCCTAGCGTCAAAAGTCCCACTCGTGTACCGAACTGTATCGGTGGTTAATCAAACATGCCATGTTGATTGGCTTTAAAGATGAGATAGAAACATCCTTTTTTTAATGTAATACTCTTTTGTCATATTCAAGCTGAAATGTTTGTCAGTTGAAACTATGGTTTGCAAATCTCAAATTAAAAAAAATACAAACTCGCACTTCAGGCTTCGGTTTATGGCTATCGTTGAACTGCGTTGACTGATGAAAGTTGTGATGTTGTGTATGACGTACGGATGAATGTATGTTCGTGTGTGGTCTTTTCAGCGTATGACCCGGTTGTTGTGAACATTGAATATACCAAGCGCTACTTTCTCACGTGTGGTTCATGACAGTGTTTAGAAGTGAAAGAGGCTGCGCCAGTTCCTTTGGTAAACAACTTTCAAACTACGTCTTACTCTTTCCTGATCGAATCGATTCACAATAACTGTGATCGAACTTGTTTTCATGATAATGTGCCTCCCAGTCTGGTTGGTTTTCTTGGAGTGTGAAATTTTGTGCTGATTCCACCTTGTGGTGACCGGATACATAGTCTGTCTCTGGTCGTCTGTTAAAAGCATCTTTTTCTAATCTTTAATCGCTGGTCGGCATAAAGGGTTATATTGTCTTGTCCCCTGAAGGCACTGCGTGGCTTAAACAAAAAAGAAGGGAGGGTATCTAGTCAATAATCATCTATACTGAGGTTACGTTTTATTTTCTCGACAATCGAATGTAGCTGAAATCTTGTTTAACTCTTCGGTGGTATTAGCTCGACTGTGGTTATCTCCCATTACAACACCTACAGCGCGTTTGCTCCTACCGCTTCCCTCTCCCCAACTTCCCAAGACACACAAATATAAACTCGAAAGTGGCCAGTCACCTCAATCAGCTTAGCGTCTGTGAAAAGATTAGTGATATTATCATGTTGAGAAGTGTGACACCGTGGATAGTCCTGTCTCTAAAATATAGGTAGGAAACTAATGGCCTGTCAGTTTTCAATATCTGAAATAAATATCTCTTTTTTTTCTCTCCCTCGCATAACCCGTAGGGATAATTGTTTCTCTGTGTACCTGCACCGCAAACATTCTTCTGTTATTGTCCACAGTCCCTTTCGTGTCTGTCGAGTCAAGTTCTAGTCACACGGCACGAGCGACACAGCCACCGGAAGTGACGGGTTTCGGACACTGGTCACGTGACCGAGAGACTTCGAGGAGCCGACGCGGCGCAGGCAACCAGTGCCGCAATTGTGGCAAGACTTACCGCCAGTCGCATAACATGCTGCGGCACCGGCGCCAGTGCGAGGGGACCTTTCACCTGCAGTGCGCGGCGTGCGGCAAGAGGTTCTTCCGTCGCGACAGCTACACGGATCACCTCCATATTCACGCCACTCCGCAACAGAGAAGAACCGGTGGCTACTAAACACTGGGCCACAACTGGAGGTAGTAACCTCTTCCTTAAAAAAAAGAAGAAAATCATTCCATTAGCTAATTTTCACCCAGTCATAAGGACGCACAGACATGATCCGTCTCTCTCTCTCTCACTCACACACGCACAATGTTTCATTCTTGTATCTTCACCAACCCACGCATGTATGACCCGTTCACTGAGCAGCCAGAGCCATTTTGAATGTGTCTGTAATAGCTTGGTCAGATGCCGTGTTCAAGGTTGTATTTTTTATTTGTTTGTTTGTCTCGGCTTGTCGTCCAAACGTAGTTGTTTGACGCTAAGCTGCCTGCTCTGCGATGAGCGCCACCCAGCGGCCATGCGTTTTGTGCATACACCACGACAGTTTTTTCTACGTCACTCTCACCCGTTGTTCTAGTCGTTTGCTGAGTTCTGTGACCTCATAGTTGTACCAACAGTTTTGTCTCAGACCTTTGGTATTTCACACACAATTATTTTGGACGCTTGTCCGACATTTAACCCAGCGTTTCTCATCCATAAACTGCAATGCGTATTTAGACCCCAGTTAAAATTATTGCATATTTTAGACCCTTACTTAAAATCGCTGTTTATTTTTTTAACACGCTCCAGTGCCTAAATTCAGTTATTGTCGGTATTGTAGAAGAGTGTACACCTTTAAATGTTAATATCAGAGGTCTTGATTTCTGACTTCAAGAAACTTCTTAAATTATTAGAGCATCCTGTTATGCACGTAAAGCTGTCTCACTATTTGATGTCATAAAGATCAAATATGAGCAAAATATATTACACAATTTCTTACGCGATAGGACCTCCCACAGAAACACTCTCCTTTTCAGATTCACGATGCCAAACCATTAATTGTCAGAACTCCTTGAAAATTATTAGATTTGGATTATCACATGATTTACGCATGTTTCTGCTTGATAATAAACAAGATCATCTTAAATCCCAAATATGAGTGGCATTGTGTGGACCTCAGATACTGGTTCCTACATTATTGGTGAGTGGAGGGGACTTTAAAACCTACATTCAAGGGCAATATCTTCTAAATACTTGATTTTTTCGTATGGTGTCATTAAACGACCATACGTGTATGTAACGAGGTCTGTCACTCAGTTTGTCTGTCTGTCTGTCCTCTCTGTTCTTCACTTAAAATTCTTATCCCTTCTAACGACAGTAAATCTAATGTTAACGTTAGTTCGTCCCTTCGCGTTTTAAGCGTGTGTTCGAAACTTTTGCTGCAGCATTAATTGATGTCAGAAGTAGAATTTAGGCCGGTATGTGTTCTCAACAAAATCTTTTGTTAATTTTGATTAGTGGGGCGGGGCGCGCCCCCTCTCTCGTTCTACTTCTTTCCTCCTCTCTGCACCTTCTGTCCATCTCTCTCCTCAACCGCTCTGGTATACCCGATCAGACTGGTTCTTATTGTCCGTCTGTTGTCTTAAGTTGGCACTACTACACAGGTCAACGAAGTCTTTGAACAGACAAGTGAAGCGAGAAACAAAAGCTACAGCAGCTTTATCTGTGTATAAAACTAAAGATTTAGGTATGGGGGAGGTTTACTAACCCTGTGGTCATGCGCTGGCTTGTTGCTGCAGCAGCAAGGATCAAATGGTTTGGGCTCAAATTTCGTTCGGGGGCACACATACTTCTGCTCTTTGGATGTGACACCTGTTCACAGGGCTGGTCGTAGAGGGCTGGTGGGAGGTTGACCTGGTACTCTAAGTTCCCTCCCCATCACCACTCCGTTCTTCAATAGTGCAACAGTGCTAGGCCAAAGCGTGTTCCTTTGAAATAAACCAAGGCAAGTAAATGGTGCGCCTCGGCAACGCGCTAACTGAAGTCGATTTCGAAAGGAAGGGTAAACGGGAACAAAGGGGCTAGAATTAGCAGATGGTGAATACAGCTCAGTTTGTAGGCTTTGCAAGAAAACTAAAACTAAATGTCCCGCGAAAGAAAAATGGCAAGAAAGAATCTGCACAGCCATTCAGCCGTCGGGTGTTTTAATAAATAGTTTTTTCATGCGGCTTCGGATAGTTTGCGTTCTAAATTGATCACAGACCTTTCAAAATAGAAAAAAGGTGAGAAAATGCTAGCGATTTAAAAAGAAACAAACAAGCTAATGACACGCATTTCATCTCTTCTTACCAGGAACGCCTTTGATGAACCTTCATCTTCTGGGCTTGTCACCTCAGTCCTTTGGGGTCATACACCATCAGAAGCAGGGCGCTGCCAAGAGCCATCCGTGTCGCACGTGCCAGAAGGTGTTTCGACACGCTAGCTCATTGAGTCGTCATAAGAGGCAGTGTGAGGGCAAGGAACTGTCCTTGTGGTGTGACCAGTGCGGTCAGGGTTTTGACAGGATCAATGAACTCAATTGTCATATGGCAACCCATATATCACCAGATGCCTCCAGCAACGGTTGACCAGTAACCTCGACTTCGTGTCTTTTCTCTTATTTTATGTTGTAGATGTTCATCTGACATTGAAATGTTTGTGCTGCTTGGTTTTTAACCGAGCGGGAAAAAAGAAAGGAGAACGTGTGATTCGACGTGTGCTGAAAACGATTGAAGTTTGAAATCTAATTAATAATTTTGAAGAGCAACACCTGCTTTAACTGTACCTCAGATTTTCTGTCCAAGTTTGGTTTTACTATAGCTTTATTCTTTTTTTTAAATTCCATTTTAATGCCATCGTTTTGTAAATTGATGCAATAATTAAACCATCTGTCACAGGACTGTTCGTTTTGGGTCTGTATAGTTCTACAGGAGTGTAAGCATGCTTTCAAATGAGTGGGCTGAGCTCGGTGCGTGACAGTATTTCGAAAAATATGTATAAATAACACCCGCCCCACCCCCACCACACAACCAAATCGTTCCTGCTTTCTCGTGATACAGGAACAATATCGTGTGCAGAAAGGGTTCGAAAGTGGCATCAGAAATGATTACGAGTATGAAGGATCCAATGGACGATTTAGGACCTCGCTAATTAGTCGTTTCCATGAACATATATATTTATGTGCTGAAGCACAAACAGCGTAACCTCCTCTGCACACTGGCGAAGCTTACAGTCTGTCCCGAATACATGTATTTAGTTCAGAAAGAAGGAGCAATTTCTTAAAACAATTTAATCTTGCGTCAAGTTCTGCCGATTTTTTTCCTACCACCGTCGGCAAAAACGTCGCATTTTGTGTAATTCGTGCTACAGAAATGATTCAATTTTTTTAAATTGAAAACTTCACTTGCTGGCTTTCTAGCAAATGCACAAACAAGCAATGTAGGGATATCTGTAATAATAATAAATAATAATAGTGAAGATTTTTATAGCGCATATTCACACTCATAGAGAGCATGCTCTTAGCGCTTAAAACGAGGAAGAGACGTGGACTAAGTAGACACAGAACAAAGGGGACGAAAGAAAACGACAGTACTGACGAAACAGAAAACATTAAAAGGCATCAAGTAACAGGAACAGAAAAATATAGTGATTCTGCGAGAAAGATGGGTAAAGTAGCAAGAGGGAAGGGGGCGGGGTTAAGAAGGACGAGCATTGTGTGGACTGTGTTAGCAGAAATGCTCAAGGAAGAGGTGCGTTTTTTAGTGCAGATTTGAAAGATTTTGTAACACAAATTGTAACAATTACATGGATAAGCGTACTGCAAAAGAATTAATAAATACAATACAAAAATTAAAAAAAAATCAAACTACCTCCTTTTGACTGACAGTAACATTCGAAGTGCTTGGTAACAATCTTCCTACGAAACACTACTTTGCAGTAATTCATTCCTCCCGAAGACACGCACTATTCATTCTCATCATGATTTTGAAGGTTTTCACGCGCTAAACTTAAATAAAGAATGCGAATAAATAAATTAAACTCAAAGACTGCGAACTTAACCAATTTTAGTCATCTGAATATTTAACAGTAAAATGATCAAGAATCTGCACATTGAGCTTTTTTAGAACAGAGATGTCACATCCGTAGATCAGGATCGGTACTACAAGGGTACAGTTTCTACTTTGTAGTGAAACCTGATATTATCATATTTAAAGCAAACTATGGAAAAAACGAGTCGATAGGAGGTGTTGAAAAAGAATTTACCGTCTTATCATCGTGGTTATCATCGTCTTTGGTAATCAAAAGGTGTTGGAGAGAATGTGGCTTCTTCGTCTCCCTCGTGGAGAGCCACTTTGTGCCGGAATAGGGGAGAGCATCAGGCATCGAAAGGAAACCACCGTCCACATGGCAATGCAAACTTGCAGTTGGTGCAGACCCTGCAAGGCTGGTCTTCGCGGACACGCACAGTTCTTCCCTTCTGATTTACCAGAGCACTGTTGTTTCCGACATCGATTACAGTGACGAAGTCATCACACGATCACGATCAGATCTGGTCACGTCAAAGGTCTATTTCGTTGAAGGGACTGAAGAATTCAAATAAATATTTGTAATGTTAACAATAAAACAATACCACCACATTAAAAAGGCAAACAAAAGTATTACTTCGTCGAAATGTCAAAGAAGCATTTACGAAACTTTTTTTTCCCTTGGAATTAACCGAGCAAATGACACCAGAAGCAAAAGTAAACAGAAAGGTGATTGGAGGGAGAAGGGGGTACTCAGTACGGTGATGAAGGCTTGATGAAGGACGAGTGGAATGATAATGACGATGACGACCATGCATGTCCTTTGTAAAAGGAACTCCAAGATATAAGAATTTTCACCGTTATACAGTCTCTAAAGTTGAGCGTAGATCACGTAATACATGGGTGCTGAAAAGAGTTGTTTGGATATCATGTGACTCCTGATAAATGAAATACATGCTGAGGGGCATTTTGGGTGCAAGAGCGCAGTTGTGTTGGTCGTAGTGGCGGTACAGTTTCAAACGTAGTGCGATCTTTTCCAGGAGAGGGGAGGGGTTCTTCATGCCATCAGAGCCTTAGGAACTCTGCTATTAAAAACTGGTATAGTGGCAAAAGAAAACAGAGATTTCTCACCTTAAGTCGAGGTATCACCCAGCCCATTCTACATACGTACGTTCGTAGTTCACGGTGGTATCTCTAATTATAATCCGAACAAAACATGTCTTATCTTTGGCATGTGTAAAAGAATGTAAGAATTGTTCTCGTGAATGAGGCGTGCAAGAAGAATGTGGATGAATGTCAGGAAACAGGGTTAGCGCTCCTGATTGTGTGTGTGTGTGTGTGTGTGTGTGTGTGTTCGTGGGTGGGTGTTGTTTGTGTGTGTTTAGCTGTGAATGCGAACTGACAGCTGGTGAACATGAAGATCATGCAAGTAAACACGAGCTCTTAGAGTTCACCCTGCTGCTTTAATATATGCGCATTGTTAGGCCATTCACGAATACACTTGGAAGATGACATGTGGGCACTCTGCTTGTGTGCGAGTGCGTGCGTGCGTGTGTGTGTGTGTGTGTGTGTGAGAGAGAGAGAGCATGGGAATCCCTTTTGATTGTATTCCTTGCCTAGCCAATTACTTGGGATATACGTTGACTCGGCCTGTGGCTGGCTTAGAAAAGAAAGCTCTGTGAGTGGATTTACCTTTGTGTTCTTTGCTTGGGAAGCGAAACTCTGACCAGTACTGAAAACCCGAACGACTTTCCATTTTTTTAATATATAATCAGTGGGAGTGTGTTTCTGAATTCGTCGATATTCTTCAGTTGATTACTAAGTGAGGTGGTGTTTTGTGTTAACGGGAAGTAAATTCCCTCATACCTTTAGTGGATTCTGAGTGATTTGTTAATATTTTTGAGTCTGTCAGCCTGAAGAACACTGCCGGAATTCATCAAACGTAAGTGCAGCCAGTTTCCCTTATTACAAAGAACAGCAGACGGATCTAGTTACGTCCATAAACTTGGAGGTTGAACTGTACGTGTTAGTAAAACATAAGGTTTGAAACTTTCATACAACGACTCAATGTCTTTATTGGAACAAAGAAAGTTTATCAGACGGGTGGGTTGTGGTATGACTATGTGAATGTAGTTCGAGTTTAGAAAACGTTTTTGTTGAACCACTATACAGATCTCTGCTTTGTTCAAATGCGCCGTGCGAACTTTGTCCCCACACCGCACTCAAGAATTTGCTTTTCTTTCTTTAGCAGTACTAACTATACAAAACCACGAGCTGTTAAAACCAACTATGACTGCTGGTAAAAAGCTTAAACAAAGATAACCACCAAATATGCAACATCGACGCTTTCTACGTGGTTTGGTCTACAAGTAACATCCTGACACAGTCACAAGTAGATCATCAGTCCTATCCTTATCTAGCACAATGCTAAAAACAACTGACATTGTGAGTGCACCATTGATATGCGAACTTTAAGCACCTAAGAAAAAAATTTAGGGTGATAAACGTATGAGGAGCTTAACTAGGAACATGTGCGAGTATCAGTAAGTAAATAGTAAATGCATGCAGCTAAATGAGGAGGAAATAAGTTTTTACCTCAATAAACATGTTGCAAACTTGTTATATTTTTATTGGTAAAAAAGTCATTATCAGCAGTCAGTTATAAATATAAAATAAAAATGCAATACTTGAAATTGACCATCTGTGAAAGAAGAAAAATTGCGGGAGTTTATCTTAGACAAGTGCACATTTGAAATATGTTCATATTTTATTAATAATAATATACATGGAAAATTAACTCAAATGCATCCACTTAGTAACAGAATCAATAATAATACAACGTAGACTTCGATGTCCGTGATTGTTGCCCATTACTTTTTTATCGTGAGACCATTAACTTACCTGTCTGTTTAGTGAATTCGGTTCGGACCTTAACTTCAGTCAAAAATTCTAAGTAAAATTCAAATCTTTAGGGCCGTATTCCAAAATAGCTGCTTTATTTTCTGGGCAAAAAATGGCTTCTTGAACACCAGGGGCCAGTTGCATGACATTTCATATTTTAAATTCATTTAGGCTTTAACCCTTTTTAGAAAGGAACAACACATTTTCAGAACTTTTTTAAAAATAAGAAACCAGATTTTCGTTTCTGTCAGCATATTTTTAATGTGCTCATATTTTTAACCCGATCAGAAAAAAATGTTGCACTCGGCTTGTCCTTTAAGATTTTTTAGGTTTGGCAGTCCTGCAGAAAACGGGCAACTTGTTCTGTGCTCAGCGTCTGTGCCGAGGGATGCCCCAAGGTTGGCAGAGGCGGAGGTCCTTTCCGTCCTCCAGAGTTCCATGTATGAAGGCATACCCCATTTAACCACAGCTCCTGGCACTTATGGTTAGGGAAGTCCTGCAAGATGTGTTTCGGAATTTGCTAGGTGTGGCCGCATTCGCATTGAGATAATAATAATAATGAAGATTTTTATAGCGCATATTCACACTTATAGAGAGCATGCTCTTAGCGCTTAAAAACAAGGAAGAGACATGGACTAAATGGTTAGAATACGATGGGCGTAAGAATAAACGACAGTACTAACAACAAACAGAAAACAAAGATGGAAAACACAAAAAGACACCAAAGATGAGCTTATAATGTGTATCTCTTGAATATAAGCATTCGAAACACAGTGATCACATGCAATGGGAATAGAAGAGAGTATGTTGGCCTCATGGGCCACTGTTACTGAAGCTGTGCCAAAGAAGTATGGCGAGGACTTTATAGTTCCAAGCTTAGTGAGCATAATATGGCGTCTGAGTCTGGAGTGACCAGTCTTCAGTCTCATCAGTTCTGTTCTCTTGAGTTGTAGTATGACGATTTTCAATGTTATTCCCCAGATTTTGTCAGATTCAACAGTTTGTTTTGTTTCACAAAATCCAAAGGTTTCATATGACTGAAATTATATGTATATTTCTTTGTGGAAGTTTAAGGAATGTTGAAAATAAACTAACTTTCTGCGAACTTCTGAAACAAGAAGCAAAACTCGGAATGTTAATTACATGTCGCCAAGACGCCAGGCTTTATAAAAAAAATCTTAGTGCTATAAACAGAGTGAACAAAAAACTATTATTACATTATGCACCTTTGCATTGGTGTTTTGTGATTTAGAAGCTGAAGCATAAAATAGAATAAAGGAACAGGTTGAAGACATGATAGTGTTCCACAATTTTGTAGCAAGTCATTCTGCTCCCTTCTATGTTTCCTAAGAACATAAGATGCTTTACTGAATAAGTCAAATTCTTCATCTTTTTATGTGCATTAAGACAGCATGTTGTTTTCTGCTTACTAGGAATAGATCTCTGGCATTCGTCAACTGGAAGTCAATGGGTCTCACATGACCATGTCCAACTGCGCTCTCTACTGCTTCCAGCCAGAACAAAGGCCGCTGTGACCCATCTACACATCCCGAGCTTAATACAGGATATAGAGAGTGTCAGTGTGCCAGTCTCGGCAGAACAAGTACAGACTTGCCCGCATCCTTATTCCAGCAAAGAAACAGTACAGCCTGCCCACGATTTTTCCCCGTCTGCAGTGATCCATGCATCAGGAAATGCAGGTTTTACTGAACAAGCCAGTACAGCTTATCCCTGCAGAAACTGTGGCAAGATGCTGAATCATGCAGGAAGCGTAACCCGACACCAGCGTAAATGTGAAGGAGTATTCCACCTGAAATGTGAAGTGTGTGGCCAAGGATTCTACAGGCGGGATCGTCTTAATGGTCACAGGCGACGAGAACATGGATTGGCACCTTTAGCACGTGGCTTTTCCTCTTCTGCTGAGGCAGACGATCATGACAGCAACAGACAGCGCAGGCCATGTTGTGTAACAGAGGACATTTTATAGCCTTAACTGTGCTTTTCACTAAACTTTAGATGATAAATGGAAAAGTAGCCAGAGGAGATGGTATTGACTGAACCTTCACCATCAAACTATGTCTAATGACAATGTTTGCAGGCACCCCTAGCGTCATGTGTGGTATCTAGCATCCTTGTTTGATGAGTTTGTTTGATGACCCATATTTTATGTGCTGGAAATCAGTGGGGTTGAGGAGATGGGGATTAGTGTTTTACACCGAGCCAGGAACTAAGTCCATATCACAGCATTGCAGCCAGCCCTGTAAAGGAAAAGGAATAAATTTGTGCCCGAGATGAGACCTGAACCCAGGATAGCCAACCTCTGTTAAGTGCTAACCAATGCACCACTAGACCCCACTAGCATTCTCCTGACATTGTATTTTCTATTTTTAAGCCAGATAGTGATGTGTAGCTGAGTAAAAGTCGCAGCCTGTGAAGAAGGCCTCCCATAGCTGGTTGACAATCCCTTGTTGTCCATAATCTATGCAGTGTGTGTGTGTGCATGTATAGGTGGGTGGCTGTGTGTAAGGGAGTGTGGAGATATGCAGGTCATGTTATGAAAAAATGAGAGTGGACTCTTCACTCAATTGATTTTGTGTTCTTGTTATTGATTTGAACTTATGAGCAGATGTCAAATCCAGCATAATTCTTCAACATAAACTGAATACTGCTGTGGTGTGTTGGCCATATGAAAAGTGCGTTATATCCACCATTGACCATTTTAATGTGCTGAACATTCGTCTTGAAAAAATACATGAGCTTTGCAAAGTATTTGTTAGGTGTGGACAGTGAGCCTTACACCATCATTGAAAATATAGCTAGAAAAACTGAGAATAAACAGTGGTTGTTTTTCAGTCTCTTGACTAGATTTTTCACTACCTACATATGCAAGACTGCATCAGTGTATTACCCTATAATGCACATGCCAGTGGAGGGGAGGGGTATAGTTAATGGGAATGCATGCCACTGTATGTGCCTAGCTCTCTGCATGTAGGTAAGAATTTCATAGCCTAGTGGTTGTGCGGAAGGTGAGGATATGTTGTTTATAATTTGTAGGTAATGGCGTCCGGCAGGCAAAGGCCAATCCTTGTTGGACAGCTGATAGTGGATAGAGGAAGTTTTCTAGACACAATCCTGGGCAGACCTTGAACCATTGATAGGTTTGACTACTACTGGACAACAGCTCAAGTCTTTATGCACCTAAATATAGATGACCTGCCTCAGGTGCAATTCACTGAGAGATAAAGCAAATATAAGATGGACAGAAGGCAGTGAAGTACATGTGAGTAGATGAACAATGACTTTATTACTCTCCCAATTACTGAAAAAGACTATCAAACAGTTTGGAATTCCACAGACATTCTGGCTCTTATGAAATCAGCAACCTTAGTTAATAACCTAAAAACAATTGCCCACAATTTGTTGTTCTTTTTCAGATGCACTGTTCACCCAATTCCATGAAGTTGCCAGGAAGTAATGAGTTGGTGGGTGCCAGCCCACTGTGGTATGCCAAACAAAGAAGCAGCAGATCAATTCACCAAACTAGGAGCCTGAGTGAGATAACCTGACAATGGTATTCACTATACAGAGATTTAAAACTCCTCTGCTGCAACATTTTAAAGGGATGCACATCACTACCCAGTCTGCAAAAGTTCAATGGCCCCATCTTGGCCCTACTTGGGCTTAAAATGGACCCTACAAGGTGAAGCCCCTGTTGGGTTTTGTGTCGGGCTACATGAGTCCTACGTGGGCTGGCCATCACAACCCTATCAAAGAATACCATCCCCTCCACCACATTCATTTGGGGAAGCACACCATAATACCACTTCACTACCACCAGCATGTAGGACGCCTACCAATTAAATCCACCTCATTCTACCCATCAAGGCCCCACCCCTTCACCACATTCTTATGGGCTTCGCCACCACAGCATCAATGATGTTCCTATCCACAAGATGGCAGCAAGTCATGATTTGTGTCATCAAACTGGTCACTGTCTAAACAAGCATTTTGCAAAATGCTGAAAGTGGCACCCTTGCCCACCTGTGCTTATAGAATGAGCTGTTAGATTCTTGAGGTTAACCAGTCATATGTGAAAGAGGTTAAGTTTTGGGCATGATTCAGTAAAACAATATTTTTTTTTAACTTTGCATGCGCAAATAGGTAGTGGAAAAGTCTTTTTGCATGCACTTTATTCTATAACATACAACTTTGTAGATCTCTTGTTTTGGACACAATATAGGATTTCAATATGATAAGCTTGTCATGAGCAATTCCTGGAATACACAAAACAATGATATCAACTTTGAGGAGAAAGATCAAATGAAAAAATGTGTAAGGTGTATGAGAAGAAGTGCATCCATGACTTTTCTTTCGTAATGCACACTGCACGTCGACTCCCGGACTTGTATCACAAATGATACAAGTATGTACTACTTCCTATTAGTACGTGGCGGACTGCAGTATTGTCTCTGTTGTAGTCATTTCTACCAATCAATGGTGATGCCATTGGTCATGTGCCCGCAAAAGCAAGCCACGTGACATATTAGCATGCGCGTCTACTGCACAGCACCCAGTAATGGCGTATGTTCGTCGTGAATCCTAGTTTGATAGACATTCTCTTCGAGGAGGGCAATTAACTCATTTCTTATTCAAGAAAGGTAGGTGCTCAAGCCATTTTATGTAATAATGGCATTATACTGCTGTTGTATAAATGACATTGACATTAATATGCATGGTGCTGCTCGATGATGGGAGGGGGCATAAAATGGCTTTTTTCCCTTTTTTTGACCTCATTTTGTAGCAGAATATTTTCAGATCATATGTGTGTGTGATGTATAATTGTGGGTACCCGTAAGATTAAGGTTTTATTTTAGATACAGTTTTTTTTAAACTGAAGGCATAGCACTAAGCAATCGGTCATAAGCTGTGCTTGTTCTGGTCTAGTTTTTTGATTATCCGCCATATTTGGCATATCCCGCTAGAACGGGCTGCGTGCGCATCGTATTTGGCGTAGACTTCTCCGCCATGTTGAAGTCCTTTGTCTTTGTGCAAAATAAGACGCAAAATGAGGAGACTTTGATTTACTTGTGTTTCATCGTTTGTGAAAAGAAATACTTTGTAAGTGCAGAAGTAGAGTACATATTGTGATTTATGCCTTTATTGCGCTAGTACGTTTATCAGTTGAGAATTGCGTTTCGGTTGCAATGCAATGTTCGTTGCAACTGCAACAATTTTTATGATTGTGTACTTCGTACTGTCGATTGTACTCGTGTGAATTAATGTGTGTTAGAATCATGTCCAGTTTAATATATTCAAATGGAAGAACTTGAATTGTGAAGTGCTAGTTTCTCTCTAACCATATCTTTTATGTCGGGCGAAGTCTTCACTGAATAAGGACCCCCCGCCCAAAAAAAGTGATCATTTATTCACTCACCGACTATAAGAAATCTTAAGAGGGAAAATGATATTGAAATCAGGTATCCAAAACGCATTATCACCGAGATGAATTGCAGCTTTTTAAAAAATTATTCTCAAGTCCTGCAGAATGTTTTTTTAAGTTTCGCAAGGAAATACTCCCAGCCTTCTCAAAACAAACAAATTTGTGAGTTTATTTGCACTGTTAAGCACAAAGACAAAATATTGTCTGTTACTGTATGTTCAGTTTTCATGAATAATTCTTTGCAGCACATTTAATGTTAAGGTACTAGACAGATATTCTAACCATAAACTTTGCAGTGATTAAATCGGAATTTGTTTTCTCCCAGATGCTGTTTTGCTGAAGAATGGATGCAGAATCGTCATCAAAGTTTATTGGTTCCCTAACCAAGTTTCTGCAGTCTCTGTGCAATGGTTACGTTGATTTTGAAGATGGTGTTGAGCTGATAGGACATATCTATCTTAGTGTTGATACTGGAAAAAAGATTGATTACATTCTGAATGAAAAAGTCTGTAAAAGTGACAATTCTGTAACATTTATAAGCAACAGTTTTCATGCACAGCCTTTAGACAAACTGAAGACAATATCAAGCAAAAAGACTTCTGAAGATAAAACTCCTGATGGTGCAGGCAGGAAAGAAGAGGAAGCTTTATTATTGGAGTCAGGAGATGGACCACCTCGCAGCACACAAATAAACACTGCATTAGGCAGAAACCATGGTTCTCTTCCATCTGGTCAAGTAACACAGAATCGGTCATCTGCTGTAAAACGTCCAGGCTCACCTCTCACCCCGAGAAAGGCACCAACTCCTCCACAGCGACGTCCGTCAACACCTCCATCTCAGAGGCGGTCACAGTTGCAAGCTGCTTCTGCTAAAGGTTCTTTGGGAAGTCCAGCATCATCAAAAAATGTGCCGTCATCACCTTCATCATCAAGTCTTGATAATGCTCCTTCACCCTCGTCTAGGTTAAAAGCTAATCAGCCTTCTACAGAAACTGCTAGTGGAGATGCAGACAGTGATATTTTAGTACCACCAAACATATTAGCTGTTGCACAAGTTCCCGATCTTTCAAGCTTTCTGGGTGCAACAGGAAATGAGGGACAAGATGCAACAGCTCATGAGCAAGGACTGGCCACATCTGATGATGAAACAAAGCCTGACACTGACATTACATTTATTAAAGAAGAGTTCATTCCTAGTGCTTCAAGCTGTGCTCAGGCAGGCACCAGTGGCCAATCCTCAGGTAGAACTTAATTTCCATTTAGATGTTTACTGTTTCTAGCAGAGTTAATATAGAAGGGGTTCATTTTGTATAGCGTTTGATTACCGAGACAAGGAGTAAGCTGAGCAAGCTTGAGGTACCATGTTGGCAGCAGATGCCAACTTGAGTATTTAACTTTGCTATGATAAAATTACCTACATTGTACTCTGTAAATTAAGTGGTACTAACAAGGCAGAAAGGGGTTGAAATACTGTCTAAGCATAAACATGTTCAGTTGGCATATTAATTAGATATTTAGGACAGTTGGTGACAGCCTTTTCAAAACATCATGTTAAAACCCTTCTGTTTAAGTATTTTTGGGCATTCAGCTGTTTATTGCTTGCTGGCAAACTGCAATGCTAAAAATGTAGGTCATGTCAGCATTTAAAGTAGACCGCTCATTATGGTAATGGATTTAGAGTATTATTTCGGGGATTGTCCCACGTACCCCAGCGTAAAAAAAAACAAAAAAACCTGTTAGCATGTGCATTGAAAATTTTATTTCCTTTTCATGTAGGTCGATCATTGGAAGAACAGGTCCATGATTCAGGCAGCTCATCTGGTTTATATCCTGTGATGTTGCATCAAAATACTGCAGCTTTCTCAAATGCTGGTGGTGTTTATCCTCCAAGCTTTCCTTCACTTGGCAATGCAACAGCCACATCTACCTCTACGTCTCAAGCATCCACCGATATTTTTGCCAATCCTGTTCCTGGCACATCAAATCAGGATAGCAGTAGTGGAGACCCATCAGGTTGGTGTCTTTTTGGAAACTTAAAAAAAACAACATTCAGACAGGTCATTTGCAGTGCATTTTTTATGATTAACAAAAGTATGGTTTTTAGGAACAACTAAGACATTAAGCATTATTGTTGTATTTGAGTTTAAACTTGTCAACATTACTGCTTTCTGCAAGAAAAATAGATTTAAAGGATTTTCCCCTCTTTTGCTTTAAGTTATATAAAATCTTTTTTAAAATCTAATAACTCTGCTTGGAAAATCACCATTCATAAACCTGGGATAGCTAACCATTTTAGCGAGTTGATAGTGTATGCAGTTGTTTCAGCGATACTTTATCCAAAATATAAGACACCCAGGGTAGAGATCCGTCATATTGTCAGTGTGCAGTGAATAAAAGTCTGAATAGACTTATCTTGATAGGTGCAGGCATCATGAAAATGGATGTAAGAGAATATTGCAAGACTTGATGTGCCTTTCTTTTGCTTTTTGGTTAAATGGCTAGTGTGGGCTAAGCTTCGTTGATAATAGGTTTATAGTAGGTAGCATGGTCATCAACCTGTTACAGTGGTGCCAGTTTTGAAATTATTCCACCCTTGACCCGAATTTTGTTTTCATGTCATTTAAGCACGTGCTATTTGGGGTAGTATAGAAACAGGGAATGTGCTTTTGTGACTTTGCAGGAAGTTAAGAAAATTCCAGGAAATTATTGATTTCATTTTGTTGTGCAGGCAATAATTGTGATCATAGGTTTAAATCTCTGGAATAGTCATTCTCAAATAATTTTGCCCTTGAGTATAGCCAAGACAAGGCAGGTTTGTTGGAACCTAATGTAGGGAAAAGAAATCAAAAGTAGAAAGCTTTTTTGTTTTTTTAATAATAAAACATAGCAGGTAGTTACAGGGGAAAGATCTAAAATAGAATCCCATTTATCTGAATCCGTTTTATTAACACAGAAGTGCACATTGATCTGTCTGAATGTATCTTGCAAGTATCAGCATTTTCTTTGTATGGTGCATTTTAAATTAAACAAATTTCAGATACATTTTAAAGCTTAGGTTTTGCTAGATGTGCTATTTTATTAACAATGTAAAATCTAATATAATAGAAGAATGATCTTGAAAAATTTAATTTTGTTAAAAGCAAAGGTGAATAGTAAATTCGGCAGAAAAATAAAGCTGTTGATTTGTAATTGGTAACTTTATTATTCTTTTTTAAGAGTTTTAAAGAATGCTATTAGATGGTTAGCTGTAAAAGTTTTGAGTACCATGCTTAATTAGAAGCAAGAAGGGCAGTATAGCTTTTATAATTTAGTAAGTTTTAAAAAACTGCACTTTGTAAATAGTCAAGTTTTTGTCCAGAAGAATAAATCTAGTGCAGTTTTAACATTTTTTTTAAATCTTCTCAGTGCATAGACATTGCCTGTACCAGTGCATGTCTGTCAGTTTAGCTGTTATGATCTGAAAGTTGAGAAAAACAGATGCACCAAAAACCAAAGAGCCATGTTGATAAATGCAAGAAATTTATTTAAAAGCAGGCACAAAGATATCTAGTTTTTAAAATTCGTCGTCTGCTTTAATGTGACATTTGTTTTTAGGATGTTCTTTGCTGTCTAAGGATCAATTTTATAGATGGAGCTAGAGACTTTAAAAAAAAATAAAGTTGCTGAATGGTTCAGGTTTTAGACAGCAAGGTTCATCCTATAGAGAGGTCATTCTGCTGTGTCATTTTATTATAAAATTTGAGAAATTAATGATTTTTTGCTTTATTATAAAGTCAGAGTGTTGATGCAGTTTTGCTTTTGAATAAATGAAAGAAGAGTAAAAACCAGAGATTAAAGATTCCTTTAATTTACAGAATGATCTCTCTTGCTGTTACTGACATTAGCATTCACCACAATTTCCAAATGTTGTTGGAGAGGGCCTGGGCTGACAGGTAATAGCCTGGAAAGTTCATTATCCTAAACTCTTATCACAGTGTTATTTTTTTACAATGCATTTGGCTTGCATGCAATTGAAATTTTTCTGGTGGGTTCATAATGCAAAGTGGCATAAGAACTTTCAAGGTTATTCCTGAAAACATTAGAAACACATTTTAAATTGGCACAGGGTTGAAAGTTGAAAATTGCTAGCAATGTATATTTTAATTGGTTTGGGTGTTTTGGTTGGGAATTACCTGATTGTAAAAAAATTAAAGAAGGTTAATTAGAAGCATGGCAAAGTATTATAATACCAACTTTCACCCCTGTGATATGCCATGTCATCACTTGTATCGACAGGCTGTTCAGCAGTTTAAAAGTGAGAAAGGGAGGGAAGGTTCATAGTCTGTTAGGTTTAGTCTAGGCTGCTTCTGCCCCCGTCCTGTCCATTTTGGTTCAGAAAAAAAGTTAATGGAAATGGATCTAAGAATTAAGTTTTCTTATAGAACTAAAACTCAAAACCTGCTTTGGGTAGTGCAGGAAGATCCCATCATGCCCAGACCCTTAGTTTCTCAACAACAGACACATGCACCACACAAGGTCTTGAGAGGAAAGGTTGACGTTTGATAGTGTGAGAAGGAAGAGCACTTGCAGCTGAGTTTCAAAGAGTGGCATCCAACAGTCTCTACAAAAAGGTTTGTGTGTGGAATTTGTGATGAAAATGCTAGAGGAGCCCTTTCCTCTGCTCGTCCAGCATTTGAACACCAGATCAAGCATATCATGGGTTTTCCTTTGGTGACCGCTCTGCTGGACTTCTTTGACAAAAATTAAATTTTGCAGTATTTTTTTTTGTATATAAAAAAACTTGCGTTCCCATCTTGCAAGTGTGCTGTTTGAATAAGACAATGCTTTGGTTAAGCATGTATTTAGTTGGCTTTGTGACGTGGACTAATCTTTTTGTTCGCGAGTGTACCATAATCATTTTGATCTCCATAGAGGGACATGTTCAGTGTCTGTTCCTAGAACATTACATAGCGATGAGGACATGTATGAAAATGTCTGAAACAGCCATGTTTTAGGCATGTTAAAGATATTTACCAAAATTCCACGTTGGGTATTTGACATTAAATAGATCATTAAATGCGTTTAATACCATATGTTACCATGTAAGTTGTGATGCAGATATAGTCGTGGTGAATATAAGTTCTTTCTTGGTTTACTCTGCTAACAGATTTCGGCTGTAGTCTGTTGAATGCAAGACTGCAGTGAGATGAGGCTATCCCAGGTACCTAAAAGGGAAATGTGGGTTGTCAGGTTTATTCCTTGTGCTGATGTTCTGATGTTATTCATAAGGTTATGCCGTATAACTACCCACAAGATGTTCCTTTTTAAAAAACCTGCTTTATGCATACAGTTATGTTGAGTTCACTAGTGCAGGATAAGTGGCTAGTCAAGAAGGTTGTCTGCAAGTGGCAAGGTTACTTATTAGATGCCGGTTTGAATTTTCTGCTAAGATGCTTGCAGATTTTCAAAAGGTATCAATGTGTTACATGAAAGCACAGTCTTTCACGAAGGATTACCATTCTGTAACTCACATGGAAAGCCCTTTCAGCTCTGGCCCTTGGCTATTGTACTTCAATTTGATTTTTTTTATTATTAAATTTTCATGTGCAGTGTTTGGTGTGCGGCATCTCATGGGCCGAAGTGGACCAGAGGACTTGGCTTTGGTTCCAGTGAACTCTCGTTTGGAGGTTGATCTCGATTGTTCGAAAAAGAACTATTCCTGTAAATATTGTGGTAAAAACTATTGGAATAAGACTGATTGTGAGGGTCATATAAATACTCATCACCTGAATCTGAAACCGTATGTCTGTAGGGTCTGTTTAATTCCATTCTGCTATAAGCAGTCTCTGAAAAGACATGAATTAACATGTTTAGTAAGAAATATATCACAGTGATTTTACAGCATGGTGATTTTCTTTCTATAAACATGCAGTGAATGACATCTTTGTAACGTGGGTGCAACACGCTGGCAGGTCAGAGTCAAGTTATTGCTTGAATTGAATACACAGCATGGATGAGAAATATTGGTATGAAAAGTATTCCAGAAATATTTTTACCTTGCATAACTTGTTGCAATTTTTACGTTAAGAGATAAGGTAAAGAAGAACCTGGTTGAGGGGTGTTTGCGGTGGGTGGAGGGTCTGCAAAACTCAGATGCTGAGACATGTTGAAGCATCCACACGTAGTGAATGGAGCTTTGATTCATCATTTTTATAATTTTCTCCTTAAGACGTTTTAGGTATGCTTAGATTTATATACACATCGAGAAAGTTTATTGATTTAGTTTTTAATGGAGATATTTGGCTAGGTAGCAATTTCTCTTACATAGTTTTAACTCTTAAGGTTCTTTGCTTGGTCACTGAGTGGAGGTTTTCGGGGTGTTTTTTTTTTTGTCGTTTAGCTGAACTGCAAATCCCTAGGAGAAAATGTTAATCCTTAAATGCAAAAAATGCACCAGAAGCATTTCTTGCATTGTGCAATTCTTCTCAAGTGTTATTTTAACAGTATACTTTGTTTCATGTGTGATTTGAATGCAGACAGACAGCTCAGGCTGGAATGGTTTTTAATGCATAAAAAAACAGAATATTTTTAAAATAAAATTTGTTTCTGATGTTATTCTTCAGCATCAATTTAGATGCATTAGAACACTTCTAGTTTATTTGCACGATTATATCATTGCTGTGTAGCATAATCTTTACAAAATAAAGCACATATTTTCCAGATTTCAGATTGTTTTGTAAGTGGTTAGAATCCCACTTGATAGATTACTATTTTTATTGTGAAATTTTTTATCTCCGCTTTGGCAGCCACAGTTGTTGTATCATGCAGATTGGGTGTATTTTTATGTTAAATGACTGCTATTTGCAATTTGTATCATTTTTCGTTGTCCTTGCTGGCCTTGAAAGGATAGATATTTGAGTAGTTGAACTGACAGGTCATGTAATCATTGTGTGGCAGAGATACGGTAACAGGACAGTTATCAGATTGGTGCCAAAAGTATACAGGCTTTTTATGTGTTCAGTCATTTAGTTCCATAAGATTGTGAATATGTGTGACACAGTTGAAAAGAGGGATTATGTGATCTTTCCCCAAAATTAAAATTGAAAGCAAAATAGTCAGCTGGTAATTAGCCTTGTAGTTAATTGTTTTTTTTTAAATACTACCACATAAGAGTTGTGGTTTTTTGCATAGTATACTACTATGGAATCAAAGTCAAGTACAAAATAAAGTTTTAAGCTGAAAAGTTTTTAGTAGTCAGGTGACAATGCTTTTGTTGGCATGCTTAAAGTTTTCGCGTGTACTTGGAGAAGCAGAGCTCTGATCAAAATGCTAAATCTGAAGCTAGCCTTAAAATGCCTGTTACATTGTAATAAAACATTTTAAAACCAAATGTAAGTCAGTGGGGGTTATTGTCATCCTAATGCTTCGAAATATATTAAAATTCCATTCTTGGATAATTTCAGCTAATGTGTTGGCCATGTTAAGCACTTTTA
Source organism: Marisa cornuarietis (assembly GCA_004794655.1). Classification (NCBI taxonomy): domain Eukaryota; kingdom Metazoa; phylum Mollusca; class Gastropoda; order Architaenioglossa; family Ampullariidae; genus Marisa; species Marisa cornuarietis. Next base: position 1,027,182 of record SMMW01000135.1, read on the forward strand.
AATCTTACAACCCCCTATTCAGCATTTGCAGTTTTTACCAAATATATTTCTGCTGATGGTATTAAAATTTTCATGTGCAGTGTATCGTGTGAGGCATCTCATAGGCCGAAGTGGACCAGATGACTTGGCATTTGTTCCAGTGAATTCTCAGATGGAGATTGATGTTGAATCCAAAAAGAATTATTCATGTAAATACTGTGGTAAAAACTATTGGAATAAGACAGATTGTGAAGATCACACAAACACGCGTCATCTTAATTTGAAACCATACGTGTGTAAGGTATGTTCAGTGCCATTTGGTTACAAGCGCTCCCTAAAGAGACATGAAGTTTCGTGTTTGGCACGGCATCTGTCTCGGTGAACTTTTTAAATAAGTTTACCAAAAGTTTTTCGAAACACCTTCACTGTTTGCTGTGCAGTTATCAGGAACATTTTTAATATGTAAATGTCATAGTAAGAAACATCACAGATAAGTTTTTCCTGGATTATTAAAAATATATAAAATGGTTTTAAAGCAACTCGATATTTTAATTTTTAGAACTTGTTCAGAACTGTGAGTGTAGGAAGTACCTAGAAAATTGCACATTTTTAAGTCACTTGACACTATCATAGTCATCACTTTGACACTGTTTTGAGCAGTGAGGATTTGAAAAAACATTGCCAGCAGAGCTTGCAGAATTCTTCACATGATTCCAAGAAGACAATTTTAGCAACTTAAAAGCATTCAGGGATTTATATTCCAATCACACTGATATTCTTAATTGATGGCCTCTTTTTAAAAATTCTTTATATCCATTTGTGACCACCACAGTTGTGACAATGCTAGGCATGCGGTGTACATGCAAACTGGCATCTCCCCGGCAGTTGAAAAAAAATCTGGTTTATATTTCCTTCTAGAATTAGTTGTTTTGGCAAGATTCCCCATTAAACATACACACCACAAACATGCCTTTTGATAAGGTCAGTAAGGTGTGACCTTGGGACATTGTTTTGCCCCTTAGCTATGTACCTAGCACCTTTCTCTCTAGTCTTACCTAGTGGGTTTTTCATTGTGACTTTCTTAAAACCTATATTTGACAGTCCAGTGTGCTTCAGCTCATTTCAGCTCTGTTGAGCATGCATTTTACTTGCTTGTTCATCACAAAATTCCAAACTGTTCAGAGTTACCAAAACTTCGCCAAGCTTACGATATTTGGAGTAGATGTGTATTGATAACTGTTAATAAGACAGATGGCACTTATAATTGTCACTGTGCATACTGTTTTGTGTATTTGTTATTAAAATTCAATTAACTTTGAGTCTATCTAAGACTGGTCCATCCTGTTCAATGATGGTCACAGTATAATAACTGTTAAGTCTTTAAAAGTACTGTTTCTGCTGTAAGGGTTCTGATTTTTTAAAAATATTTGCTGTGCAACATAGAAAATAAGCTAGGTTCGTCCTAAAATGCAAGCCTCTGTGCATGAAAATTTGCTGTTGGGCATCTTGGAGAATCTTGTACCTGTTTGGTGGTGAAATTATGGGGTTAACTAGTATGACAGAGTTCACAATTGAGTGGACTTGCTGTTGGAAAATGCACTGTGCCTACACACTACACAAAAGAAATGGCATAATGAATTCGAAACACACCTCTCCAGAGATTCCAAACTTTTCTTTCCTCTGTTTCAGGCTTTTTTTAAAGGTCTGCCCGATTGCAACATTATTTCTTTATGATCATGTTAAGCTCATTTTAAAATAATAATTCTCAAAATATGAGTACATAATGATCCTTAATTTTAAAGATATAAGCCTTCAAACATCGGCATTCTCAACTGCAACTAGAAAAGCGGGACAAAATTACTCTCCTGTACTGGAGGTTCTCTCATGTGATCGAAGTATTTGTAACAGCGATTGTGGATGTTTTCGAGTGAAAATGAGGTTTTCGTGTTCAAGAATCGATTTTGTTTGCCCAAAAAATGAAACAGCTGAATTTGGAATACAGCCCTACAGATTGGAACTTAGAAGCTTTGAATGAAGTGAAAAAAAAATAATTAAATGTTCCAAACTGAATTCATTCAACAGACTGGTAAGTCAATCAGATCAAAATTTAATGGGCAACAATAGTTACAACTGACTGCTGATAAGGATTTTTTTACAGTTAAAAATATGATGATTTTTTGAAACATGTTTATGTAAAAACTTTTCTATTTACTTACTGATACTCGATCGCACGTGTTCCCATTTAACCTCCTTATAATATGTTTATCACCCTCAATTCTTTTTTATTTTTCCTTTTCTTTTAGCTGTTTCGATCACGCACATCAATGGTGTCCTTACACTGTCTGTTGTTTTGAGCATTATGCTGGATAAAGATAAGACTGATGATGGTGTGTTTGTGTGACTATCACACGATGTTACTTGTAGACCAGATCCGGTGTAGAAACCGTCGATGTTGCATCTCTGATGCTTGATCTACCAGCAGTAGTAGTTCGTTTTAACATCTCGTGCTTTTGTATAGTAAGCACTGCTGTAGGAATAAGATTTCTTCGGTTTACTGAAAGTCCAAGACTTGCTTGTACTGTTTAAGTGACTGGATAGCAATCGATTTTAAAACGTTTTGACCAAATTCATGAGTACGTGTGGGGACCAAGTTCACATGGCACGTTTGAACAAAGTTAATCCACTGGCGTTTGCTGCCATTATCTTTAAGATTTCCTTCATGAGTACAAACTCCCTCTGAGTGTCGAAGAGAACATTAAGCAACACCACAATGTGTTTTGGTCAGTTTTCTTTTACCGAGGATTGCATCTTTTCTCTTCGACTTACGCTAGTGCAAACGGTGCTATTTTTATAAATACAGGTGTGCTTAAGAGAAAAATATTAATATAAAATCTTTCATGCCTCTCTGTCATAAAAGACCACCGGAATATGTTTTTGTGATACTTTGTGTTTCCAGCGATTTTTGCTCAGCAATTGGGTAGACTTTTAAGCATTCTCTGAATGTAAGCAAAAAAGGGAAACCTTTGAGAGTCAGGAGGGATACCTTGCTATTGCCTCTTTGCTATTATAATGTACTCGAACATTTCACAGAAGTATTTCTGCAGTCTTGAAAAAAAAGTTGAAAATATATCCTGTTTTGTATTATTGTTTGTAAACTTATGCTTGAAAATTTAAACGGCTTGCTTGATATATATAAACCACAATGTAACATGGATAAAAATAAAGTCGGTAAATATCAGTATAATTAGAGAAATTATGAAAAAAGTATTTTGTAGAATGGGAAAGCTGCTTTATATTATCATGAAAAAATCTGATAAATATTTTACCAGATGCAGCTGTAGATCACCGAATGACTCCATGTGAAAGATTCTTTGGTGTGACTTGTAAACATTGCACTTTTCCTCTTATTTTGAGCTTATTATGAAAGCATGGTTCATGGCTTTAAATTGGATGGTATTCACACGGAATCATGTAAAATTTGTGTGCTTATGCACACGTATTAGATGCTTTAGAGGTTTTATTGAAGTATGGTCTATGCCAGAAGGATTGTATGGAAACTGCAGTATTTTGATAGTACTGACTTCATTATTGCAGTCTTTACATAGAGACAAAGAATCAGACCTGGCAGTACTCAATTTTAAAAATCTTTGTTTTGAATTAAACACCATGTGCAAAGTATTATGGAAAAGACTGGTCTTATGTTTTTTGCTGCTTCCGAAACACACAGCCTGATCCAAAGGAACCCTTACAGTTATTCTAAAGTTTCTTAATACTGTTTAATCTTCATCTCATTGTGGTTTTCTGAGACCATTGTAGCTTTTCTAGGTTGGTCTTAAATGTATCACTAAAAGTAGGATCTGAGTTGCTTATAGAATAATGGGATGTTATTTTATTTTCCCTGTGGAGACCTTTCGTATGATTACATGTCAGTTCTTCAGCTTTTCCAACATCAGGATGGAAAAGTTGTGAAAATTCACTAATTTGTGTACATTTAACTAGAGGGCATTATATAGACTGCTACAAAGCCAGTATCTAATAGATTTGGGTCAGTTGGTCGCTGTGCACTGTTCTAGTTTGTTTTACCTGTATTAGGGAAGAATTTGTTAGTGGTCAGTTCTTGGAGGATTCATCTGTTCGTAACAGGAAAATCTTGTTAGCATTGCTTTTTATACAAGGTGCTTAAAGTGCACAAAAGTGAAAATACATCTGTTACGGATTTGATTTGTGGCCTGTGTATTTTATGCGGTCTGATTAAAGATGTCATTGGAGGCTTGATTTGTGAAGGAACCCTCAGCAAGGGTTTGACTCGGTGCTGACTCAAGATAATTGGTCATGTCATCTTCTTAGTCATATACTTCTGTATATAAAGATATATAGTGCTTGCTTCTTCCAAGAAACTCGTGTTTTTATTACATTCCTTCTAAGTATCGCCACATTTTTTGCAATGCTCATTCTCAGTATCATCACATTTTGATAAAGGTTTGTTGACATTAGATGTTAAAGCGATTTAACTGGTGTCAGACAATGGAAACAATTTTGTGTGAATTCTTTCTTCCTTTGAGACATACAGAAATGATGGATTTTAGGTTTGGAAACCTAGCAGACAATTCGTGGTTGTGGATTCAGTTTCAATTTTATTGTCCCTTTTTGTAGGGCATTTTTTATAAGTTAGGGAATGAGGAGTTGATAATGGTCTGTTTGTGCATCATGACTTTGAACCTAGATACTTTTTTAAGTACACTTCTTACATCTTCGCATGGTTACTCAAAGACAATCACTCATGCTCACAGAAAAGTTTCTAAGTTTAAAAAAAAATTGAAATATGTCTGTCTCAGTTATGTAGATTAGGATTTTAAACATGCAAAAAGACTGTTCTTTTTATGGGTAGAGCGTGCTAATAGTTCACCTGTAAATTTTCTTTTTCAAGAAAAGCACTTTCTGTTCGTCGCACATTTTAACTTCCTTGGTTTTTAAGGTGTTGCTCTTGGCCTTTTACAATGTCCCATTCAAATTTGAAAGCAAAACTAATAGTAGCCTACTTTACACTGTCATGTTTAATAAAGTTAAGGATTGGGATACAGACTAGAAATGTTTTTTTTAAAAATCTGCACAGTAAAGGAAAGCGAAAAAGCTTGTGTGTCATATATTTGAACTCAGCTTCTTTATTTTGTAATATAATATTCTTTTTTAAGAAAAGTTACTGATTCAAGAGTGAAAAAATAAAAAATAAAACCATCAAAGGCTTCTATTCTTTCTCGTTACAGTTGGAGTGCAGAATTTAGCAAGGCAAGATGTAAGCGAAATGATTTCAGCTTGCTCAGTGATGAAGGGGACGGAGAGAGTCTATCTGTGTCCACTGTGCCAGAAAATTCTCCAACAGCAACATCAATTCGTTGGGCACATGAACATGCATTTTAATTTATCACCTTTCAAGTGCTCAAAGTGCATGAAATCGTTTCCGTACAGGACTAGTTTAGCTCGTCATGTGAGGACTCATCATCATCTTGTATTATAAACTGCTGGAGTAAAATTGCAAGAGCAAAATTGCTGGGAGATTCCAGAAATGGTGTTGATAGGTTCAAGGTAGGCAGGTCATCAAATTACAGTTAGGAAAGCCATTTTAAGTTAGCTGTTGATCAGTCCAGTAATTTTGGCACATAAGTAGCTGAGTTAAACTAGGATTTTCTTTTCTTTCTGCAGCTACCATACACTTAGGGAAGGCTCCTTTACAACCATTTTACAACCATCAACGAATGCGGTACCAGCAAAGCAAGAATGTGGTTTCCCATGGAAATATATTCTGTGGTGGAAGTGGTGTAGCTGGTGCACATCAAAAGGGGTCAAAAGTGTTTGAATGCCCATTCTGTATGCGAACTTTTGTTTCAAAACATCAGTATGTCGGCCACATGAATTCACATTTAGATGTCAAACCTTTTGTTTGCAAATTGTGCTGTCGCTCTTTTGCATATGCAACAAATCTATCTAGACATAGGCGCACATGCAAAGGACAAAAGGAGCATTAACTTTGGGAGTATGCTTATGATGTGTTTGTTTTAAATTGTCTTGGTTGATTGACTCCATGATTTCTTTATGCAGAAGCTTTTGGTTTCAAGATGTTATGGTCATTGTGTCGTAAAAAGAAGCAGCACATTTTGATGGAGGCTGTTCTGTTACTTTAAAGAAAGTTTTTAACAGAAGAATTTGCAGTTGTTCAGGGGGAATAAAATAACTTCTAAATACCATTTTTTAATAAGTGTGGATCGCTGTCCTTAACTGGTCTGATATTTTGGTTCATCAGTCATTTGACATCAGTATAGAACATAGTTTATTTTTCGTTGGCTTGGAGCCAATTTTGTGGCATAGATTTATCCACATTTTTTCCTTGTTTGTCTTCAACTGCATCGTGCAAGCAAAATGTGTTCAGTCAGCTCAGAGCATACAAATGAGAGGGCACTTTGGTCTTCTATATTGATCTCTTAAAGATATTTTTAAAAGCTAAAACAAAAACTGCTGATTGTAGACCCAAAAAAAATGCTTATAATGGACAGTGAAAAGAGAATTATTTTGTGTTATTGGAGAAGCCTTATAGTTTGTTAGAAAAAACTATATGCAGATGTTGCAGCTACAACAATTAAGTGGTCATCTGTATAGGCAAATTCTTGTAAGATGACAAATTTACTGTAAAACATTTTGCTTTATGTTATTGCCAGTTCTGACTAAAGGCCAGTGTGTGGATGTATGCTTTAAGAGTGAAGGTGGTATCCCACTGTGTAATATTCAGTGTAAAAAGTGAACCAGATTGTTCAGGTGTGTCCAATTGTGAGAAAGTCCTTTAAAGCTAAAAAATAAAAAGTATATTTTAAAATGTTCTTCTATAAAAAACAAACCACTCCAAAATAGGTTTCTTAGCTTGGTGTTATTTTTTTCTGCAGTAATCCAGACACGGAATAATCTTCCGAAGTGGCCAGATGAGGCTGAAGCTGGTGCGTGCCAGAATGTGAAGATGCAAAACATTTACTCATATCACAGTGTGTTTGATAAGGTGAACAAATTCCAGTGCAGATTTTGTGCAAAGCGATTTGTTTCAACCAGAGACTGTATAGGCCACATGAATTCTAGGCACCTCAACACCAAACCATATCTTTGTGACAAGTGTCCAAGAAAATTCTCTCATAAAACCAGCTTGAATTATCACAAGAGATCAGCGCATCCAAAAATGTTGATGTAGAATCAGCTCATATATTTGCCACATCGTAATGAAATGAGAAATTTGGAGCTGTTTTGAACACCTGGCAGCCTTTGGATGACATCGTGGAAGAGCTGATACATTTGCCTTCTCTACATTTGTAAATAAAATTAAAAGCAGTGTTCAATTATAGCTGTTAAAGGCAAAAACATAAACCGAATTAAGAGGTTACGCCAGCGTTTCTCAACCTTTTACTTGTAACGCCCCCCCAGACGAATAAAGGTATGTCCGCGCGCCCCCCTTAGCCACTAATACCTATATGAGATATGAGAAAATGACCGCCTTTGCGGCCCCCTTTTCAGCAGCTTGCGCCCCCCCAGGTTGAGAACCGCGGGGTTACGCAGAAATGTTAAACATTTTTGATGGAAGTAATGTTAGCTTAAAAATCAAAGCTGTTAAGAAAAACGCAGCAGTGTTGTTTCCCCCCCCCCCCCAAAAAAAATGTATTTCAGTTTCCTTCCTCCTCACACAACCCCTGCCCTCTCAAGTCTTTGAATAGAATTATACTTGTATTTTCTAATGGCTATGAACTTAAAAATGCAGTTTTGTTTTGGTCATTTACAGTCTCATTTTAAAATTTTCCTAATCATAAAGACTTGACTATATGTAGGCTACCTGTTTTGTTTTGTTTTTTAAAGCCAGTCTTCATCTAAACTTTGTAAAGAGAGTTCACAGTTTAGGAAACAGTACAAGGAATACTTTCACATTGTTCTTCCCAAATTATACATTTAAAAAAGGGGTAGCTAGTAAAATGCTAACTTATGGCTGGCAATTTTTAAATTTTTTTTCTGCAGGCTGTGGCATAGGCTTGAACAAGCAGACCTTGTGGCAAGACAAGCAGGGTGGACACATCTTGATAGCTAAGATGACTCATTCAAAGTGGCAAATGCGAGAACGAAAATATCAGTGTGAATACTGTGGCAAAGCATTTGTTGCAGGCAGAGACTATGCAGGTCATGTAAATTCAAAGCATCTTAGAGTGCTTCCTTTCAAATGCAGACTGTGTCTTAAATCATACCCTCATATATCATCGTTAAAGAAGCACGAAAAAGTATGTCAGACCTAATAAACCATTTTAAACTGCTTCTAGATTGATTGCATGTGGTTGTAAAATTAAGTGGGTGGTATTACTGATTTTGTATGCTTGTACAAGTGTGGAATACATAATTATGAACTGGTCATTACTGTTAGTGCGGTTGTCAAAAGTGAATGTGACATGATGTACTTTGAAAACGGATCATTGACAATAAATATCACAAGGGAAGCAAAGGGCTTTAAGTGGTTTTGATATGTCATTACACATTAAAACCATTTTTTTCACGCCAGTCTTATTTCTCCTGGTCTCTGTTCGGCTGAATTTAGGCGTTGTGTTCGTGGAGTTCTTAGCAAACCCAAAGTGCTTCTCACCTCTAATTGGAATCTTTCTGTTCTTCCAGTTGATGCTCTGGTAAGTGACCTGTGGTTTCGGAGGGAAGATGGCCATGGTATGCTCAAGGAAGGAGAATTTGTTCCAGATAGAACAGTCAAAATCGCGTCATTTTCGCCCAAGAAGGGCTGGAAAGAGCGTCTCAAGAGCTTTGTGTGTGAGACTTGTGGAAAAGGCTTCGTTGTACAAAGAGACTATATTGGTCATGTTAATACTGTCCACATTGGAAGCCGCCCTTATAAATGCACCTATTGTCAGAGAGGATACACATCACGAAAGACCCTGCTAGAACACATAAAAAGACTACACTGACTATTTTAAATTGTTTAGTGTCCCCCTTACAGGATATATTTAATTGAACTTAGATATAATTTTTAAAAGGTGAAAAATTCCGTGTGTTACGTGCACGACAGAGACAACATCTATCCAAGTCTTTTGACTTGAAAAAAACTAATGCTGAGACCAATAATCATGAGTATCAAGACTATTATTTTTTAACAGTACATGAACTCTTGTGAAATAGTATAAGTAATGCTTAGTTTTCTTTTTGCTATCATCAGGCACCAGCAGAAGCACTTAGTGAACTTGATGCTTTAAAGGTGGAAAGTGTTTTTTAACACAGCTTTTATGGGTATACCTGAGAGTGGTATATAGAAGCTGTATGCTAAATTCCTATGAGCATAATTTGGTTGGTTTCAGGTGCTGGTGTCAAAAATCTTATTTCGTACTCTGGCCGTTTTTGAGCCTTTAAGACCCACCTCTTCTGGGAATACTTCTGGCCTTCTTGACATACCCTTTCCTCCTTCCTTGCATTTGCAAACTGATTGTTGTATTTTTGAACTCGTTCTACTCGTTTTAAAGCACATAGAGCTTAATGACAGGGAAATGTGCTATAAAAGTATTTATTCACTATTAAGGAGGTATTGCTTTGAAATTCTCTAAAAACCTTCCATGCTGTTTGTAAATACCAAATCCATCAGAGATATAGAGGTATAGGTTCAGTTATAGTAAGAGCTATGAGAAATAAGACAAAATGATAACCTCTGCAGCAAGACAAAGAGGCCCAGACTAATAGCTGCACAAAATACAGCTCATGTCACCTTGTACAGGGTTTTGTATTGCGGTCATGATACACCACCCACTTCTTGAACCTTCACTTTAATTAAGATGTAGAATTTTTTGAAACATTGGACTTGAGAAAATAATCCAGTTTTCTTAATTGGTAAACAAAGACATTTTCTCTTAAAATAAAAAATGCGTATAAAGTATCTTGCAGCTATCACTTCCATTGCAAGACCTGTCAAGCATGGGAAATAGTGTAGGTTTGGCCCAAACCAAAGAGATGATGTAAGTGGCTTTTCTGTAAATAATCCCATCTTGAATATGTTGCCTATCTAATAGGCTTCATTGTATCCTTTCAGCTGGTCACTCCCGGCATATAAGGCAGACAGTGGACTTGATGTTCGACAGCATGGAACCCATTCCAGCTTTCAGGCATACGAATAATAAAAACCATCCTTTACAAGAAACTAGGCAAAAACCTTGGAATAAAAGGAGCAAAAGATATGCCTGTGAATTCTGTGGAAAAGCATTTGTATTGAAAAGAGATTGCTTGGGACATGTTAACTCAGCTCATCTTGACAAAAAGCCATATACATGTGAACTCTGTCAACGTTGTTTTGCTGGTATAAAAACACTGAATAATCACAGGAAGGGTTGTTATCACAAACAGCCATTGTAGAAGATGAGGGTGTAGAAGAATAACAAATATCACCAGTGTGTGACATGCTAAACCTTGCTTGCATTTTGAAGAAGAAAATACACCATTGCATAGTGGAGTTAAAATATGCTGAAATCTACTTTAACCTCGTGAAAATTGAAAAATGTGTTCTGGAATTTTATCCATACAAGTATATTCCTAACAAGGATGGCAAAATGTTTATGTATTGGAAGTGTTTATTTAATGTGGTTCACAATGGTCAAACTTAATGCTAAGGATGCAAGACAGCAACTTTGCAAATGTTCACCATTCACCTGTCTTGAGGTGTATTTCCTTAGGGTTTTGATGGACTGTGGCATTGACACTGTCTTCATGTAAATTAAAGAATGTGTGAAATACAAGGAGGAAAATAAGGGATTATAGCAGTTTTTTTGTGGAAAACAGCTTTGTTTTTCATAAGATCATCTTTTTCAGTACCTTCTGCCATTCTAAGGTGTTTTTTAATTAAGGATCTACCATATACTAGATAAGCCTTTAGAGGGTTTCTGTGTTGGTCATATGGCTTTCTTTTCTCTTTTCTGACCCCTGCTCCTTGGAATATTTCAGATGTCTACCAGATGAAACAGTCTGATCTATTACTTTTTTCCAAGAACAATGTTGATTGTGAATTTAAAATGATAATCTGCAGGTTCCAGTGACACTGACAGCAGTATATAAATCTACCAAACTGCATCAAGATATTTTGGCTTTCTAACTCTTTTAAGTCTCTTGGTTGTCTATATTACGAAGGCGAATGCTGTAGATCACTCAACTGTTCACAGTTTTGTTGATTATTAACAGTTCAAAAACCACATTTACAGTAAAGAGTTAAGGAAACGTTGCACATGCAATAAAAGTTAAATTATACTTTCTTTATGATGTCATTCTTGAAAAAAGACTCCGTAAACCACTACAGTAAAACCTCGTTAAGACCCTACATATTGTGGCCCCTTATTAGATACTACTGAAAACATTTTCACAGACATGTTTCACTATAAAAATGTCATATCAATACAACCTTTTTGAAGAAGACGCATGTTGAAAAGTAGTAAGCACTTTAACTGCTTCGTCCTGTTTGCTTTGCATTACTATTTGCAGAAATAACGTAAAATAATTTAAGTACATTTATTTTTGAAAGAGACTGCTTGTTCATTGATTTATTGGTCATTTCGACCCAAATCATACATTGTTCCAGTCATATCTACCACCAGACTGTTGAACCAACCCCTTCATGACCTTACCATTACACATAAATATAAATCGTTAACAGCAGTGAAAGTCAAATAGATCCAGGCCCAAAAGACAAAATCATCTATGACATGAGTAGCTGTTAGCATCAGATATTACCAGCAGAGCTGTGCATTCAGACACCATCTTGCCAAATATGGCTGCTTGGCAATACACATTATTATTATTAAAGTAGATTTATATAGTGCAATTTTCAACCCCAGAGTCGACTCAATGCGCTTTCCAAAAAAAAACACAACAACAACAGATTGACACAGAAACCATGTTCAAACATTCAGAGAACAAATCTCCCAGCAATAGGTGACATTGATGTCAAATCATTGGGGTTAAAAAAATCTTTTTTTAACCTTCGTCATTCTTTAGTTTGGAGGTTCATATTAAATGTATCTGCAGATGTTGGGTTAAAATTTGTAAAGCCTTTGTTTTCACTGTTCCTTACCTGGCATAATATGTATTTGCACATTTAGTTAGCATGAAACAAGTGTCACTGATGGGGCATTCATTTAACCTGAGACAGGGTCGATTGGACGGTGATGAGACAATGTGGTTGTATGCCAGATGATGGTCATGGCAGGGCTGATTCAACTCAGGATGTGTAAAGTGCAGTGAATCTCACTCCCCAAATGATTGTCATGGAACAATCAAATGTGCAAATTGTGCTGGATGTCACCCAGCCTCCTCCTGAGACTGTCCTCGTTGGAAGGAGGAAGACAAAATCCAGCGGATAAAAGCAGAACAAGGTTTGTCGTACCCAGAGGCACGTCGCCGTGTCTTGGGAAACCTTCAAGTCTCCACACAAACAGCCGGAAACCCATCTTTTGCAGGGGTGGTTTCCCGGAAATCGGTAAAATCTACATCATGCCAAACAGATATTACATGGATAAACACAGAAACCCCCAAACCCACACACACACTCATGCCACCTCCACCTACAGACCAAACGCAGCAACCCAAACCTTCCACACCTCAACCAATTCCAGCATACACCTCAACCAGATCAACAGCACGTGCACCCACACGTACTCATCAAAAAACTGCACCTACAAAGTCACAAACTACAATTACCGCCACTCCCCAAAAATCCCCTCTAAAACCTCAACAAACCTCCCGTCCCCCTGGGTCAAAAACAGGAAGCCCTCGCACACGACGACACCCTCCATCACCTACTTCAAATAGGTTTGCACCCCTTTCAGATAGCTTGATGGATATGGAGGAACGAAGGGTTCCTTCAACCTCACCCCCAGGCCGCACAAACACCTCTGGTACACGACATTCCAGGTCATCTTCTCATACTTAAATTATAAATGACAAATCTGTTACAGTGGAACTGCCGAGGAATTAGGGCAAATTTTGAAGAACTAAAAGTTGTTTTACATCAAACAGATACTAAAGTGATTGCCCTCCAAGAGACCTTTTTGCAGGACACAGATACTTTTACCTGCAAAGGTTTTCAGATACTCCGAAAGGCATCCGCAAATGACTCTCATGCTGGTGGAGTAGCTCTTTTAATTCATTCAGATATTCTTTTCAGCCCCATCCCCCTTTCCACCCCATTACAAGCTGTGGCAGCCAGAATATCCCTTAAGAAAACCATCACAGTATGTAGTGTATACCTCCCCCCTTCAATTAGCGTTTCTCGTCAACACCTGGAGGATCTTCTTCAACAGCTTCCTTCCCCTGTACTCCTCTTGGGGGATTTTAATGGACATCATCCCCTGTGGGGTGGGGATGTTAGTGATTCACGTGGTGAACTTTTATCAGGTTTTTTTTAATGATTTTGACTTATGTGTGATGAATGATTGTAGTCCAACCTTTTATAGACCCCATAATGCATCTACAACTGCAATAGATCTCTCAGTATGTGATCCCACACTGACAGTTGACTTCAACTGGCATATGTGGGATGATCTTTGTGGAAGTGACCACTACCCTATCATCCTTTCTTCTAACTCAACTAATACAGTAAAACAAGAAGACCACTGGAATTTAGCACGGGCAAATTGGAACCTTTTTAAAACACTCTGTGAATCAATGCTGTCTCCCTTAGAACGATTCATCTCACCTGTGGATTCTACAACCTCTACAGACCATCCAATGGAAAGTTTTTCCTTAGCACTATTGGAGGTCATGAACAAAAGTATCCCTCGTTACAGCCACCACAGGAGGCTCCCCAAAGTTCCCTGGTTTAATGAGGATTGCCGAAAGGCAATACAAAATAGGAAAAAGGCACAGAGAACAGTTTTTCGATCTCCCACCCCCGAGAATGTTCTAAATTTCAAACGCCTTCGAGCTCAGGCCCGTCACATCTGTAAACAACAAAGAAGGCTTTCTTGGCAACATTTTGTTTCCTCACTGACAAATCGTACCCCATGCCGACTGGTATGGTCAGCTATCAAAAAACTAAAAGGAAAGAATAGCAATAGAGCGGTTGGACACCTAAGAGCCGAACAAAATTTACTCACTGATCATCGAGAAATTGCAAACAAACTGGGCTCCACTTTTGAAATGACAACCTCGTCACTACAATATTCCACATCTTTTCAGCAAGTGAAGGCTTGCAAAGAATTAACAAAATGTAACTTTCAATCGGACAACTTGGAATCCTACAACACCGATTTCTCTATGTCTGAACTTAAACAAGCACTTTCAAAGTGCTCCCACTCGGCCCCAGGACCAGACAGTATCTCATACCAAATCATAACCAAACTCCCAGAATCATCTTTGAGGACATTATTGCAGATGTTCAACCATATATGGAATACAGGAAACCTTCCTTCCGCATGGCACGAGGCTATAATAGTTCCTATACCAAAACCAGGAAAAGATCCCTCAGATCCAAACAGTTACCGTCCAATTGCTTTAACAAATTGTTTCTGTAAGCTACTTGAAAGGATGGTAAATTCACGATTGATTTGGGTGTTAGAGTCCCAAAATCTTCTTTCCAGCATTCAGTGTGGTTTTCGAAAAAAACTGTAGTACTACAGATCAAATGGTCAGATTTGAAACGTTTATAAGGGACGCCTTTATTAAAAAAAGAACATGTCATAGGAGTATTCTTTGACCTAGAAAGAGCCTATGACACAGTGTGGAGGCAAGGAATTTTGTTGGACCTATTTTCTCTAGGCTTTCGAGGCCGACTACCAATTTTCATCAAAAACTTTTTAACATGTCGTATGTTTAGAGTCCGGATACAAAATACCTTTTCAGACACCCATGAACAGCAGGTGGGAGTCCCTCAAGGAAGTATCCTGTCACCTATTTTGTTCTGTATTAAAATAGATGGCATCTTGAAGTCTATTCCCAAAAATATGGCTGCCTCGCTATATGTTGATGATTTTGCACTTTGTATACGAGGAAAGTTTCTACCAGGTCTGGAGAGACAATTACAGTTATGTGTAAACCACATCTCAAAATGGGTATTAGAAAACGGTTTCAAATTTTCTCCCTCAAAATCTGTGTGCATTCACTTTACAAAACTTAGAGGTCCTTTTCCTGAACCCTCAATTCATGTAAATGGAACAGCACTCAAGGTAGTGGAAGAGGTCCATTTCTTGGGTGTTATTTTTGATCGTAAACTTTCTTTTCAGAACCACATCCGTCATCTTCAGGCATCTTGTCTGAAGGCTCTAGATATATTGAGAGTGATAAGTAACACAAACTGGGGTGCAGACCAAATCACTTTACTCCGTTTGTATCGTTCCCTAGTGCGTTCAAAATTGGATTATGGATGCATAGTCTATGGATCTGCCAGGACATCATACCTAAAAAGGCTAGACACTGTGCACCATCACGGCCTGAGAATTTGTCTTGGAGCCTTCAGAACCACTCCAATACACAGTCTATATGCAGAGGCAGGTGAACCCCCTCTAGAGTTACGCCGACTAAAACTAATGTTGTCCTATGTCTCAAAACTTCGAGCTCTGCCCCAAAACCCTGCTTTCCACTCAGTTTTCTCCGTTCAGTTTCTGGAGAAATATAGGGCACGTGAACATGAACAAAAACCTCTACCCATACGAGCTCACCCCCATCTTCAGAGATTGGGAATGGACCCCCAAAAGACAGCACCAATTGCACTGACCAGAACACCACCATGGCTACTTCCCACACCTGAAATTCGTTTTGACCTCTCTAACCAAAAAAAGGGTGAAACCCCTGACATAGTCTATCAGCAGCTTTTCAGAGAAATAGTCACAGACTATCCTGACTTTTGTCACATATACACTGATGGATCCAAAAATACTGAAAAAGAAACTGTAGCAGCTGCAGCGGTGCCGATGGACATTTCCACACCACCACTGACAGCTCGATTGGAAGGTCATAGCTCCATTTTTTCTGCAGAGTTAAAAGCCCTTCTACTTGCACTACAGTATATCCATACATCTAAAGAGAAAAACTTCTTAGTTATTTCAGACTCTTTGTCATCCCTACTTGCACTTCACTCTCAACGTTTAGATCACCCACTACTGGTTCAACTCTTTGAACTTTTATCACTACTGCAAAATAAAAATTTTGACATCTTTATTTGGGTTCCTGGCCATGCAAATATTCCAGGAAACACTAAAGCTGACGAAGCAGCAAAAAAGGCCCTTCAACAACCACTTGTGGTCCACACAACATTTGCCTCAGATTGGTACGCTTCTGTTAAAATGTATATCACACAACTTTGGCAGCTTCATTGGGACTCCATGAAGCACAACAAACTTCATGCTATTTTTCCAAAACTATCAGACTGTATAACACAAGAATTTCTAAACCGACGAGAAAAAGTGGTTATAAATAGACTAAAAGCTGGACACTCATTTATCACTCACCGATTTTTGCTTGCAGGAGAAAACTCCCCACTTTGTCCTTGGTGTAAAGACCCCTAACCATAGAACATTTGCTCATCTCCTGTTCAAAACTAGATACAATTCGTCAAAACTGTTTTACAGCACAGACTCTCGCTGACCTTTTTACCAAACACTCTTCCAGATCAATCCTGGCATATGTAAAGTCCATTCAGATGTTTCACCTGATATGATAGAACTTATGTGTTAAAAAACTGTTATTTTATAAAACTAAGAAAAGAGAAATCTCTAGACTTGTAAAATTTCTTTATATCAATCCTTGAATAGTCATATACATTGTTTTTGCCATGAGATAGCCTTAGTTGCTGACTTGGCATAAAACAACAATTAACTAACTAACTAACTCAACTCAGGATGGAGGTTGATTTTACTGCCCCTACACACATGCACACACCCACTTCAGCTGTAGATTTGGTTAAATTCAAGTTTATTTAGTAATTGCTGTTTTTGTGGCATCAATGTAGCAGAATTGTACAAATCAAGTTTTTGGTGTGATTTTGATTTCCTGTTCCAAACAGGATGAGGTTGACCACTTTCACTTGGTTAAGTTTGCTTATTCTTTCTTGTGTATGTTATTGCCCACCTAAAACTGATAGCATTAAAATGCTCCAAAACAACAAAAATCAACAATACACACATAGTCTTTGACTATGCCATGGACAGAGAGATTACTTTAGGACTTGTTTAAGATTTTACCTAGCACTGAAGTACACAGCTTATTTTAAAGAAGGACACAGTAGGTAGCAGGTCATACAAAAACTATTTTTATAAATCCTATATACCTGACATAGGAAGCTTAAGTAAAATCTGTGGACAAATATGCATGCACTGTGCTGTTCTAAGACTTCTTATTCAGAAAACCTGTTATCTTAACGTAATAAGAAGATAAACGTAACTTCAGATTATGCAGAAATAGACTGTTTCTGCCTCCATCTGTTTTGAAATCACCTGGTAAATCTGAAGAGGAGTAGGTACATACAGTGGTTTTTTTAAACAATAGTTTTGGACACAAGGCTACACAAAATAGGTGATCACTGGGCTGTCTAGTCCTGTTAACAGTGGTCACACACCATGGAAAAATGATACAAAGCATAGCTCATATTGATGGAAAAATAATATAAGTGCGTGGAATATATTCCAAAAAGGTTTTTTTAAAAAGCACCTGCAGTGTCCATAATGCTTTCTGGATGTGAACACGTCCATGAAAAAGTCTTGGTGAGTAAAGAAATCACTGGAAATTATGTAGCATGGGTCATGTAAATTGAACTTGAACATTTTTAATATTAAACTTTCATGCTTCCAGGATCTAGTTTTGAGTACATGAACATGTCATAAATGTACTTTGTGCCACCATCTTTTTCGAGAAGAATGGGACTTCTTTCTTTTATTTGAAGTTCTTGGGACCATGCTTGTCAAACTTCAATCTTTTCTTTGGTGATGAAGAGGGCTGTTGTTTCTAGGTTCTCCTTGGTGGCCCAGAGCTTCTCTTCCAGTGGAAGGGACTTCAGATTGAAATCTTTAATTAAACATCTTCCCATTCTTGTTTAAAAGGATGCTGACTTAAAGAAATTGGTTGTCCTACCTAAATGATTAAGTATCCCCCTTTGCAAACATAAAATGCTTGCATGAAAATTGTTGTACATATCACACACATACTGCCCACAGTGTATCATTGAATGCTTAGCACTAGATATGTGCTAAAATGTGACAAGAGGCAAGACTAAGAAAGCCTAGAAAGATATGGATTTTATATGCATATTTCCACATATGTTGGTATTGTTGAATGTAGTGCAAAATAAGTAAATTCACTAGCCAAAAAGTTTGAAAAAGTTCAGTTAGGCCTTGCAGTGTTTAGCAGAAATATGCATAGAGAGATAATTCACTGCCTGGATTTCTTTCATGAATGAGCATGTTATTGATATGTTGGTATCATGTCTGAGTATTGTGTCAGATCCAGACACACTTACATAACGTGGGCTTTTAGAGAGAGACAGGTCTATCCATTTAAATTATGATTGCTACCTTTTAAAATAAGGTTATTTTAGTTTCAGTGTACTCAATACATATAAAATCACTGGTAAATTACTGGAGAACTGACCTCAACATCATAGCCTTCCCTCACTTTCCTTGTATAGCTAAGTGCCTCAGAACTAGCTGAAATTTTCTTCTTCCAGATCGGAAAGCACAGTGGTAATACCACAGATATATTGGAGTTGATTAACTGAACAATATTCTTTTTTGTGCACAGGCAGACAAAGGGCCAGAACCTGTGATACTGCATTGGCTGTCTGTAAAAGGGAACTTTATTCATCTGGTGCAGTACATGGAAATAAGTCAAGCTTCGAGTTTAGCCCTTCCACACCCAGGCCATTTTCATCTTCCTTCATGCTGAATCTGTGGCAGAAAAAAATAATGCGTCCTAAGTTGTATGTTTGCTCAAAATGTAATCAATCATTTGGTTACATGGGCAACCTCTCCAGGCATAGAAAAGCTTGCGAGGGAAAATTTCACTTAAAGTGTTCTTTCTGTGACAAAGTTTTCTACCGTCAGGATGTTTTAAAGATTCATTTAGCCTCTAAGCACTGTCTCCCGTCATCAAGCAGTTAGCGTTGAAAATGTGGCCACTGCTTACATGGAAGTATCAGTGATCTGAAAAGCCTTGTTTGAATTTTGGCTATTACTGCTGAAGTGATCCACTGTTGATGGCCTAAGTGTGAAAAAAGTCCATTTCAGGTGTTCTGGTTTGGAAAAATCTAAATGAGGGTGGAATGCACATTGTAAAGTGCTGGAAAATGTTTGTTTATAAATGACAAGAAGACTTTATTATGGCATACAATCTTTGAGGAGATTAGTGTATTGGTATTTAAACAAGTGTGATTTTGAGGACAGTAGCCTAATGTGTACTGTGACTTCGCATAGATGTATTGGGATTAACTGATGGAAAGATAGGGGCCAGGGCAGCCTATATCTCCCTCAGCTTATTAGATAAAATGATTTGTTTATCATCTGAATTCCTTTGAACAAAATGACATTTAAATTTGATAGCAGGGTCCTGCTTTGTTCACAGCATCCAGGATGATGGATTCAGGTTGGGCAAGTTCTTACACCACAGATCTGACATGTGGCATAAGAGGATCTCATGATGGTTGTTTTAAAGGTGGTGCCACAATAAGTTATGTGCCTGATGGAGGCAGTAAGATGAGAAATCTACCTACTATGGGACAGATTATAGCCACACTTGAGGAAGACATGGATGATGTTCAAAGGGCACCACACACATGTGTACAGTGTAAAACCTGCCTTTATGTGTTTTCAGAATTAAGCCTTCTACACAGCCATCATAACCATTGTGTTGGCATTAAGAATTCAGCATGTAATCTCTGTGGCCGCATTTATAGTTCTCGATTTGCTTTGAAGGAACACTTGCTTGGTAAGCATGGCTTTGGCAAGCAGATAGTGTGCCCTCGGTGTGGGAAGGTATTAAGGACAATGTCAAGACTATATGATCATGTATGTCGACAGAAGCATGTAGACAATGAAGCTGTTGAAACATTGACACTTGTCTAGTAAGTCTGTGACTCTTGCACACTTTCGAGCTGTTACTGATTTTAGAGAGCTAAGAAGCTGAATGTATGTTGAATTTAAGCAGCTCTCTGTCATTGGAAGAAGTTGCCCATGAGGACAAATATGCATGATTATGTAGCGTGAATGCTTGTTACTCAAAACACTAAGGTGAAGAGTTAACACCTTTTTATGGTTTTCAAAGAATGGCACTAATGCATTAAAGTTATTTACATTACTTTTTTTTGGTGTCTTCAGATTTGAATGCATGAGAGGGTGACAAAAATGCTGTTTCCTATTAGTGATTGATTCAGATTCAGTGTGTATTAAAGTCACGTTCTTTGCACAGTACCATCCAAGTGGCATATTTAAACTTCCTAGTCCTAACTTGAATCGGTGGATGCTTTTCATAAGTCTTGTTAAACAAGTTCCATCTTTTCACAGGTGGTGGCACCATGACCTGTGCTTTGGAGCACCTTGGAAGGATTGTGACGATTGGCAAACAGTTTTTGGGAGATAAGGCTGTTCTGCGTGCCGACTTTGAAATCATGAATGCCATTGATCATTGCTCAGTGTCAACCCAGGAATCAGAACTAGTCAGGGTTGAACATAAGAAATTAGAGGCAGGAAGTTCAGATATCGGAACTGCATATGGTGAAGGTTGTGACATTCGGAGGGGCCATAGGTGCCCTGTTTGTTGGAAAACTTTTGTTCAGTCTGGTACCATGAACCGACACTTAAAAATCCACTCAGGCGGTTCGTCATTCAGCTGCTCTCTTTGTGGTAAAACGTACAATCGCAAAGATAATCTTAGCCGTCACATGCGATTTTATCATCAGTTAATAGGTGATTCGTTGGGAGAATCAGATCTTTTCCCAGATAGCTGAACTTTGGGAGACTTGTTTTCCTCTTCCATAAATTCTTTCATGATTGTTAACGGTGCAAATGAGTTTTCATTTATTAAATTGGATACCCTCTTCCTACAGGTGGAAATGGAAGCATTGTTGGACCAACACTTCAGAAGACACCTGAGAATAAATACGTTGGGACTGATGATGAAGTCATGATGCTGGCTCGCTCAGTGGACCTTGTTAATCCATCAGATGGTCTTCTGCTGTTTGATAAAATAAGCAAAGCTTGTAACAAGGCACATTTCTCACTTTCCCTTCCTTGCAGTTCCAGCACTAAAGCCAAAAAAAGCAATGAGTGTCCTATATGTCAAAGGTCTTTTGTCCAGCACCAGAGTTTAAGAAGGCACATGAGAATACATGGAGGTGGTCCGCAATTCAGCTGCTGGTGTGGAAGGACCTTTTCTAGAAATGATGTCCTTATACGACACAGGCGAACTATTCACAAAGAATGCCACTTTGAGTAACATTTTTAAGCGAAGTTGGAGCGTGACTTTTATGGTCAAATGTGAATAAATGACAGCGTCTAAAACTAATTCCATGATACTATAATGTTTTAAAAAAAGGAAACAAAAAAATCCTCATTACTGTTCATGATTTTTTGGTTGTGCAGCTGTATAATAGGCTGTATAATAGTTCACAAATAAGTGGAGATTATTAATGTGTAATTAGCCTTCATTCTTTATACAAACTACAAGTGGTGCTGAGGGTTGGAAAGTCCTCCTTTTTAATGAACTTGTTGTGCAGTGTGTAATAATGCTAAAGATTTATTTTGATACAGATTGTCTAATACCTTTACAGTTAAAAGAGGGACTAAGCCTGAAAAAAATTAAGATCTACTTATTTCATTTTTGTTCTTCACAAGCTGAATTTATTTAATATTTAGTAACAGCTTCATTAAACTTTACTGTAGGTTAGTGATACAGATTGTCTTGGATCTTTACAAACTGAAAGAGGGATTTGGTCTTAATAAAAGCAGACATAACAAAAATCATTTCTTTTCTTTGTTGTTTTGAATAATTGAGATAATTATGTTAATAAAGCTGTTACTAAATATTTAACAAAATTCAGCTTGCGAAAAACAAAAATTCACTGAGTAGCTCTATGGCAGACTTAATAAAACAGGCAGAAGATCTAAGTTTAATATAAGGCAGTAAAAAACATTCCAAAATTAGAGACCGACCAGTGAACTAGGAATCATCTGGCTAGAAGTAACAATCGAACAGAAGAGAACAGCACGACCAGCTAGCTAATTAACAGCGCTTTTTAAAAAATACAAGCATAAAGTGATACTACAGGCTGGTCCATGTAAAACTACTCTAGTAGGAATATAGGCAAGTTTTATGTGTGCCACCCTGTAGTAACAATAAAGCATGAACCAAAAGTAAATTCTAAAGCACTGGCAATTTAAAAATAATCTACTACAGCTGTATTTCAAGATGAAGAAATCCTAAACTAACAACAAGAAACAAACAAAAAAACTAAGATTGCCTCAGGACAAAGTCAACATAATTATGGAGAAGTCCTCAGAAGCTTAGTTACTACTGCCAACACTCCCAAGGTGAGATAGTCTCAGCTGCTGCAACATAGTCTGGATCACAGCTATGTGTTGCTGTACCTGTTTATTAGATCCATGAATTTAACATCTCTGGCACTGAATCTGTGCAGATATGTATAATTATCACAATAATCATTAGAGATTTGAAATCATCTTGGGTGCTCACCATTTTGAGTCTGGTTCTGCCACCTTTGCTTCATTTTGCATTACGAAGCGTTCACTGGGATTTAGAAAATGAGGTCTTGCTTTGATGACTAGCAGTACATATAGTGTAGTGAAACATGGGTAGACCTGCTTTTTTCCTTTTCTTTTGTTCTTCAGGAAGTAATTTCCAGTGTTGTTGTCAGGATTACATACAGTGAAACACGTTCATAAAAGGCATTGAGGCAGATAACATGAATCATACAGTATAAGGTGTCCAAAATGGTTGGTGGCATTCAGTAAATGACATTAGTGTGGAGAGTTCTAACTGGCAGCAATTTTATCATTATTCCGAATGCTGATGGGAGTGAGGTCCTCTGGCCGCCTTCTCAGTGTCCAGATTAAAGTGTCTCTTAGAACATTGATATAATTTGAGTGCGGAATTTACATAAATTTGTATTGAAACTGGGGGGAGAACAAAGATACGCAGAAAAATTCAGATGCATCCCATTTTATCAGGAACTTAGTAGAAATAACATGAAAAATACTACCCTCAAAATCATCTAAAGTATTGTGATAGTGATATGCATAATCTTTCTTTTTTTCTGGCAGGTGTCATGATAGACTGTCAAGCCTCATTTTTACAGGAACTCCCAGCTGGGTCTAGAGAAAAAAATGTGGAAGAGAATGAGTTTGTTCTAAAACAGTGGTTCAGCTCTCAGAAATGTCTTGATACATCAAGGCATTTTCCTTGGGGACAAATTAATGATAAATTGACATGCAGTATTTGTGGACTCCATTTTCACAACCCAGCCAATAAGACACGGCACATGAGAATCCACTACAATGTCAGAAAATTTGCATGTGTCTGTGGTGCTTCTTTTTATAGATCAGACCATTTAAAAACTCACAGGATGAGATGTAAAAGGTTGTAACGTTAAGAAAAATAGGTTATTTGGATTTGAACCATTATCTGACATTTGGTTGGTTTCTATAAGCGATTGTTTACTTCTTGTTGTGATTTCTTATACTACATTGTTAACTGTAGAGATCATCAGTAAGTTTTAATTTTTGTGGGAGACAGGATCATCTAGAGTGAAATCATTCCGTTACACATAAAGGACTTTGTGGGTGATATATATCTTCCTGAAGAGACTAGGTTTCTGCTGGCCAGGTCAAGCTTAAACTATTTATGTGTAATGTTTTGAAAATATGTGAATGGTTTGTTTTCAGAAATATAATAAAAAATGATTTCATAACTGTGTGTGGGCATGTGCACATGAGAATGAAGGTAACATTTTGAATTACCATGTGTGTATATTTATGTAAATTTGTGTGTGTATTTGTGAGCTGTGGTAAACAAATATTTTTAAAATCTTAAAGCGTAATCTTGGGAAAGAAGTAGTGTTATTCTTCACCACTATTGCAACAAAATTGTAGTGTTAAACTGCATGAAGGTATAGATTGTGGAGAGGGTCCCTTCACCCTTTAGGTAATTTTAACTTTGTCACTAACACTGTCAAGAGCAGACAGAGAAGAAAGAAATATGATTGACTTTGGCACAACCTGTAAAAGACCAATTCTGCATGCATATATAATCAAGACCTTAGTTAACTCATTACAAAGTTCATAGCCTTTGGTGAAAGTATATCTTCAGAATTTTCTGAATGGGTCTTGAGATATGCTAAGAACATCCACTCAGCTGCATGCTGACTGGCTTATATATTGTTTGGTTCAATAGCTGATGTTAAGTTTCTGTGCTCTTATTTTCTTTTATGTCATGACAAGTTTTGTTGTTCATAGTGGAAGAGCAGATCTAAGGCAAATAGTCTCCAGATTATGGCATGTTACACATTTTGAGTCACTCGTCAGGATACGACATCTATGAGATCCTGAAGTTTAGAACAGTCATTGCTCATATTAAAGGACAGAGCTATGCCTCACCATCAGGCAAAGTGCTTTAAATCTTTGGCTAGTGTTAGAGGTGCAAGTCTTATGGATTAAAATTGTTGTGGAAAGATGTGAAGAGAAAATGGTAGCAGTCTCGATTTGTGAAAGGTAAATATATTAAGAAATAATTTTAAACAGAATTGATTCATTATAGTGAATGATAATGTGTAAATGTATTGAGATAGGGCAGGAGTAAATTGTATAGCTAGAGGCCAGTTCATCACTAATAACTGCATTCCCAGTCAATGTAGGTCTTGAATTGGTCAATACTGAGAATTGAAAAGTGAACAGATGTGAAAGCCAATGTGACAGCAGTAATTCAGTTACTCTGGTTTTGATTTTCATTAAAAAGCAGAAAAATGGGCAGAAGTAGGAAATAAAGTGTCATGGCATTTTCCGTCTATTGGATTCTGATAAACTATCTGTTCATCAAGAATACCTTAACAATCTCTTTCAATAATTTCTTTTTAAATTTTTGGCAGCATATATTAGGAAAGAAATATTATTTAATTGAAAAATGGGCCCAGCTTTAATCTGCAACTCTTTGTATATAACAAAAAATAAAAGAGATGTGTGCATGCTCCGTATTAAGTTCAGATGTATGTTTTGAAAATTGAGTAAGACATTATTATAGTAATTGTTAGGCAGTCACAGGGTAGAGAGGCTTTCAGAGAACACAGTTCATGTAGAAAACGTAATTCATTTTTTATTGTTCCACGACTGGTGTTGGTCTTGAGAAGCATTTTGGTATTGAAGTCAGGAGACTTGTTTTCTTCCTTTTAAAGGGTTGGGCAGTTTTGTTTCAAGCCTTGGTTTCAGTATTTCTCATTTAAAAGTGTGCTGACATTGCTGTATTCTCATTTACAGCACAGTGCTCAGGCACAGCCAGCCGCACAAGGGTGCTTGGTCTTTTGACAGAAAAAGCGGAGCCTGGGGAGGCAAGTGGCATTGCCAGCCATGCTGAGCTTCCAAAGAGAAGGGCTTCATCTGGTCACAGTGGACTGCCTGACCTTAACTTTGGTTTGCCTCTTCCATTGCCACTGTCTGTGCCACCAGCCTCTCAGCCACTTTCTTTCCTATCTTCTGCCTTGCTGCCAGGCTTGCCTCAACACAAAGGGCAGGTACCTCCAATGATGCTGGATGCCAGCTACATAGGCATTTTTGGGGGCCGTCCAGGAAGAAAATGCCGCAGGTGTGGACAGGAATTTCTCAGTCAAGAAGACTTTGAAGACCATGTGGACTTTTGCCGTAGAAAAATGTTGGCATGTGACTACTGCGACATGTGCTTCAGACGCAGGTTTAACTTGAAAGTACATCTCCGTTGCCGTCATGGCATTGGGGAACAGTTGGTTTGTCCAGCTTGTGGGCTGAATTTTAGGTCCAAGGTGCGTCTTCTCAGGCATGATTGTGCTGCTAGCAAAAGGGAGAGATCTGAAGATGCTTAAAATGAAACCTTTCCTTTCAAACCTGTATAGCTGAGGCCTAGATAGAGGGCTTTTTCCCCAATTATGAGGAAGTGTGACAGAGTAACTGGCTGCCTTTTTTTTCAAGGCACGGCAAAGATAGTGGTGAGTTGTGAGAATCGAGGCTCCTTCTGAAGTGCCAATTTTTTTAGAAACGGGAGGGATATTTGCCTATATACTATACACTGTTTCGCACCATCCCGTCTTTGTGCAGCTTTTTCGAGTGGGATAAATCCAAGAACCATCTGCGTTGCTCAGGAGCAGCAGCCACACCTAGTAATGGAGAGACCACTCAAAGATCTGCTTGAAAACAAAGACCTTGGACTTGACTTCGCAGGATGGCCCCATACTTTGGAAATGATACCAGTAAATACAGCATCATCTGGTTCCAGATCTTCATCTGAAAAAGAGATGAAAGCATCCTCAAGGGGTTTGTCTTCACTATATTTGAAGGAGAAGCCACCAAAGTTGATGGCAGAGCAGGAAAATGCAGAAAGTCTGCAATCAAAGGGTGCTGGCCATGAACTGGAGCAACCGCTTGGAAGCTTGAATTGTGAGCGTTGTAACAAAACATTTACACGAACTTCAAGTGTTGTAAGACACCAGGCAACATGCATGGCTGTTTGCCTCATCCCATGTGAGCACTGTGACCAGACCTTTTCTCGAATAGATAATCTGCGGCAGCATATGCAGCGAAAGCATGGCTTTGGCCCATCTTTAAATTGCTCTTTCTGCGGTACTCGCTTCCGTTCCAAAGTCAGGTTAGATGAGCACTTGATGGTTTGCAAAAAGGCTTAAAAATCGGTAGAGTTCATTTTCATATAATTGTAGCACCCTTAGATTTTGCTGTTTAGACTGTGCAGGATCTGGATAGAAATACTGCCCTGTGTAGTTCTCTCAGCAAAACAAGAAACTCAGCTGCAAGGTGTCATGTTTGATTTATTTTATTCTTTTTTGGTTAAAATGCTTTTGCAATAGTGTATTATATAACAACATAGTTTACTGTGAACATAAAATATTAGCATTGTTAAAAAAAGAGAGAGACTATTCTTTTCCACAGTGGGGGTTGAAGGGCCCATCTTGCAGAACATAGCACAAGGTCTCCCTGTGTACACTGCAAATTCCAGCTACAGCACATCTTCAGAGTTTACAAGCCATTTGTCAAACCATTGTGTCTTAACTGTGCAAGGTAAAGAGCAGGCACAAACAAAGAGTGAGATGACAGCGGTGATGGCACAGCATCCGGATGTTGGCAGTTTAGCAGCAGAAAATATTTGGAGCTCTACTGGCAACACTCTAGGGAAGATTGCAAACCCACAGCAAAAGTTCACATCAAAGGGAGGCTATGTTGTTACATGTGATTATTGTGAAGAATCTTTTGTCAGCTTCTACAATCTGAGAGTGCACATGTGTAGAAAACATGGAATAGGTCAGCAGCTATCTTGTGGTTACTGTGGAGCTCGTTTTCGTTCAAAGAAGACATTAGATAAACACCTTGAATCTTGTAAAATGAGGATGGGGATAGTATTACAATAAAAATTAGCATTATTGTTACTTATAAATCTGCTGCTTGGTTGAAATATTGGATTAATGCTTTGTAAAAGTACTTGTAGGTCCCTAATGAATTGTTAACAATTTTGCATTTCACAGCAGCAGCTCTGGTAAATCGCCTAATCTTACAAAAGGTTTGATATATTTTTTTTCATTAAGGAGAACCTATCCAATTTCTTTTGCTTATGAGATCACTGAGCCATCTGGACAAGGTGCTACTTAATTTTGTTTGGTGACAATAATTGTTAAATGCTTTTCTTTGGCAGCCTTCCAATGTAGGCCTCCTGTTGGTGATGGGGCTCAAAATGAAAAGATAAAGGAACATAAGAAGCAACCTGCAGTATCTAGTTCAAGACATGCAAGTTCAGTCTACTCGGAGAGGTCTTCAGATTTTTTCCTCAATTTGCATTCCAGAACAGAGATCACATGTGAAAAATCTGGCAAAGGTTTTATTACAAAGGTTTCAACTCAAGATAATGATCTTTATGATCATGGGTGGGTGCTGCAGCCAGCAGATGAAACAGTGTGGTTTAATCAAATAACCAAGAAGCAAATGTTTAGTGATGGTCTGCAGGACAACAGTTTGCGCCAGTCTTTGTGTATTCACTGTGGAAAGGTGTTTCGACATGACAGTAACCGATATAGGCATCAGAAGATGTGTGGGCATGGCTCTTTGATACCATGCCCACACTGTGATCAGGCATTTGCTCGTACAGATAACCTTAAAACACACATTCAGCGTGTGCATGGAGTAGGCGACCAGCTTGTGTGCGCTTGGTGTGGCAAGCGTTTTCGATCCAAGGTTAGGTTGGAAGAGCATGGCCTTTCTTGCTCAGCATCAAGTTAATAATGTCACCCAATGCCAGTCAGAATCAGTTGTATATTCATAGTGTGAAGATTTAAGTTCTTATTTACCTCTTGTCTGATTGCAAAAGGGTAGTTTTGTTGAAAAGAATAGTTAAATGAAAGTGCTTGTCATAAAGTATTGATGCACCCATGGCTATATATGTATTTCCATATGGAGTATTTAGAAACTAGGGTAGAGAACATTAAGAGAACAGTAAAGATATGCTGTGTATGTCTGTAGAAATTGTGCTTTATCCTTTAGATATAAAAGCATTGAGAGCTGGCATCTTTCGTGTATCTTGTCATTGTTGATCATTGAAATTTTGTAAAGTCGCAGGTTGGAGTTATTGTGTGCATAGTCTGTCTTGCTTTGTTTAATTTGGTAAAGAATTTTCTAAAAACTTGGGTTCTTCCTTATTTTGTGCGTGCATGTGTGTAAAACCTTTAAATGTTGCTTAAGTATGTATTGTTTGTGCTAGTTTTGGTGGCAAATAAAACATCAGGAAGTGATGAGTTTGTGAACAAAGTCATAAAGAATAGTCAAGATTTTTTCTATTTAATATCAGGAAAACTTCACTTTAAAATCTCTCTCTGTCTCCAAACTGATATCCACACTTCATTGTTTATTTACTTCAGCACAACTATTCTCTCATCTTAATTTCCCAGTGTAGGAACATACCGCTATTTGTTAGCTGTACTATGGTTTCATGGACACATATTTATAACACTTCAGTGAAAATTTGTATTCTTGTTTCTAAATAGATTTTCTACATTAACACTTTTTATGTGTCTTGGATATTTGAACACAAATTTATATTTAATTTGGATAATTAATCCAAATAATCTTATTGATGATATGGCAAAAAATTTCTGTGGGGTGTGTATTGCTTTGTGCAGTATAGAGTACGTCAGTTGCACATAATAAGAAATAGGACATGAACTGTAATAATGAGCTTCATGTTTGGCTGGAAAAGCAGTGTATGCTTTTATATTCAGAACACTGTTACCTGGACTTGTTGGAGTATGTAAAATGGTTGTGCACAAGGCAGGCTAGCATCATGGCAGACAGTGTGAATCACTATATTAAGTGATTTAGCAAAATACATGAAACATCCAGCCAGTGCATTTCTGTTTACAAAATCACCTGTGGTCATTTTTGCTTAAGATTTGAAGGTGTCCAGGTGACAAAGTTTGCTGGATTACTGTGTGCTTGGATTTGAACAGTTACTCTAGGATTCTTTCCACTGGCACCTCCTAATTTTACTGACATATAAGTTTAACAGGTGGCTCAATGAAGACAGCTATTCTAGTCACAGAAACGTAAAAAATGTATTTTTCTTATTATAATTTATGATGACTGGCAATAAGAGTGGATGAAAATTAAGGGCACTTGGTCTGGTAAATGCAGTTCAGTTGGGTGTTTGACCTGGAATTCCAAAAGCTTGGCTGACAGCAGTTACCCCACCTACTTAAATCTCCAAAACATACTATCATATGCTAGTCCCAAGATTATTTCAATAAAATATTCTTTTCATCAGAAACACTTCATTCAAAGTTTGAAACGTTAATGGTTAATGATGCACTTTTCTGCGTAGTCCAGTCCTCCAGAAAGTAATGGCTCTTGTGGACAAAATGGTTAAGGAAATACATTTGCAATAATATTTATATGTAAATATATATAGGAAGTAGTAATATTAACACTATTGCCTCAAATTTCATTGGCTCTGTAAATTACAGGTAACAGATCTTTTGATATTTTTTCATATTCCTACAGTGTTAAATTTGAAAATGTACACAAGACACAAAAACATAGGTTGATTCGGAAAACATTGAAACTGTACTTAATATTTTTGCATCAGTAATTTGCAATCCCCCCTTTTCTTTTTCTTTTTTTTTTAAGGGGAGGGGGGCAGTGATAGTTAAATTTACTTATTTGTGTTTGAATAATTTGTGCAGTTCCTTCTCTTATTTGATTAAAGAATTGATAAGACAAAATACAATTCTAAATTCTTGTTCCAGTAATGGTGGCATAAAAATAGCTGTTGGGTTGTGAGCACTTTGGCCGATCTGTCATTTCTACAAAGTGCAAAAGTGAATAGGACTTTGTTTTCTTTTCTGCAGTTCTCGCGAGCAACTTGACTTATCTTTCTACTTCATCTTTTGACATGGGCACTGAAGATGGTGGCTTGTTGGTAATCCCAGCGATGAAAAAGGAGACATTAGGTCTTGGTTGTTCGCCTGTGGCTCATTCTGAGGTAGGCAGACTCCAGCTTTCTCGGGCGACTGGAGACCAGCAGAATGATCGCAACATACAGCTTTCAGATGCCTGTGTTCCCAACAATGGCTTGCTGCAGCCTGCTGAAGTTGACCTCGAATGCTGTCGTTCTTCTCGATGGCAGAGGCTTGTGGAGTGCAAAAATTGTGGTAGAAAAATTAAACATGCAAAAAATCTTCGAAGGCACGAAGATGTGTGTCGGCAAAACATTACAATTCATCCATGCGAACTTTGCTCTGCCACATTCACTCGCAGTGATTCCCTGCTTCGACACCTTCGCGACAAGCACTTTACTAGAGAGACTTTGTTGTGCAATAAATGTGGGTTTCGTTTCAGGAATAGGAAAGAGTTAGAAAGTCATGCACCATGGTGCCATAAATAAAACAGGATTTGAAAAATATCTCCATGGTGTTACGGGAATGTGTATGATGGTACTGTTTGCAGATCTGGGTGGGAACATTCCATAACTCAGAGAGATTGACAACTGATGGTTCTATGAAGTGATGCCATAATGTAACATTTCACATGATTTAAAATAAGTGCTCTCTAATGGACTAAATTCAAACAACATAATGGAAAACCATGTTTTCACTTAAAGGCCTATCAGCCCAGGCATCTGTTTTAGAAGGGTTAAGCTAGATTAATATGTGTTGACTTCCTATTCTGCAGTTGTCACTGATCACATGCTGAAGCGGAAGACAGGAGAAGCAAGCAGTGCTCCATACTTCCAAAAGTCACCGTTAGGACATTTGGTAGCTGTATCTAAGCGGGAAAGAGAGCTTCTCCTGGAAATGGATACAGTCTTGACCTGCAAGTTTGATGTGGACTCGCATGAAAATGTCAACAGTCATTTGAGGAAAAACATTGCTAGGAGCTGTTGCAGCACCCTTGGCATAAACATACAAACAGGCGTTGAAAGCATTGCAGCAGATGAAGAGCATTCAGTCATGAGCACCATGACCAGTCGAGGTCCAGTGACGTGCCCAGAGTGTGGAAAGATGATTAAACAGGCCAGGAATTTAGGGCGACACTATCAAGTGTGCCACCAAGCTACCATTTATCCTTGTGACTTTTGTGACAGCACATTTAACCGCAGTGATAACTTACGTACCCATATACGTGACAAACATGGCATAGGAGAGAAACTAGCTTGTCCATTTTGTTCCAAATCTTTTCGTTCGAGGAGTGCTTTGGACAAACATATGCTTGCTTGCAAGAAGTGGAAGGATGGAGTTGAAATGCTGTAGTTTTAATTTTGTAAATGAAGTTGGGAGAAATCGGCTTTGAGCTTTTACATACGTTGGCAGATTATCCAGTGTTCATTTATTATCTGCAAGTCCTTTTTTGTATTCAGGCTGGCCTAGTCTTTACACCTCTATGAAAAGTTATAAAAATACTCTGCATTCCCCCCCCCCCAACCAACCCTTACACATAGTAATTATCTTAGAACTATTAATAGCCCAAAGATAAAATTTGTGTAGACACGGTTAGCTTTATCTGAATAGGAACTTGTGACTTAGCCTTAGTAGATAATTGATGTGTTCACACCCTTTCTTAAGAAACCATTGTGACCTGCATCCTAATTTAATAACAGATTGGTATGAAGTTAAAAGCAGGAAGAATCGGCTTAAAAATAACAAACTTTTGTTCTTGTAAACATGCAAAACCAGGAAGATCAATTATGCTTAAGACTTTAAGAATGAATTGTGTAAGTGCTTCTTTAAAAACACATTTTAAAATAATATTTTAATTATTAAAGTCAACTGAAAAACACCATTTTATATTTTTGTCATCAGTGGTCAATTGTGAAGGCTTTCTGTCAGCAGAAAACATTGGTCTTTCCTTACCCTAAGTATAAAATTCAGTCAGTATAGCTGAAAAAAACCTTATTGATGACAAACTTATTAATAACTAAAAAAAAATATATATATAATATTTTCTGCATATAAAGATATTTGTCAAATAACATGTTTATAGCTTAATATAATTTCAGCTTTATTTTTTTCTCAACCTTTCATCCATAAATTTAAGAAGTGTTACTTAAGGAGGAAGAACTGAATAACTGGTTCTTTCTCTGATAGTTACCATACAGAAAATATAAAAAATATCCAGAAATACAAGTACAATGATCTAAAAATGATCAAAACACTCCCACATATATTAGAATATCGTTGAGATGTAGACTAGTAGATCCTGTCATCAGGTCTGGAAGGTGTGGCCACAGGACAGTCCACTCTTGCAGCTGTGATCTCCAGTCACACCACATTCACTTTCATTAGAGACCAAGGGTTGGTGGTTCCCTGCACAGCAGACTTTGTCCAAATTTTAATCGTTGTTTACTGTTGGTCCCATGCAGATCCCATGAGTAAAAATGCTGATAGGGAGAAATCAAAAGCTTAAGTCATGTAGATCCATAGATGCAAAATCATTTCATGTTCTCTCTCACAGTCTCTCTTTATGAAAAATACATGACAGATTTCTTTGGAAATTATCTCTTAGCATGTGTTTAGCTATTCTGCTCACTTTTCTGAAATAATATTGATCATTTTTAAATTATTGGGCTACTTTTTTTATGCTGAGCAACTTTTTACAGACCTCACTGAAAGATGACTAGATTGAAGAGCCATCTGAAGTATGTTAAAAAGCAGTCTAGACAATGATGGGGGCAGAAACATCATGCAGTATTTGTAAATTGTTTGATGTAACTTTAAATGTGTTTGTTATATATCTGCACCCACACACCTTCCCCTTTTTATAAGCAGTTGCAGAGCTAGTATAGTTACTGAGCGCTAAAAAGCTAGAAACATCACATTGTCAGTTGTCTTCCTAAAATGTATGCATGCCAGAATAAGGAGATGGTGACAGAATGTCAGCATAGTTTTCTGACATGTTGCTCTGCTCACTAATCCTGACTCACATCTTTTGTTTTGTTTTGTTTATTTAAGTGTATACATTAGGCAAAGGAAGCAATTTTCTTATTGTGTTGTGTTGTAAATTCTTCGTTCCTCCACATTGTTTTTTAAGTGGTTGAGATCACACACACACACAAGCACACACACATAAAGTGAGCTTCAGCCAAGCAATTTGTGTCTTATTTCAGTACCAATCCTGCATCCTGCTTTGTCCACCATCACCAGCGAGACTTCTAATTGGCAATATCACAGCCGGCATCTGAATCCCCTACTCCTAGGGGCTGGCAGCAGTTCATCACCTGGTCTCTTTCCAAACACAGAATTAACACCATCCACTTCAGACAGGCTTACATGCAGAAAATGTAATGCTAGGTATATGCATGTTGGACTTCTTCGCAGCCATGAAGTCAAGTGTGATGGCAACAACCGTCTCATGTGCAGTTTGTGCATGCGAGGATTTAGCCAGACGTGTGCACTTAAAGAGCACATGCGTGGCTTTCATGGTATGGGTGAAAGGGTGATGTGTAACTTCTGTGGGAAGAATTTCAAGTACAAAACCAAAATATATGTCCACAAATGCCCAGAGAAAGAGAAACACCTTGCTGCTCAGAAGTAACAGAGGTGATCAGTGTATCCAACCATTGAAATTCTTGGTTTGCTGGAACTGCTATTTTTTTTTTTATTATTGAGGGGAAGAAGTAGAAGAATCCTAACCATAAACAAGTCCTTACACAAAACTTTGATTTGGTATTTTTTTGTTTGTTTTAATGGATGGTGTGGATATTGAACAAGGGTTTGCAAGGTTTACAGAGGCATTTGAATTCAAAGCAATTATGGATAAAAGTGAAACAACTTTTTTTCATAGTACAAGTCATTACAAGGGGTGTTTAGACAAAGCTACCTTGCATACGCACATTCTTGCCTTTCAGAGATAGCAACTTTGCTTAAACTTTTTCACTCCTCATGGTTGAAGCAGCTGGTGCCAGTGTGGGTTTATTGGGGATCTTTTTTCTGTTCAGACCAATTGCACCTTGCACCTTATGCTGACCTGGAAGGACAGAACACAGATCACATTGTGGTTCCATCAGGATATTTCTCAGGACTTCACGGGTTCTCAACCCGGAGAAGGAGCCATGGAACCATACTGCCCATAGGCTTGCAGGTTGGACAGGTCTCTGACTGGGCACCAAGTAGACTGCCGAAAAGTGGTAAAGAGGGACACTGCTCAGCAGGGCTGCATGAAATTTTTTCAGATTTCTTTTGCATTCAGTGCAAACTGTATTTTGGCTCATCAGAAGACTTGAATGCTCACACTTCAAAGTTTCATTCTTCATCAACCAGCATTGCAAAGGCCAGTGTTGGAAGCAGGAAATCTAATCAAAGACATGGTTGCATATTTTTGCCAGAGAGGCGAAGAGCTAAAGATGGAAGTTGGAGTAAAGATTCATCAGGAGTAGGCAGTGGGGCAGTGGATAGTTCCCAGAAAAAGAAATTTAAATGCTGTGTGTGTGGAGTGCTGTTCAGCCACCACCACTCACTGTTGCGGCACAAGTGGAAGTGTGAAGGCACACGTAACTTTGTGTGCGATAAATGTGGGCATGTGACCTACAGATCTGACCACCACAAGCTACACCTTAACACTCAGCACGACATTACCAAACAACAGCTTTTCTGACAAACATAACATTTGTAATAGTGTTTTGCAGATGCATTAATTCTTTATGTCCCTGATTTTCAAAGCCAGCTATTATTTTTAAACCATCATACATTTTATTGTTTGATGCGGATGCTTACATTGAATAGCTAATGAAAGGAGGAAGAATACTTTGCTCATTTCAGTTGTATCAGTTCAATAATGAGTGTTGAAGAATGTGCATCAAATGTCTTTTCCTTATACTGCTTTCTATTTCCTCTCTCTTGTGTTCAGAATGTGTAACATATGGGAAAAGAGGGGGAAAGTGTGCTTATAACCACATTGAATCAGACTTTTCCAAGCTTTCAGGAACTTGCAGATAAGAACAGCATTTACAAGCATTATCTGCAGAAATCAAAATATTCTACACAATGCAGACATCAACTGTGGCTTGTTTCAACATTTTCTTGTTTCAGACATCAATGTCAGAGTGAATAATAGGTGCTAGGTATTAGAGGGTATTTAATCTGTTGCATACTGTTACAACTTGGCTTTAAAGAGTTAATTTAATTATGTGCACAGTATTACACTAGTCAATTTTTTTGTAGCATATGGAACAATATTTGATCAGAATAAAGAACAAAAAATAAGATATGGAGGAAAAATTACAAACAAAATGAAACTTTAAAATCAACTTCAAACAACAAAAGGCAAATAGAACTGTATTAATCTATGTAAATGAGAAACAAATTATGGGATGGAATAATATGAAAAATATCCATTTGAAGTGCATTGCTGTGGGAGAGAATCTCTGATTTGATCTGGTAAGCATCAGTCTAGAAATATCCAGGGGACACAGTCTTAATGATTGGTGTAGTTGCTTTTTTGTTTTTCAAGTTCTTGCTTGAAGCTCCACCTGCAAGTGCTTTTCCTTCAGATGTCTACCTTTGTTTAAGAACTGTGTACAGGTGCATAGAGGTGGGCAAAATAAGGCCTCAAAGTAATTGGGGTTTTACAAAAGGCAGTCAGGACCTTGCAAAAAAAAAAAAAGGAGCTTTTCAAAAACCAGCATCAAAATTATAATAAAAGTTTTCTGGAAGCAGATGATCCAGGGTAAATAGCACACTTTTTGTCTATGCACATACATGGACTGCAGTGCAAGCAGCCATTTATAAACTAGCAAATATTGGGAAATCTCCAGACTAGTAGAAAAAAATACTGATGCCTAGATAATGCAGTTTCCAAGACCAATGAATAAAAGAGAATTGTAACACTAAAATCATTAGCGCAAGGTTTTATTGTTATTGACTGGTAACTGGTGTATATTTGAGTTCCCTGGTAAATATTCTTTTCCTATAAGTAAAACAATAAAAATATGTCCCAAATTATGTCTTACTTTCAAGATCTATGACAAAATCATGCGTTGATGGATACTGTACACATATCTTTAGTTCACCTGCCCATGATGGAGACATGTTGCTAAATGTTTCTGAAAGGTTCTCATTGTAAGAATGGTCAGACCTGTATGAACTCTGTTAATATAACATCATTGACTTGGCTTTAGCATGTTTATTTATACAGTAAATTTTATTGCGTATGGCTAAATTTGTACACAAAGTAGTTCATGCCCAACTCCTTTTGGGCCTCTTTGGTCATACTCTTGCCCTAGTGTACAAGCACTAGCAGACAGTATGAAACTCCAGTCCATGGACACATGCACCCACAGTCATCAAACTCCGAATTGTTTTATTTTTGTCTTCAGCGCATGCATCAGCGATCACCATTGAAAGATGTGATATTGATTGGCGTGAGGGCTCATCTCTCAAGCCTTTCCAGTGTGAACGGTGTGGCCAGCGCTTCACTTACCCGAGAACTCTTCGCCGTCATTGGTGGAAATGCTCTGGCACACGAAACTTAGAGTGTGATATCTGTGGATTTGTGACCTATCGGATTGACTCATACAAGCTACACATGAGGAAACATGCCGCATAGTTTCAGATTGTATTATTGGCTATTTGTGAATGGTAAATGGGGGACTTTGTTGCAGGTGTGACCTGTGAATAGACATTTTGGGAAGATTTGAATAGGTTTCAAGTATTTCATCATTGTTTGACCTTTTTGCTTGGGATAATACAAATATCAAAGTGATTCACACACTTTTTGATGGGCCCTCCTTGTCCTTCATTTTCCCTTTGCTTTCAGTGACTGCTAAAAATGATTACACCAGCACACAGTGGTGTTTTCTGGATCATATACTGTTACTATTATTTGCTGGATAGGACATCTGGATATGGATTTTTTTCTGTCTTTTTGTTTTTTTGAGGATCTGGCTTAAGGAGGATGTGGAAGACAGTGATTGATTTGGAAACAACAGAGTTTGTGTTTGAATGAAGAATACATACCATTTCAACTTTACACACTATTGATGAGCAATTTTATTGATTGATTTTTTTTATCACATAATTCTATTGTTTGTAACATTCATTCTGTTTTATTTCACAGTCAAACTATATCAATATATACTGCAACATTTTAGAAAGTGAGATATGTACATACACACACAGGTTACATTTTCTCTCTCACACACACACACACAAGGTACAGAAAAAACAAATGTTTGTAGTAAACTTGAAGTTTGCTATCATTTCCAGATATTTTTATGTTTTTGTGGTATGTCCGAGAAGAGTAAGTATTTATTTATATACCCATCTATGTTTCCAAACTGTTAAATTCTTTTGCAGCTGCTTTATTAACAAACAAAAAGTATTCTCGGTTTGACATTTAGGTTTTTCTTGCGTGGAATTATAATAGTTTAGTAAGAACTAACTTTGTTTCCATTTCCTCTCCAGCATTTCACTTTCGCGGAGACATCAGCTTGTTGAGACAGGCAGAAGATATTACCCAACCAAACTTGGTTACCAAGTGGAAAGTATCTCGTGGGCCTGTTCAGTGCAAAGAATGTGGTATGATGTTGTCCTGTGTCACAGCACTGGAGGCTCATTTGGCTCGTGCCCATCATGACCTGCAGCAAAAACCTGCTGTGTGTGACCGATGCGGTAAACGCTACACCTACTCATACACATTGAAACGCCATAAATGGAAGTGTCTTGGTTTGCGTCATCTGAAGTGCGAGATCTGTGGGCGTGTTAACCACCGGTTGGACTATCATAAGGCACATATGCTCAGGGTGCATGGCCTGACAGTTTTATAGAGGCTAGTTCTGCTTTTCTTTTCATTCTCTTGCTGCTCTGCTCATAGAGCTGCCTGGGGCACTACCTGAACCAGACGCTGGTCTCTACAGTGTCTCTGTGTCACCATACTTTATGGACTGTTTCATTTGTACAGTATTTTTGGAACTCCACTGCAGATGGACCATTTCACTTTCTGTTGCTGCATCAAGTATCAGAGATGGATTTATTGCTTCTGGAGACTCAGTTGCAGTGTGAACCAACATTCAGCCCTTGCTTTGTGTCAACAAATAAAAAAGTTCCTTTTGTTTTATCAGCATCATGTAATGTGTGGTGGCAGATTTTGGTACTGACAGTTTATTGGTGTAATTCTATGAAATAACTGTAAAGTAGTATTTTTAATAACACACAAGCAAAGATTTTCATTAATCTTTTGATCAGTGTTTACATTTGGGGATATGCGAGCTCTTTGGTTTTAAGACCTTTAGGTGTTCTGTTCAAGGGAAAAATGTCACAAGGTTACTTTCCATGTTGAGCTTACATTGATGGACTAGTTAAACCTTTCTCAGTTAGTCCAGACTTCCCCTCCTCCATGCTTTTACTTGCCAGAGTATGTTGCTTAAATTTCATCAAGTCCTGAGAGCATTGATGTTTACCTAATATGCTCACACAGGCATTGCATTCTTGTAGTGTTTAAAGATAAATATTGTAAAGCCGTAATATATACTTGTGGAACTGTTTTAATTACCATTTTGACTTCCCTGTATTTCTTTCAAGTAAGTGGAGATAACACAACTTATTCTAGCTTTACTGTTGATTAAAGCATCACAATAAATTGTCATTTATTACACACATTTTTACAATGACTTTAGTGTTTTTTGTAGGACAAAGATATATTGCGATTTGTTTTTAAGTGTTATCTACTTAAGAGGACTAGAAAGAATGGCATAATATCAGGTGACAAGTATTGTAGTGGTACTAGGCTGTTGTGGCCATTTCCTTCACCCCTGCCCTCTTCCAACTACTGTGGTCATGGATATGTATATGATGATATACCAATTCCTGCTTATAAAAGTCTTCACACAACTTTCCTGCCTTTTTCTATGAGTCAGTCCAAAGACATTTTCTGTCATTTGCTTTTCTGCCATCATCTCTTTTGTGCAGACGTGATTTCTTCACTTCGACTCTGCAAGAAGCAGATCTCACCATCCCACACCTGGCCTCACCAACTACATAACCATCCACAAGTCATTGACTCTGAGAACTTTTATCAACCTAGTGCAGCAGGACCACAGAATTCTTCTGTAGTTTTTCAGGAAAAAGTAGCAGCAAAGGCTAGCCTCTCTTGCTCCACATGCAGGCAGTCCTTTGTGCACGTTCAGAGTCTGAATCGTCACAAGTGGAAGTGCCAAGGCCTGAGGATGCTGGTGTGCCCTCAGTGCAGCTACGTCACGCACCGTATGGATTCCTATTGTATCCATATGAGGACGAAGCATGGCGTTGATGATGTCCCTCTATTCAAAAACAAAGCTCAAAAGAAGTTTCCATAGCTTCACTTCAAAGAAAAGTGTGACCTTTCTTGCTGCTTCAGTTCACATACAGTGTGCCATTTGAGGTGTGGCTTAAGCGAAATAAAAGACTACAAAGAAGTTGCATTTATTGTTGTCAAAAGTGAATATGGTGTTACTACTAGTACTTTATTAATTCATTTATAAAGTTGCTGTTGAGATACATAAGAATTTTTGAATCCTTCTGTGTAGTCATCATTTTACATTTGATCACCAGTTCACAGTGTTTGATGCTAATGGAAGGCGATGGTCACATTGACAAGTTTGCCAGTTTGTGGGCTTTGCGTAGTCATCAGCCTAAGAGTGACACATAAACTGGTATCTGTGGTAACCATAACTTTTGCAAGAAATACAGAAATAACTGTAAAAGTTTATCATCATCACTGTCCTATTTTCAGTTTTTCTCCCTCCTTTTGGCTACTATGTAGAGGATTTAGCTGGCAAGAGATTGTAAGTAGTAATCAAAGTATGGGGGTTAACAGGACTGGGAGATGAAGCAGTTATTTGGTCAGATATATTATCATTATCAGAAACAGCGGTTGCAATCTTCATGCAGCGTTTTGTCTTTATCTTTTTAATCATCATCTATAGTTTAAAAATTATTTTCCTAGCTGCTTCAACCATCACAGTTTTGTTGCATGTCAGTAAAAGGTCAAGATGGCTCCCTAGTAGATGTTTTGTTTACATATTAGAATTTCCTAGCACACTCTCTGGATTATTTTTAATGGGCTGAAATACATTTGCTATTTATAAAATACCTTTCTGATTTTTGTTAATGCAAAAGTCTTCTGCATTGTATGGCAAATGGAATAGCATTCTTGTGTCTTTCACATAGTGCCCTTTCACTGTCGGTGGACCATTGAGAATATTTCACTGCATTCTTTGTAAATCAACTGAAGTTGCCTTCCTTCTCAGACTGAAAACTACTGGTAATGTCGGCCCTATTGCACATAAATATAGATTGCCTTGAACTCTTTTTGAACTCTTATGAAGATGGTGACCTTGTGTTTCTCATTCCCCAGTGGTGAGTCAGCATGCATGTAGCCCTTTCCTACAACTTGGGCAGGGCAGTGCAGAACTGATCCCTGTGCAGCAAGTTTCTCTTCAGGCCACAACAGCCCATGGGTCCTACTGCAAGCGCTGCATGTTCTACTGCTCAAGTGTTCAAGTGCTTTTCCAACACATCTCTAAATGCAGGGCAACGTCAAAGAGCCATTCCAAAGATGACGTTGCATCTGCTTTGACTGTGCAGGGTGAGAATTGGGAGGAAACAGAAAGGGGACAACAAAGAGTAGGAAGTCAAGAAGTGGATAACGCTACAGACCCTTCAAAGCCCTACAAATGCTCCAAATGTGGACGCAGTTACCAGCTGGCCCAGTCACTGCAGCGTCATCGATGGAAGTGTGACAAGTCACGCCCCATGCATTGTGCCCTCTGCAACGCAGTGTTTTTCCGTGCAGACATAATCAACGCTCACATGATGTCAATGCATGGTGTTGATATTAGAACAGCCCCCAAACGTGTACAAGATGGCATGCTAAAT
Source organism: Marisa cornuarietis (assembly GCA_004794655.1). Classification (NCBI taxonomy): domain Eukaryota; kingdom Metazoa; phylum Mollusca; class Gastropoda; order Architaenioglossa; family Ampullariidae; genus Marisa; species Marisa cornuarietis. Next base: position 1,068,784 of record SMMW01000135.1, read on the forward strand.
GGATAATATTTTTGGTTGTCTCTAAGACATTAAAACATCAGTAACTGTGTACAAGAAGGCATGCTAAATGAGTAATGGGCTTTGTTGTCTCTAAAATTTTTCTGGGAGCGTGTTTCATTCTGTGAGTGACCATGGCATCATTCATTCTAGTTCTCAGTTATAAGCTGACTTTTAATGATCTAGATAGACATAGAGAACAGCTTTCTTTGTTACCTGGCTTGACAAACATGGAAGAAACATGTGCAACAATCCACTTCCTAAAACAGCAATATTTGAGAAAAATCTATTTTCCTAACATAAAGAGCAGATGAGCTATTGATAATTATCTTATGTTGATGTGGCTCAAGAGTTTTAAAATATTGATTGTGACTCACTCAATTTGTGAATATCAGCGCGAAAAACAGATGGTTGTTTGATGGATGTAATCCATATGATGTTTTTCCTTAACATTTCACACATCTAAAATTAAATTGATGTTCAGCCTAGACATTATTATGTTAATTCTTTAAATAGATTGTAGGCCATTCTGAAGTAGATTGTAAGCCATTCTGAGTGCGTTGTACTTATATCAACAAACTGGATGAATTAAGTTCCTGAACCTAGTCTTTATTCTTGACTCCAGTGAATTGTGCTGCAAAACATTTATTGTGTGGTGGTCTTTCACTGTTGTATTTAACTTCATAAACAACTGACTGAAAGGAAACCTGTCGAATGCTTTATCGATTGAACACTAGAAACTTGGATGTCTTGGAGTTGTTAGTCTTAAAGTGCATTCTGTCTCATCCCGTTAGAGTCCTCAGCTTTACATGCTCATGCAGTGGTTATCAGCTGTTTCACATTTCTGCTGTTTTAGTCATTCCTTAACACATATTTCATAGAAAGTCACTCAGTCTTAATACAGTTACTCGATAAGCTTCTGTAAATCAGTTTTCGTGATACCACTACAGCTACAGAGCGAAGTTTAAAAAGAGGGGCATTCTGCCATACTTTTTAAAAGTAGAGATGTGAAAGTACCAAAGTCTTTGTTCATAGCTCTATTTAGCTGTATCAGAGTCACGAGTTGTTACATTAAATGAGATCTTTTGTCTTCTCCTTCCTGCACTAGTGTGTTGACTACAACTCACCAGCACAAATGAAAGCAAAGACAAATCTTAATGATTTTTGTTTTGCTGGGACTGGGGAATTATACTTCAGCCATACAGTTTTCAAGATTGGTTAATAAAAGAAAAACTTTTTTTCATTGGGGGAATCTCCATCCCACAGATAAACATTCATTTATGATTCAGAGAAAAAGATTCTGTTTTTACTTTAGGTACTCCCTATCAAGAGGCAGTTTTTAAAATTTAAAATCAAGAGCATATGCTATTGATTTAAAGCTTAGATTGCTGAAAGAAAGAAAAATGTAATGTTTGGAAGAGTGACTGCAGGAGTGGAGGTGTGTGAGGCTTGCAGAACTGTATTACATTTCACATATCTTATGCTGTGGTGAGCCAGTTATAAATTTATCTTTGTCCAAGAAACTGTTAAAGCAGTTTATTGATGCTATCAAGGAACTGTTACAGTCATTGCTCTCCTGCTGCGTCCTAATCTCTTGTCACTTGATAAAGACTCGTGCCGCAAAGGTGAAAACGCTGCGTGCTGACTGGACACTCTTTTCTTCTCTGCAGTTTCTTTACGGACGAGGACGGTTGCAAACCCATCAACGCTCAACATCAAGATTGAGCCTGAACAGTCGGAGGGTTCTGAGTCTTCCCAAAGCTCGGTGTTCCAGGTCTCAGATGTCGCTTGGGCAGCAAGTACTGCCCTGTCAAGTCTCACATCCGGCAGTGCCCAGTTGTTACCTGCTTCTGGTGACATTAACCAGTATGTTCCCTCGCAGTCATCTTTCCTGGCACCGGATGCTTGGGCCATACATTCACACATGACAGCAGGATTGACAAACAGATCGAGTTTCTCAGGAGCCCCATCAGACCTTGAACCTTCTTTGGGTTTTTCTCTTCCTATCCCGCATAAATCAAATGCTAAGGGTAAATCCAAACTACATAGGTATGCTGAAGAAACTGGTGATGTAGAGCAGGCACCGGAGAAACCTTATAAATGTCCCAAGTGTGGAATGCGGTATGCACAAACCTGCAGCTTGGGCAGGCATCGCAAGAAATGTGAAGGGCGCTCTGGATTGGCCTGTATCTTTTGCGGACGGGTCTTTCACCGGAAAGACAAGTATCGAGAACACTTGTTAGCCAGACATCAGTATGTCGACAAAGAGCTAGGACCTCCAGGTTACACTCTGGCACCAAAACAAATATGATATGTCATACAGTCAGGGTTGGGTTGGGAAGGAGTACATTTTGCATAGTATTCAGTTCTTCTTATGCTAATATTTATAAGCAGCTTTATGATTTTGCAACAAACTGCTTGGGCATGTGTGCAAAGATCTGTTTTTCATTTAGATATACAATGTTATAAGCTATTTTTATGATTGCCTGTTTGACTAGTTATTCCTTGGATGACAAGCACTCATTCTCACTGAGGGTTGAAGCTTTTGTTTTGTTTAAATGGCATTTCTTTTATGATTGTCGTTCCTTACTCTCCTAAAATAAAGTGAAAAGAGTAAAAGATTTTTGCTTATATCAGTGTTCTTTTTCTAAAAGTGAATGTGAACAGGTTTGCAGTGGTGCATGAATGCACACATATTCTGTACACACACCTACCTGTACACACAAGTCGGAACATATTTCAGTAAAAGTCGTAAGATTGTTGCTTTATGGCATTACAAGACCAATACAAGTTAAATGTTAAATGATTTGCTTGCATTTTGACTACATGCTAGGGCCATGCTCTCTTGGGCTATTTTTTAAAGACAGTGGATCTTTTACAATGACGTGAAACTTTATCACCCTCTTTGGTTTTTGTTTGGTTTTTTTTTGGAACTGGTTTTCAGTTTTTGCATGATCTCATGTTAACAGCGGCAAGCACAAAACTTCTCTTCTTGTTTCATTCACAGTGAAACAGGGGAATGAACATGTGTGCTAGCACTCATTGTAATTTCTGCTGTTATTTGTGAGCAAGGAACTAGCTGCAAAAAGGGTAAATAAAAATCACATCAATATTTTGATCAGTACGTGTTTATCAGATTCTTACAAATATATACACTTAATTATATATAATAATATACTATACCAAGTATAGTACAAGGATGCAGCTATGCACATTTCAACATACATTACTCCAAACAATACAAGGGCATTTATATACATCATGATTCCTACCTCAGTACACCAGTTGCTTACTTTGTAGAAGAAAATGTTCAAAAGGCAAGGCAGGGTTAGGCTGGGCCCCTATTTTTTGTGACTTTGCATTACATTTGGTACAATATATTGGGTATAACATACAAAACAACAGACTTTTTCGTGCTATTTGTATGGATTGTATTTAATGCGGAGTTAAGAAAACCCTCTGGAGGCAGTCTTCTCTCTCTACACACACGCATACAAAAGTTACAGGTAGAATACACAGGGATAGAGAACGAAAATTTTAATGCTTGGAAATCTCTCAAACGCTATCATAAAGTTGACTTCTTTCCTAACAAAATCAAAAATTCTCTCGCTAGGAGAGGAGGGACAGTACTTTTTATAAAATCACTACCGTTAACTAGACCAAAAAGAATGTTTTCATGAAGAACTCAGTCTAAATGCTACTTTTAATTATCATCTGTTATAGGACAAAGCTGCTACACATTGTAGCATCTATTCTGTCGATCAACGTAAAGTGTGTGTCCCAAGTTTTTTACATTTTCGGATTTTGTTAGGAAAAAAAACTTTGTCCTAACAAACCTGTACACCGTTTCAGACTTGCATCAGCCAACCAAGGCTAAAGAAGACGTTGGTAAAAGGGGATCAGAAGAGTCAGCAGAATCAATTGGACAACCAGTGGAGGTAGCAGAAGATAATCCTGGAAACCAAAGGCCCAGCTTTCCATGCCAGAAGTGTGGCCGCCTATTTCTCTATCGCAGTTCCATGCAGAGACATCGCAAGTGGTGTGAAGGCCTTTTTGATATTTCTTGCCACTTGTGTGGAGTGCGATTCTACAGAGGAGATCGCTACAACGAGCACCTGGCAACAAAACACCAAGCTATTGACCTTTCCATGATCAAGGCTAAAAGAACATTTCGACACTGACAACCATGATTTTATTATTACAAATAATGTTTGTCAACCAAAATACATTTTAAAACAAACTTAACCTACTTTTGCACCTATTTAGCCACAGTAGCAGAGAAACGTTAACAGACAACAGAAGGAAAATGGAAAAGCAGGGTTTTTAAAAAATTGTTTTGTAAAACTACATCCGTGAACTGCTTAAGATCAGTTTTATTTGCAGTGAATTTCTGTATTATGCAAGCAGAAGAAGGCATTAACTTTTCATATTTTTTTCATTCTGCTTTTGGCTAAAGATTGTTTCCCAACTTGGCGCTTTGGGCGAGGGATTCACATAGAATCCATCTTAACATTTTTAAGTTTGCTGTGTGCGGAGTGATTTGGAGGCTTTTTGCACTTTCTTTTGTAGTTTACACTCTGTTGGGATATCACAGAACACTGCAGTTGTGCATTTTGGATTCATTGTTTTACAATTCACCATACTATTCAGGTAGTAAACTTGGGGTGTGTTGGGGAAGAGCAATTTGCAGTGGCTAGCTCTTGTTAATTCAGGAGCTGTCATTGCAGAGTTTTATCTTATACCAATGTCTACCCAAGTAATGTTTTCTGTTAGCTTTTCAGGCAAACGTTTTTATGGTCAGTGTTCGACGTTTTCAAGAGCCGTGAAAGATTGGGGTTTTTTCCTTCTTTTTATTTCTTTCAATCTTTTCAGTCTGCTCTTTCGAATCTACCCAGTTTCTTTTTTTCGGCGGGAGCGATAACCTAGTGATTAGAACACCGGTATGTGAACCCGAAAATGTTCTCACTTGCCTTATCGATACCCGTCTGCCACAGCGGACTTCCTTCAGTTGACCCAGCTCTGGAATCGGGTACTTATCTCTGTAGAGAGTTAGGGAAGGCAAGGCAGCGTGGGAAAGGGGATGGGTACCACCCTTACTAAAGCTGATCCGTACGATCGTAAAATTATGGGACTTTTTTAAAAGTAGGAAAAGCCTGATTAGCAGTGATTTACACTTATTAAATGTAAGATCTGAATCAGGAGCAGTCTTCATCACATTAATAATTTATAATTTAATTAATAATTTAATTAATATTAATGCCCAGAAATAAAGTACAGTGGGCGGGCATTTTTGAGACTTTTGTTTCTACCTGTTTCGCATGTCTTGTGGCAAGTGATGTCTTCCTGTTTGAGACTCGGCCTTTATTTAAAACATTAAGTTGCAAAAATCGCGGTCAGCTAACAGGAAAGAAGCATAAGGTTTGGAAGAGGTTAGGAAAGAATCAGAGAGATTAATGTCTCGAGTTGCCTGGTTCAAATACACCAGGCCTGTCATAACCAGTCCAAGCTTTTTATTTGAAATATCTTGATCGAACAGTATCCCTTCATATTTATATCATTCCACTATTCAAAATAATTTGTTTTAATCCTTTGGTTTTTTTAAGTAATTGTATTTTGCATTACACTTAGCATGTATTTAACATCCTAAAAGGGGGGTTTCCTCTAACAAGGGATTGCGTGTTCTTCAGCACAAAAACATTTCGTTGCGCTCATGTAGTGTTTAATCTGTTGTCCAGATTGTTTGAACTAAACGTGCATTACTACAGTCATGTGTGTTGGACTCGACTTAATAGGTCAAGAGTATGAAAGTCTTATTAAGGATCAAAGCCTGGGTTCGTCTCCAGATTAATCAAAAATATTTATTTCTGAAAAAAAAACCTTGCATCTTGTTATCTTCTTTTCTTTTTTTCGCTCTTTCTGTCTCCTTTACAGACGAGTATACAGACGTAATCGCTAATCTGCAAGAATCTTCACATGGCGTTTCAAACCTATGCACCAATAAGATGCTGCCACGTGGACAACGAAATTCTTCACGGCCATTTGCAGCTGAGGAAACACAAGAAACTACTGGATCTCGGCACCAGTGTCGGAACTGCGGAAAGACGTACGCTCATAGCTTCAGCATGCTTCGGCATCGGCGGCTTTGCGAAGGAAATTTCCATCTAGAATGTCCAGTGTGTGGGAAACCGTATCACCGACGCGATCTGTACACAGTGCATCTGAACCTCGTTCACAACATTCTAGACACAAAATAACAATTTAAAAGTTTGAACCTGCTTCACTGCAGTGCTTTTAATGAGAAGAGAGTTTTAAGTGTTGGTCTTTTTGTAGGATTGATGGAGAGATTAGTAACAGGACCGAGGTGTGATGGACTTTTTTTTTTTAGTGTTATTCGGAAATTGAAATTATCCTTCGTTTGTGATCATGCTTACTGTTCTCTTGTTTTTGTTGTTGTTTTTTTTTCTTCCCGCAAAGGACGTTTGTGAACTGTTGCTTTTGGCTTCAACTCTGTCACCTGGATCCTTTTCTGTGAAATGCGCAGACGTGAACATTGAAAAAAAAAAGAGTTGACTACTTTCTGGTCACCTATCGCAACGTCATGTTTACTATCGTGCACAAAATGCTACAGACTTACAGACTGCAAAGCATTACTGAGTACCGAGCGCCAGTTGGTTGGTTAGGACCCGACTGGTTGGTTTGGTTGCCAGAAAAACCGCTTCAACTTAGAGATGATTGTGCACTATTTATGTGTGGTAACGTGGGGGAATATTAAAAAGAAACTCTCCTACAGGTTTCACCCAGAAGATTACGAGCGTTTTATCCCTGAGTTACCAGAACATCCACTTTAAAAAAAAACTGTGATAAACTTGAAAGTAGTAATAACATTTTAGTTGCCATAAAGTCGGTGTGTATCACGGTAAAAAAAAACATGTTAAGTTCTGATTGAAATTCTTTGATGAAACTGGATTATAGAAGATTTATTATTTCCTGTAAGTACCTCTGTTCGCGTCTTTGTTGAAGTGCATAATTTACGTTCTCTGAACATCGTACATAGCAACTGTAAAGTAAGCAAAATGGTTTGATGAGAAACTCTTTGGCTGGCCACTGAAATATTACAGAGCACGTCACCGGGGCGGGTTTTGGTGTCTACCTAGATATCGTAATGCTGATGTGTTGATGTGCAATATCTACAGGTAAGATTGCTGTACAGGCACATTTTGGTGAGGATTTATCATTCTTGTTTCATCCCATCAATAAACATGTATGCTGATGGGCTCCTGATGCTTTGTTAAAATCACATCTGTATCAGCAGCAGAGTACTAGAAAATACAATTCCTGGATGAATAATAGCTTCCAGACATCTGGCATTGCACTTTAGTATTGTCACACAGTTCCATAATTATCTCTTTAACAGCTGCACGCTCTTTTTAGCGTTCAATCGTCGCGTACAACTAGTAGATTTTACAAGTTGTTTTCAGCTATTGGTTGCTGCTTGTTGAGTTGACAGTGCATGCCCTGTGTTTACAAGCTGCTAGAGAGGAAACATGATTAACAAAACTTTGTTTACGGCATTTATATTTTTCCTTTTTCGTTCCCTCTCTTTTTCCGTTATTCCGACGCACACACGGAGAGACCAAAATAAAGAGATAAGTTCATGATTTCATACAGGTAATTTTTAACCATTTAGTTGCTTTTTTAATGTCAACAGAGATTTAGTTTTGAGATTTGAACAAGTCTTCGGGGTTAATATCAATCGAAAATAGATCATTAAATGCAGTCAAAGCCCTCTTGGAGTCTTTCTTTTGGTAGTCTGAAATCTTGTTTACAATTGAGAGTGAAGGTTTGATGTGATTTGTACTATGAAAATATTGGAGAATACAGCTATGCTGTTGGGAGAATCATGTAAGCTATTGTGAAACACCTTCTACTGCCAGCCAGCAGGTGTGAAGTATTTTTTATGAAGACATATAGATGTTCAGTCATGCTAGGGCACTGTTTTTTAATGCGTTTATCACAGATTTCTCTTTGAAAGAGCAAACTGTGACAGTTGGACTGATGATTAGCGAAAACTGTCTCGCTTGGCCCCTTGTCTAGAGTTGCAGTAGTGGTTGAGTGTGAAATCCCCGTGTTACACGTGCTTGAACGTTTTGGTCGGTTACCTAGTTGCGCGCTAGAGAAGGCCGGTCACAAGTCACTTTCTGACAACAAAGTTCGCAGCTTAAAAGGTTTTACGTTTTCTTTTCCTCGGTGCCCAGAAAATCTTTTGCGAAACGATTTGTCCCTAGGCCTGAAACATCTTAAGAAAAGTTGCGGTGAAAATGTGCCCTGGCTACACGAAAGGACACCCCCCCCCCTTTTTTTTTCAAAACCCGCTTCTTACTCTGTCCGCCCTTTGAAAGCTTAAAAAAAAAGAAAGAACAAGGGATAAATATCGCATTATGTTATGTATGTAAGGAATGGAGAAACTTTGCAGCATTGTAGATCGAATTTAATGATTGGATGCTTAGTCTAAGTCATCTGAAGTACTGGTATTATTTTGGAGGTCTGACAAATACAACTGAATGCACGTGTAGACATACATTCAAATACAACCGCGCCACTCTTTCAGAGAAGAAGGTCATGGCAGGTCGATATTTTTTAAAAGTCTGTGAAATGATGTCAGTAACGGTCGAGGAATGGTGTGCTGTCTAGTGTCGTCTGTAGACGGGTTTGTACTGAAACACTTTTTTTCCTTCACAGTTCCTGGACAGAATCGGGACACGTTCGGACAGGCAAGCTCTACAGCGCACCGCTACCGGCGAGTTCAGGGAGTCGACCACAGAATCCTATCACAGAACGTTCAGAGATCCTTTGTCGCAGGCCTGGGGAGCCACGGGATGTACCCGGGTTCACAGGCGCTCCAACACCGGCACCTGGCCAACGGAGGACTTAAGCCATCCGCGTCAGGATCCGCTGGCTCGCAGCGTTGTGCGTCGCTGGACGCGAGCAGCTGCCGCAAGTGCGGCAAGACCTTCGCGTACCGCCAGAATATGATGCGGCACCGCTACAAGTGCGAGGGCACGTTCTACCTGCAGTGCCGCTTCTGCGGTCGCAACTTCAACCGGCGGGATTACTACTCCATACACCTCATGACTAGGCACAACGTGGTCGACCAGAAGTAGCTTGCTGTGGAACGGAGCCTTCAGCGCTTGACGCTGGTACAGGGTTGAGTTTGGGGATACGGCACCTGATTGTGGAGTAATTTTCTTAGAAATACGGGTAAACCGATTGTGGTGGTGTTTGTATTGCTTTAATCGTGTTGCCATCGTCTGGTTGTAATTCTTCAGCACTGCAGTGGAGTCCACGTTTATCATCATCATCATCGTTCATGAACTATCGAAACTCTAGTACAGAAAGGATAACGTAGAACTTGCAGTTTCTTGGGATTATCTGTTCATTGACAATATTTCTTTTTGCCTTTCCGTCGCGCGCGTGCTACACCAATTCGGCATTTGCTTGCTGCTTTGTGTTACAGTACCACTGTATTCTCAGATGCCAAGCGCGAACACTTACATACACTAAATATCCTCATACACCAAGCGCACACACCCACACTAAATATCCTCATGTACCAAGCGTGAACACTTACATACCCACACTTTTGCGCATGAGTTCAGACGTTTACCCCCCGCCCCTTCCTCTCCCCCTCCCCTAAATCTCGCGCCTCGTTTCTGCCTGCACAAAAAAATACGGATATGCACGGTAAGCGAAATAATTCTGAGGGCGTCCTTTTTTTCAGTGACGTGGCCACCTTTCGTTTCTCCTGAAGCTGCCTCTGGGCGCAGTCTTGATGCTCTGACCGCTGGCTCCCGAGGCCGGCAACCGCTGCTGCGCGCGCAGACTGTGAGCAGGAAGAGCGAGCGGACGCCGGCCAAGCGGGGTGAGAACGCGCGGTGCCGCAACTGCGGCAAGACCTTCGCCTACTCCTTCAACATGATCCGGCACCGGCGCCAGTGCGAGGGCGTCTTCCACCTGCAGTGCGCCTTCTGCGGCCAGAAGTTCAGCCGCCGCGACCATTATTCCTCGCATCTCTTCGTCAGGCACAATGCTGTGGACGTGGAACGACGCAGGGTGCACGGTGCCGTTCAGCTGTCCGACTGCTGAAGGGCAACAGGAATCGGGTGGGTTGGCTGGTGTATTTGACGAGAGGTCCTTCCACCTAGGGGTGGTTTTACGCTGGAGGGAAAGTGATGAAGGGGTAACAAAAAGACGTGGAGCACAGCAGTCTTCTGACTTGTAAAACAGTACGCAGGAGACTTATTCGAATATGGGCTGGTTGGTCTGAGATGGAAATTCTTCCACCTGGTGGCGATTCCTAAATATCGGGGAAAGGGGTGGTGAATGGCAAAGCTGGAGTACCCAGAAGAATGAACCCGACGGCCGAGTGGACGAGGTGGGGGTGGGTTGCGTCTAAAACATTCGTTGGCCAGACAGGTCCAAGGCATTTCCAGGAATTGGAACAGTACTCGTTACCAGTAGCGTCTCGCCAACGGAGACTGTTGTCCTCGACTTGTTTCATTGCTCCAAATAATTCATTAGTCCAACTAGATAGGAAAAAAATAAGAAATGCTTCTCACGAACCCCTTAACGCGTCCGTGGATTTGTTTATTGATTTGTAGAGCAGCATATAAATAAGTCAGCTTAGAGTACTGCATTTAATAGTGTCAGGACCTGTTCCTGCAAACTAAAACGAAGGTGAGAGGTTAGCCCTTGCGGTTTTGTTTTTTTTGTCTTTTTCTTGTGTTGTTGTTGTTGATAACTTCGGCGAATTATGGAGTGGATGGGGAAGGGAGAAATGTGGGGTTTTTCTGTCTTTTTCTTGTGTTGTTGTTGATAACTTCGGCGAATTATGGAGTGGGTGGGGGAGGGAGAAATGTGGGTTGCAAATCAAAATGTACTCATTTAGCTGTTCATGTCCTTTTATAGTAATGTGAAGTTGTGTGAAATAAAGCTGACGTTAGCGATGAACTGGGTGCCAGTTTTTGTTTTATCTAGTGAAGCAGTGTTTTGCGCATCATCTTTGGTTTTGAATTTGTGTCGCTCAAAAACAAGGGCTGGCAGCATCACAATTTTCAAGGCAGGCGTTTGTCTTCGGATTGGACGTAAGGTTGTAAAGACACGAGAATCCAGACGAACCTGGAGAATCCAGAGAAACTCTGAATGTAGAGTATGGCGGCACTACTTGCTTTTTTCAGGTTTCTGATGTCTACTCCGCGCTTTGCAAGTTGTACGTAACGTAGCTGTGGGTATACGTCGTGTGTTTACGGGTGGTATGCAATTCTACCTGTTGCTGTCTTGGCCTGCTTCTGCTGAGTAGTTTTAGTAAAATTTGTTCTCGTCACATTTGTCACTGAGGAATCACTGGAAGTCGCCGTATTCTTTCAACTAACAACATCACTATTAACTCCAGCCCGAGACTCTTACAAGGCAGCATGAACGCTTAGATGACACACTAGGCCGAGGGTCACACCGACTGCTGCTTCATAGATTTGGAGTAGCCTTCAGGACGAACCCGAGTTACAAATTATTTTCAAATAACGGCACTGAGATTCTTACAAGACGCTAATTCTCAAATATGACTGAACAACTCGGTTTCATTCCTTCAAACTTTGCAAATGTTTTGCTTTTCTTTGGCAAAGCAGCACGTCATTTTCCCCTCTTTTGGCGAAACTCAAAAATTGGTTGTGGCCTTCAGCGACTTTAGAAGATAGAAGTTAGGTCCAGCCAGTCATGCTTCTCTCTAAAAAGTTGTTTAATAAGAAAAATCAACCCTTTTTACAAAAAATGATGACAGGGTTATATTCTCTCCGCCTGCCGACAACTTCGGGCTTAACATCATGTTAAATTTAGGCTAGCTTTGAAGGAATCGCAGGAATATAGCTTCCCTTCCTTTCATCATCTGGCTTTGCATAATTATGTAGGTCTGCACTTTCTTTTGTCATAACTTCCGAGGGAATTTTAAGGAAACAGCTATAGTTTGCACCTGTAAGGTCTATAGGATAACAGCCAGCTTTTGGCAGTTCTGCATTTTTTGGGCGATTTTAGTCGCATACCCACACACGTGGTCTGTCTATTACTTTACAAACCCTTACCCACATGCGCTGCTAAGACAAAGATACCCACCGGCCACGCAGCCTCGTAGAGATTACATGTTGTAGAATGCCTTGCCAGTGTCGGTGACCTTGTGAAATGTGAGACACTTTTCTGCTCTGCAGTGGCCTTGCTGACCTCAAACGTCCTTGACCCAGAAAGGCTGTATCTTCAGAGCCTAGGCGATGAGAGCGAGGCCAGTGTTCTGCGGCAGTTCGTGCGACCCGCGTTGCCAAGAGAGACGCCGTACGAGGGCGCCTGCTGCCCTGTGTGTGGCAAGGCGTTCACCAAGTCCTTCAACATGATCCGCCACCGCCGCAAGTGCGAGGGGCGCTTTCACCTGCAGTGCCCCCACTGCGGTCGCAAGTTCTACCGGCGCGATAAATACAACATCCACCTTGCCAGGCATCTGGCCGGCAGAACATGAGGATATCTGAGAATTGAGGGCATAATTCTCTGTGTTTTGTCGTTTTCGTGGGGACGAAGAAGGGAAGCCTGGGGCATCGCTCCTGTTCAGCTTTTTCCTGATGACTTGGGGGAATAAAAGATGAAGGTGTATCATGGTGTAAAGGAAATGCAGGACATTGAGAGGATCGTGTAGAGAGACAACAAGTCGCGACACTCATGGTGGTTTTCTGAGATCATAAAAATAGACTAAATTAGTTGACGGGGGAAAGTTTGAATCCTCACGTTTCTTTCCGTGTCGGCGTCACCTTGTGGTTGGTGTATGCTTCTTGAACACTGCACGGCGTATGTGACATTACACTTTTCTCTCAGGTGAGGTATATATACCGATCGTATGATCACCAAACGCGCCAGCTGGTCTTGAAGGAAGACTTTGTTGGAAAACGACATTGTAATATTAGAGGAGGGACATGGGGAAATTCAGTCGCTGATGACCTTCGTCATCTCAACTAGAACTAACTCCGTTTTAACTAAATCCAACTCTTTATCCCAGTTTTTGAAGTGCAGCTACAGGCGTGCGGGGATATGCTTGCTTTTCTCTTTATATCTTCTTAATTTCTGTGATCTCCAGAAAGAAGAAATTAAATTGTATAATTTAATTTACGTTTCAAATTCTTTTGATAGTAGCTATTCTCTTGTTTTACTTGTTGGTGATGTGTAAATAATTTAGAACAGGTTTCAGTCTAGTAAGCTAGTGGTTAAGTATGCTATTCATCATTCCAGTGACCACGAACTTGCTCCAATATCCAAACATTTCCAAGCATGTCCGAACCAGAATGGTCTCTGTGTGGCTGTCTCTGTTGCTCTCTCTCTCTCTTCCCCCCAACTCTGCTATCTTTATTCAATGTATGAGTGTTACGCGCACCATGTGCTTTAAAACCCGTATGTGATTTTTTCACAGTTTTTGTAGCTGAGATCTCTGTATCCATGCTTGTCACTCATTTGTTGTCACCGTCATCGTATTCTGCAATCGTATTCCGTCATCTGGGGGCATTTTTTTCCAGTTCGAAAACTTCCGTCCAGTTCCTGTTTATCTGATTAGTTTCCGCGAATCACATTATCCAGAACCATAGGGAAACATGAGACTACATATGTTTGAACTATTCATGTGTGTACACAGACCGTGCGCGCGCGCGCGCACACACACACACACACACACACACACACACACACACGTGCCTCTTAAAATTAGTTGAAACATGGATTATATTTTTCTTATGTCGGAGAAATTCTCAGACAGTCCGATGCCACCTCCACCTGTCAAAGGGCATTTCCACCACAGAACCTGAACACAAACTGTTGAGCGAACCTTCCATCTAAAATAGGCAGAGTTGTCAGTACATGGAATTTGTCTAACTCTTCTTCCTTCTTTTCCATAAGTAAAGAAACAAGTTCCAGATTTAGTAAAAGGTACAACACCAACAGTCAACACCAACGACCGATAGAAACTGATGGTAGTTTTTCATTCTTCATTGTTCTTTTAAAGCACAGCCCTCTGTAAATACAAATGGCTTTCATAGCCAAACACTTTTTCGAATATATGCGGCTGTGTTTTGTAATGTAAATATTTGCCAGATTTTAGACACGTTACGACACTGTTCAAAACTGTTGTACGCATTGTGGGTGTTTGAGCACAAAAAAAAGAAAACTTGACAGCAAGTGCGTTTTTGCTGCAAAAAAAAAAAAGAAAAAGAAAAAAAGAAAACTTGAAAGCAAGTGCGTTTTTTTCTGCATTCATTACCTGTGTAGGAACTACTTTCTTCTGCTCTTCTTGAATTATGTAAGAACTGTTTTCTTCCGCTCCTACTCCACCCCACTCGCCCTCTTCGTTTTTGTGCGTGACTCAGATTTGTGTGACCATAATGCAAGATTCATTGAGTCACGAGCACATTATTTGTGTTTTTTCTCAGGAATAATTAAATATGTGCAGAGGCTGATCACTTTTGCTCTTGAAGCTCACGCTTTGTATTTAATATGTTCACCCGTTTTCTGTCCTGTAGTTGGAAATAAAGGTTTTGTATGGTTAGTCGGTATATCGCTGCACAGTTTGCAACACTGGCACTTGTTTTCTGAGAACAACAACAAAAAAATGTAAATAGATTTTAGGAAGTGGCATATAGAACAGGACTATTACTAAAAAAAAAAAAAAAAAAATAGAAGAAACAAGCTATATGCGAGTTTGATGTGAGAGATAAGCCAATGGATGGGATGACGAGTAAAGAGGGAATACTGCCAGAGTATGGGATAGAGCCATAGAGGGACGCTTTTTTGTCGCCTGCCATTGCAACACGAGGACATCATGCTCATTGTAGATTAAGCTCATGAGGACATTAAAACAAATGTTTACCTTCACAGATGAGACAACATTAGCAGCTAGCGATTGTGTCAATGACTTTTGCCTCCGTTTCTGCTCCACAGCGGCTCGGCTAGCTTCGCGCATGTCGTTCGCGCAGGTCAGAGGTCGCCGCTGCTCGAGCCTCGTCTCCGACCTGCACTTTGTCCACCGCGCGCCCGCGCCCAGACGCCAGCAAGGGACGTCCGACAGCAGCAGTGGTGGCAGCGGCAGCAACAGCAGCAGCAGCAGCAGCAACAGCAAGACCTGTCGCAACTGCGGGATGACGTTCACGCAGCTGACCAACATGTATCGCCACCGGAAGAAGTGTGAAGGGAGGTTCCGGCTAGGGTGCCCGCTGTGCGGCAAAGGCTTCAGTCGCCGCGACAGTTATAACGTACACGTGGCCAAGCACCGCGCCTTGGACAGTCACGAGCAGTACGAGGTCAGGTTATGACACATCTCCTCCACCACCCCCGTCACCTCCTCCTCCGAGACAGCGGAAGAGGAGAAGCATGGGGTCAGGTCACCCGATGACCACAGTTTAAAAAAGAAAAGTCAGAAGATTACCTTGCGATAGCCGCGTGCTGGTATTGTTACATCCAGGAAGTCAGGTTATAGGACACTTGCGGAGAACACTCTGTTGAAGTTATAGTCTGGAGGATTGAGAATTGTAAGGGCTGAAGGTGTGGAGAGATTTGGGTTTGGATGGTTGCATACTGTAGGCATGCTCTAGATTTGTTGGGCAGTCCCCTGGGAGCGTAAAAATTGCAATTTATTTCTTCTGCCGTCGTAAATGATTGGTTAGTTTCATGGTGCATAATACAAATGGACCTTTTTTAAGATCAGCTGGGTTCTTAAGTGTACTTTTGTCGTTTTTTGTGATTATCTTATGTTCCTAGTGAGAGGTGAGTGTGTGTATGTGTGAGATAAAGAGAGACTACATTTTCCACATCTTTAATCGCAGTGTACACGACGAGATTCTTAATGAAAATGATTCCTTGTGATGTTTGAAGTTTATCACGATGTTGCGTCTTTGCCTGATTATTGGTGTTATGTGGATGTGGTTGTAGTGAGAATATGCACGTTATCGGCCGGTGGTAGCAGTGTGAACGTCGAGCCGTTGACCGCGGCTGTTAGAGAATCATTGATGTTCGTTTGTCATGTCATCCGTTTTTCTTTCTTTCTTTCTTTGCTTTCTTTCTTTCTTTGTGCTGATGTGTTTTCCTGCTAGTGCCGTTGCATTCATTGACTTGCCACCTCTGTTTACAAATTTCTTTGCCTGTACGTCTGCTGTCTTAGATCTGCGATGTGGTATTTGCTCTTACTATTAAGCGACCAGCAACATAATTTCTGCTATGGAACTTATAGTAAATGAACAAAGCCATAGCAGATAAGAAGAAAATGCATATAATAATAGTAATAGCTCTTCAGTAACGCACTTGCCTGCTGGCAGCAAGCTCAATAACAGTAATCGGTCAGCAATATCATGTAGATTAACAGACTTCACAGCACAATCTCATCATAGGAAAACTAAGTATGTTGTACACAAACTAAAGTAAAACAACCGCATTATGCAGAGCAAAATTTCAGGTCTTCAAGAAGGAGGTAAAGGATTCATCTGAATACTTCAAGTTCTAGGGCAACAGAGTTGAGTATCCAGCCACTTAAGAAGCGAACGTGACAGCAGCCTCAAAACACACATGTAGCAGGACGACATCAAACCACAAATCCGTGATAAAATACACTCGTCATCAGCGACATCGTTGAGGCGTAGAGATCCAAGATCCATTCCGCAGAAATTGCAGCCTTAAAGCACAGGCCCGCAGATAAGAAAATAGAAAACCGCGTGGTCCGCAGTGTAGAAAAGTTTAAAAGTTTCAGTAAAGCAGGCACAAGTAATCCAAATGATGCACAGATCTAAAACACGTCAAGATGGCGCAGCCGTTACGGTTGAATAAAAAATCCTCTAGAAAATTGAGAAGTTGCGAAGAGAGAGAAACCAATCCAGAAACATAGGTAATGATGTCACAGATTTACGAAACACTATTACATACAAAACCTGACGCAGATAAACGGTCAAAGACGAGATTTGATGAAGAGCTGTCACCCTCAGTTAGGCGAAGGGACATCACTCTCACACACACACGTTTACTGTTTGAAACAGTCATCTGAGCAGAAGGTGCTTGATCAGAAATTTGGTTTGCTTTTCGTGCCCTAGTCGAGCCAAAATGGATATGATTGATTTTATTTTATTTATTTATTATTATTATTGCTTTTAACGTCTTGGTGTATAATTTTCGATGATCCTAATCTTTTGATAATTTCATGTCCGCTCGCGGGAATATCGTTTTCGGTGCTGTAAATCTCCTTGGCAACATTCTCTGGTGATTCTTTATTTACGGAATGAATAAAACACGCGTTTTTCCAGCTACTGTTTCCTGTGTTTCTTCGTTGTCTGTTTCTGTCGGATTAGCGTCTTAAAGAACGGCAAAGTATTCTGAAGACAACTCGAGGGGGTTGACAGCAACTCTCGATAGTAACTAGGAAGCATATGCATACACATGCACATCTGTGCCCAGAAACACAAATTTACACGTGCACACACAAGAACACATACACAGGTACACACTGACACATGTGGTTGTGTCGCTGTTGAACGTAAGCAGCACACCACACATTCTTTGACACAGCCCGTTGGCGTTTGTCACCAAGACGGTACGGATCGGGGTTTTTGCGTTCAGATCTTCAAATGTGACACTTACCTGGAATAGGTTCTCATGATAGAGCCTCAGTTACTGAATCGTAAAATGCCAGCAACCAAATAATTCCAGGAAACAGCATCCTGAGGTCACGAGTGCGCAATTGTCATGAACTTCTTTGTCGAGTCCTTTGCAGTGCACTGTGCTACATAAAGGCTTCAGTTTCTTCTTAATTATTCATTGTGCCTTCAATATTTATTGATAAATTGGTCAAATCCATGTAAGACGGTTCGCCAAGTTTACCCAGTCACCAAGTAACTATTCACTAGATACTCTATGAAAACCTATTTTCGGTAATGAAGGTACTTTAGTAATTTAAAGGTAGAGATGCGTACGTGTGTAGCAAACAAGGAAAGTGTCCATTTTCAAGAATGGGTCATCAGAAGCTGAAACTACTTTGGTCTTGTTTCCATGTTGCGTTGTTATGAACATCTAAGCCAGGGGTCTCAAACTCAATTTACCCGGGGGCCACTGGAGGTTGACTCTGGGTGAGGCTGGGCCGCATCAGGGTTTCCACAAGAAAAGCTCTTACAAAAACATTCCAATGTTATCAAATGTCTTTATTTGTTCGTCTTATTTTGTGTTAAAAATAAAACAAATTAACAAATTCATAAGAAAACAATAAATCAGTAATATAATAATAGTAATAATACAGCAGATATAGAAGACCGAAGAAACCACATATAGTTGTTGACTAGAGAAATGAATTATTATTGCTCAGATTCAAATGTCTGTATTAACAGTTCTGTAGCATTTAACTTTCTGAACATGAATATAACATTGAACATAAACTGTTTTGAACATGGCTTCTTCTGCCTACTTCTCGCTGCTAGAGATCTGGTAGCGCTTACTCTCGCATGGCCGAGCCACATTTGGCTTAAGGGAGGAAGCAGTTGAGACCCTCAGTGGGGTTTGAAGATTCTCATCAGTAAGTCTGGACCTGTACTTGGATTTGTTGAAGTTCAAGGTAAAGAATAGCTTTTCGCACAAGTATGTGCTCCCAAAAAGACACATGGTCTGCTTGAACATTCGGGAAAGCTCAGGGAAGCTGGGGGGGGGGGCATTTCTCTCAAAAATTGCCCGAGCTTGTCTCCTTTTCCACTCACCTCCCTGAACTTGGCTTTGAGTTCAGAGTTGCACTGCAGCAGGTCAATGAGCTCCATTTGAAGAATAGGAGGGGCATCTTGCACATCAAAGGAGAAGGGGTCCGCTAAAATTTGAAATGTGGCTCTGTGCGTCTTTAAGTCTGCAAATCTGTTATCAAATTCCTCCTGTAGCTTCAAAATGACATCCACATATTCTTCACCACTGAACGGTGTGCCTGCATCCATGAGTGCCTTGCATGCTGGGAAATGGCAAAGGTTTGTCTGAGAAAGCTGGGCATTCCATAACATAAGTTTTGTAGAGAATGCCCTCACGTTGTCATAGCCAGCACTGACAAGTCGCCCCTGGCTTTGTAACTTCTTGTTCAATACATTAAGCTCATGTGTGATATCAACAAAACAAAGCTAAGCCCATGAGCCTTTTTGGATCACTTAGCACAGGAACCGCAACCCCATCCTTCTCCATGAAGGCTTTCACTTCCGCTCTCAACTCAAAAAATCTCTTCAGTATGTTTCCTCTGCTGAGCCAACGTACCTCGGTGAAGTAGAGCACATCCTCATATTCTGACTCCATTTCCTCTATAAAAAAAAGCATGAAATTGTCTGTAATTTATGCCCCTGGATCTGATTTGGTTGATGCATTTCACAACGAAAGACATCACATTGTCAAACTTCAGGCATTTGCTGCAAAGGGCCTGCTGATGGGTAATGCAGGGCAGAGCAATGGCCTCCTCCACACCGTCCTCTTCCAGTTTTTTTTTAAACAAGTGCCAACAGTCCATTTTTCCTCTCTGTCATTGATAGCGCTCCATCAGTTGTTATTCCAACAAACCTCCTCCAAGGCAAGCCGCATTCTCGATGGCATCACACAGCTGGTGAAATATCTCCTGAGCGGTGTTCTGGCCATACATTGGAATCACTGTGAGCAACTCCTCTATGACTTCAAAATTGTCATCAACACCACGGACATAGATTGCGAGTTGGGCAGTGTCGGTGATGTCACATCAAGAGCGACTGAGTACACACTGAAACATGTGTCTTTCTCACTTGACAGGTCAGAAATGCGCTCTGATACTGTTTTGGCAGAAAGGCTGATGTTGCTAAACTGACCTTTCTTTTCTGGACAGACAATACTTGCAGCCTGTAATATGCACATTTTTACAAATTCACCTTCTTTGAATGGCTTTCCTGCTTTAGCAATCATCTCACTAACCATGTAGCTAGAGTCGACTGCTGCATCATTCTCTTTGGTTGCTTTCTTAAAGAAATCTTGTTGCCTCAGTAGATATGTTTTAAGATTAGCAACCCGGTTGATTCTGTCATCTCCCTGTATTTTGCATACTCTCAGCCCGGGGTAATGGCACAAGTTCGCGATAAACCCGGCTGATGTCCCGCCTCCGAGAGCAATATATATACCCCACCGTGACTGGTAGGTTCATTCAGCTCCGCACACAACACTGAAAAGCGCCATTCGTATCAAACTCGGGCCGCACTAACATTAAACTTTGATATTGAGGTGGGGGCCGCAAACTATTGTCCCGAGGGCCGCAGTTGGCAAGTTTCCTCTGCTGAGCCAACGTACCTCGATGAAGTAGAGCAAGAATTTGCTTGCTAGAAAGCGTTGCAGCACCGTTTTACTCTCACGTAGCAAGTCCACTCGCTATGGTCCTGCGAGGTGACGTCATCCGCGCAGCGCATTGTGGGTAGTCGACAACATGGCAGATGATCAGACACATGTACTTTCGGCCGTTTCAAGTGAAGGGAAGATAACAGATACTGCGATGATGGTGGTTGCCACACAAATCCTTCTCTCTCTCCCTTACACATTCATTCTCTCTCGCGCACACTCTCGTGTGACACACACACACTCAGAGTATCCGCAGAAATTACACTCTTGTTAAAAGTTGCACAGTGTAGCAAGTGTTTTTAAATTTTGAACCCCGGGTACGTCTTAAAAGGATAAAGTTAAAAAATACTCCGGAGAAGCATGCTCAAACCTGACATGGTCTAAGATTTTCCCCTAGCCAAAGCAAGTACTCCTTCAAACTTTGGTTTAGATCAGGCAAACGGTGTGGAATGGCCTAGATGCCACTCACAAAAAAATCGCCACACTCTGCTTTATTTATAAAACAACTTTCTTTTACTCCACAGTACCGCATGCCATGTTCGTGGGGCGGATGGCTACGCTCTTGAAAGCCAAGAAGCAGCGCCACTCCTTGCTGGGTCAGGAGGAGTCGGCGTGGCAAAGGTCAGAGGTTTACTCCGCGGCGGCTACGAGCAGAGAGCGGCATGGTCCGCCCAGGATGATCCGTGACGTTAGCGACCCCTCACTGGTCCTGTCATCCGGGTATCTGTGCCGCAACTGCGGGAAGAAGTTTTCTTACAGTCACAGCATGATGCGTCACCGTCGGAAGTGCGAAGGCACATACCACCTCAGCTGCGGCTTCTGCGGCAAACGCTTCCACCGCCGCGATCTGTACGCCGACCACCTGGCAACCAACCACAACGCCATTGACGCCACCCGCAAACGCCTGGTGGACACGGAGGAGCAGGCCGCCATCTTGGCGCCAGCCAACATGTGATTGGGTTCTTCGAGTTGCCCCCATCAAGCGGCACCTTCTTGGTGTTATGGAAGCATTCGGATCCGTTTTATCGACCGCGCTAACCACAGCCCTTGGTCGTCAACTGTCAACTCATGAAGAAAGCTAAATCGATCGACGTTCTTTTGTTCCTTATTGATGGACGCATTCTAGAAAGAAAAAGGAAGAATAGCTAGTTTCCATATCGTAATGAAATGACTGCTGAACGCATTGAGTTCTAGAAGGTCCTGCTGGCTGTAACCGGGAGAAATCAGTTTTACTGTCAGTATTATTGACCATGATGACACGGCATAAGAACACAGGACGCTTGGAAGTTATCTGTCATTTCAAGAAACAAACAGAATAGATCCACGCGTGTAGTCTTGTGTACCGCGTTCTTGATTGACCCAGTCAAGTGGATAAAAGGGGGATCAGAACTCCCTCTCATGGTGGAACGACTGTTAAAGTGCTGTGCTGTTTCCTTGTTGTACGTTGGAGGTCCATTTGACACTCGCCTCGTAACATCATGTTCACAATTTTGTTCCGGAAGTATTGTTTAGTCTGTTTAGAATGTGTTACTATCTCACGCAGACCCTAAATCAAAAGACGCGCGCGCACACACACACAGATTTGACGAGGGGACAAATGCTGCCTAGGCTCAAGCCGATTAATGTCATTCGTTTACCTCAAGGTGTGCAACGCAAAGCAAAAAAAAAAAAAAAAAAACTGTGATCATGAGGTCTTTTCACCCTAAAAACTCAAAGCTTTTTCTGATTAATATCGGTGCTGAGGTCGATGGGTGAGAGTGCGAGAAGGTCGAAGAGATTAAAGCTGGGACAGACGTTAACCTTGCATCAACGTCTAAGTTCTATTCTGTACCTTGTCGAATCCGCGATATTTCTTCCTTTAAAGGCATGTCTATGTCACACAAACTTAATGCATTTAAATGTCAGTTCTATGGCTTGACCTACCGCGTGACCATTCTTATTAAAATTATTCTTATTATTTTTAGACGAATCGACGATTCTTGCGTGTGGGTAGCTTTGGTTAAGCGGGTATGGCGAGGGACAAGAGCCACCGGGTAGCTGACATCTCTCCATTGATGTCAGTTTTTGATTCCCAACAAGCTATGCCCCCTAACTGAAGTTTTCAAGCAAATTTTGCGTTGCTTGGACTTTTTTTCTTCTTCCTTCCAAGGATAGATTATGAAACATTGTTATGGCTGTCACATGTGCAGACATAAAATCTTGACATAATGTGTCCTAAATACATACCCTCATTCCTGATGAGTTCCTCTTAAAAACAACAGCAGAAAATCGAGCATCGAATGTTCTAGTTCCAGGAAGTTCAGAATCCCTGTCATTTTCTGCATGTTATTGTTCGCCGATTTCAGTTCTAGCTTTGATTAAAGTAGCACGCGATCTGGAAGCGTGAAGACATCTGAAAACGTAGCACGCGTGAATGACTGAAGACTGTGTTTCAAAGATCTGATTGGCTAAAACCAAAACAAAAACAAAAAAAAACCACACACACATACAAAAGTTGTTGAACGGTGACTGTCATGGCAGTAGTAACAGGACTGACAATGCTTGTTTACCCATCTTCCAGACATGGACAGTCACCAGGTCGGACGCAGCAGTTGTGGGAGATCATCTTCCTGCTCGGCGTATTACCGCATCCTCCGGGAGGACCGAGCGACCACGCCGGGGACAGCCTACACGTCATCGTCGTCCTCGTCGCACTGGTCATCGAAGCTGGCGGAGGCTGGCAAGCACCAGTGTGGACGCTGCGGCCGCCAGTATGCGTACCTGCCGGGTCTGCGGCGACACCGCCTGCAGTGCGACGGCCGCTTCAACTACGCGTGTGCAGCCTGCTGTAAGACGTTCTATCGGCGAGACATGTACAAGCGGCACATGCTGCAACACCACAAAGTCCGAGTGTAGGCAAGAGTTTGTGCTGCACTGCACTGGAAGAACTTATGGTGCACCAAAATGAAGACTAGTGTTTGTGGTGTTTGTTTAGGAACGTGTTGTGCAAGAGACAAGAGTTCCTGCTGTGCGAAGTTAAAAAGCATAGAGATTCTAAGCTGCGCCACGAAATAAGTAAAGAGACATGAGTTTCTATACATACTGTAGATTGTTTTGAAAACGACGTCCCTCGCTACAACACAAAACAAGTGTTTAACGTGATGGTGCGTTTTGCGATAATCTGTCTTGTGTGAGCGGAATATTTCAATAATCAGAACCCACAAATCTGCCAAACCGATTTGCTATACGTGGAGCAAAAGTGACGCGTTCTTTACCATCTGGTGTAGAAGTGAGGCGTTCGTTACCATCTGATGTAGAAGTGACGCGTTCGTTACCATCTGATGTAGAAGTGACGCGTTCTCTATCATGAGGGGAGGGGATGACATGGCAGTTTCTTTATTACGTTGCGTGAAGGTGACACAGTCTTTCCCACCTGGTGTAACAGTGACGTGTTCTTTACCATCTGGTGCTGAAGTGACTTATTCTTCCCCATGTGATGTAAAGGAGGATCGTGTTTGTATATACACACATATATACACATTGGCTGTAGTTTTGGATGAAAGGTTGTGTATGATAAGGTTTATTATCTTTCCTTGTAACTAGGATTGCCGAAAAGTGTCGTCAGCGATGGCGTGTGTTTTAATCGAGTTAAGAGTGTTTGGTGTAGTCAGGGTCACTGACGGGTCTAGTCAAGATGGCTGAGTGGTGTACTTAAAGGTGGCGAGATCAGAGAAACTACCGTTTCGCACATAACGCCTTGTAAGCTGGTTTGTCGTCAGATGGTAAGTTCATTATCACTACCAACCCCACCCCCTTCTAACTCTCTGACAATTGGGTATCAGCAGTTGATATATAGAAGGTTTTCAGTTGAGAGGAATTCCCTGTTAGAAACCTGGCGCCATTTTGGTAGACATCGTTGAGTGATAATAACAGCTACAGGCGTTTCGACTTCTGTGCCAGTCCAGGGAGGCCAATAACATGGAGCAATACCAGTAAAACAATTTAGTGGTTACGCTATTTGTTTAAATGACTTTAAAAAAATGGATGTATAGATTTTTAAAATAAAGAAAACCCCAAATAAACGAAACCTTATGAACCTGTCTCGGAAAATGAGTGCAGGATAATGTGTAACTATACTGCATATGCCTGGTAACATAAAATGTTGTGACTTTAGCTGGTTTCATTAACTGTGTGTCAGTGTTAAAAAGAGGACAATAGCTTTGCAATTCATGCAGGCACTTTCCAGTTTAAAGGTTAATGAGTCGCAACCAAACAGATATTCCAGGACGTAAATTGTATTGGTTACTGCCCCGCAACCTTTGTATTATTTTCTCACTGCAGACTTGCCATCCTATCAAACAGTTTTTGATTGCTGAATGATAATACATTGTTCCCTCTTGTTTGATGAGTCATTTTCTTAGATTTTTGTAATTTTTTTATTTGTTCTGTAGTATTTCATATCTATTTTTTGTCATTGTGTTGCTCACTCTATCATTTATGCCATTTGTTGTTGACGTAGGTGGGTCAGAAATTTGAAATCCTTGAGATTGCATGATCAGTCATGTCTATCTGCTGTCTAAATATGATGATTTTGACATCACTTTCAATGATTATTACTTAGAAGTTAATAGTTCTTTGAAGTCTTGATTAAAATATATGGGCACGGAATATAGTTTTAATGTTATTACTACTTTTTTGTCTTTTTTAAACAGAACTGTCCAGCTCTACCATATACCCACAATAAACGATCTTATGATGTTCGCATCCAGATTTGACAATAAATTGGCATGCCACTAATAAGAATTTGTGAATTTTGTTGTGTATTGGATCATTCCAATTGTCACAGACTTCATGCAGACATCTTTTGACAGCTCATGCTCTTTCATTCGGCAAAACAAAGATCTGTCAGTGGCCTTCCAGAAAATGTATGCTTTTCCCAAAATAAGTGAGTAAATTCGTTTCTTGCTCTTGCACATCAGAGCTCTTTTGTACCTGCAAATGAAGTTTACTATAATAATAAATATTATTGTCATATTAATGACATAGGGTTAGAGAACTGGCTGTGTGAAACAGATGATATATGACTTTACAGTTTCACATAGCTCTGCGAACCTTTCAAAATACGTCGTTGTGAAAACCCTTTGTAGACATCCAACACACACACACACGCACACATACACACACCCGCGTAAGGACAGTCTCTTAAGACGACATGTACCTCGTACCTGACAATGCTTCTTCAGATCTTCCCCGACACTAAGCGCCTTTGATGTATTTAAAAGCCACCCCTTTTATTATTTTTAAAGGGCTCTTGTACTAATCACACCAAGATAAATCGCCATTACATTACTATGTCCACATTTTAGACTCGAAGGGCTTCAGCAGAGACCGGTTTCTTGGTATCTCATGATTCATATCTTCACCATTTGAAATAACCGCAGTAGCCGTAAACCAAACGTCTGGCGAGGACTACAGGTTAAACACGTCCTTCTGTGAGACGAACACGCGCGATATATTTGACTAAGTCACCGGAGTAACGAAGTCATTTCCGAATAACTTGAGAAACTCTTCCAGTGCTTTCTTCGTAGGTTTTGCTAGTTGCCCATAGGTTGGAATAAGTTTGCGTTGATGTCGACTTGAGCGGTTGTCCTGAAAATAGTAAATGTCAGCTTGATGCCACATTGAACACTCATTGCCTTACCTTTACCTTGACCTTTCCCCTACCTTCTGCGGTTGACGTTGTTACGTTACCTGTATTCCAGAAAGTGACGTAACGAAGACTGACCTCGGCCGCCGTAAGCGGAGCCCACAGGACCTCAGGGGATTCCTCCCAACGTCAGCTGTTTTTGCAGACTTTTCCTGTGACGGAGGACCTCGGGACAGGCAGAAAGAAGAGTCCGAAGTCTTCTGCCCCGCGCCATTGTGGGAGCCTCACGAGTGTCAGCGGTGCGGGAAGGTGTATTCGCACCACTCCGGGCTGTCGCGCCATAAACGGCAATGTGAAGGTCGCTTGCAGGAGTCGTGCGGAGTGTGTGGACGGGCCTTCTATCGCAGTGACCACTACAAGAGTCACATGAAGCACAAGCATGGCGTGGATGTCGACGGGACATTCCTTCCAGAAGCCTCCTTCCAGTAAACCGGACATCAGTCTCTGTGTGTTTGAGGGAATTGCAAACCCAACTCGGCGCAGTCCAGCGCTTTTAGGAACTGATGCAAATTTAGGGAGACAATGGATGTGAATTGTTTAATCGCTATAAAATATTCTATTTTTGTGAACATTAGTAATTAATTATAGTAATACTAAAATTAAATGTTAAAATCATTGCCTTTCTTCTGACGACGAAACTAAATTCTTAAAAGTATGCATTCTGAGAAAAGAGAAAGAGAGAGAATGTCAGCAACTTTCCTTCTATTTTTAATAACGGTTATTGCGCATGTGCGTCAACTTTAGCAGTTGATACATCCAAAACTCTATTACATCTGCCATAAATCAAGACTTGAATTCATCTGGTAATACTGTTCGTGTAAAAAAAATTCAAGTAATTATTGTCCTTGTCATTCTAAGTGTGATGATGTGTCAAACTTTCGCAATTTGGATTTATCAGCATTTGTCGCGATGAACGCGGCTTGCTGGCGTTATCAATTATCATCTGACGTGGTTAATAAATCCTAAGTGATTAAGAAGTTATAGAAATTTTTCCATTGGTAGCTGCTCACTTATAGGATATCTTTCCCAAACGCTTAGTTGAGACAGGTCGGAGAAAATGTGTTAAGCGAGCTCAATGACAGATTAAAAGGCAGAGGTAGGTAAGAAACCTCGGAAGCTAGAAGAAAATTGATCAGCAATAGCAAAATTGTTTATGAAAGATTTGCAAGCTAGACAGCTTTCTAGTGCTTATTCGTAAAGAAAGGGTGGGTTTGCCCTTTACTTAGGTGGAGTAAATTTAAAAATTGAAGACAAAGTGAATGTTCTTGAGAATAGGTGAATTTCTGTAAATGTCTGTATCTGGAAGTTGAAAAAAGTTCCCCACCAACTTTTGCATGTATGGAGTCCTGGACATTCAAAAATAAAGTCACTGCTTGGACATTTGCGAGTTGTCGCTCGTGAGCGTGAAAAATGGCTTTGAATAAAATGAATCCCCGACACTTAATCCCCCATACACTTAATCCCCAGACACTTAATCCTCAAAATGAAATTTAAACTAAAAAAAATTATGAAGTGAATGAAAAATGTAATTCAAATTCAAATAATTATTTTCATGTAAACATCAAAATAAGTCTGACAATTAAAATAATACTTAAATTCAACATCTATAACATGAATGAAAAATTTAATTCAAATTTAAATAATTATTTTCATGTAAACACCAAAATAAGTTTGACAATTAAAATAATACTTAACTTCAACATCCATAACATTAGTTAAAGTTTATGTGAGCTATTATAGTCAATGTTCTTCAACAATATGACATGAAAAGTATTGTTAATCAATATGCCAGGTAAGCTAATGATCGGAGGTACCCTAATTGGGGCGATTGTTACGTCTCATTAGAGTTACACGTGACACATTTCTCTTACGGTTATTATATTTCAAGTTCACAAAATAGCAGTTTTGAGTGTTGTGTCGCGATTTGGGGGCATTTTTGAGGATTAAGTGTCTGGGGATTAAATGTCTAGGGGATTAAGTGTCCGGTCACCGAATAAAATAGTAGTGGGAGTGGTGGACTTTGTTTACTGTGCAATGTTCCACTTTGACAAAACGGCCTTCAGTTCTTTCTGCCTGCCTTTCTGGCACGCTTTCTCTGTTAAGGGCAGTTTAGAATTTTTCAGATCCTTAGTCACGTAGAGGACACCGATTACGACGAGCATTCTGGTGATAAATGAGGGATTTGTACATTTTCAGGCCACATCGCAAAGCGAGAAGGACTCGAGCTGAATTCGTACTGGATGGTCAGTTTTGGCAAGCAATGCTTGAACTACTTTTATCAGAAAAGTCTTTGAGATCATCAAACTAGATATTTATCTTTAATTATTTTTAGTTTTACAGTGATGAGTAGGGTGATTATTATTTTGACGAGAACGGTTATATATCACAGTAGACTTAAAATATATGGAATATTTTTCAAGGATCTTGTGTTTGTTTAATTTCACTCAATTTTTTAACATTAATTTTTACTTTTATTGTTATTTATTTCTCTAATAGTCCGCTGTCCTGTCTTGTCTACGCGCAGCCTGATTTTCCTGGCAGATTATTCGCGTGAGTTTTTCTTGGGCCCCTGTGTTCCAAAAAGTGCATATTGTCATCGTCCCCTTTATTCCAGCACAGACCCGCTGCTTTGTAAAATGATGCAACTGTCCATCAACACCAAGGAGGAGACCACGATTTCTATTTATATTCTTTTTTTGTGGGGGAGAGGGTGCTGGCACTGACTTGGGCGACTGACAGTCCACGTAGCCCCCAGCCACCCCATAAAAGTTGCGGTCGGGTTCAGAGGACTAGGAGCTGGCATGCAAACGCTTTAATTGACACTCATCTTAGGAGACTGCTTCAGTCAGCTAGCGCCTTCTGGCGGCAGGGTATACACATCTGCCCTCAAGTAATTTTCGAAAAGATTCAAAGTCTGATTGAGGGTGATAGGATGATGATTAGGTCACATACCACCACAGTTTCAAACGAAACGGTATACATACACGTAGCTTATTTCTTATAACTAATAACAGTTATTCGCTACTCTTACATCTGACGTGACTGCTAAGTGCAATGAAGGTAGTTCCTCAGTTATTCAGCGCATGCGCAGTACAAACTTGTCGGTGATTGAAACGGAAGTTGGGGTCAGTTTTTTCGCCAGTGAGTTGCTCTTACTAAGACATTAAAACGTAAAGAGACGGGTGTAAAAAAATCACTGTTGTGTTAAAAACTGTCGCAGCTGTACATTTAGAAAAGGAATCTAGCATGCTAAGTCACACTGCGCTTTCGTCGTTTTGCTTTGTTTTTGCAACTCTAAAAGGCTTACTTCAGCAAGAGCAGGCAACCGAGAAAGCGACTTTGTCGGACTAGGAACTTCTTTTTGATTCAAATCACTATTTATCCACCATGTCAATGAAGTTGACATCATGCAGTTTGTTGAAGGCGCATACGCTCGACCCCATTTTCCCATTTGCGCACAGTCAGCCCCTTTACCGGGACCTGGCGTTGGGAGGAGCACATGATAGACGCGGCAGCTGACAGGGCTCATCACTCTTGCCTATTGTGGGCGATAGTGAGCAGGTCCTGTACAGGATGACCAGACCAGTCCAGTCTTTGACATTCGTAAGCCAGTTCTTCCTCTGGTACCGCGGCGTCGGCCATCCTCCAAGGTGCCTTGAAGGATAGTCTTCGACAAAGTGTCGTGCCGGGTGACGTGGCCAAACCAGACCAGCTTACGTCGGTTGACTGTTGAAAGTAGAGGTTCCTGGTGTCCTAAGAGTGTGGCAATCTGGTTTCGTACGTAGTAGTTGGTTCTGTGTTCTCTGTATGAGATGCTGAGCAGCCTCCTTAGGCACGTTCTCGAATGCCTGGATTCTCCTCTCCGTTTCGGCGAGCAGAGTCCACGTTTCAAATTCGCTTTGCCGCTTCCATTGATCATAACTTCGCTCTTTTAAGTGCTGGTCTCCCTGTCAGTCTGTTGGTGAGGTCTTGCAGCTCTTTATTAGTGCCTGCTAACAGATCTATGTCGTCTGCAAAGTGTAGGCTGCAGATCGGTCTTCCACCAATTGAAATAGAAGTAAGATGCTCGTGGAGAGCTTCGAACATGATGTTCTTCGCCCGCGCACGGCACTAAGAGAATTGTTAAATGCTAATTAGGTGTTCTCATAGGACACCGAATGAAAGACCCCCATAGCCCTACGTTTCTATGCGTTTCCCAGTTTTGTCTTTTGGGCATGCACTTGCAAATTTCGTGGAACTCGAACACTTTGTATGACTACCTCATGGAACCATCAGCTGCAAGGCTTGAAAGTATTGTAGGGCGTAATGGCCTCACAAATTTGATATGTAATTCCTTACAAGCTTATACTGTCTGAGATATTAGACTGATACATGTTTGACATCTACATGGGCTCTAATTCGTGGATACCGGCCCCAAGCTTGGAAGAACACAAATAGGGCCTTTAGCCTGTTTTGGATAATTACATTGACTGAAGCTAATTACTAATGGGTGTACAGAAACATGAAATCAGGAAACACCGAGAAAGGGAGAAAGGGGTAGATACAATGTCGTGGGTGTGCTGTGCTAGTGTTGATGCTGTCGCTCTCACCGTTACGTTGCCTATATTCCAGAAAATGACGTCGCTCCCGCCGACCGTCGTCGACAGGGCTGCGGCAGGAATCAGCGTCGACGGGGCTCTGAGGTTGTCGGTGGCTTCCAGCCGGTCTTTGCCGAAGTCACAGGCAACCGGCCATTCGCGGACTGCGAGGCCCAGTCAGACATCCTCGGTTCGGCGTCGGCGGCAGGTGCACATACGTGCCAGCGGTGCGGCAAAGCGTACTCCCACCACTCTGGGCTGTCGCGCCATAAAAGGCAATGCGAGGGTCGCTTGCAGGAGACGTGCGATCTGTGTGGGCGGGGATTCTACAGGAGTGATTACTATAAAAGCCACATGAAGCACCGACACGGAGTTGACATCGATCTGACCACGCAAGTGGACTTGTTTTTGAAGTAATGGATCGTACATAATGATTATGCATAATGTCTGCAGATTCCGGAGCAAGATGCTAGAAAAGCATGTCGGTTACTCGTTGGTGAAGTCCAATCTCCAAACTTGTATTTTCAATCCCGTGACGCGGTTTTTTTTTTACACAAATGGCTCACTGAAGAGCAGAAACATAGATCAAGGCAGTTGTAGATCCTTTTTTCTAACTTTTTTGTTTGCGTGTATTTTAACTGTTATTGAGCTGTTGTTGTTGTTGTTGTTGTTGTTGTTGTTATTATTATTATTATTATTATTATTGAGTTATCGTAACAAAAATGTATGTTCGCTTAAGAATGAAGCAGTTTTCTGAACATTATTGACCGAATCTGGTTTTCGAGTTTCTGTTCACAGACAGTGAACAGTCGATGCCATGGGCATAAAGATTGACATAAAGAGAATACGAAACGAAAAAGTCAAAATATATTTCAACTATTGTTAAAAACATTTTCCTATTTCTACAATATCGGTTCTGTGGTGTAACAGCAAAGCATTTTTGATTACCACCTTGAACAGTTTGGTATCGGCCCATGTTTCCTTTCAATATTCTTCGCATTTTTACTCATAAACAAAATATGTAGCAGTGTTGGACTTTATCGTTGAAATGTATTGTTTAATTTGATAAAAACATCGTTTTAAAGTCGTTGTCAGTATCTTTTCAGAAAGGTAAAACAAATCAGACGTATGATTCAAGTAATTTGGAAGATACCTAGTGTAACCAATTTTTT
Organism: Marisa cornuarietis; assembly: GCA_004794655.1. Lineage (NCBI taxonomy): Eukaryota > Metazoa > Mollusca > Gastropoda > Architaenioglossa > Ampullariidae > Marisa > Marisa cornuarietis. Next base: position 1,100,634 of record SMMW01000135.1, read on the forward strand.
TCTTCTTCGTAGATTTCCAGGGTTGTCTTTGGAAAATGTTGTATGAAAAGCAATCCGTGAAATTTTCCGTTTATTGTGGAACAAAATATTGGTTGTTTTTAACTGATTAAATTGTTTGATAATTTATGCGTTGATATTTGCTGATTTATATGGTATTCTTAAATAAAGTTGTTACCTAGGGTCAGGCATGTCAAACAGGCGGCTCTTTGCAAGCTCACCTGCGACCCCCACAAGAGACACTGTAGCGATTCGCAAAAAGCTGTTAATTGAAGTAATTTGGTTAATTTTGAATATAGCGCGTGGCTTCTTTATGACAAGGCGTGATGTCTGTCATCTGAATAGGGGTGGAATGTCCATTGTCGAACCAAGCTTGCATCTGGCCAAAGTCTGAGCAACGCCACATTATCGAGAGCGAAAAAGGGGGATGGTCGGGCGGAAGCCACGTCACCACTGCAGTGAGAAACTCATGATTCATATCTCACCTATCCGCAGGCCTGGGCGTCTGGGATTTTCTCTGGGTATTTCGGTTTCCTCCCCCCAACCCTCTTCCCCATAGTGCGAAATCACCTCAAGGGGGAAGCACTTTCCTATTAAATAAACCAACAAAACAACCAAGCACCAACCATTAAGTTAAGAGTTCAGTTCGAGGGGCAGTAGAGAGCAGAGTAAGAGAGAGTAGAGTAGAGGCAGAGTTGAGTTCATCCGCTGTGCGAGCCAGAGTTGCCACTATTGAGAGGTTCGCCAAAGTCTGGCGATAAGCAAGTAGTAGCAACACAGGTTCTCTCGTAAGGTATACGAAAGGTATTGGCTCGAAGCGATTTATCGCAGGACAGACAAGCTGAGGCTGACTCAGGATCTGCCATACAGGTTGACGGATGGAACTGCGGTTGTAACGAAAATACCAAAATAACATGTATTCTTGTAATACCTGTCCACTGTCGTACATGTAATGTACTGCTATTGTACTGTTATTTATGTATCACTGTGATTGTGAGGAACTAAAAAAAAATCACTAGAATTCTTGCCAATTTATTGGTGTAGGTACCTGATCCTTATCTGAATTCCTTGGCCCACAAGTAGAAAAGGTTCCTCTCTTATTAAGGTCAATCGCTCGGCCTGAGTGAGAGAGTGGAACCAACGAGCATGAAGTAAAAACCCATAGATCTCGCTCGTAAAAATAAGCTGGCACAAATTTCGTTTCAATTTTTTAACCAGAGACTTTATTTTAATTTAATTTTATTATTTTTCAGATTCCACATCATCTTTAAAAATGGCTAGTGTTCCTCCAGCTAAGAGAAAAAGGAAACTGAACGAAGAAGGGCGAGTGTTTCAAGAAAAATGGGAATTGCAGTATTTTTGCACAACGGTGAATGGAAAAATACATTGTTTAATTTGCAGCAAAAGCATTGCCTCGTCAAAAAAGTACAACTTGAAAAGACATTATGAAACGAACCATGGATCTTACGATAAATATGAAGGCCCAGTGCGTGTCTCGAGACTCAAGGAATTAAAGACTAACTTGAGACAGCGACTGACTTGTTTTACGAAAATTGAGGAAGAGAATGTCGCTTCCGTTACTGCAAGCTATGAACTCAGCTGAATGTGACCCCCATGAGTGGGAAATCTTACAGTGAAGGAGACTTCGCAAAGCAATGACTTCTAAAAACGGCTCAAACTGTGTGTCCAAAGAAAGCACTCTTGTTAGCAGATGCTTCATTAACCAGGAACACTGTCTCTGAACGGCTTGATGAAATATCAGTTTTCATCAGGGCTTATGACAATAAATTTAATGTTTATGAGGAACTGATTGAACCGATCCCCATGCATGAAACTATAACAAGCCAGGACATCTTTGAGAAAGTCGAGCAGGTTCTTCATGACTATGGTTTGGATTTGAGTAAACTTGCATGCTTATCTACCGACGGTGCTGCGAATATGGTTGGCAGACATAATGGTGTTGCTGCCGTGTTACGAACAATCCAGATTCATCATTTGCACATTTTCACTGCATTATTCATCAGTAAAATTTGTGTTCAAAGATTTTAAAATTGAATCACAAAGACAGTAAACTATATCGGAGGCTCCACACCACCATCAATTCATCCAGTTGTTTGAAGATATGGATAATCAGTTTACCGATGTTCTATTCTACACAGAAGTTCCGCTGGTTGTCATGTCACAAAGTGCTGAAAAGATTTTATTTGTTGAGACAAGAAATAATTATGTTTTTGGAGATGAACGGTCAAAACACGGATAAAATAAAAGATGAAAGTTGGCTCCAGTACCTGGCTTTTGCTGTGGACATTACTACACAATTAACTGATCTTAATTTGAAATTACAAGGAGAAAACAAACTCATCACTCAGTTGTATGATGACCTCAAGTGCTTCATTACAAAACTAAACTTATGGTAGTCACAGTTGTCAAATGAAAGTTTAGTTCATTTTCCTAAGTGCAAAGAGCTGGAAATCACTGATATTGTATTGAGCTTTGCTAAGTATGACGGTCACCTGAAATTGTTTTCAAAAGAGTTTTAGGAAAGATTTCGTGAATTGTGATTTCTCATCTTTTGAGCACCACTTTGCATTATTCTCAGCATCATTAACCTATGATGTTGCCAAGGCAGAAGAAAGACTGCAGATGGAACTATAAAAAATGCAGTCGGATTCTACACTCGGAGCAAAATATCTTGAAGTGGGGATACCTCGGCTTTTTTTTATCCTTCCTGAAAAGTTTAAAAACTTCAGAAAGTTTGCCACCAGTATTATGGCAATGCTCGGTTCTACTTGTGTTTGAACAGTTATTTTCCTTCGTGAAATCAACAAAAACTTCTTAGGGGACAAAGACTGACTGATCAACACCTCTCATCTCTGATGAAAGTCGGAACTGCACAGACATTTCAGCCAGACATAGCAAAAATTGTCATTGAAACGAGGTGTCAAGCCTGAGAACAAAATACTAAAAATAGTCGTAAAGAAATGTTTGAACTGTTGTAATTTTTTTACAATGTATTTGTTGCTGTTGCATACGTCTATGTTGCCGTTAAAATATTTTGTATTCTTTTGCTAAACTACTTTATTACTTTGCATTTCTGAATGTGGCTAGCCGCTAAATCATTTGTATGTACATTATATGTTTCTAAATTTAAATAATAAAGATAGTCTGCAATAATTTGTATTGAATGACTTCTGTTAATTATCGTGTGTGGCCTTCGTGACAACACAAATGTGATCCATACGACCCTCGGGAGACTCTCAGTTTGACATGCCTCATCTAGGTAATTGCCTGCTCATGTCTCTTCTGTCAAAGTGAACTCGCTGCCAATTTGTTTTGCATGAGTAGTTTTCATACGTGATTTTAAACTTGTTTTGTGTTTAAAAACGTCTCTAATTGTTTTGATTCCTCAACCTGCAACTGGATGCTGCGGCTCGTGACAACTACGTCTGCTGTTAAGTCTCAGTCGGCTGATAGATCATGTAAGAAACATCGACTGACTGATTTTGACGCTTGCGGTTTTATCACGAACTTGTATTACTGGACTGCTTGCAAACGACTTTTTTTCAGTTAGCTTCTAGAACGAGGCTGGTGTGTACAAAGCTTCCGGTTTTTTCACATTCATTATTTAAACTCGCCGAGACTAACGCGGAGGACTTTGCAAGAGGCTAAGCGTTGGTCTCGGCAGACAGACAGCAATCCACTTATACACGTCCGTGGCTTTATCATATGAAACTGTGAACTTTGACATGCATGGTTGAACGTTTGAGACAAACATACAAGTAATAGAAGAGCTATTTTCCAGCTGTAGCGTTGGGTTGGTGTGGGTTTATATGTATTATCATCTAAAGAGTCAGAACTGTATCATGCTTAGGGTGGACAGCTTTACACATTTATTTTAACCCCCCCCCCAAAAAAAAAAAAAAACAACCACCACCAACAACAACAAAAACGTCGTTTTACAGTGATTTTCGATTTTATATCCGTAGAAGCTATAATCTGTAACTGAGTTATTGTGCAGTCTTCAGAATGGTGGTGCTCAAAATGTTGTGTGTAGTTGCTCAATGTACACATTCCCCCGTAGGGTGAGCACAAGAATGTAAAATCTTCCCGTTTCCGCGACGTTTGCAGGCTGCAGATATTTCATCGTCCGTTCGAGGCTGCCCCGTATGTGAGACACTTGTTGGAACTTAGATTAAACTGATGGGTACAAAATATGCACGCGCAATGCTCATGCCTTTAGTCTTATTTACTTGGCTGTGAGTGTTAGCTAACTGCGACTCTTGCATACTACACGGCCACGTCCAACAGTAACAAGTACAACAGCAAGAGGATTTCTAACAGCTTATCTCGTATATGTTACAGAGAACGAGGCGATGTGGGGACGTTACCTGTTATAGCAACACCAGTGTTGGGAAGAATTATTTATTAGTTGAAGAACCCCGGTCCCTTGGGCGGTTGGTGGCATGGTATCCAGACAATAGAGATCGGCTGGATTTGTTTTTCAAAGTGAACCGGGCACAAGAAATCTCAGGAACTATGTTGTGTAATTTGTCTGGAGCTTCAGTGAAGCTGTTGTAAAGCAGGGATAACAGCAGAGATTTGAAACTGGATAAGGAATTGTGGTCTAACTCCACAGCTTTTTATATGTAATTATTTGTCTGTGTTTATTCTTGAGTTTTTTTTAAATACGATCAACTAAAAGAGTTATTGTTAAGGTTTGGGTTAACCTTGTAATTAGAGTTTGTGTTAAGAGAGGCGAGGCAGGCAAATATTTAGTCCTAGCTACTCCCCAAATGTCCTCCCCGGTAGTATTCTCATTCACAAAGCCAGTTTTTCCTTTGTCCATAGCAAAACAAAATGAAACATTTATTCGCCAACCACTGTCACTAGTTTTCAGTTGATTGCCACAAGTGACATGACACGCGGTAGTAAATTACGTACATTTAAGGAACTCTTCAAACAGAATCTGGAATATTCATATCGACAAAAAAAAAAAGTTCATGTCTGACAGACATCAACTAAACACAACATATATTTATGATCTTGAAGCACGACTGCAGCTGTAAGAAAACCCAACTTCAAATAGAAAAGCGCATATCTTGTATAATTTTAGTTTCGCAAATCAAATATCCGTAATTTTTGTTTTAACCATTCCGTAGTCATGGGTCTGAATCCGTAGCCGGTACAGTAAATCTGTTGCAGTAGGCAGGTCTAATACATCCATACACACACGCTGGTAGTCGGGGTAGCAAAACCGTCCATGAATGAGTACCTCATTGTGCATTTTGAATGGATGAAACTTTATGTACCCAATTCATCTGTCCTCATCCGTAGTTCGTTTCTACTTTTAGGTTCCCTGTTCTCTCTCGGCATCTGGCATTTGTTTATTGGACCGGCTACTTGGTCGTGGTGTAGGCTTAGTTTGTGGCTCGACCTACAACACTACCTCCACCCCCCACCCCGGTTCCCTCTACCATTTGTTTGAAGACGTCATGGAGCACGTGCCTTATGCTAAAATTAGACAAGGTTAGCCTGAGTGGCCTAAGCTTGTTTCCATGAAAATATTGACACCCGTTGGCAGAAAGAAAGTGACGATGTTTATTTTTCTCTGCCTGAGCCTATGCTTTCATCGCCACTCTCATGACCTCGTTACCTGTATTCCAGAATCGGTCGGCTTGCAGACACGTTGGCACACCCGGGAGGTGATCAGCCACCCGCGTAGGCAGGGCTCGCCGTTCGTCCTCGGATCCCACCCGGCCACGGCTGTCTCTGGAGACGCCAGCAGTCAGCTCCTGGAGAACGACAGAGCGTGCAGCAAGGCCGCAGGGGCCTACACGTGCTTGCGGTGCGGCAAAGCATACTCGCACCTGTCCGGTCTCTCGCGCCACAAACGCCAGTGCGAAGGGCGCGTGCAGCGCACGTGCGAAATCTGCGCCAGGCACTTTTACAGGCGCGACAACTACAAGTACCACATGACGGCAGAGCACGGCGTGCAGTTGGACGCAGATCCGGTGACGTCACGTCCGCTGGACAACTCGCTGGCGTAGACAGACGCTTCCTCGGAGTCGAGGCTGCTGGTTGATCAGTTGAGTTCATGTGCGTGTGAGTGCGTGCGGGAGCTTGCAAGGAGAGAGCGGGATGTGCATGCTGCTTGAAATTTCTTCTCGATTTACGGAAAAAACGTGTCCTAACCTCGTGTTCCAATAGAGAGGCAGACGACCTGTCGTTTCGCTCTCCGCGCAGAAAAAAATAGTTAATTGAAGAATGCGAGTCATGCTCAGTAGCCGCAGGAGTGATTCCTCTAGCAAGTAAATCTAATGTAAACGTGCACGCAGAAGAAAACAAAAAACGAAGCGAAACACAAAATTGGCAGTGCTTCGTTTGGGCATTTATCGAGTAATTTTTATATTCTGTCACATCTCATACTTTGTACTCTTAACATGCATCCAAAATCTTACAATCTTACAGTGACGATCTGTCTTAACAATGTTGACATCATACATATTGATAAGTTTAGATTATGTGCTTTTGTTGTCCGTTTGCTATTATTGGGTCTGCCTGGTGTAAACAATACCTCAAGCTGCTTGAATATGGCAGGGATTAAAACCGATGTAAACAGCTGCTTGTCTTGTTTGAGGTCAGCTTCAAGTTATGGTTGAAAGCTGTGAAGGATGGTGATACTTTGAGGACTAGATATGTCGCTTAATTTGGCATGTATTTACCGAGCTTAACTAGTTCTCTATGAAACAGTATCAATGTTTAACGGGGTAAATCAACAACCCAGATCAAAGACTTGACCTTAATACCTGCAAAATGGCGGCGTCCGGATTATTTTTTGGTGCACATTAACGTTTCTGGACAAGCGTTTCAACCTTTTTTCGCGCGTGTGTTTCAGTGACTGGGTGTGGAAAGTATTTGACAGCCTTTCTAAAGAGCTCACGAACTTCCTGAATGTGTTCTTTAACTATCATGCCGGTTTTCCATTTGTTAAAAAAAGTTGTCAAAGCCCTTCGGAAACGTACCTGCTACATGACTGAAAAGAGATTGCGATCGCGACACGAAACTTTTTTTTTGTATGGCGATTTTAATATAGAACCCATGTGTTTTCCTTCATCACACAAATATGAATGCATTCCTTTCTACGTTCATAAGAGCTGTTAAACAAATAGTAATCGCCGTTACCACATCCTTATACATTTTGTTAGGCTTTTTTTTCCCCCTCAACAATGCTTCCTGTATGAGAACAGGGACCAGGCCATTACCATTTTTGTTTCTTGTTGTTGTATTTCAGATCGAGGAATCGGGACATGGTCAGGTCACAGTTCGACAGCCGTCTGCTTCGCGTGGTCTTCACACCCGGCTGCAGCCTGTCGGGAAGGGGTCGTGACCCCAAGCAGCGCGAGCAGCTCCGCCATGGAACGGAAGTTCGCTTGCCCTCGCTGCGGCAAAGAATATTCTCAGAGCTCTGGACTCTCACGTCACAAACGGCAGTGCGAGGGTCGGGCCATCAGAACGTGTGACGTGTGCTCCAGGAATTTCTATCGCAACGACAAGTTCCGAGAACACATGGGGATCCAGCATGGCGTTGCCGTCGACGTCGAAGATAGCATTTAACCCGCTGCAAGTCGCCTGTGTCCCTAGTTGCTCCACCCTTCTCACAGCGACTTTGCCTGATGGATATTAGGAACTTTACAAGTCGGAGAACGATTGCTTTTCTTTTTGTTTCCCTTGGAGACATTAAACAGTCCGTTAGCTTCCCTTTATTGGACAAGGACTGTATATGGCAAAAGGTTGTTCCTGAAATCAAGCTCAGACTTCTAGGTGCGGAATTTTTCTTGGTGTAGTATCTGATGATGTAAAATGTTTAATCTCACCTAAGCGATATCGAGGCAGATTCCAAAGTGGGACACGGGGCGAGCAAGCTGGTTTCTGTGTCGTTGTTAGGCTGTCAACTAGGTCGTGCGTCACAGCCTCGCATTGCTCCGCTGGGCGCCTCTTTAGTCGCTACCTGGTACTTATTCGAGATAAGATGTCCCGAAGTTTACTCGCGCTGGGTACCAGTAATAGCAGCCTTTGTCGAAATGAATCAGTCAATGGGCCTGAAGGGTACGAGTATGAGATGGTGTCGTTGATGTGCAATCCGGATGTTATTGATTAGCTATAACTGTTTGAGTTGTTTCCTGACTGCCATCTGGGACAAATAAAGTTGTTAAAAGGACTCTCTGTTGGTTTTATGTTCCCCCTTGAAACGAGCCGATGGCCTATTCAATGAAGTGAATTTGATTTTTTTTTCTCTCTCCTTTCTCTCTCTCTCTCTCTCACACACACACATCTACGTGTATTTAAAACAAATTGGCTTATTCGCATGTAACACGGGCTAAGAGGACTTTTATAACTCATTTACCTTCGGTGTCACTGTATAACAATATCATTTACAAACTGTTTGCACAAGGTTTTCCCATTGTGTAAATACGTACATTATTTTTCATGAACGTGGACTGGCTAAAGTACGTGTCCTTTATTTGTCTTGGGTGGGGGGAAAGAAATTCCGTTTCCTATATATATATATATATATATCCCTAAGGGGATTGGTTTGCTTTGTCAGAGCATATCTGCCCATGAGAGAAGTGAGCATGCGAGAGAGAAAGAAACTAATGTTTGTGACACTTGTTTGTACTTCACAAACGTTGTCTTTCTCGTTTTTCAGACGCCTCGTTAGCCGCTGTGCTAGACAGCGCCTCAGTCTTGCTCGTGCCTCAGGCTGACCCCTCGCAGATGTCGCTTGCCCACCAGCTCAACTCTCTTCCGGTGTCGGACCGACACGGTCACGTGTGCAACCACTGTGGGCGCCACTACGCCTACATGAAAGGCCTCGTACGTCACAAAAAGCAGTGTGAAGGTCAGTCAGCGCCAGCGGAGTGCGACTTGTGCTTTAAACGACTGACCCGCAAGGACTCCCTGCTGCGTCACATGAGGGCCAGACACGGGATCAACTTGATTTGATTGCCATGTAGACAGCGACCTGACGTCTTATTATATGTATTCGTTGATGCTGTCGTTGTTTTTGGTGGTGGTAGTGGTAGATTCTGTGGTAGATTTAAACTTTAAAGCCCTAAATATACGATTATGTGTATGAAACCCATAACATCTTGTCTTTGTTCATGTACAGTTTAGATATATAACAGTAATTTATTTGTATTAACATACACATCCACGAATACATACATACATACATACTGTCAATCAATTTTGATATGTGCTCCCCTAAACACACCTGATAGCTTGAAACCGCGATGTGGACGGTAAATACCTATAAAGGCCTATTCTCACGCTGCAATATACCGCACTTAGCAGGGTTAGCAGGCCCTGGTAGGACCTTTCCGAGTTTTGCACACGGCTGGGTGGGGGCTTTGTATCGAGGTTTTCACGGATAGGACGCGATTCTATTTTCTTGCTGAGCCTGACCTACATTACATGGTGTAGCCAATCGGAATGCTTGAACACAGTCGCCTCCCTTTTACCTCCAAAAATTAAGAAATGGCGGTGTGGTCAGAGGAAAGGTGTACGAGTATGATTTGTATGTGGGAAAACTACCCGTGACTGTTCGACACTGCCAATCCAGAGTATCTCAACCGAGATAAGGCCAAGAATGCCTGAATTGAAATTGCTCGTGCTCTGGGCAGCCTCGATCAGATATAAAAGTTCTTCAAACGTTGCAGACGACATTCGCAAAAAGCGTCTGCATTCTCTCCGAGTCTTCCGAAGATATTTCTTTTAGAGAAAATGAAAATAAGGCATCTAAGCGACTCCTTCGCGCTACCCACCCCTCACCCACATCTTTTTTTCTTCTTTTCTCTCCCTACTTCATCAGACAATGTTATTAACGTAGCAGCAGTAGCTTCCGAAAGTATCTGATTGTCTGCCATTTTGTCGACTACCCACAATGCGCTGCGCGGATGACGTCACCTAGCAGGACACTATAGCGAGTGGCCTTGCTACGTGAGAGTAGAACGGTGCTTAGTAGGCAAAATCTTGCACGTGCAAACCCTGAAAACATTGCAGCGTGAGAATAGGCCTTTAGGAGAAAAGGGAAAACTTGTGCCATTAAAGAGAGAGAGAATGGGGTAGAGGCAATAAATCACTTTTTCATGGCTGTTACATCAACTCACCGATAAGTGACGAAAGGGACAGAGTCAGCTAAGGAGGAGGGGGTGACGAGGAACATTCAAGGGGTCTCTCTCTCACACACACGTGGGTGCGGGTGCTATACAAAGCAATGCAGTCTCATTTAAGTCTTGCGTTTAGCTTTGGCCAGATAGTAGATTGGCCTCACTTAATCACTTCACTGTAAAGTCTTCTCACAGGAAGGCTTGGTTTAAAGTGTGTGAAGAACATCTGAATAAGAAGCTTTGGTGAATTAAGGCACTTGCTCTACATTCATTATGCAGAGTGGTAGCTGACCTTAGATATTTGTCTTTGTTTCGCAATATAGCTGGTCTTTGAAGGTAGGATCATGTTTTTTTTTCTAGCGTGCACATAGCAGACGGTTCGGGTATACACTGTACACAAAACCTTAGTTGTTTAAGGATCCGTTCAGGTTTGCACAACCTTAGTTGATCAATGATCGGTTAAGGTATACACTGCTCATAAATCTTAGTTGATTAAGGATCCACATTCGTCAGTGGATGCTGTTGACTGCTCTGTCATCATTGCAGCATTTTGTTAAACCCCGCGTATGTAGTTGCAGAAGAGATTTTGTTCCAAATGCTCCGCCGGACGTCTGATCGTTTTGTATGAGAGTTGTACTCGCAATAATCTGCAAGAGATAGACAATAGCTTATATACACGTGCAAACTGTACAAATGTATACACTTTAGTACATACAACAATTTATACACGTACAAACTGTACACATGTATGCATTCAAATACTTAGGGACAAAACGCGTGCAAGTCGACAGTTCTGCCATCAGTTCGAACTGGTTTATTATCATTTTTTCCCAAGCACAAGTACTGGTCTACAAACATTTTCTTTACGTACAGAATATTCGATGTATTGTTTTAAATTTTATTGTCATTACAACTAAAAAGAATAAAATGAAAAACTGTTGACTGTTATTTAGTATCACTCAAAATCATATAAATTCCCTTTTTTGTTGGTTGAGACTGTATATATTCAAAATGATTTTTTTTTTTTTTTGCATGTGAAGTCGCAACAGACATAGGTTATCAACCAATCACATTTGAAGTTTCAATTACCTGATATTCATGTAAAGATTCATATCCACAAGTTACCAGCCTCCGTTCCGCTTTTGCTACGATTTTTTTCAAAGATTTCTTAACACTACGGATTTATCCACTCTCTGTCTGGACCATTCTGTACTAGTGCTTGTCATGACCATTTGATACTGGTGCCTGTCTACTTATTCCTTTACTAGTGCCTTAACCTGTTTAGATCAGTCCAATCATTTTCTAATGACCCTCACTTTCTACGAGTTTCTTCTTTTTAACAAACGAGAAGTCAATTCAGAGAATCTCTTCTGGACACCTCGTTTCTTCCCCGGAGCACTGAACACAAAACACGCTTTCCCAAAATAAGTAGAATACAAAGAACAAATACAATAGACTCTCAGTTAACCGGCACTCACGGAGAGTTGCAGATGCCGGAGAAATGTAGTTTCAAAGTTGTTTGTAAATTACTATTAAAAACAGGCTTAGTACTTACTGCCAGACCTTCTGAGACTATTACCATCCACCTCCTTTAACACTGCCCGATTCTCACCTTTTTCGAGCCTCTTGCATACTTCTATCTTTTGAATGAGGAAAAACATTTTGCGTTTCAGCTAACGAGACCTACTTGACATACCTGTGGTTGGGTGAGAACAAAAATTTGAATAACCGACCAATATGTTTACACACGGTGAACTGGCGGAAGTGAGAGACAAACGTAGATCGCTGCGTGGAACGCCGTTTGAACTTACATTTCCGCTAGAATTGATTTTTTAAATTGAAAGTATTATTTCTTCGGTCTTTTTTTCAGCTGGTTGCTTTATCATGACCTTAGAGGACTTCATTCGAGTCTTACAGGAAACAGGAGAGAAAATACTGGACTTCCAACGAAAAAAGAAAGAACAATGGACCAGAGAAGAGACATGGAAAATGATATACGAGAGAAAGTCAACCAAACATAAAATCAACAACACCAGATCTGAACGTCTGAAGAAACAACACAGACAAAGACATACAGAAATAAACAAAGAGGTAAAGGATTATCAAAACCGACAAAAGGGACTACATAGAGAAACTGGCAGATGAAGCAGAAGAAGCAGCAGAAAAAAATGACCTGAAGACACTGTATAAAATCAATAAACAGCTAAACAACAGGTTCAAAAACAGTGAAGTGCCAGTAAAAGACATGAAGGGAAATGTTGTCCAGGGTGAGGCAGAAAAACTACAGCTCCCATGTTGACTGAAATCTTCAGGCAAGTTTGGGAATCAGGACAGATCCCCGATGCGTGGAATACAGGGCTCATCTTCAAGTTACCCAAGAAAGGAGATCTTGGAGACTGCAATAACTGGAGGGGTATAACACTTCTTTCCCTCACCAGCAAGGTCTTCAGCAAGATTGTTTTGTCAAGACTGACGGCAACCGTTGAGAAAGACCTCCGGCCTCAGCAAGCAGGATTTCGCCCTGGGCGATCCTGTTCTGAACTCATTTTCACTCTGCATCAGATTCTGGAGCAGAGCATCGAGTGGAACGCACCGCTGTACATCAACTTCATCGACCTGGAGAAGGCTTTAGACAGCATCCACCGCGAGTCTTTATGGAAGATCCTGAGGCATTATGGAGTCCCTGCGAAACTTGTCCAGGTCGTTGCAATGCTGTACAGCGATTTCAAATCTCAGGTGGTCTGTGACACGGAGCTTACAGCCCTCTTCAACGTCAGTACTGGGGTGAAGCAGGGCTGCATTCTGTCGCCGTTCTTCTTCATCCTGGCCATGGACTGGATCATGAAGAACTCCACCGACAGAGAGAGAAGAGGGATCAAATGGACCATGACTATGACAGCAACAACAACGCTGGAAGATTTGGACTTTGCTGATGACATTGCCCTGTTGTCACACCGCCACCAAGACGTGCAGGAGAAAACAAATGCCTTCTCAGAAACAGCTGGAAACCTTGGCTTGAAGGTCAGCGCAAAGAAAACGAAAAGTATGAAAGTGAACGCCAGAGTCCAAGAAAAAATCAAACTAAATGGAGAAGAGATTGAGGAAGTTGACAGTTTTACCTATGTTGGGTCCAAGATGTCAAACACCGAGGATGCGGAGGTGGAGATTCGAACCCGACTGGCGAAAGCCAGCCAGGCCTTCGCCTCATTCAGGAGCACATGGAAAGCAAAAATCATCATCCAGAAGACCAAGCTGAGAATCTTCAAGTCAAATGTGATCAGCACCCTCCTTTATGGATCATAATCATGGAAGATGACCAAAAACATCGGTAACACGCTTGACGTCTTCCAACACAGATGCCTCATGCGCATACTTAACATCTTTTGACCAAACACCATCACCAATGAAGAACTCCACCGAAGAACTGAAACCGAGTCCATCATCACGCAGGTTCAACGAAGGCGTTGGCGATGGATTGGACATGTGCTTCTCCAGCAGACAGCAGACCTCTCCAGTATCGCCCTACGATGGACTCCAGACGGCCGAAGAAAACGAGGCCGCCCAAAGGAAACCTGGAGAAGAACAGTGGAAAGGGAGATGAAAGGAAAGGGCTGGACAAGGGGTCGCCTGGAGCGGGCTTCAGCCGATCGACCTCAGTGGCGGGCTCTGTTTGAGGCCTTATGTGCAAATAGCACGAAGGGGATTGATGGATTAATTGCTTTATCATGCCGATCGCTTGAGTTCCGGTTAACGGAAAGTCTACTGCACAACGCGCTTTTTAAGCCCGATGAAATCCGTATGCTCCATTGGACGCTCATATTTTCTGCTTAATTCCAAGTTTACTTCCATATTGCCTTAGATAGAGCGATAGTCTCTAACGCCGGGACAGACAACCATCTGCAATCGAGACTTCATCAGTTTGCTTTCCCGTTTTTGCATGGGGGAGGGTGTGGGTACGCGAGCACGTGCAAATGTGTGTTTAAGTGTGCGTCCCCTTTGAATTCCTCGTGTCATTAGCATGGGATTCAACAACTGAGTAGATTCAACTCACAAACAATGCTAGTCTATGACTGGATGCTTATCTTCACTCGCATATTCTCTGCTGAAATCCCACACCAATCACAAAAAAGGGAGCAAAAATCAGGGAAAGTACTTCGCAGTTTTTTGGTGAAACAGGCACATGATGTCGTCGTCAAGTTAGTCCACAGAGAACTCGAACTCGAACATTTTATTGACTTAGGGCCATTTCAGCCATTGTCACTCAAGGTGAGCATATAGGGTTCATCTTCTCATACATACAATCACCTATCCATTCATACCCATCCCGTCGTACACTTTAAAGACATGTACTGTACAGTAGTCCTATCACACACCCACTCATCCTAACACCTCTTCATTTATACCCCTCTCATCCCTACCTTACATAGACACATAGTATGTACAAATACATTATGGCAATTTTCAGATGTCAATATTATGAATCAAAAAGGGCATTTTTCAAGCAGGACAGCATCCATATACAGAGGGTATCAATCAGACTTCACATATATCAACTTCGCTTATCTCCCTTCTTCTCCTTAAACATTTATGAATATACCATGCCATTTGTCGTGTTCTTCCTGCGTTCTCGGATGATAGTATCTGTACAAGATATTGTTTTTGATTGTGTTGTGAGACTTGCTGGAGATATTTGGGTCGAAGGTCTACATATCTGGGACATTGAAAAAGGACATGGGTTTCATCCTCTATATAATTTGTACAGAAAGGGCAATTGTTTGTGTTTTCTGTCCTTTGTTGTATAAAACGATTTTTATGGGTATTTATCTCGCTCACACCTAGACGAAAGCGTACTAGAACATCCCTGAAACACCTTTAATGTTTACATAGTCAAAGTACAGTTCTGGCACGAGAGTGGATTTGTGTGATCTGTATAACTGATACCGTTCACTATTCCTCATGTTTGCCACCCACGTTTGCTGGGTGACATCTCTCACTCTACGTTTGAAAGTAGCGAGAAACATTTTATCGTCTCCTACTCCTTGGTTTACCCATACCAGATTAAAACCCATAGATCCTAGGGCTACTCTCACTTTTGTTACCCAGTTTGTTTTTCCTTGTGCATCAAGATTAAATAGTAATTGGTATGCTTGTTTGGGTATGCGGTTCATGGGCATTTTTGCCACTCGGAGCCAGAATTTAATAGTTCTCAGATAGCAACTGACGATGAGCGGATACCTTCCAAGTTCGCCATATATCATCTCTGATGGTGTAAGTATGGGGACATTCAGAAACTTCTTACATGCGTAAAGGTGTACCTTTTCCACAGGACTATTGTCATGGAGAATCCCCATACTTCGGATGCATATAGAAGGGTTGGTTGTACTACTGCGTCGAAGAGTTTAAAAAAAGTCCGTCTACTCATGTTGTCAATGTTTTTTAAGGCTCTAACTATGTCAAACGTAGCAGTTTTCCCTTTTACCGCTAACTGCTTAGCCCCTTGGAACGAGCTCATGGTTGTTGTAAAAGTAAAGCCTAGGTACACGTAGCTGTTAACTACTTCTAGGGCTGTTTCTCCTATGGACCACTTTTCCCGTCTTCCCAAGAAACCCCCCTTCCTAAAGACTATTACCTTAGTTTTGCTACTGTTAATTTCTAGCCCTAGCTTCTGGCATGACAGTGAGGCAGTTTATCTGGTTTTGAAGACCAGCTGGTGTGCTTGATAAGAGTACCAAGTCGTCTGCAAACATCAGAATGAACAGTTCAACTAGACCGGGGCAAAGCTGAATACCGTGTTTACATTCGGCAGACAACGCATCGGCTATTTCATTCATAATAATAGAGAAAAGTGTTGGGCTAGCTACACACCCCTGTCGGACGTCGCGGGGACAGTGAAAGGACTCAGTAAGTTCCGTTTTTGTCCGTATGCGTGCCTTCAGGGAGTCATACATCGCCATTACTGCTCTGGTGAAAAGTCCGGATACTCCGCATTTTATTAATGCTCTCAATAGGGTTTCGTGTTGGACTGAGTCGTAGGCCATCTTTAAATCCACAAAGCATGTGTAAAGTTTAGCTGGTTTACTAAGGTACTTCTGGACCATAGCATAAAACAAGAATATGTGGTCAGTTGTAGAGTACCCCTTTCTAAATCCTGCTTGTGATTCTGAGATAATCTTGTTTTCTTCCAAGCATTAATACAGCCTAGTGTTCAGGATTGAAGTATAACATTTACCAATCACACTCAGTAGCGAGATTCCTCTATAGTTGCTGGGGGACTCTCGGTCTCCTTTTTTGAAGACTGGTACAATGATAGCTTCTTTCCATAGGTCGGGACATTTCCCATTTACAAACATATTATTGAAGTTATTTAGTCAGAAAGCCCAGTACGTGTTCTTCGGCAACTTTTTAACATTTCTACCAAAATGTTATCTACACCACATGCCTTCCCAGAGCTCAGGCCCCTGATTGCTGAGCGCACCTCGTCTTCGCTTTTAGTTTCATCTAATGCGTCTACTCCGGACAATTGGTCAGTATCAGAGAGGTTTAATCTGGGAGAGCTCACAGTATTCGATTTAAAAACTTCAGTGAAGTGGTTCATCCACTCATTTGCAGAAATTTTTCCGCTAGCTGATTTCCTGACTTTTTTGTTAAGACATGAGTTACCTTCTGCCCAGAAGAGCTTTGGATTATTTATTTGTTGTGACAATCGCTCTGCTTTCGTCTTTTTGAATTTTTTCTTTTTCTCCCTGATTATTCTCTGATACTGACGTCTTGCTTCCACGCACTGTGTTCGATACTGGTCCGATATATTTCTCCTCAACTTGCGTAGGTAACACTTAGCGAGTTTCTTAGCTTCTGCACACTCATGGTCAAACCATTCTGCATCTTTTTACGGTCTCCTACAAAGATTGTTTTCTTCATGCATGTCGCAGCCGACTGAAGGCAGTTCACAAAAATCCCCATGGCATTGTTCGGGTCCTGTTCTATTTCACAACTTGCACGTGTTAGCTTCTCTTGGGCTTCCCCTGTACTCAGTGCAGCTAAAAATAGATCTGTCTTGTCCTTGTCCCACACTACTTTCTCTATGTAGCTCCCCTCTGCACGTGCATCAGCTCCGTCTGTACCGTCAACACGACTGGCAGGTGGTCTGACTCTACTCTATTTTCAACTTTCAGCGACAAAAATATGCCTTCCTCGCACAGATGGTTTGATGCACAAAAGTAATCTAGCAAACTGGACCCAGCTTGTGAAATAAAGGTCATGCTACTATCTGCATCGAAAAAGCTACAGCCATTAAGAACAGAGCATTCATACAACTGGCACAGGTCAAGTAATTTCCTGCCAAAGGTGTTGATTACTGGGTCATCTGAAGTCCTCTCAAAAATTATTTCTTCCTCGTCTTTCGAGAATATATATCTTGGGGATATACAATTATTGGACATACCAGTTCGTGCGTTCATGTCTCCACACAAAAGGATATAGAAATCTTCTTCCATTTCCCTTAAGTCTGAGAGGCACATTTCTAAAGCATCAATACCATCTATGTCGTTCGTGGCGCTATAATATGGTGAATCGTACGGTGGTATATAAGTACCAATGCAAATTATATCTTTGTCTAAGTTCAGTAGTTTTCTTCTCATATTAAGTACCACTATTTGGTCGTAGGCAATACTTATATGTTCTATGGAATCGTTTAAGTGTTTCCTCACCATGACCACCACCCCACCAGACGGTCTGCCATGTAACTAAGTGTTTTCGCAGGGGCAAAGTACCACTGGAATTCAGAGAGAGTGTCTAACTGCATAATGTTTTCGATATATGATTCTGTTATGCATACAACATCAAATGATTTCAAATATTCTACCAGATCCTTATCACTAAGTTTAGGTAAAAGCCCTCCCACATTCCAGTTCAATATTCTAAGACTACCTTGCATTGTAGAGTCTGTATTGTTCCATACTGGGTCCTGCTTGGCAGCTGAGTCACAGTTCACAGTTGATGTGTTCCTGCAATGTGTGTCAGCGACATGGCTGAGGCCGATTTCCTATTTTAAAGGAAATTTGCTGTTATTAGTTCGTCCGTTTGTTGACAGTCGTCGAACATTGGCCATACTGTCTGGCGTCACAGCTTGGTTTTTCTTGGGTAGTGGTGTTGTTTGGAGTTGTAGTTGTCGTAGTCGGGTTGCAGGTCGGTTGGGTTCCCCAGCGTTGTTCGGCGGTCGGTCGTTGCAGTTCGAGTTATCGTTCTCGTTCTTGGTTTTGTTTCCTGCACCAGGCCTTGTTCTATTTATAGCTGGGCCCCTTCCGCCTGTAGGTCTATGGCCGCTGGTCACCTCAGAAATGTTCTCTCCTGCTTCCCTGTTTATTGGAAGATTATAGTTGCTGGAAGGGGTGTTATGGAGTGGCCAAGGGGAACTCCTGTCTGTGATTATCGGATAGTTTGAAGTGTCTCCTGACAGTGTTGCGTTGACGGGGCTCTGAGTGGTTACTATTCTGGTGGGCGGTTCCCTTATGATGTTACTGTTGCGCCCACCCTCGACTGGGGGATAAGGGTCAGCTTCCTCTCTAAAGAGAGGGGCGTTCTCATGTGTTGTATTTGTTGTGGTCATGATGGTGGCGTTGCCCACACTACAGCAGACTGGGGTAATGGGGCTAGAAGCAGGTGGTGGACTGACTGGCAGTAAGGGCTGAGAAGTACAGGGATAGGGGGGAAGGGGGGAATGATTATTGTCACAATCATCTGCCTTTCCACGACTATCACCGATCTGCCACTTGATGGGGTCAATGCGGTCGTTGTGGTGGAGCTGCTGTGGGTGGTTTTCCTTGATATGATCATCACGGCCAGAGTGAATGTTGACTCGCGGAAAATCGCTGATGTAGAGCTTACCGTTCCGGAAGTATCCTATCTTGCCTTCTTGCTTAAGGTGGCGGAGTTGTGACATCTGTGCTTGGTTACATCGGCTGCCAGGCGGAATCCATCCTTGCGCATTGTTCCTCTAGTCTCGTAATAATCCCATCTTATCAGACCATCTGCAGAATTTTATAATCATTGGTCTTGGTTTAGAGTCCTCGAACTTTCCAATACGGTGAGCTCTTTCAATATCAGATTCACTCCATGTTTTGTACTTAGCATATTTGTTCAAAAAACGTAGCACTTGCATTTCACAATTGTGCTGGTTTCCGTTTCCTTCCGGTAATCCAAATATCTTGAGGTTGTTGCGTTTCGAGTGCATCTCTAAACTCTCAAGTTCGTTCGTTAACCGTGACAGGTCTAGCTGAATGTCTTGCTGTTCTATTTGCAGGTGTAGAATGTCCGTGCTGTTTTTATCCACTTTTGCACAAATATTCATGACAGCAGTATCCAGATGTGTAAGCCGCTCGCACAACGATTCATGGTTATATGTAATAATAGCATGGAGTTTTATACCTTGTTCAAGGATTATTTGCCTGAGGTTGTCAATAAGATCGTGTAGTGCAGTCGTTGTTGTAGCATTTTCCACTTCCTCATGAACATTTGCACTGTTGTTTGCACTGTTATTTGGTGGTACAGGTCCTGGGTTTCTCTCCACGTCCCCAGAACTCCATAAGAGAGTAGCGATGACTACCGTCAGGAGCAGGGACATGCTGCACGAACTCACTCGGAGCGTGTTTACAAACATGGCTGCTTTCACCACTGAGCGTCTTCTCATAAAGGCGATCATGACAGCATGAAAAAGGCCACAAATTTCTCTGAAAGAAGATCCACACGATGGCATTTTCGAAGGATAATATTGTCATCGATGTATTAAGCTTAAAATATTACCAAATATTTGACTTTCGATGGGAGCATACCAACATGCGACCAGCCTGCTGAAGAGCGCTCACCTCCCTCCGAGTCCACAGAGAAAGTGTGTGTGTGAGAAAGAAAGAAAGAAAGAAAGAAAGAAAGAAAGAAAGAAAGAAAGAAAGAAAGAAAGAAAGAAAGAAAGAAAGAAAGAAAGAAAGAATTTCTATTTACATTAGTCGGTGGTGGGTAAAAATATAGTTGATCAAGTATTTGTTTAGTTTATACGGTCTTTCTGGTCATAAATATCACACGCAACTGGTTTTCTAACGCATTACATGTTTTATATGTTCTTGCGGGAGAAACTTCCCTTGCAGATTGCAAATATTTCGGATAAAAATATACAGTGTGTGTGGCTGCTAGAACATTCACACATACTCGTACAACCAGCAGATACGCCCTGAAAACGTTAATGATCTTTAATGAAGGTGTGTCTGTGGACGTAAAAACACGTTTTAGCGAAACATCCAGAGATTGGTAGCTTCATGTACTGCAGCATTTTACTCTAGGCCTTGATTAGTGAAATCGAAGCTACGGGCGTTCAGCAGGTGGTACTTGGTCGTGCTCCTAGCGTAAGTTGTTGCTGAGGAGATTTTGTTCCAAATACTTTGTCGAATGTCTGCTCGTTTTGTGTTGGAGCGGGACATAGAGAACTCTGGAACAAAGAAAGGAGGCACAGCGTATAGCATCAGTCCACGTACTGATGTTGAGCGGAGATAACTTCTAAACAGTCCTAACATCTGCTGCAGTAAAAAGCGCTTTATTGAGTAGTCATAACTAAGTTCTGTTGGCGTTACATTAACCTCCACCAGTATTATTTCAACTTCCTGAAGTTTAATAACCTGTTCTAACAAATAGAAATTTTACTTTTTTTCTCCTCCAAGTAGAAATTAAAACAGTCTCCTGAAACCATTTAATAATAATGCGTTCCTATTTTTGTTTTGGACATTTAGAAACAATAACGACGTTTACACTCTTTTCAAGTTCACACATGTTTTTGTTTTAACAGTTTAATAAAGTGTTTTAAGATGGAAACGAACGTAATCAAACGGAAGTTGTGCGTGAAAGAGAGTGACAGACAAAGGGAATCAAAGAAGGGCAAGAACGACAAGAACGTTTCATCTGAATAATGGCTGGTTGGGTTCTCTTGTGTAATATTTGGCTGCTCGTGAATGATTCCGTTCACACACCTCGACGTTTTGAAGACTTTTACAGGTGATTCTGTCTCAAACACACCTGGACTGGTTATGTTTTATGGGTCAAACCTCTTGACGACAGATATTTATAGCCACCACTTTCAATCAGTTGACAGCTGTCTTTGTAGAAGAGGATACAGCGAATAAAAAAACTCCAGTTGTCCTTTTAGAAAAGAGTATAGGGAATTTTACGAAGTCTATGCTAATTGTTCGAGCTTTTCACATGGTCTTTCAGCTCAAAAAAAGACTAATACTGTGGAAAACATATGAGTTTTTAATATTCTCTTTGACTGTAAGCGGTCCCCTCTCCCACTTTCTCTGATCTGGTCCGCCCCCATGCACATTGCGCTGACAGTCTGATATAAGGAGACGGGAGTCGCACAATAAGTCTGGGTTACTTCAGCAATATTTCTCCGCTGATCTGTCCAGTTATTATGTCATAAAGGTAGCGGGTCACACACTAGAGAACCACGCGTTACCTGCTAAAAAATAAAATTAATAAACATACAAACGAAGCGTCATACGCTAGAGAACCACGGGTCACACACCATTGCAATAATAATAATAATAATAAACCAACCAGGAAGCGTCACACACTGAAGAAGCACGCATCATACACTTGAAGAAAATATGCGTTACACACGTGAGAACCACATGTCATACAATAACCTGCGAGCACGCGACAAACTTGCTTTTTCATTGGCACGTGCACTTTAACGTGTGCAGACCTAGCCTCTCGTAGACCGCAAAGCAATTTTCAAAATAGCTACAAAAAACACGAGCGATTTGTTCTTTATTGTTTCATCTGAAATGATATACAGTACCATGAGTTCAATGTCTTGACACAGTCTGCGCGCGCGCACACACACACACACACACACACACACACACATCCTTGAGAAAAACTGAGTCGACAAATCTGTGAAATAAAGTGCAACTGTTTGGCATAGAAAACTCTCCACACCTCACTGAGATGCAAATTATGCTTAAAATATTTATGATTATATATAGCTCTTGTCCTAGGAAACCATTGTATAATATCTCAATTGTAAATAGTAACACATCTTCATCGTCAAAGGCTTTTTAATTGTCTTACGTACTTTGACCATTTGCTTAATGAGTTCTTGAACTTTTGATGTTTTCATCTTATGAACATTCCAAATTTACAGTAAAAATGCTATTAACAGCAGTTACAGAAAAACAACAGAGACTTCTTTGCCATTTTAAACTTATGGCATGACAGAGCGAGAGATGCCACTCAATAAAAAACAAAACAAAACAAATTAACTCCTCAGTACGGTGTGTTATCAGATCCGTTTGAAGTGTTGAGTTTAAGGTCGCACGCACGAACTACCGGAAGAAGATGGCTTCCAATGACCTTGGCCTTGGTGGTAGCAGACGAGATCTTATTCCAGAGAACCTGGCGGAGGCCCGCTCGTTTAGATCCTGACATAGCTTGCACGAAGTCTGCCAACAAACAGAAACACTTTCACGTCTGGGCACAAAGGAGGTACAGTCCTACTGTCGCCCCGCAGGACTCAAATGCAGGGGCGATGTCGCACAAGCAGACGATGTTCAGAAGCAACATCAATAAGAGTCACGTGACATTTGATGGGATTACTTATTTAGGATTAGGGGTTACAGTTAGGGTGAGAACGAGTGAGAGAGGGAGAGAGAGAGATATTATGTCACATACTGACTGAACAAAGCAGAAGACATATTTAACTGTGTCCCTACAACTGCTCTTCAACTCCTGTGTCCCCACTTTCGTATTACGGCGCAAAAGGGGAAATCATGTCAGCGATCAAAACTTAGCTGTCACAAAAGCAGTCTAGTTAAACATATGGCTCTTCTTGCAGGAAAGAACAAAGAATCCTTTGTCATGCATCTCTGTCTACAGTTACAAACTTCTACAAGGCCCCGTGATCACCCCATGCTGTAAACTAGAAACACACCGATGCTGTGAACATCGGTCAGACAACCGGTTGCGATCATGAAGATTGTGGAAAAAACTGAGAATTTTGGAGTAGGTACACCCGTAAATTACAGTCTGACTGGGCCATATGTTTCATATGCTTACTGAGAGACGACTGAAAAATAGTTGCGGTATGTATTTTTCCACGATCATATTGTGGTAGTAGAGAAACATGTCACAGAATTCTGCCTTTCTGATACTCTGTGCAAGCGGAAAAACGTACGCGTGTGTGTGTGTGTGTGTGTGTGTGTGTGTGTGTGTGTGTGTGTGTGTTTTACAGACAGACAGATGGATAGTGAGATGGCCATGTGTCTGTGTGTGTTTGTTTGTGTGTGTGTGAGAGAGAGAGAGAGATAGTGAGAGAGAGACGGTTAATTCCTATAAACTCAATTTATTCAGCATTTTATATCCTTTGTAGTTTACATTCAGCTTAATAACTGGCGTAATTCAACTTTAAAAAATACCCTTTAAGTTTTTTTAACATATAATTATGGTCTTTTTGCGAATTGTTAATTTAAATCTACGTTCGAGAGCAAAACCATGTCAAACAGCCTCCATTTTGTACCTTGTAAGTTGGATGAATGCGTATACGGAAAAAGCATCTTATAGTTGTTATTAACTGGACAGAAATGGACAAATGTTTCACTAAGTTTAGCAACGTTTTTATATAACCGTCACGCAAAAACGTTGCCAAACTTGGCCAGACATTTGTCCTTACTTGTCCTGTTAAGAAGGGCATTGACAGCACTTTTCGATTCTGGGTAGAGGAATGAGTGGAAAGGACCTGGGTGGATGGTTAGTCAAATCGTTTGTTTTGCACCGCTGGCTGGCGGGTCAGTGTTTGTGGACTGAGGCAGGTCGCCTGACTGCGAGTACACCTGCTGGTTAACGAAACGCTCATGGGCGTAACAGGTAGCAGAGGACACTTTGTTGCGCACGGCGGCTCGTATTGTCCCGGTTGACTCGTGCGACACCTGCGTGCAGAAATCTGAAATTACACAGAAAATGGATCTGGAATCTTTATGTGATGTTGTGTTGGCTACTGTGCGATCCTAGAGAAAGAGAAACGGAGGAGGGAGTGCAGACAGAAAACGAAAGACAAAAATGCTGCAGACAGGCTGACTGATTGACTGACTGACAAAGGGGCATAGTGAGGGTCGAGTGTGAGAGATGGGAAAGGATCAGGTAAAGGTTTGGCAGCTACTTAAATAGTGTCATCTATGGTCGCTTGCAATTGTAAAGCAGGTTTACATTTTTACGCTTATGTTCCTTTATTGCTAACTAAATTGTGCCTGTCTCGTTTTAAAAAAAAACACGAAAGTGATATGTTCTGACTAATAATATTTCAAAACACTTTAATTTTCCCCCCAATGTTTTTGACACCGAACATTAAAACGTGTTTTCCATGTTTCAAACAGTATAGATTTACTTACTCCGTCACCTAAACAATAGTTGAAGTTCACATGTTGGGAAAGTGAAAAATCGCCGATGTAGTTAAGGTTTATGAGTGACAGCACGTCTCAGGTTTTGGAGCGCTCGTGACATTGTACAACCGCTTCTCGAAGGTCCCATACCCGGTCTCAATCCACGTTTGTCTTGTCTAATAAGCAGATAGAGAAATGCACGACTTTTCTTTGGGGGTCTACAGGACGGAATTTGCGTAAGTTGTTGTCTCAATTTCTGCTTTCTGACCAAGATCTGGTTTTACCTGCAATGAACGAAATCAATAGCCAACGGACCATGAAACGAAAAGACTAATTTTTGTTAAACATGTTTTTCATTATTGGAGACGGACAGCTGGAAGGAATGAGAATATTGCCCTTTAGCAGGGCTCTGGCCTCACAGCTGACAACAGGTCTAGTGGGTTTTCAGTGGTTACAAGAATCGAGAAAACAAAAAACTTCACGCTCCACACAACGAAGTCGCTGCTTCATCGTCGTCCAAATAAGACAATAAAGGAAAGACAAAACAACTTTAAGAACACTTTATAAGACTATATCAGGTACAAAATTAAGATCATGACAATAGAATATAAACATCTTGCTCAAAAGTACAGTAACAACGCGAACACGCCAATGATAATGATGACAATGAAGCAACAATCAAAAACCACCCACATCTAGGTATCGAAGATATTTGCTGTTTGTTTTTAGTTCTGTTTTCCAGAAGTGATCCAATCAACTGCATGCACGCACAAACACCCGATTACCTATTACCATCACTCTCTCTCTCTCCCTATGCTTAAATATTCAACGTTTTAGATAATGCACTCAGAAGAAAGTTAAGATTAAGACACTAAGGTAAAGATTTGTCCAGTACGTGCAGCCATATCACCTGTCTACAAGCAATAGCAGTAAACACAGGGCCATTCATGTCTTGAAAACAATCTTGTATAACAGTTGTTATAGAGTGCTGCTCATTTTTTTTGTTTTGTTTTGTATGCACTCTGTCTGCAGTCTTCAGAGAAAAACTTATAAAACCTTATAAAAGTTATGTGTGTATATATATATATATTCGAATGAACCGCATAAAGTCTAAAAGACTGGCATTAAGATAGTGTCCATTGTCTGAACTTTATGATGCTACCGAAACACCTTCTTTATGCAAAACAATTATAAATGAATGAGTTGGTTTATTGGGAGCTATTTATGTATTTGATGCTCGGAAGAAGGTGTGGTCTTCAGACCACCTCCTGTGCTTGGTCTTGAACTTGAAAGTGGCAGATGACACTTTGTTTAGCATGGCGTGGCGGATCCTGCCCGTTGTACCTCCAGACAGGCAAACGCAGAATCCTGCAAGCACACACACAATCAGGCGAAGTTAGTCTCCACCACAACCACTTCGTTCTTCTGTACACAAAGTGTTCAGGTTGCATGCGTTTGCGTGTTTCGACACATTTGTGTGTACATGTTATTGTTTATGCATCCGCTTGTGCAAAAACGAGATTTCATATTTTGAACCTAAGCGCTAGTTCACAGTTTTCAAGCACCCGTCACCCTGCCTTGTCCGCTTGATCTCAACCGTCAACTTCGAGGTCACATCCATGGCGATCTATCTGTCAAGGACACTGATTGCTGACTATCTGTTAAGTTTTATTTGTTGCGTGGTGGTGCACCTGTTTCCTTTCGATTAGCATTTTGTGCACAACGCTGACGTCTTCCTTAAATGGGATCCATTGAAGGGAGACAAATTAAATAGACTTACCGTATGAAGAAATTGTAAGAGCACTGAATACACAACCAGGTAAAAGACGAAACGAGATGCGCAAGAGGAATAATTCTTTCTATAATAAATGCCGACTGATATCTTTGACATTTCTTTTATTTTATTTTTTTGCGTTAAGGTCGAGACGATATTACGACGTGATATAGTGATGATGTTGAAATGTGCGCGACTGTTCTCAGATGACAGTTTGTTGATGGTCCTGTCGGATCCATCTGAAGTTATTATTATCGTCTGTTCCTTTTGTCTGTTCGTTTTGGTTTGGCTTTATTGTATCCTCAGTGTGAGTTCTACATCCCTTAGCGTGGTGACACAATGTGACAGAACAGTGCCTCTTAATCACTGGCAAGACGCATAGGTGGTTGGCCGGTGGTGCTTTGCGCTGTCTCAGCAGCAAAAGGCCATATCACGGCCCCAGGCAGGAGGCCAAAGAAAACAGACGGCCGAACTCAGTCGACGAAACTGGCGATGCCAGTGTCTAACGAGCCGTGCCGTCTGTCGCTGGTCAGCGCCTGGGCCAAGGGCCTCATCCACGCCGGGGCGCGGCACGTTGCAGACGAGATCTTGTTCCTCATGGCCGCCCTCACGGAGCCGTCCGAGTCTGCACTGACCACAGTGCAGAACGCTGGAAACAGACAAACCGGCCGACTGTTAAAAGACGGCGCCACACTTCACTTGTGTATAATCACAGCGTCTCTGGTTATGTGTGTGTGTGTGTGCGTATTTAAAAAAAAAAACAACTTTGGACTCTGATGGTATAAACTAATGAAGCGGTCGTGATGGACATCAGGAAATACTACAGGACTAGCCAGAACTGCGTACTTCATGTCCCGACAAGCCCCGTTCCTCCCGCAGCAGGAGACCTGGAACTATAGCGACCACTGCCTCGAACGAGTCACTCCACCCCACGTGACTGACCACTCTGGGTGACATGACTCTAAACGCCTTAACTGCTTTAGTAAACTGTAGTTAACTCGTCAAAGTATATGGGGAAAAATACCTCACACTATAGCTAAACTGCAGTATTTGTGAAATAGATGTTGTCATCTCGAATTATATGCGGTCTGCTATACTCTAGTGATTCTTAAAATTCTTTTGAAGTGGACGAAGTGGATCACATGTCTGCGATGCAATAGGTATAAATGTACCCTGAAAGATTTTCATTGCTTCAGTTATAACTGCCCATTCACAAGCTCACACCGACTTGTTTTAGGAGGCACCAAAAAGATCTGGCAATAACCAGGAAATATGGACACATTGTAAGCAAACAGATTGGAACTCAATTGTAACATCTTCCGTATGATGTGACTAAACGGCAGTCTAAGACAATCTGGCACTTTCGTGCATTTATAATGTGATGATCATCTGACGTCCTCATTTGGACAAGTGTGTCAAAGACTTATACTGCTACTGTGTCAGTCATATTGAAATGACCACTTTGCACATGTCGTGCATTGTGTTATTTGTTACTGAGCTCTGTGTGGGAGTTCGAACATTTCCCACGCAGCAGCAAAACAAGGTCCTATTCGAATGCTGAATATGCAAGCGTACAGATCGTATTTTTTAACCTGTTAAGAAAAGCAAGAAAGATGCAAGTAATCAAATATTTCATTGAAAACTCTTTGTAAAAAAAAAACTGACAGCTCAACGTTACAAATATTACTTGAATAAGTCGTATTATGAGATAACAAATCAAGATATTGAAACGCGAGAAACTTTCATCAAACGACTTTGTTACCAAATTGTTTTCTTTGAATCAAGGTAGTTAAATGCAATTGTTCCCCTTAGAACACTTCGCCTAAGAAGCATATATATTCTCATTTAATTATAGAAATAAAGTAGAGAGAGACAACGACTGCACTAATGCACGTGTATGGCTCATTATTTCTGCACACACACACACACACACACACACACACACACACACACACACACACACACACACTTTCTCACTCACAGAGAAAGAAAGAAAAAAAGACGGACCTTCCCTTTATCCGAAGGAATGTCAAAGTATACGGGGGAAAAACAACAGCAAACAAAATACGAACAACTTATTCTATTTTTAAGTCTCATGAGGTGCAATTTTTTTTTCTAATGACTGGGTAAAGCTCACCACGCACAGAAAGAGGGAAACTCGTGACGTCACATTTGTACACAGATACATTCAACAAATGATCCAAGCTCTCCCATTGGCTGAAGCCTTGACAAAGTAAACTGTACAATCATGATGTCAGTGTTGCTGATCTCTTTCTGTGTATGGTGATGTTTGTACGCGCGTCTCAAGAAGGGAAATGGGTATTTTTCTAGATTTGGGGAAATAGTAACTGGCGATGAACTCAGCTCAGCGATAAGGAGAAAAAAAATGTACCTCAAAAGACTTTTAAATATTCAGTTATCCAAAGTTTAGTAAGCATCGGATTAAAGCGGGACTATCATGAGCGGACAAAGTAGGAAAAGACAGACTTGGGAAATAGAAACACAGTGCCACGAAGAACAAACGAAGGGAGAGAGCAAAGACAACAGAAGACGAAAAGTGAGGGATTGTCTGTAGCTGCATGCCATCTTGTCTGTAGCTGCATGTTAGCAGACGTAGGCAGCGATGTGAGAAGCTGTAGAGCATCATACCAACCAACTTTTAACCAAAAACAGTGCTGTTAACGACGCACCTAACATCCCCAGCTACTTCTCTGCGAACAATAACAGTCGCGTTACTGATCAAACCACATCACCGAAAGATGCCACTGCAGATGCTGCACACCAGATCCACCCGCCAAAAGTCTGCGAGATTCTGGCCACCCCAAGCAACAAACCTAACCACAGCGACAACAATACAACTACCTGGCGCGGTCTGACCAGGCATTCTGTTTTCTACCCTGATTCACAACAGGTCGTCACTTTATTTGTTGGTAAAACCTTCACGCAGCAAGTATTTAATAGATGTTGGTCAACTTTACAGCAGATGAAAAACTCTCCAAACATTTTATTAATTTGTTTTCTGTAAAGTTCTTCAGTAATGAAAGCCATGTTCTATTCCAGTTCTCTTTACTTTTCCAAAGAAGGTTGCAGACGAGATTTTGTTCCAAAGTGCTCGTCTGCAATTTGCGCGCGTTTCTCTTGCGTGGATTGAGCAGAAATCTGCAACGGGAAAAAGAAATTCGGTTGCTAGAACTTATTGATGTTTACAGCAAGTTTCAAGACGTCATAACCCTAATGATATGCTAATAGCATTATCTATATTTTTGACTTGACAGGAAATGAAAAAAAAAAAGAAAGACGTTCAAAACTTGTTTTAATAAAACAAAATACAACAGCAGAGTTAATATTCATACCTGCTTATTAATTGCGCGTATTGTTGTTTCAGCTAAAACTTATCTGTCCAACTAACCGTTTGTCATGTCCAGGAACCGATCATACAGAAGTTAAAGAGAAGATCAGGGCAGTTACAACAAGTGATTTCAAATGAGGTCTGGAAACTGTTTCTATGGAGCTAATGGGTCACATAGAAAGCGGCGAATTCTGGAAAAAGAAAAGTACCGCATTTGGAGACATAGTCTAGATCCCAACCTTCCTTTGAGAGAAACGGACTGGACCAGCTGATAGATGCTTTTTCTTCTTTTAATCATAGGTCTACGCGACGATCAAGAAAGAAAGAAAGAAATGGCATGAGTCGGTCACAAAATGTTCTGATCGAACATTCACTAACCATCGTTCATTGTTGTCATCTGATCACCGTTGTCTTCACTAGTAATTAGTAATCATCGTTTAACACGGGTTTACTTTACTGTTTTCACGTATTTAAGAAATGGATTGGAATCACGTTTGTCCACCTGCAGTTGCTGGTATTTTATTGTCCGCTTATAATCTTTTGTAGTTTCCACTAATGCTGATATTTGTCTTCGTAACACGATGGGATATTTCTTGTTCATTTATGCATGGGACCTGTACGTGTACTCTCTACCTCAAAGAAAACTGAGACCGTGACATTGATATTTCCGTCCCCTCACAACAAAATGAGTAAAAATATAATAAAAGACAAAGACCAACACATCATGTAATGAATGCCTATGAACTATGGTTTGCATTTACACTAAATGTTAATGAATAACCAACCAGAGGTTAGGGTATGGCACAATCCCTGTTTGTGTGTGTGTGTGTGTGCCCGCGCGTTGGGGGTGGACTTAGAGGAATTTAAGGACATCAACTGTTAGCTCCTTTGACATGGATGGCTTCACAATATAAGTTTGAATTCCTTAGCCGTGACTTCTGCTTGTTCACTACATACATTTTGGTATTACGTGGTTTACATGTTGTCTGTAGGCAGGAACTCACTTCTAGACGACCCTGTGATTTGGCACCGATTTGATCTCACTGTGAAAATTTGAATTTATAAAGACGTTAACGAAAACGACTTTAATTAACTGTTGGCGCTTCTTTAAAATTTCACTGGTTGTCAAACTGCATCTCTACGTCACAGAAAAAATAACAATATTAATAAATTTTAATCCCATTTTTCAACCCTTTTAAAGAGAAAGTTCACGCCATAAACATGTAATAACTTTTC
This sequence comes from Marisa cornuarietis, assembly GCA_004794655.1. NCBI lineage: Eukaryota > Metazoa > Mollusca > Gastropoda > Architaenioglossa > Ampullariidae > Marisa > Marisa cornuarietis. Next base: position 1,131,573 of record SMMW01000135.1, read on the forward strand.
AAAATGTAAAAATCATGCATGCGTATATTACAATTCTCTAGTATTTTTATTTTTGTGTAAGTCTCAGCGTAAAATAATTGTCATAGGTTCTATCATATCTGGCGCGCTTAAACAAACAACATGTCAATCGACAACCAATCCATTCGATGCAAGCTGTCTAAGTAAAGATGAGTCACTTAACGGTTTCCGAATAAGAAAGAAAGTTCAGTTCAGTTTCGGCAATGAAAGTCTTTATTTTTCAAACGAACAAGAAAACGTTATCTTAACAGTCATGTCATTAAAGAAAATGATTCTTCATTTAATAAGTAACGTACAGTAAGGCACAACAGATCCTTTTAATGGAAAAGAAGAATTCCATTTAAAGAGGCAGTTGCCTAGAAGTAAAGAACCAGCAAACACCATAACCACAATGGTACTTCCAGCTTGTCAGGCCAATTTCCGACTATTTCAGAAAAAAAAAATTTTCGTTACCAACATCAACGGCACCTGGGATATTTTAAATGCGAGATTCACAAATAAATTCTACATAATACGTTTTCACTGTATTGTTACATATTAATACATCTGAACATTATTTTATGCTAGTCGAGTCGGGACGCAGGTTGTAATATTTGACAGTTGACGTGTCTTAAATAGCTCCTGGGTGCATTCAACAAAATTCTTCCACTGATTTTCAGTTGCAGCTTTTCATGTGGCCACTGATGGAAGGTTCCAGACATCACTAACAAAATACACGCAGACATCTTACGCACGAGTTAACATCCCAAAAACAGATCACCACCAAAATACTACTTCACATCTCAACCTACCTCTGAGCATCTGAACAGTTTAAAGGCGAGATCTTGGCGATGTGTGAGGCTTCCAAGCCCAAAACAAACAAGAAATTAAATTACATAACAAAGCACTCCGTAGACCTGTCCATTCAGTCGTTTTAAGACAACTCCATTGATGAACCATTTTGTGGTTGTTATATTTGTTGTTTAATTTCTTGCAGGCCACATTTTGCCTAGAGGCTTTAGTTTCTAACTTGACACAAGTTTCTAAAAGCGTGCTTCACTTCCTGGCTGGTATATGATGTGTACACTGTCAAAGACAGTCTCCGGCACAGAAGGAGATTATGAGAAAGATACTGGGAGGGTAGCAGAGGAAAACTCAAGCACTGCAGTTCAGCTCTTTGACAGTTGGAAAGTGCGTCTGGTAAGGCTGGCTATTCGTTTCTTGGCTTTGGAATTGGCAGCCGAGATCATCCACCACATTGCCTTCTGAATCCAGCCGCGCTTGTGCCCCGTGACAAAGACGCAGAAATCTGCAAGGCAAGAAGGAACACACTATACTGCATCTGCTGTGGGTTAACACAAGACCAGTCTGGCACTGGCATCACCTATCTGGGTCTACATGGCGCCACTAAAAGCCCTCCCTGCTGCATGCAAAGAGGCTAATGCGCCTGCAAGGACGCTCAGCTCTGTCATTCCACACACCGGAAGTAGACCAAACCTGTTCTCAGTACCAGTAATGGTTTACTTGGTTTAGGCAGTAGCATCCACGACACCATTGTCTATGGATAATACTTTACAAGTTATACAAAAATAAACCAAACTACTTAACCTTCCAAATTAGCGAGAACAAGGTCGCTGCATGGGACAACATTCTTGGTGTCTCTTAACGAAGTCTCTTCAAATTCACCAGACACCTATCCTCTTTAACGGTTCTGAAATATTAACTTTCTTCTCTTACCATATTCGTGCCCTTTTCTTTGTTAGTCTGTGTATGCAGGTATGCGTGTGCATGTGAATATGAGTGCTTGTGTGTGTTTTGTGAGAGTGTGTGTGTACGACATAAATTTCTGTAGCAAATGAGGACACCCTATAATTATGTTTAATTATTGTGTTTCTATGTTCGTTCATACTGGTGAGTCCCAGCCAGGCACGGACTACCACCTTCAAAAGCAATTACTATGACACTGCGCGGTCACCTGGCAATGAAGTGTTTTCCATAAGATAGGAAAAATCATAGCAAATGTTCTTGGAATGAAAGCGCATGTGTTAATAATGCCTCTTTCTCGCCATTCTAATACTTGTCGCTAAAATTATCTACATGCACTAACCTTTGCACTGACTGGTTACGAAACCGTATATTTTACAATACGCTAAGTAATACCGTAAAAAGTCTCATTACATATTACCTAAAAGAACGAACGATAACAAAAACAGATACACGCATTTACACAAGACAACACAAACATATCAGATCAGGTATGTCAACAGGCAACAGATTCGAGCAGTTTAGTTGTGTAGAATATGCCTGCACCATTTTGGTTACCTCAGGTTGTAAAAGCTCGGTGTCTAAGGAAACGTTAAATCTAAACGTTGGAATATGCCAGCAGAAGAGACAAAGTCAAATTTGTATTACTTGTTTTGACTGGAACAAAATTTTCGCTCCGCAAAGCCACTCCGCTGTTATAAACAAGGAAACAAATCTACGAACGTATTAAAGAGATACACACTACCAATGTTTTTTTTTTAATTGGTGTTTTACGCCGAGCCAGCAACTAAGGCTATATCACGGCAAGGCAGCCAGCCCTGTAAACAGATGCCACATGCAGAGAAAGAACAGCGTGCCCGAGACGAGAACTGAACCCAGGACAGCCAACCTTCACTGTATTGGTGACAGGCGCTAACCGTTGCGCCACCGGACCGCACACTACCAATGGTAGATATTTACAAGGTGGGTATCAATAACCTAATGAAAATAGTGTTAAAGCTGATTCGCAAATCGAGACCCGATGACAGCAGCTGAGTACAGAAAATCACATAAAGCCAGAATACTGCATTTTTTACCAGTCCATACATTTTTTGCTTTATTTACAGACATCTAGTATAGTTACAAGAGGGAATTTCTTATTTATGTAAGATACACGGCAAGAACACTTCTCCACTCAAGGTCATCACGGTTACACATATCGACATTAAAACATAGGAGATGGCAAGGTCTAGTAGTAGCTCGTGGCGGCCTTTCCACACAATATAGGATCTAGGAAGTTTTGTAGTTTCTTCAAGCGTTTATTAGTTTATGAAAATAGGTCCAGTTGTTTTGCAGTTGTAGGTTTTCTTCAGATGCCTAGCAAGATAAGATATGCGAGTCTGATATTAGCTGCAGCCTGTCTGTAACATTTCTCTACGTGTGCAATTACAAGCAGTATCTGCTATATCTGACAAGCACGTGTTTTATAAACATTACAGATTATCGCAGAAATGCGTGTAGGCAGACGGGGATATTAGAAGAGAGGCGAAGCGATAGAGACACAGTGAGTGAGAAAGAGGGAAGGGAAAAAAGACCAAAAAAAGAAAGGGAAAAAAACGCTGTTGTCTTCGTAACAATATTTATTCACTGCAATTAACCATGATCACTAAAACTGCTACATCGGAAGAACATTTTCAACAGCACAGAAGTTTGCTATAGGATTCATACAACTGTTACAAGTTAGCGTGCAGGATGTAACTGTTTATGGACTCTAGTCTTCTGTGTCCACAAGATGTCGTTTTTGGTACGAAACAAGCGGCTTAAAATATAGTGACAAAGACACGAGCACACGTGCCATACATGGTCTTGTTGAGTTTACAAGTGGGTGAAGCAGCTTTAACACACGGATCTCAACGCTACGTGTATATCTTTCTCCGACAACTCATCTGCTCCAGGCTGGAAGTCAAGGGCTGTAACCTTCTCAAAGGTCGGGCCATTCCAGTCCATATTGCCAAATAAAACAAGACAACAGAGGTCTTCCAAAGTAAATAAAAAAAAGTTACATTGTACTACTATACGAACAGAAAACACAATAATAAACAGTCCGGGTTAGACATGGGATCTGTCCTGTAAAAGGTTCAGCACATTACAACAGGCGGACTACAATATCCCCCTGCCCACCCATCCCACCCTTGTATTTAATCAACCCTAGTCACAGCGCCTGCGCTGCTGGCATCCCATCGCCGACGACACGCCAGCCACAGCACCAACGACCCCCTCACGGGCTGTTTGACGACCCAGAATATCTGGCACTTCTTCCTGACTGCACATCGATCGACACCGGCTCCCACCCCCCACCCCCCGGTCCTCTCAGTCCCTTGCCCTAGGATACAAGCCAGCTGCCTGGCTGATGGAGCCGGCACGACTATCTGCCCGCCGCCAGGTCAAGCTTGCTGAGTAGGAAGGCTGAGGCCCGCTTGTTGGCCGTGTTGGCAGCGGAGATCTTCCACCACATAGCGCGCTGGACATCACGCTTACTGCAACCCGACACCACGCGGCAAAAGTCTGCAAGACAACAAGGAGAGCCGCGTCACTCGTTCAGCATGGAAACGTCACCCTAGGCATTACATGTCACTTATCTTTCTGTTACTGTCCCTATCATAATCATTTACCTTCTGTAACTGTCCCTATCAGTTTTGAGGGGAGTAGTAGCCCGTCTGCACACTTGCTGGACTACTTTCAGCAGGGTCGCTGCCTTTTTGGTCAACTGCTACTGAGTTCAGCACACAGTCGTTGCGTTTGTCATATGGTAACACCTCCCATTCACCAGTTTGAGATGCATGCGGTGTGTGCGGACATCAGGGATGGCCAAGAGACACCAGAAATTTTAGCCACGCTCGGCGTCCAACACGGATTAGCAGGCAGGCAGCACCGTTTAGAGTCAGGACATGTCAGAGACAGAACACAAACGAATCCGACTTTGGACCGCTAAGGCTGTAGAGATTATTTAAAAAAAAAAAATTGACGCAGCGTGGTTTGTGGTGGCGACCACGGCAGGTGAAATATATGCGAGCCTGAGCTGCTACCACAAAGGCTGTCACGGTGGTGAGATAACACTAGGCTCTTTTTTTCACCAGAAACAACCACCGGACTGGTATATGTGTACAACACGCGCGAAGGACGGACTTTGATCAAACGAATTAAAACGTGTCATGACTGCGGATGAATACCTGATCAGGAAGTTTCACGTAGCAACTAAAGTATTGTTAAGAACCTTTGGTGAAACTAAACTATCCTGGACCTCTACCATCATTCCAAAGGTGGGGTGGGATGGAAGGAAGAAGAAAGCTGAGAAAGGCTAAAAGTTCAACAAAGACGGGCAGACAGAGCATGATGAACCAAGGATGTTTAAGCTTTAGGATTAATCACTAATCAGGCTTTGCGGGAAAACCTCATTTACGAAAAGTTCACTTAATGCCAATTTCCGTGGCCTTAATAAGTAATGGAGCGGTAAAACCCTAGTTGAAACCTTGCAGTACAAATACATGCGCTGCGTAACATTTTGGTTAACGATGGACAGCATACGACGGTGGTGGTCCCATATATAACACGGATGACATACGTGTATCACTGTAGAATGTTCACACCATGACGCGGTCGCTTGAGGAAGCATTTCTCAGAAGTATCTCCATCATTAAGCGATGCATGCCTGTAATGTAGTAAACTCTGCGGGTCTCATGTCCCAAAGTGTGAACGATGCCCGATGAGCAGGACACGGGAGAGATGGGCCTCCATACTGACAGCAACTTCTCGATGCGGTCACACGTACGAAACAGTAAGGAACATCACTTCGTCTGTGACCACACATTCTCGCTTATTAAGAAGCAGCATTCACACAGCTGGGTGCAATGGCTCATTCATTCGGAACTTCCGACCATAACAGACCAGCAGATCCCTTTATGAAGCGATAGACTGCAAGTGCAGACCAGTTTATTGTTGTCTGTAATGCACTTTGCATACATGAAAAACAAATCGCTACTTAAAATCGAATCAAAACTAGTTCCTTAAATGACAGAAAATAAAGTTACAAAAAAAAAATCACTTTGGTTCTTAGTGTTAACGACAGGTCAGTAACGCGCTGTATCTAATTTTTTTAACGATACATGTGGACACAACAAATTAATATTTTAACCAACTTTACGCGGGGGGGGGGGAGTGGGTGTTAAAATTTAGCTAAATTATCCACAAGGAAAGAGACAAAAATCACACCGAGTTTCAAAAACTAAACGATAAGCATTATTACAAATGGTCAATGTTGCCAATTTTACAATCTCCACAAAACCTGGACGTTTTTAAAACACTTCAAGCCACACAGAATTATTGGGTGAAGCGGGGGTGAGACACGTGCCCCATAAACTCACCTAGGGCATTACCCGGGGAGGAAAAAAATACTTAGTAGGGCCTAAGTACAAAACACTACCAAATTCTTTTCCACTTAAAGTGAAATTCAGCTCTAATCAGTATAAAACATGGTTTTGCCCTTGGTATGGTGTAGAGCTGACTGCGTGACTACTACGATTTAATTAGCGATTTTTTTTTTTACGACAAGGATGCAACAGGAGAAATAACGTTGGACGTGAATGGAAAAGTTTCACAAGTCAACTTGTGCCATTTCAGTAGGCAAGCATCTTCTTCTGACATCGTGCCCATTGTTCTCAGCACCAAGGGGTGTTTTTTTTTTTTAATTTTGAGGAGAGGGGTGGAGAAGGGCCGCGGGGATGGTCTTCGATACCCGACACCGCATTCCTCTACAGCCGCTGGCCGTCCTGCTCGCAGGTCTACAGTCCGCTCTACCTGGGTGAGTAGCGGAACCCTACCCCGACTGCATGCTGCAGGCGTTTTTTACGCGCCATCGTGTTGGCGCTGGCAATCTGCCACCATATGGACTTCCTCAGCTCTGTCCGCGTGCACAGGGCGCAGTGCACCATGCAGAAACCTGCAACACACAGACAGAGGGGCAGAGAGTGAGCCGGCGAGCCTCGCAACCCCTCCCTCTGTCTGCACCGCTCTCTTTAAGACAGGAAGCCCGGGTCTCTGTGAACACAGCAACCGCAAGACCATGAGTTCTGCGCTTGCTGAGTGGTGACTACTTAATTAGGCCAGCATCCCAAACATCCCCTGCTTTGTTGTGCCTTCCTTTCTGAGCAAGAACCTCCAATATACAACATTTTAAATGAAACACTGAAAACACCTGCATACATTACAAACAGCCTCTCTCAGCATACTGTATGTGAGCACGAAAGAAACAGTGTATGTAAGTTTTCTCCCGTGTAACAGTAAGGTCTCAATGTACAGTGTTCCCTCTGGTGGAAAAGCAGCCCTATACAACGGCAATGAAGAATTGTCCCTCACAGCTTTTCCTGTATCCACACTTTGCTTTAGGCACAAAAGTAAATTCGGATATAGCACTGTAAAACAGTGTAATATTTTTCTGCTTTTCTTGTAACAATATAACCAGCATATCAGCATGCTGTTCCAGGCATCAAAATTATCTACAACATCATGGGACAACCTTAACAACTGATGGGTTCACTGCATCAAGAATAAAGTCAGAATGAGACAAGTCTGGTCTTGTAATGATGTAAGCAGCTGAGAAGTTCTACCATAAATTCGCATTCATGACAGATCATTGGTTATAAAAAATAAATAAATAAGGCTTAAGGCACCCTGAACGATTCTCAAATATTGCAGCAATTATTCTAACCTATTAAAAACTAAAGCGATTTGTCATGTAAGACAGTAAACACTGATCCCCCCCCCCCCAAAAAAAAAACAGTTGTCTTTCAAATTGTAGTTAACATTATTATTCTGCCAAATTCTGCAGATCTACTGTTAGCTTGAAAATCACTGTAAGTAGTCACATTCAGATTTAACAAAAATCTAAATCATATGATATTTATAATATTTTATTCAAACTATGGTGTATACTTTATGACAGTCCTACCTATTAGGAGTACTCAATCTCAACACACACACACAACTACAAAAACAAAGCAGGTTAAAAAAAAACAACAAAAAATCCTGACAAGTCAGGCGAAATTTTGCCTTACCATGGAATGATATTGTAAACTCTGAATTAGCTTTCTTTAGAAAGACATGATTCATGTTTGATTGTCCCTTTAGTCATTTGTGCATGTGTATTTCATATGTCTGCTCTCTTTTTTCATCCATCTCTCACACACTCATAAATGCACATGCACACACACACACACATAGGAAAACTTTCCAAAATAGATGTTATGTCCTGAAATTCTTTATTTTACTCTGAAATTATTTATACATCATTAACAAAAAACCCCAACTGAAACAAAAAGCACATAACACAATCAATATTGAAAAGAACAACTCCCCCAAATATCTCTTTTTTCAGCATGTTTGTATGCAAACCATTAAGTGTATGAGAAAGAGGGAGTGAGTGTAGACATGCAGGTATTCGTGTACAGTGTATATGCATGTACACAGGTAAATTACTGACAATCTTTTATAAAGTAGATAAACACCTTCAATTCTACCTTATGAACAAGAAATCTCAATAAATAAAGCTTTATGACAGATTCCAGGCAAAAATTAAGTACCACCTAACGGAATGAACTAGTCTATTGGTTCTGTCTTTTATTCTATCCTAGAATCTAAGGATCATTTTATCTTTGGATCAATGGTATTCCTGGTTTTAGTCACTAATGTGTATACATGAATCAGAAAGTGACACAACCATGTCAGACCACAACTTAAAAATATTTTTTTAAAGTATTTGGACCCACACTTCGGAATTCCCTGCCAATGCACTTAAGACACACCTTGATATAAGGAATATTCCAAACACACCTTAAAGCTCATCGTTCCTAAATACTTAACACTGACTCTTGCGTATGTGTGCATGTGAGTATGAGTGTGCAGTCAGTAGTTTCTAGTTAGTACCTCTCACAAAATAAGAATTACATCATTTCCAAAACGGAAGCAACAAATCAAGCACTCACTCTCTGCATTCTCCATTATCTAACAAGTTTGTAGATTACAATAAAAAATGCAGGGAAGAAAAATATCCAAATCATGAACTTTTTCCTCGTTCGCATATTCAGCTCAAAAAACAATCTTGAAAAGAGATTGTCCTCACAACACATCTGTCCTGTCTTCTGCAGTCACAAAAAATATTCAAATGCTTACAAGTTTATCAGATTTATTTTCCACCTGTTGTGTGCCTGATTGTAGAAGACAATTTCCTCTCAGTGCAATTAAGGACTGTGATCTGCCAAATCAAATGGGGTACAGGCTTTGCCTGTTTGCTGAAAGGGTGAGACAAAATGGACACTTGAATCTTCTGGGAGTGGACTTATGACTGCCCTTATAGTATGCATGCCACTTGACCTTTTAAGTTCAGCAGCAGATACTTCTGAAGAGCTGTTCGATCAACTTTTATATCTTAAAATATAGCCTCTTCTCTCCCACTGAGAAGAAAATCCAACAAGACCCAGCCAAGTTTAAACACACAGTCTTGAATGGTCTTCCACCATCGCCTATTTAGCCTTAAAAAGGAATAAGAATCCACTTTGTTTCAGACTGCCTTTACATGTAGAATGATCATAAACCATGTCCTTGATTGAAAAACCTTTTGGTTATGCAGAGGTCTTGTAGATCGCTCTCACTCCAGATGAATCTAAATCATTTATCACCTTTGATAACCACCACGCCCCAATCCAAAATGCTGCTGCATTTTAAGGTTACGGACAAGCTGAACATTCTGCTTGCGTCGACTTTCAGAGTTGGCTGCAGCAATGCGCCACCACAAGCTTTTGCGAATCTCAGTTTTGTGGTCTCTTGACATGATGCCACAGAACTCTGCAAGGGAAAGAAAGGCAGGCTGTGACACGTGGCTCTCATTGCCTCATGAGGTTATGAATAAACGCCACCTTCAATCATTATGCATACATGCAAAGATGCATGTTCATGCATCTAAAGGTTTAGAAATAGAGATAGGGAGTGTCTGTGTGTGAGAAAGATTGAGTGAGAGAGAGAGAGATAGAGAATGGTAGCTTATCACACAGATGTAAGATATCAAAGCAGACAAAAAGTTCAACCTTTAAAGGAATGCTGGTAAAATAATTTGAGTTTATCATATTTCAACTAATTGTATATGTGCACCAAACCTCAAACAAACCAGTATACTGGTTGAAATATCAAAAACATGGCTTAAGACAAGCCTGGATTCTTTAAACTTTGGTTATCTACTTTGCAGATGCATGATTAATGAAAACTGTCAGTCTTTTTTTTTCAAAAACCAAATTAATAGAACTTACTTCATATTTCCGTGAATGCTACAAAAGCAACTGTGCATGCACAGAACGATACAATTTTGAACACTACTGATCCCAATGTGTACAGTGATAAGCAAGCCTCGCAACAGTTTTAGACACAACCTATTTGTCATGTATTCATGGAATGTTCAGCTGGCAGCTCCTTTGATTAAAAGCAAATTACGGAAAAATCTGACCTGTATGTTTACTAAAATAAGTCATATATCCCCATGCATCAGTTGAGTGACTGCCTTTTATTCATGCTAATGCCAGGTAGAAATTTCCCTCATATGAAGTAAAGGTTAGAATGTTGACAGGAAAATAACAGAAAGAAACATGGGAAACTCTCCAGGCTTGACATTTTCAGTCAGCTGCCATGCAGTTTGAACAATAAGTACAAGCGCATTGAGACCATCAGGGTCTGCCTAAGTGTTACCTAAAAATCACGGGTCTACTTTAAGAAGCAGGTCAGAAACTGATGGCAATGTGGGGTTGCTTCTATCCTCTCTCACCCTCCTTAAGGATTAAAAGGACTAACCTCCCCCTTCCTTCCAAAAGTAAGGGACTGCTGGTTACTGTTCTTTCAAACCAGCACTTGCTCAGGAAAGAATCAAAACAACTGATACCTACCTAATCATTCTGGCTGCTTAAGGACACCAAATAGGTCTACCACATCTGCCTGTACCTAAGCCCCTTGCTCGCCTGTGCAGTGAAGTTGCCTTTGTAATTTTGGAGGCCATGGCCGATCTTATATGAGAACGCTTTGTTTTAGAGTTTTGGACGCAAAATTCTGTAACAGATGTGAAATTGGATTGATAAAAAGTAAAACCACAAGTGATTCTAGAAGTGGGTCAGGTATCTTGCACCTCATTTCCTTCAAATGGTTTGCACTTATAGGCAACCTTCCACCAGCAACCAAAGAAAGAAATCATGTAAATGCTGTATGACCTACCTACTGTGTGGGATGAAGCCAATAGTCTATCCTAGGTCTACCCCTTTTATCTGTTGGTATACCCAAAGCACGCTTGGATGCTGAAGTTACCCGAGTTATGTTGGATGCTATAGAAGCTCTAACAAGAGGTCGTTTTGTTTGGGTGTTTCTAGTGCAGAAGTCTGTAACAAACCAGAACAGAGCTTATTAGCCACTGCCAATACCACAAGGCTTTCTTTTATTAGGAAAGTGAAGACCCAAGCAGAAGGATCATTATATACAGAGCCTTATAAACAGTAAAACTGAGAAAACAATCTGATATGCTTCAACAAGATGTCAAGGCATAATCTTTAAGCATATGACTGACTTGAACACACAAGTAAGTACTATAAAGATAATGATGATGAAAAATACTGAAGAACAGAAAGTCTAACTCCTTTGTGTGTCGCAGTGAATCAAATGAAAACGCAGTGCCTAAAGCCAAACATCAAAGCTATGAAAATGTCCTGGAAGACATCTGTCTGAAAAATGCATTCTGCAGGTGCAGAATAGCTTTGTCTGTTGACTGGTTAAATAAAGAGATAGATACAAGAGGTCAGCTGCAATCAGACTGAGAAAGAATTCACTATAGGCCTCTATATACACAGGGATGGCCTAGGCCTACAGGAATGAATTCTTTTAGAGGTACTTTAGGAAGATTAGGTGAAGTCAATGGCTGCCCAGCAAACAGTAAGAAATAATAAAGTGACTATACCTGCCCAATTTGTCTATGCACATTAAGGTAGTGCAATTCACATCATGATAAGAAACAGAGCAATATGGAAAAAAAAACCCAAAAAACCTGTGATTAACTTTGTCCCTATTTTTTCACCTTTGGTAGCTCATGCTTCATATACAAGCATGCTCTATTTTTATATATATATAGAGAAAAAAAAACCGGGGGGGAGAATCTTTTATAATTGTTTCCCAGAAATAAACTTTCATAATAGTGATTTCTATTGGTAAAAGTTCCTAGCTATAAATATATGGCATTTTTCAAGGTCAGTTTAAAATGGAAATGACAACTCTTAATGTTTGAGAAACTAGAGGCATCAAAATGTAATCGCATAGAGAATAATGACCCTTAGTGGCTGTTACTAATCCAAATTATTCCAAGACTTCGATCCATCCAGCAAAAATTTATCAAATACTTTCCAAGCTCAAACAAACAACTAGGATTGCTGCAAAAATAAAATTGAAGACTTTCTATGCTCCACATGCTTTGGCGGTGGGAGAGCCCTCTGACTAACTTTACAGCTCTGTTTCTTACTCATTAGCTGAGCGTGTGGTTTTTGAACTCTATATTAAACTTTTAAAAAAGCTATTACCTCCTAAATTCTCTATACACATGCCACATATCTCCACAGGACAAATGAACTGCAGCATGAACAATGAGCTTCAGAACTATACACTCTTGACAAACATTATGCAGAACATCAGTACACAGGTGGCATGGAGGCAATTTTCTCTACATGTGATGTAACTGGAGGCTTTTTATTTTTTTAAAAAAGATACAATGTTAACATTCTCCTCAGACAAACACCAACTGGAAAAGGACTTTGCTTTTTATGTTGTTGATTATTATGCTTTGACATGTAATTCAACACAGATTACTGTCTGTGTTCATTTGCTGTTGACCATTGTTCACACGACAAGATCTATGCATTTTGGTACAGTTCATTGCTGAATAGTTGTAAAATTAACCAAACCAAAAAAAATAAAAAAAAGGGTGGGGGAAGAAAAACTCACAATGGAAGTTTAGAAAATGCGCAAGTCTAGGAACTAACCTCATGAAGCTTGAGAGCACTCCTTTTCTACTGCATGTAAAATCCCCCTATGTCTGCATAACTGGGTCTACCCCTTCTACCAGCTGGCATGCCCAAAGCTCTCCTCCGTGCTGAGGTAGCTTGTGTGATATTGGAGGCCATAGACCCTCTAATGTGAGATCTCTTTGTTTGGGAGTTTTGGGTGCAAAAGTCTGTAACACACACATACATGTACACACACAAACATACACACCACACACATGCACACACGTGCGCAAGTACAAATATCAGAAGACAGTGCTATTGAGAGTACTCAGCTGGTATTTTAATGAATGCCTGGCAATAAAAAGATTATAATAGTAAATTAATAGACTAAAGTCATGCATAAATCAAATAAACAGTCCTGTCAATGTGTGTATGCATCAGTGGACACACTAAATGTTTCACAACTTTGACATGGACACACAAAATGCATTCATCTTCTGGGGCTGGATGGTCAGATCGTTCTATGCATACTATATGGTTAATTTTGCTGCAACTTCAAGTACCTCTATGTTTAGTCAACCTGAGTATTGGAGTGAAATGACCAAATTGTGTGCCACCTGGTTTTCCCTTTGTACATGAACCAGATCCTCAAAATCCTTTCAACCAGTAAACTCTCATTTAAATAAGTCACATTAACAAAAATATTTAGAAAGTGAAAGTGCCAACAGCTTTTAAAACAGGAAATAATGAAAGTAGTAAGTCCATTTTCCCCCTTCCTTTCGCAAGAGGCAGTGAGATGCTATATCAGCAACAAAAAGCTGTTTCCTAGCTACAATAATGCAAACCATTACTTTTTGTGCAAATGAACTGTATGTAACCTTCAACAAAAACACCAACATTACATTTTCTTTTTAGAAGATCTGCAATTCCAGCAGCAAAATATGGAAGCAATCAGTACAACTATGAGTTAATAAAGTGAAAATCCCTCCATGTAATCTGCTGGCATGGCATTAAACACAAACAACCAACCAACCGACCTCCATGTAATCTGCAAACCTAATATGCTCTTCACAAAATATATATCGTCGTACACTTACACTAGCAACACTGGACTGAAACTTTACCTATATGTTCTCTTTATGACCCCTGCCTCTGCTGGTTAAGGGAGGCATACCCAAAGCCCGTCTGCGGCGGGTGGTTGCCATGGTCACTTTGGACCACAATACACTCCTAAGGATTGACCTTGGGATCCCAGACATGGTCTGACCAAAGGCTGCAATCAGAAAACAGTTCTGATTAAGATCAGCCAGAGGTCTTTTAAACTGAACAAATGGCGTTCATTTGAATAAGTGGAATTTGATCCCTGCACAAGATTTTGTTTTACACAGATTTTAACGGTTGCTCCATAGTGACACAAGTGACGATGTTATAAATACGAAATGGCTGGTGCAAGACCAACAACTCAAACAAGAAATCAACTACATGTATTCTGGAGTGCCACACATAAAAAGAAAACCTGTTTTGCAATCTATTTTTTTTTAATCCAAAAGCTCAATGATGCTTTGGAGCTCACAAATATTCATCCATTTCATGGTATAGAACTATGAAAACCTTGGGATCCTTGAATTTTCCACAAAAACTCCTTACAAAAGATGGGTGAAGATATCTTCTTGTGCTGTTGCATATTACTTTATACAAAACCTGCACTTGTGTTGACAAAAGCCTTCATAAGCCAAATAGTTCTGACAGGTTTTAAAACCCAACTGGTTAATTTCCCATGTTTCCGTTTAATGGTAAAAGTGGTTTATATTTTGTGAATGAGGAGTGGAGATTAATTTTAATCCCAAGTTGCTTCATAGAAACTATGAATATCCCCAGCACTGGCAGTAACAACTGTGCAAAAATATTTACATTACCTAAACTTTCTTTGGTCTACCCGTGTTGGACAGCCGAGGCATACCCAAAGCCCTCCTGTAGCAAGTAGTAGCTTTGGTCACTTTTGACCATAGGACACGTCTAAGATGTGGTCTTCCCACGTCAGACCGATTCTCGCAAAACACTGAAACGAGACAAGGAGGGCTAAGATACACCCACCAACATAAACTCACGGCTGTCCAGGATTGTTTCAAAAAATTTTATTTATTAAAGTGGCTTGAAGTTTGCTTTTTCCTTTCCTTTTTGGCACTTCAAGCTCTCCATTTTTCACGCTTAGTAGTTCTTAAATCAGAAAAAGATGATGGATTTGAGGAGAATAAAATGTTCACATGACTGCAAATAACTACCTACAAAAACTACCTGAGAAGATATAATGATAATAATATATCCTGAAATAACAATAATCGTTGCTAAGTTTCTGATGCAAAGACAACATCTGTCTGAATGTGGAAAGCGGTCTCCCACATCAAAGAAATACCTTTACCAGGCCACATGTGTTTCTCAAAGCTACCTAGTTTTATAGGTCATTATCCTATACTTGTATGGTTTCCCCTGCATACTGGTTGACCAGGTATGAAGACAACTGAGGTTATATTCTTATATGTAAAACTAATTCAGCACACACAACACACATCTCACAGTCCTCATTATCTGCCCCTATTCCATCCATACACTTTTCAATGCTATGCACACTTCTGACTTCTTGAATGATCTTAAAACGGAAATAAATGTTCACAGATCTGTTGGCACTGTCAACAACGACATTACCTTAAAAGTATATATGCAACAGATACTGTTCTGTACCAAATACACATTTAGCATACTGTTTTGATAAAAATTCATTTACATGTTTCTGTGCTAAAGCATTTAAACTACTTAACAAACTAGATTCCTAAAGAATATTTATTTATTCCTCTGATGCATCCTTTGTTCTTACCTTTGACATATCCTTGGTAAAAGATTCTCTTAAAAGTCCATTAAACTTTGATGTTCAAGCTCAAAGTCTCACAGACTTAATATAAACTGTGGCTGATAACTGAGCAAATAATAAGTGTCAGATCCTACTTATCTCTGCCAAACATGCTAATATACAATTATCATGTTTGGCAATTTAATTAGAATAAAGTGATAAAATTGCTAGCACTTATACATTAGACAGTGAAAAGCAAGAAAACTCCAAGATTGTTGTGATCTAATAGTGGAACACCACGAGGGGAATAGTTTTGCTGTTGTTTTGTACTATTTATCCTTTTTCTATATAAAACTTCAAAATAGACAATACACCCTCAGCATTCAATAAAAAAAATCATAAAAGCTTGGTCTTTTACATAAAAGTTTTACTCAATGATCAAATGTGATTTTCAGTTTCTGGCCATAAAACGTTCTGCAGAGTTTTAATAAAGAGGTGATGAAGTGAAGTAGAATCTGGTGTGCACTTTTTTTTAAAAGTTTATGATAAACCTATGTGTCTCAGCAACATAATGATAATAAACATTTTAACAGGACTTTTGGATCATTTGTGCACTTAAAACAAACCAGTCTGAGTAAGTTAGGGTTTCAGATAACAAAGCCCTTCAGGCCCCTAAAAGTCACTGTGGTTAAATGTGACTTAAATCCCCTAGCATACATGCATGCAAACTCTTTCTCACTCTATATTTCTCAATTCTGACATAAACGTAACCACAATAAGAGAAGACAATATAGTTATACAGATCCTTTCTAAATATCAAGCATTGCTTCTAGGGTATGTCGATGTACAACAACAATGAATGTATTTGCATCCTGCGCAGTTTTATAATACAGCGCAAAAAGTTACAGTTTATGTATTAGATAGCAGATATTTGATATGACACAGTATGTAGATACCTTTCTTATTTCAAATAGGTCTTAAGGAAAATATTAGGAGTTTAATATTGTATGGCAAAAACCTGTAAATGTGGTGTGATTATGACTAAGCAACTGAAAATACAAATACTAAAATGATAGTGTGGATACTTAGTATTTGCAAGTTACAAACAAACTCTTCCTCTTTCCTGATACTGACAGACCTCTTCAGGGCTTTACAGCAAGCACTCTCATTATAAATGCTCAGTTTGTCACACACTTCCAAGGGAGAAAGGGAATTGGTATTTTACACGAGCCAGCATAAGGCTATATCACGACAAGGCAGCCAGCCCTGTAAACATACCACATGCAGAGAAAGAACAGCGTACCTGAGACCAGAGCTGAACCCAGGACAGCCAACCTTCACTGTATTGGTGACAGGTGCTAACCGTTGCACCACCGGACCCCCACACATTTCCACAGATTCATTTCTAACTCTAACATGGTTAATGATTATTCAAATGTTTACTCTGCTTCAAGTACAAATATTGCATTTCTTAATCATCTCTAGTGCTTTTATTATTTTAAGTACTGAAAATTTTATAAAGAGAATGAATTCAAACGATAAGCTTATGCTTTCCCAGATCACATCTAATTTACTCTGCACATCGGTATACTATCCATAAAAAGTGAATAAGAAGGGAAGGAACTGTGAGATGCTAAGACCAGGCACAGTGTAGACAAAGTTCTTTTTGTTTTGAAGGCTTATTTTATTTCCCTTGTCTGCTCAGTCATTAACAAACTGGCATATATTCTTACTACATTACGATAGTCAGTAAAATATAAAATTCTGTGAACGATAAGCTGACTTGAAAAATGCCTCTATCTTTTTGAGAAAATCTTGGCAGCCATAGTTTGACTTTCATCCTGCCCATAATGAGAAGATATAACTAATGCATCCATATAATTTTACGTAAAACATAATTTGACCATCGCTTACCATCTTTTTTATGTAGTTATAACTTTGTTACATCCATCAATATCTAGCTGGTTTGATGGCAATATACAAAAATGCTTATGTTAAAGCTGACAAACAATTAAATAAATGGAAATGATAGACTGGCAATGAAAGTAATAAGAAGATTATTATAAAAACTCAACTTGTCTATAAACACTGATCAACAAACTAAAACCATTTGTATACAAAAATAAGTCTCTACATTACCTACCTGTTACAAGTCAGATGGAGAAAAATGCAAAAAAAGCTGAAAATGTTTTATTTTTTTATTTTCCATAACTTTCCTTCCTTTTCTCTGTTCAGCCTCAGTTCAGCTTCAAAGGTATGACAAAGATACAAATATTTGAAACATCGCATTTTCAGCTTTCTTTACATTCATGCACAGCTGTAGGCATCTATAAGGACCATTAGAACCACATCCTGAATTTGTTTATCCATAGAGCTGCACTCAACAGTTCTTTCCACCAATTACAGTGAAAACAGCTACTATGCCATTAAGAAAGCATCAAACTTTTTGTTTATCATGTTCAGTTAATGAGTATTAAATAAATACAAATCACAGCAGCCAAATCCAAACATGATTTATGTGACCAGTTAACCGATACATTATGTTGGATGCTGAAAAGACAGCATATAATTGTTTTTCAAAATACTCATGATCTAGTGGCCCTTACATAAAGCTGAATGGCACCATTAGTGTAGCAGTCTGTGAAAATATGATAAATTCTGAAAAAGTAATTCTGAATTGATGATCAAATGCAAAAAGTGACCAAATAGTCTTATTCAAATGCAAGAAACTGCAAGAATTTTTAAGATAAAAAAATGCAAGACATATTTCATAAGACTGCCAGCACTTGTATTGTAAGACCATGGAGAAAGAATTTGTACAAAAGCGCTGATATTCTATTCTCTTTCCTCTGGGCTCTTCATGAAACACAAGAAGAGTTAGATAATAAGTATAACTGACTGAAAGCTTGTTCTTTTTTATGTTTACATCACCAGCACTTCATTTAAAATTCAAAGTCTTCTCATGCCTTTATCATCAACTGTGAAGATACGATGTCAAATACACATTAGCATGTTACTGTTGAGTTCTTCTATTGTGAAACTGTTTAGATTACACCATAAAAATTTCTAAATAAGCTTATTGAGATCAATTTAAGACACACTTTGCTCTCAGAATATTTTATTCTCAGGTGTTCTATTTTGTTTCTTGTTAAAAATCTTCACAGCAGCATTATGAGAGAATTGTCTTGAAAGCATGTCTTTTATGTTTTCCCTTTAGCTGACCACTTCGCCCCTCACAGCTATAAATGCCTCTTATTATCAAAGTGAGACTGTCTTATATCAGCACCTTTACACAAACACTCAGTCCATTTCAGATCTGCATATGGGGAAAAAAGAAAAAAATTTTAAGAACTTACCAAGAATTGCATTAATAATTCCTTTGTCAAGTGAGCGATGATGTGGTCTAGGTGGCTCAGCAATACTAGCGCCAACAAGGTCTGACTGTAAATGAAACGGGAGAGGTGAAGACAGAGTCAGTCAATCTGCCACATTTTGATAATTCCTATCAACAGCATAGCACATACTAATAAAAGACAATGTCATTTCAAAATGTCTATGGCTATATTAAATCATTCTGCTGAACTTACTTCATATACAATGGTCATTCTTGCATACTTGTGAATAATGAAAGGCTAAAGGTTTTTTTTGGTACTTTTATGTACTAAAGCAAAAAAGAAGACATAATCTTATTACACCACTTAAAATTAGGATTAGAATAAGGTTATTTAAATGAATAAAAAATGTAAACTGAAATAATCAATATGGACGAATCAATGCAACTGAGCTATAGCTATAAAGACATTCCCACCTGCAGGTGCAAACTGTATGGGAAGAGTTAATCTTATATACCATAGAAACACTTCTGGAATACTGTCTGAAGCCCATCTTATTCTACTGAAAAATGAACACAACTTTCTGAATGTGTCTCAGGCTACCACAAAATATTTAAAATATTTGTATTACCCCCTACAATATTTAAATCAGGGATAAAGGAAATTCATGTCATATATTCACTACTATTTTTCATATACATGCCTTATTCAGGCTTCTAAAGACACAATACAAAGATGAATTAAGAAGCTGGTTGCGTATGTCAGCTATAAGCCACATTTTTTTTTAGCTGTGTAGAGTTGTTTGATAATAACCACACTTTTCATGTCAAGATACACAAATAAGTTTGCTTTGGCGATAAGCATATTAATTTTTGGTCTGCAGATAAAGCATAAGCTAAAAATTTTGTATTTTAACTTACATGGTCACGTTTTTATGGCCACATCTGATCATCAGTAATGTTTCAGTATGCTTTTATTTTGTACTCTTACAGTCTTTCTATAGTTTTATTTCACCTGGTGAACAAAGAAAATGTGATCTTAGTAACTTGGTTACACAACCCAGAAACACCTCATACCTGTTTCCAGAAGCAGGACATGAGGTATCTGGCCATAGCCTTTCCATCTGGCTGCCCATCACGCTCTTTTGTCATGACAATTCGGTAGTTGTCTTGATGGATAAACACTCCTGAGCCAGGTACAAGTTCATACATCTGCAAATATACAAACAGGTGGAAATCATATCACCATATCCAGCTCAAGGTCTTCAAATGAAAGACTTTTTTTAAAGAGGGCTCGTTTTGTTGTTTAAAAAAGCACCCATGTGATGCAGATGTCTGGTTAGCTTCAAGAAACCATCCACCTGGCTGTCCACCAAATATTCCCAAAAGACTTTCACACATACAGTCATCAAGATGACACAGCCAAAAAACTATCAGGATCTGTACATAGCTAGTACCTTCAACAGAGACAAAAACAATGTGGAATAAGGAATAATGTTGCAAACTTGCTTCTGGTCTTCTTTGTCGAAGATTCTTAAAGTCAGTTCAAAGTAATTTTATACTGTCCTCATTAGGAAACCAGTTAGTTTCATTTCCATGGCTTTAAGAAATTCATACTGCCTCCAATTCAGTTCATGTGCCATCTGTTTCACTAATCAAAGTCAGTTTCAGGTATGAGTGTGGACAGCATCTGGAGTTCTATAGAATGCATTGTAATTATGTTTGTAGAAAGAACTCTTTCATGTATATATGCATTCCCACCCTTCTCTCTTCCTTCTCTGTGAGTGTGTGTGTGTGTAAAGAAGACAGATGGCATGGCAAAATGGGACAGAGAGGACGAGAAACAAAGAGACTGAACAGTATTTTTTCTTTGCAATATGTCATATGCAGAACAAGCTGGTTGAAAACTAGAAGGGGAATACCGTATCAAACCCTCAACAATGAGTATCTACCTTTCAACACCTTTCTCTCTCAAGATAGCCAAGATATAGCTACAGGGAACACTTTAAAATGTGGTATTGTTCATTTTGCTCCTGAAATCTCTGAAGAGATGTATAGTTAAAAACAGTAACAAAATCCTTTTTTCCGTTCTTGTAAGCTACCTCCAATAAAACATCTTTTAGAACACCATCATCTACATCTCTTTACCATATAAGTTTTGTGTTCCTTGTAAGTTATTTTGTTCTGATATGTAAAACCTTAAGCTTTTTAAAAACAAATCAGGAACAAAAACATATTAATTTTTTATTCATTGTTTATTATCTTATGATGTTTACACAGTTAGATAAAGGGGCACAGCATGCAGTATGTTTCGTATAATGAAGAGAGTACAATGTTGAAATCAACACATGCAACAGACTGTTTTATTCTTTAAAACTGTACAACAGGGATATTCGTCATACCACAATAGCATCATAGCTAATGATTTATTTAATTAAAAAAAGGGATTGTGTGAATACTTTGCCTTTTTAGCTATCATAAAAATGAAACAGTGTTAAAAAATTCTATTCATTCAGAGCACAATGCATTGAAAAATATTTTAAATTCATCATATCTGTGCCCTGAAATATTTATCCGAGAAGTTTAAAGCAATGTAATAGCTTGGAAACTGCATACACTTAGGTCAAATTTTAAACAAAAAAAAACCAAATGATTCAAACAAATGCTATGAAAGTAACAGCACATCAAGTCTTCAGTGAAACTAAATTTACTCATAAATTCTACTCAAGGAACACCTACAGCTACACATGTACATAAATATGTAGACAAAGATGCTGAAATACAAAAGGGATAACAAATTAGTAGGAAGAAAAAGCATAAAATTTCTCTTAACTTCCCTTTACACAACCCAGAATGTTTTCAAGCATCTAATAAAATTATTACGGATCTGAACATTTTAACCTGGAGTATAAAGACTGGTGACCTTTGCAATCCCCATATTCCTAACTTGACAGCAGTGCTTCTGCACAAAACATGAATTTTTCTGGATGGCTATGTGTGAGGCACATTCCTCCATCCTCCTTGAGGAATATTTTTGTGTGGAAATTTTCACATATTTGTGATCTGTTATATCTATGATAGGCTCTGATGCTTGATTGTCAACTTTCTTCCCTTTAGAACAGTCAGTTCCTGCTCCAGGGTAGCCAACCTAGCGCCAATGGGTACCTGATATATCAGTGAAAATACAGTGGCAAAAACACTTGCCTTAAATCATCTAACTTTCTAACACACTTTTGTTTTCATTATGTAGTCATCACAGAGTGTAATGTTTTCTGAAATTTATAATCAAGCAACTGCCTACTTTACAAAAAAAAACATAGTTACCTTTACTTCAAGAAATCTGAACATACATTTACAATTACAATCAAGGAAAGTTATGTTTATAGAAAACAGTCAAGAGTATGAAAATGTGAAAGTAACTGTCACGTCTCCAACATTCACATGGTACAGTTTTATGAAGGATATGAGAACAAGAATGTCTACATGACATTCTCTTACTGTTCTAAATAAAAATTCAACTACATACTTTTAAAGAGAAATATAGATTATATAAAACTTTCACTCAGTTTCTACACAGTTGTGGGTATTGCCCAGATGCTAAGAGTCAACACTAGTTCTATTGTTTACTGTTCTATAAATATCTGGTCTGTATACTACTAATACTACTCTATAATCAAACATAAAAGAATTAAATTTTAAGATTCTAATGATTATAAATACAGCATGTTAATATGGTCAAAATATGCCATATAGTGAGTGCATTTGTGTTCTTGTCTGCTATTCAGTCACTATTTAGTTTCTTTAAGCAGGCCAAGACCCGTTTGGGATTAATGCTGAAAATGCTGCGTTGGTTTAGCTTCTCCAGC
This sequence comes from Marisa cornuarietis, assembly GCA_004794655.1. Lineage (NCBI taxonomy): Eukaryota > Metazoa > Mollusca > Gastropoda > Architaenioglossa > Ampullariidae > Marisa > Marisa cornuarietis. The sequence goes on from SMMW01000135.1 coordinate 1,154,427, forward strand.
ATGACTTCCACGTCTACAGCTGCCTGTGGGAACTCAGTCACAATTCCTCGCATTAAATGCATAATCTGCTCATTAGTCATGAATTTGAAGGCTGAGTCAAGCCTGTACTTGCGCAGCATTTTGTATAGAGTGGGCCGTGATATGTTGAGGAGATGTGCAACTTCCTTCAAAGTGTGCTTCTCTCGAAGCAGGCGCTCAATGTCTTCCTTGGCCACTGACTTGGAGTAGCCACGGCCTCCACCCAGTCCTGTAAGTGCTGCCTGGACAGGAGGAAACACAGATCTGTGTCACACGTTTCTCCCTCACATGACAGTCCTGCACGACTAAACTTTCTCACTCCTACACCACAGGGTCTTGAAAATCAAGCCTTGTGAGCAAACATCAATCAGTCATGAACTGGTACCATCAGCCAGCAGATGTGTCTTGCCATCAGACAGAAACATTTTCACTTATGTTAAAGCCAGTCTCCTCTTTTTATTTTTTTTTTTAATTCAAACATCAAACTTTTTTCCAATCCTGTCTATATTCAAGGAATATGTGGATGTTTTTCTGTCCTTTCTTGGTTAAAATTTTC